>CM035231.1:17410905-18610905 GCA_020226215.1 Sindora glabra
AAATTATTAAACAGATTAGACAAGTTAATTTATTTTGATACATTTAATAAATAAATTGACTTGCTATGACATAACGATTATCCAAATTTAAATTGAGCCTTTTTAAATTGTTACTAATCTTTAATATGATACGAATCCAATACCTGAATAAAATTGTCATCCTTACTCTTTGTTTTTAGTTGTTTCATACAAAGCCTTATCATTTCAAACACTACTTTTCATTTCTATTTTACATCCATCCTCACTTTCCTTCTTGATTCAAATAAATAAAATCAATTTTTATCCTATTTTCAATTCTTTCATTCCCCTTCCCCTTTTTTATGGCGGTAATTTTTTATATAATATGATAATTGGATATGAACATAAGGCATCTTATATGAATTTGAATTGTAAACAAGTTGATATGTCTGACATAAATAATAAATGAGTCAGTTTATGGTTGTAAATGGATTGACATACCAATTTGTTTAAGAAGTTGTACTAAAATTTTAAAAATATTATTTGAGAAATAATTAATAATTAAATTATAAATAATTATACATAATAAAAATATAAAATTCATGTTTTAATAAAATGGCAATAAAAATTTTAAAAATTATTTTATCAATGATTAAAAAATTTTTACAAAAAATAATAAGTAGTTAAATTTAATAAATAAGTTTGTAATATGAATTTTATTAATTAAAATTATTAAATAGGTTAAATAAGTTAATTGATATTAGCATATTTAATAAATAAATTAACTCAATACAACATAATTATTATTTAGGCAAAGTTTGGATTGAGTTTTTTTTAAGTTGTTACTAATCTTTGATACAATACAAATTCAATATATCAATAAAAATTGTCATCCCTACTCCTTATTTTTAGTCGTATCAAACAAAATCTTACCAAACAAAGCCTTACTATTTCAAGCACTAGTTTTCATTTCTATTTTACATCCATCCTCTTGTTGATTTAAATGAATAAATATGTGAGTACAAATTGTCATCCTTACTCTTTGTTTCAAACAAAGTCTGACCAAACAAAGCCTTACTGTTTCAAACACTGTTTTTCATTTCTATTTTACATCCATCCTCATTTTCATTGTTGATTCAAATGAATAAAATCAATTTTTATCCTCTTTTTCATTCTTTCATTTCTCTTCCTCTATTTTAGGGATGGTATTTTTTTATATAATATGATAATTAGACATGAATACAAAACACCTTATATGAATTTAAATTATAAACATGTTGATTATTTGATGCAAATAATAAATGACTTAGTTTAGGGTTGTAAATAGATTGACAAGCTAATCTATTTAAGAATTTATTCTATAATTTTAAAATATTATTTAAAAAATAATTAATAAATAAATTATAAATAATTATATATGATAAAAATATAAAATTTATGTTTTAATAGAATGACAATAAAAATTTAAAAAAATATTTTATCAATAATTAAAAATATTTTTTTAAAAAAATAAGTAATTAAATTTAATAAATTTTATTAATTAAAATTATTAAATATATCAAATAAATTAATTCATATTAATATATTTAATAAACGAGTTGACTCGATATCGCATACTATTATTTTAAGTCATGTTCGAATTTAACTTTTTAAGTTATTACTAATCTTTTGATATTATATGAATCCGAGTATGACTTATCATTCCTGCTCTTTGTTTTTAGTCGTTTCAAACTAAAATTTATCAAACAAAGCCTTATCGTTTCAAATACTAATTTTCATTTCCATTTTACATCCATCCTCATTTTCCTTGTTGATTCAAATGAATAAAATCAATTTTGATCCTCTTTTTCATTCTTTCATTTCTCTTCACCTCTTTTAAGGATCATAATTTTTTATATTATATGATAAACGGACATGAATATAGACACCTTATATGAATTTGAATTATAAACAAGTTGATATATTTGGTGCGAATAATAAATGAGCCAATTTAAAATAATAACCGAATTAATATGTTAATTTATTTAAAAGTTTATATTATAATTTTAAAAATATTATTTAAAAAATAATTAATAATTATATATAATAAAAATATAAAATTTATGTTCTAATAGAATGGCAATTAAAACTCAAAAAAGTATTTTATCAATGGTTAAATTTTTTTTTTACAAAAGATAATAAGTAATTAAATTTAATAAATAAGTTTATAATATAAATTTTGTTAATTAAAATTTTTAAATAGATTAGACAAGTTGATTCATATTGACATATTTAACAAATAAGTTGATTCAATATAACATAATTATTATTTTGGTCACTTTTTTAAGTAGTTATTAATTTTTGATATGATATAAATCCAATATAGGAGTAAAAATTGTCATCCCTACTTTTTGTTTTCACTCGTTTCAATCAAAGCCTTATTATTATCCTTATATTTGAGAGAGTAGAAAATGAAAGGAGAAAAAAGAATTTGAATTTTAGTTAGAGAAAAAAATAAAATGAAGGAAAATTTTTGAACATTTTATGTGTAAAATCAATATAGATTCAATTTTTTTCTTCTCAATTTCCTTTTGGTCCAAACAATTTTTTTTAATTTTAAGCTTTTCTTCTGCATTACTTTCCTTACACTTCCATCAAACATGGGATATAAAAAAGTTTATGAATATAATAATATATTAATATATAATAAAATTTAATTATTAATATATTATTATATAATATATTAAATTTAAAAAATAATTTTAATATAATTAAATTTGATAATATACTAATATATTAAAACATCAATAACATATCATATTTTTCTCCGGAAGTTATACGTGGAAAAAAATTGTTCTCTCTCTAATATTATTACTTTTTTAAATTATGATTCTGATGAAGAGTTACTGGGAGTTTTATATTTTTTTCTTTTCAATGATTATACTTCGAATATTGACGATCCGCGTACGTCTCTGGCGGGAAACAGATTTTCAGTTTTCGTCTTTTCTATTGCCTATACTTGGCACTTGGCAGCATGTTACATTTGTGTCATTCTCCTATTTGTAGAGCGGCCTTTTTCAACCTCCTTTCTCAACCTCTCGGACTAACCGTCACAAGTACGAACGTGCCACGGAATCTTCCATTAGGGGGAAAAAAAAATAACGGAAAGGGAAAAATTAACCTCGGTACGTAAGATTTAACTTAGCTATGTAGGATACTCGTGCCGTGCTATTACATTGATTGAAAATTTACTTCTATTTAAATTAAATATTTATTTTTATATATAAATTTTAAATTATAAAAACATTATAAATATGTTGCAATTAATTTTGTTTATTTATTATATAACTATACCCTCATCTTATAAATAATTTTTTTTCAATATATATTAATTTTTATTAAATAGAAGTACATAAAATCAATTATTTTTATCACTAAGTATATTACTTTACATAAGTTTTCTATAATCTAGATTCATAGTTGAGTAAAAGATTTCAACAGAAAAGGAGTTATAATAAAGAATAAATAAATAATAATTCTCATAAATTATCTTACTTTTAAGCTTTATTTATAAATTATTTTTGAAGAAGAATTGAATTAAAAAAAAACTTCTTTCAAACTATGTTGAAAGATAATATATACAAACACTTTCAATGAATTTCTATTTAAAAAAAGATTATATATAATGAAATATGATCTTGATTTTAAATCACTTAAATCATATCTAATAAAAAAATTTCTCTTAAAAAATGGTTGTTATAAAGATCTAAATGAGAAATTATATTCAAAATCAATATAATAATATTTTTAATTATTTTTTATATTTTTAAAATTGCTTATCAATTTATTAAGAAACTATATAATATAACAAAATATCATATACATTTGTATTCAAATACAGAAGTATTATAGTTACATATGTTACAAAATAAAAACTTGAAAAAGAAGTTATAATTATAAACATAGGTACGTTAATCACTCATTTTTATTTATTTAGAAAAAATATTATCTTAATGATAATAAAAATAATGAAAGAAAGAAATAATGTATGCTAGCTGCTAAATAAAAATAGTGAAGCTTCTCTCAAAAGTTTTGCATATGAACATTAAAAAAATATTAGATTTAAACTTTGATATTTTAAAAAAATCCATCAAAATAAAATAATGAAACTTAATCTTAATTTTAGAATACCTTTGTTAGAAGAGTGAAATATAAGATATTTCTATTAATAATTAATTAAAAATCTATATATTAAAATTTGACAAATCACTATTGATTATAATAAATTTAATTCAAAATATAACACTTGAAAAAGAGTACAAAAATATTAACAAAATTAAATAAATAAATTTTATTTCATTTTTAAAATTTTTACTAAATAACATATACAAATTAATTAATTCAATTTATACTTTGAATATTAAAATTTTAATATATTAAAATATTTTGTGATAAAAATAAAATATATTGTATTATATCTATATATTTATTGATATTAGCATCTAAATTGTAAATAATAAAAGCGGATATAAAAAGGATAAATATACAATGAACTAGAGAAAAGAAAGAGAAATAGTATATCCATAGTAAATTCTTGATAAAATTTTAATTAATTTATATTTAATTTATAATATACTAGTTGAAAATTAATATAAAAATATTGACAACTTTTAAATAAATAAAATTCATTTTAATTTTAAAATATTTACATAAAAATAAACCATGTAATTAATTTATGAATAATACTTTTTGTTTTAAAGTTTTAAGTTATTTAATATATTTTTAGAACAAATCAAATATTGTATTATATTTATAAAATTTTGACGAAATCTCAATTCATGTATGTCTAATTTGAAATATAGCATTTAAAAATTAATGTCATGAAAATGTTAGAATATTTTAAATAAATAATTTTAATTTTAATTTTTAAATATTTTTACTAAAAATAGAATAACCAACAGATCCATTCAATCATTACTTTCTATATTAAATTTTTAATTAATTAAAATTTTTATTTCTAAATTTCTATTAAAAAAAGAATGTGTAAATAATTAAAACAATGAATACTTTCTATACACAAACTTGAACATATCTAAAATTTTTTATTATGGAAATAAAATATATAATATTATATCTATACTATTTAGTGATTTTAACATTTAAATTATGAATCATAGAAGTGATAAAAAAAGACAAACATGTATCAAAATGGATAAAAAAGATAAATAATGCATGAACTATAAAATAATAAAAATAGAATATATTATATATTAGTTCAATTAAATAAAGATTTTGACATATTAAAATATTTTTACATTAAAAAATATTATATTACATCTATGTTACTTAATGATATTGCATCCAAACTTTAAATTCTAAGAGTGAACAACCAAACAAAAAATGAAATCATATAATGGAGTGGATAGGAAGAGGGAAAACAATTTGTGGGATATAAAACCTTTATAGAATCTTAATTGGAATAGTTTTAATTTGAAATATAATACATGATTGATATAAGAATATATTAGCAAAATTTTAGTAAATAGTTTAATTTTATTTTTTAGCATCAATTTGGAAAAATAGAATATATAATTAATTAATTTTACTAATAATTTTTATATTAAAATTTTGATTTATTTAAAATATTTAAGTAATAAAATATAAATTATTGTATTATATTTATACTATTTAGTGATATTTGAATTTAAACTATAAATAATTGGAGTGTACATAGGAATAAAAGAGAACAATATGCAATAGAGTAAATAAAAATTTAAAAAAATAATAAGTGAGGTGTAAAGTAATAATAACAGAATATGCACTAAATTAATTCAATTGAATAAAATCCTTAATTTATTTAAAATATTTTTATAGTAAAAAATAAATATAATATGTCATATCTATACTATTCAATCGTGTTGGCATACTTGTAGTCTTAGTATTTGAACTTTAAATATTAAAAGTGAATTAAAAAAAGAAAAAATATAAAATAGAGCATAAAAAAGGAAGATAAATAGTACTCAAATTGTAAAGCCTTAATATAAATATCAAATAATGTATTTTTAATTTGAAATATAATATTTGAAAATTAGTATAAAAATTTTATTTACAAAATTAAGAAAAATAATTTAATTCATAAAATGCTATTTAAAAAATAGAATATGCAATTAATTAATTTTATTATTAATTTCTACGTTGATGTTTTAACTTATTTAAAATATTCATAAAATTTAAAAATAAGATACATGGTATTATATTTATATTACTTAATAATATTTACATTTAAATTAGCTCTAACTAATAGAGGTGCATCTGAAGAGAGAGAAAGCATGCAACAAAGCAAGTAAAAAAGAAAAGAAACAATATATGAAGTGAAAAATAATAAGAAAATTAAAATATGTAGTAAGTTAACTCAATTAAATAAAATATTTAACTTATTCAAAATATTTTATATTAAAAAGAAAATATAATGTATCATATTTACGGTAACCAATATTATTGATATTTGAGCTTTAAATATTGATAGTAAATCAGACAATAGAATAAACAAAAAGAGAGAAGTAGCACATGAATTATAAAAGTTTGACAAAATTTTTAATTGACGTGTGTTTAATTTGATATATAGTACTTAAAAATGATAAACAAAATATTTACAAAAAATAAAATATATAATTAATTTATTCGATTAGTAAATTCTATATTAAAGTTTTTAGATTATTTAAAATATTTTTAAAAATTTGAAAATAAAATTTAAAATGTTATATTTATATTGTTTAGTAATATTGATATTTGAATTACAAGTACAAGAAATAGATATGAAAAACTAGGGTTGATAATGAATCAAACTAGATTAGAAAATGCTCAAAGTTTGATTTGATTTTTTGTTCAATGAATTGAGCTCATGAACCAAATGAATAATACATGAAATGAATAATTTAACTTATATATTAAATAAGCTAAGCTTGAGTTTAGAAATGTTCAACTCAATTGTATCATGAATGGGCTTGAATAATACATATAATTTAAGATTAATTAATACATATATATTAATTAAAAATCCTTTTGTAATATATATTCAAAATGAAATACTTGTTATAAAAAATAATAAGTATAATAATTGTAATTTAATATTTATATTTGAATTTAAATTATAATTAAAATAGAATAAAACATACTATTAACATTATTTTCATTTTAAAATCATTTGTGTGGATAAGGTAAATGTAATTTAAGAACATCATTTAAAAAGGGGTACGAAGGTATAAAAACTCTTCAAATGAAAGCCTATGTCAAATATTATAAAGGATAGATGCAAATATTCTAAATATAAAATCGGAGTGATAATGTGAAATTTTGAAATTATAGAAATCTTGAGACATTAACTAGTTTAAACCTATTAATTGGTTTAATGTTAGTTCAATACCTTTTTATAGAGTTTTAAAACTTTTTATTTTAGTGATATTGATATGTGCCTGATTTACAAATTTTCTAATTGAACCACCTAGTATAATTTGATTTTTTGAATACTACTTTGATTCAATTGAGTTAAGTTGAGTTGAGTCGAGTCGAGCTAATTATATGCTTAATTCAAATTGAGTTTGAGTAAAAAAAATTAATTTGAATTGAATTCAAACTAAGTCATGAGCTGAATAATATTATATCAAGTCAAACTCAAGTTAAGTTTAGCTTAACTTATTGCCAATTCTATGAAAAATATTAAAACATGGAACAAAGCAAATAAAAGTAAGATAAATAATACATAGTTTCTAAAGTAATAAGAGTTAAAAATTTAAAATAAAATATATAGTAAAATAAATTAATTTAATTAAATAAAAAACTTGAACTTATCATAATAAAAAGAAATTATATTCTATTATATTATTACTTAATGGTGCTTAAATTATAAATAACATAAGTGGATAAAAATGTTTGTGTTAAAATAGAAAAAGTATGAGAAAAAAGAGAAACTTTATTAAAAAATGAAAAAAATTTGGCAGGGAAAATTTGCCCTAATAGAGCAACACATGTAAAATAAATAAAATGCAACCCCTTCAAAAAAAACTCCTTTTTTATTAGGTATAGATGAGGAGTGGTTTGGTTTGAGGTAATGAAATAAAATTAAAAATAAATAAGTTATTTGATTAATTATTATTTAATAAATTGAAAAAAATAAAATTTTTCAAAAAGGTATACTTCTTATAAAGTATGAAAAATTATTTACTCACTTTCTTCTAAGTAAATTCTACTTCTTGTATTCTTTTTGGATATAAAAGTAAAATTATCTCTTATTAAATTTAATTAATGATAATTTTATTCTTTTATTTAAATATTACATCAAGTTGCTTTTAACGTTATCTTTAAATTATTATTATATCAATATCTTTAATTTTTTTGAGTTTAGTTTTACTTGTAAAATTTTAATGTTATTTTAAGAGCTTAATCAATAGTTTTGTATTAATCTTATTTTTACGTATACTGCTTAATTATGCAGATTTATTACATTTTTTAGAAAAAAAAATATTTTTCATTTAATTTATATCTAGTATTTCAATAACAAGTAAGTATTTTTAATGGGACGATTAATAATTTTTTTATAAAAATATGACTAATACCAAAACATGTAGTACACATAATATAGTATGTGAATGAATGAAATAATTAGATAGATGAATAATATACGTTTTTTTAAAACAATATAATTCTTTAGGATAAAAAAATATAAAATTATGGGTTAATAAAAATTATAATATAAAAGATACTACATACATGATTCAAAGAGAGATAATTTAAAATAGATAAAATTTATTAATATGTATTATAATAATAAGGGATATAGTAATTATTTTATTATTATTTTTCAAAAAAATTAAAATTGAACTAAATGAAATATATAAAGTTATTTCATAAAAAGTATTATTTCTTCCATGTTAATCAAACAATTTTAAATACTTTCTAAAAAATTCATATAAAAAGTGAATGAAAATTTACATCCCTTGTGAACCAAACTACTCCTTATTATATTTCCTCTTCTTTGTCTTTTAAAATATGCAATTATTTTTATTTTTTTTTATAATTATCTTTCTTATTTTTAAGAGCAGCTTAGATACTTGAAATAAAAATGAAAAGTGAATATATATATATATATATATTTAAAAATAAAAGAAATATGAATAGTTAAATCTCACAAAAATAAACATAATTTACCAAAAAAAGGTTGGAAAATATATAAAGAATAAAAATCCGTTCAACATTGCAGAATGGTTGTACAAATCCAATTTTAAATTTTTTAAATTATATGAAATAGTGAAATTAACTTTTATTGTTCATATAATTGATCATTTTATTTAATAAAATGTTTTTATGAATTTGTAAATAAAAATTATAATAATATTATATTTTATATATTATGTATTTTTCATATATGATTTTAAATTCATTTTATATATTTAAATTAATTTTTATTAATTATATGACATTGAAATTGTATGTAACAAATGACGTGATAAATTATCATCTGATCTAATGATATAGTAAAATTAGAATAACGGTTCATAAGAAATTATATAATTAAATAAAATAATTAAGTAAGTGAAAAATATTTGTTAATTTTAAAACTTTGCTCAATTTACCACTTCAATTTCAAGTTCGCAAAATTGGTGGGTCGAAATTCAATTATGCCAAAACTAGAGATAATTTTTTTTTTTTCATTTTTCCTCGATGTTTTAACATGAATTTGTTCGAAACACATATGATAAGAGAACATTAATTGTGTTAAAAAATGGTAAGACTTTATGTTAATTTAAATGTGATAAAACTTCACCCCATTTTTTGAGGGATTGCTTTGGCACAACACCCAGAACTGGTTTTATCTATACGGCTCGATGCGAGTTTTATATAAAAATCTCATAAAATTTACAATGTTACATAATAAAAAATTTTAAACTTTATATAAAATGTTACAAATTTTATAAAAAAAGTTACATAAAATCCATAATAATTATATCCGTACTTCCTATCTTGAGATAAAATATGATTTTAATATTACAGAATATATTAAAACTATGCTAAATGATTGTTATTGAGATAAAATTAATAATAATTTATTGTGTTTTAAAAATATACAGGTTTAAATTAAGCAGATTTGATTTTTTTTATATACTTATATATAATAAATAATTTTATGCATATAATAAATATGTTAACTAATTTAACCATTTGATCTAATTGATTAAATTGATCCGACCTTGATTCTCTCATTGAATTACTTATCAAGTTTAAAAATATTAATATGTTAAGTGATACAAATTTTAATTATAAATAATTAGTATATGTATATGATGACCTTTCAATTATATTTTTTATTATATACATTAAATAAAATATATATATGTAAATATAAATATATTTGATACATATTTAGAAGATTTAATTATTATTTATATCGAAATATTAAAATCGATTGTAAATTATGTTGAGCTTGGAGATTTTTACTTAAAAAAAAGGCCGAACTTATACATAAATATTATAAATAATATTTAGCAAGACTGGACTTGAAATAAATAAGAATACTTCAGATACCGTAAATGAAGAAATGTATGAGGGAAAAATCACATGACATTAATCAGTAATTGTGAGACTCTGATTCTAGATCGAAAAGGACAGCACAGGCCATGCCCCTTCATACCTGGATAAGTAGGGTGCAAATGTTTTGAAAATCTCAGATGAGGCATCAAATTAAAAAGGCAACTAGTTTACAATTTAATTGGTTTACTTTTGATAGGATAAAATACATCATAGAGTGATTTAGTGCCTTAAAGACATAACTGTAGATTTTAAAAAATTTTCTTTTGTATTTCCCGAAGAGAGCAACTTGTAAATAAATAATGAAAGATCGAGCAAGCAGTTAACGAGAATTAAGAAATAAAGTGCACGTAAGTAAAATGATACAAAGAGGGAATGTAACACCAATTTATATAAACATTTGATTTGATTGACGGCTCAAAAAGAAATTACTTTTGAAATCTGCTTCTTTCTTAGGTGTTTGGTTGATAAAATTTAATATTTTTGAGAATTTTCAGATATGTGATTTTTTTGAAATATAATATTTTTATATTTGGTTTACTTTTAATTTTCAAATAAATTATATTCTCGTTTGCATTTTATATTTTTGAGAATCTTATTATTTTTTTCAAAAAATATCATTATTAATTTTTTATTATAAATTGTAATAAATTATATATTTATTAAAAATATATGAATAAAGGCTTTTAAAGATGTAATAAATTAATAATTAAATTTTTATTTAATTAAAATATAATGAAAAATTTGATATATAAAATATTAAAATTTTTAAGAATTTAAATTTGAAATTTTCATATAATTAATCATAAAAGGAAATTAAAAATTATCTTTAACATCAGAATATTAATCTCACATGATTTACACATTTAAAATTTTATTTTTTTTTACTTTGTAGGGAATTAAAAATTATAAAAAATATTATATATTTTAATTGTAATTTTTATGTAAATATGAAAATTTTAAAGAACATATATTACATATGAATATGGAACATTAGTCAATATAATCATACAAATCAAAATTCAATATATTAAAGTTTACAAATATTTTTTAATATGATATGAGATTGTATATAAATTAATAGGATTAAAATTTAGAAATTTATCATTTATTTTTCTATTTATTTAGTGTAATTATGTTTTTATCATAAAAATAAAAATAAAAAATATAAGATAAAAGTGAAAAATAAAAATAAAAATGAAATATTTTCAAAATAAATTAAGATTGGAATTTAGAAATTACTTGTTTAATTTTTTTATTTATTTAGTATAATTATGTTCATTATTATGAAATGATTAAAAATGAAAAATATAAATTTAGAGTAAAAAATGAAAATAAAAAATTTTCAGAATAAATTAAAATATAAAAAAATACAGAAAAAATATCCTTTTATTTTAGTATGAATATTCCCATTTCATGGAAATTTGAAATACTCACATCCCCTATGAAAATATTTGAGAGTAAAATTGGATCTTAAAATTCTTTTGAAAATGTTATACTTTTGAATAATTTTTTTAAAATTTTGAACTAAATATGAGAATGTAATATTTCTATTAAATATTTTCAAAAATATAAAAAATATTTCACAAATAAAACGCCCTCAAATTTAATTACCACATGTGAGGTTATTCACTATCACTTTATCCTTATAATTTTTTAATAACAAATTTTCATTTAATTTTGTAAGGATTTAAGAGATCACATCTCACAACCTTTCAAGAAGATCTTAATTTCCCCGAAATTTGCTGAATAAGATCTGTCAAATTTTTTAACGGGAATGAGGTCATGAGCAGTATTTCTTAGTGATATTTTAAGTTTATATTAATAAAAAAAATTATAATATTTTAACGGTTCAGAAGCTTGAAGCATTAGAAGCCTAAAATTTATTTTGAAGCACAGTAGAAAACTCCGTTTACTAAAGATACTTCTTTATAATTTGAGAAAAAAATATTTATTATTACTCTTAATGATACCCCTAAATTATTACAATAAATTCTTTTATATATGTATTAAATAATTCCTTTTTTCCAATATTTGGTAAAAGAATTTATTAAAACTGGCCTGGTTTCAGCTTTCAAAATTTATCGCGACAATTTAGCTGTCATTCATTGACCCATACACCGCGTGCATTATTCATAGTCCCCGACGATATTTAAGTATTTGGATTTAGATTTTGATGACTCAAGAAATTTTCGGTGACCATAACTGGCTAAACTAAAAAAAATTGAAAACTTTATTTTTAAATCACATTTGTAAGGAAGAAGAAATCCTTTTTCAGATATTTACTTTGTGACTAAAGCTTTAATTTTTATTCTCTTGTGTTGTCTTCAGTTACTGATCCCTTAACCCTTGTTTTGCCACCTATGAAATTAAATTTTAATTTATTTGAAAACAATTTTATGTTCAAAATTTTATAAAAATGTAAATGAATTTATTTTTAAATAAATTAAATTCTAATTTCATCATAATTTAAAATGAGAAATAATTGACAATTGATTATTTTTACCGGGATTATTTCTTTGAGCTATCTATTTTTTTGAAAATATTTCTAATTGTATTTTACTAAAATTTTAATACTACCTAGGATACAAAGGAATTAATCTATTTATAAATAGTTCAAGATGGATCACTGAAAGCTTGTTCCCAATTTGATTTCAAATGTGTTGAACTCGATTAATATTTGAGTCAATTTTGTATTTTGTATTATTCGGTTTGAATTGATTGTGAACCAAATAATAAAAAATATATTTGTATTTTTATATTATACAATAATAGAAAAATCAACCACATTAATAATTTTGTAAGTTATATAAAGAAATATTATATCTTAGTTGAAATAATTAGTTTTTTTGTATGTTACTTTTTTTTGAGGGTAATTATTATTATTATTATTATTATTATTATTATTATTATTATTATTATGTAGATATTTTTAGTAAATTTAAAGGTTATGAAAAATTCTATTGATAAGTAAAATGGTATAAAAATTTAATATTTGATTTATTTATAAAAGATGAAATTTTATATGATGAAATTTAGATAAAATAATAAACTATTGGACTAAGATGGTATAAATTCATATATCCTATTCTTGGTAGAAAGGAAGACAGAAGGTAGGAGAAGAAAATTTTAGATTTAAAATTTTCCTTTACTTGAATGGAAGATGAGAAAAGAAAGATAAGAGAAAATAAATAATTTATTTTGTGGTTATTATTTTACACATTAACATTTTGTGATTTTTCTCTTTTTTAACTAAATTTCAAAATTTTTTATTAATTCCTTCTATTTTTCTTTCTACCAAGTATACCGTTAGGTTCATATTAAATAAATTTATATAAATTCATTTCAACTCATATTGGAATTAGATTTGAGCTTGAATTGAAGCTCATTTATTTTTTATGATTTTAAAGCTAAATTTATAGATGTTTAATTTGACTTGTTTCTTTTATACCTGTAAATATTACTGTACATCTTGCATTTTAATAAGTTAATAAATTATTGCTCAAATTTTAAGTATGATATTAAAATATGTAACTTTTATAATATAAGAATTAATACTAAAATTTCAAAACTATTATGGAGTTGGAAACATCAATATCAATACTTCTAGTCAAGGTCTCTCACATGTCCCATTACTAAATTGTTCTACCACATGTCACTCATCAATTTAAATTTGGCAATTCATATTCATGAATTGGGTTTGTATCATATTAAATATTAGTAACAATTCAAATAAGTTTTAACTAAATTCAACTTAAATAATAATTATATCTATTAGGTTAATCTATTTATTAAGCAATGTATCAACATGTTTAATTTGTTTAATAATTTCAATTAAAAAAATTTATATTATAAAATTTTTATTAAATTAATTGCTTATTATTTTTTACAAAAATATTTTTAATCATTGATAAAATACTTTTTTGAACTTTCATTACCATTTTATTAAAGCATAAAGTTTATATTTTCTTATTATATATAACTATTTATAATTAATATTTCTCAAATAATATTTAAAAAATTTTAATATAATTCTTAAATGGCTTGATGTATAAATCCATTTACAATCCTAATCAAACTCATTTATTATTTGTGTTAAATGGGTTAACTCATTTACATTTCAAACTCATATAAACATAACTTGAATTCATGTAACCCAAACTTCTATAAGGGCTTTGTATTCATGTTAGATTATCATATTATGTCAAAAAATTTCACCCTTACCTTATTTCCTCCCTAAAGGTGAGTTCTTCTATCCATTAGATTCATCCATCATTAAGTATCTAATGGTTCATATTGAGTTTTACATTTTTTATACAAAAAAAATATTTAATCTAATAGCTCATAATTTACCAATAAGGTCAATTCATCTATGTATTCAATTTTACTCAATGCAAGGTAGAATTAGCCTAAATATTATATTATTCTTTTCTTTCCTTGCCTGTACAACCTTACTCTTTAAATATTATATTACTAGTTAGACACCCATGTGATGCATGGGAAAGTATTGATTTCAATTAAATTGTTGTAAGATTTGGAAGTTATATATTAGATAAATGTAAACAACATGGAACATAAACAAAATGTACTTATTATAAATTTTTAAATACTTTCTTAAATACAACATTTTTAGTTTCATTACATATGTTTCCCTCCTTATCTATTATAATAATTTTTAAACTTGTCACTAAAAAATATTGCAACAAAAAGTTGTTCATGGCTAAACTTTAGTTTGGGAAGATACAAACCAATGTGAGACAAAGATTATCCGTGGCTTTTATTTATCATCATTATAAATGAGACTATTAGAGGGAATTGCCTATGTTACATTTTAATTGGTAGCTTGCTATTTGGTAGGCAAATAATCATTTGAGGTATGTAGACTTTGTCTCCAATATTGCTATCAAAGATTATTTTAGCTTCTAAAACATTCTTCCCAAGTTTAGTGATGACTAAACATGTCCCATTGTATAACTTAGCTGATTAATTAATATTTTTGAGTAGCATAATAGGAACACTTTTCTTCAAGCATAATGTATGATTGGAAAGATCAAAACATGTAATACTATTAAGAAATTATGGTGTACATAGGTCATCATTTATCCTTGATTTGACTCTTGCTTGCAAATAATGTTAAAGCTAAAGTATACTCTCTCTTTTCTTAGCAACAAAGAAAGCACATAATTATTTACCTTTTCAATAACTTGTATAGTGAAAGTCAGAATAGCTCTATTGCTAAGGTATCCATGATCATTTAATTTATTCACCTAAGAAGGATAAATGCTTTCCACAATGGAATGAAATGTATTAATGCATTTTTTTTTATCAATAGATTATCTAGCATCTTTACAACATCTTCCCTATCATTAGGGCTTTCCAACAACACGATCACTAATTTTTAGAATCTATTTTGCAAATTCAATTAGCTTCATAGACTCTTACTCATTCAATCCCAAACACAACCCTATGTTCTTTGACGATGTAAGAACTTTACAAAAATTCCAAAGGTAAGATGAGTTTATTATTGCAAATACAATATCTTACCTCCTTTCCTTAAGGATTATAGCTAGTATTTATCTAAAATTACCTTCAAAAATAATAAACTTTCCACCAAATGGCTCTTTAAAGCTCTTTGGATTTGAAAATCTAAGAATGTCATGTAGAGATATATCAAGAGCTTCAAAACAATACTTATTCATCGTAAAAGCTTTGTCCCATATTATCAACTATGTTCTACCTAAAAGTTCACCCAAATGATTATTTTTGTTATACTATATATTGAATCTTCACCTATAACCAATGAGATTGCAAAACGTGAATGGGTTATCCTACCATCTAGAAGAAGTAAATATGTTGTTCCATTTAAAGCAACATTCAATACAATTTCACCCTTAAATCTTAATGTAGTACATAAAGTCTTCCAAATGAATATTTTACTAGTATTATGATAATCATATATGAAAAATATTTCACTTTTTCCTATCTCAATACACTATGTAATTAAATCATATACAACTTTTAAGATTGAAAGAATTTAGTAAGTTCTAGTGGATTAAGGAATGTTACTACATAAGATGAGGTCTGGACCACAACACCTCCTAGTTTACAAAATAATCAACATAAACATGCCATCTAATCCTGATGGTGATGTGAAAAGAAGTATTAGGCTAAATGAAGACTGTTGATTGACTATTTTGAAGGTTACAGCATTATAGCTTTACAAGTACAATACCTATTTATTTCGTTTTTACTAATTTCATTTAGACCTTTGGTTAAACTTAATCTACAATATTGCCAACACTATGCACTTTCTTTAGATGAATATCTAGCAATTTCATTCAAACCTTTACTTGCATTTTTTCTTTTAATTTAGTACTTTTTTATTTATTAGCTTCCATTATTATATGACTCAAGTATCCTAAATGGAATTAGTTTTGTCTCTTATATTAATCAATAGTTTGAGACTTTTATAATTGAAGAAAAGGATTATAATTGGGGAATGAGTAAATAGTTACTTGTATAACTCACTATTTGTGGGGTGTAGTCTACATATTTATGCCTGTCTAAATTACTTATAGACTAGAAACTCTCATAGATTTAACCCTTTTAATCAATAGTTGCTTGTTGAAGTTTCTTTTTTTTTTAATTTTAATCCAAAAAGATCAGCTTGCAATACATATATTGCTAAGTGCAATTATAACTTGTGGCTCATCGTTTGTCCTTATTATAATAGTGAAAAAAAAAGCAAAAACTAAAAATATTTGTATTCTATAAAATTTTGACAGAGAGTTTGCTTGAACTAAAAATTATAATTATGGCATTGTATATATATACACACATGAACTTGGTTTACACTATTACTATCTATTACTTATAAAAACATACTCATCTTAAATTACTACTTCAAGTTAGGAACCTTTAACTTATCTTAGACTACTACTTCAGTTGCTTATCACATTTTACATAAAAGTTAGATCATATTAATAGGTTTAATAAAAAAGTTGCTTGATAATAATAAATTTTAACTAATTAAGTTTGAGGTTACTTGAAATATACATTAAAAAGGGATTTAAATATAAAAACTAGCAAATTGATTGTTAACAAGAAAGTGAAGTGGTTTACTCAAATTCATTTTTGCAAATTTGACAATGGTTTAGATAAGTTCAATTTTGACTGAGCATTTACCTTGAAAATCTACAATTTTGATAGTTACAAAACTAACCAACTTAAGACAAGTTAAATTTTGGAAAATTATTTTTCAAGTTAATTTTGACAAATTCTTTTGCTAGAAAAATCCATTATTTTGATAGGTTATAACTATTAAGAAGGAATTTTGATAGTTACAAAACTACACTTTACCTTCATCCATTGAACCCTTGTGGCTACAAGCAACTAAAACACCAATGAATGACACCTTATAGGGCTTTATATCAAGCCCCTACTTTATTAGAAAAAAACAAATGAAAGGCTTTCTAACAATAACCATGGGTAATTAAATCAATAATCATTGCATCCCAAAATAACTTATAAGTTAGATCCTCATGCCATTTGCCAAGCTAAATTCAAATTCCAACATTTAGCATACATATGTACAAGTCCATTACCTAAATAGCCTTTAATTTTATACTCCTTATAACTTGCAAGTTTCGGTGTATCTTGCTACCCATTTTGAGCATGTCTATTTAAGCATAGGCACTTAAAATCAATATAAATGTTACTTCCATTGGCTTTACATTGGCATTTTACATATATGTTCTATTTAGCTAATGCTCTAACATAGTCTTTAATAGAGATATAACCTACAATCAGTGAATTCCAAGATCTTTAGTCCTACAATCAATGCTAAAGCATTTTGTTTTATTTTGCCAATGCTCCAATAGAAAGGTTATTTTTGAAAAATTATCAAGATTTCTAGAAATATTGGATTTGAACCAAACATGAGAATATAATATACATAGGAATCTAATAAAATATTCTAGGTATATTTATAATAAACGAAACATAGGAATGTTATATTTCCTAGAATCACATTCTTAAGAATATACACATTCCTAGAAACATAAAATCCCATGTTGGTCATAGCCTTTAGTTTTGAGTCATGAAAATTCTTATTTATAACACAATTATCCATTAATAACTATACCTCAATCAACATTTTAATTTCATAAGCATAGCATAAGTGTTCATATATATATATATATATACTATATACAAATGGCTTCATTAACCCATCAATTCAAATATAGAATTTAAAGATCTAAGTTTTAAGGTTTATATAACATAATAGGATCAATCTTGTACTCTCCTATACTTTATAGTCACAAGCATGTTCGCATAGCTATTTTATTCTCAATTACTCACATCAAAGCCATCCATCTTCACACTACTCATGTAAAAAGGTATAATATGGTTATAATTTATGGAATATATAAATTTTGTAGAAGAGATAAGGAATAATCAATTATGTAATCAATTACAAATGTTCAAAGAGCAGCTCTACTAGACATAATTGATTACATAGTTGATTATAAGGATTAATAGAGTGATTTTTCTAGACATAATCAATTATCTTTATTCATAAAACAAATCTTGACAATCATAATCAATTATGTTAGCTTAGAAAGCAAATCTATTTAGTATAATTGATTATTCCATCGAAATATATAGATTTTCTACAAAAAAAACTTTTCACCCACCACAATTTATCCTTAGATCTGATTCCTAACATGAAATCACACATTCAAACCACTCAAAACCATAATAACCACTTCAATACAACATGATCCATAAGTAAAACTTCAAATTCAATGCTTATAACATAATCTCATTAAAGTTTCATGAAAAAAATCCTTATATAAACTAAATAAATATAAATGATGCTTTTCAAATTAAAGTTCAGGTAGGATGTTACTTATAACTCTTTATTGAAGGAAGGGCCTTGAAGTGACAATCGAAGTGAATAGGCCTTTAAACATTAAACAAGGATTTTTGGGTTAAGATAAGCTTTATTCAATTTTTCTTAACCAAAACTAAATTGGAATTTAAACATTGATAAGGAAATAGATAAGATTAGAAGAATCAATCTATTAGAACTTAAGAATATAGAGGTTTCTTATCTTGTAAAGAGAAGGATAAAGTTAAGATTGGGCTCTTTTCTAAGGAAAATGAATAAGAATGAATGAGGGGAGAAGGAGATATAAGTGAATGGTTTTATAGGGATAAAAGGAGGTTAGTTACCAAGTGGGGCAAAATAGGGAAATAGTATTTATAATGAATTCTTATAGCTATTATTATTTACCATTAGCTCCTTATACCTTTAACAAGCTCTCAAAAATCCCATAACAAACAAATCTCAAACAATTCACATTTTTATTTGTTCTTCTCATTATTAAATTATAAATAGATCATAAAATTTAACAAGCCTTTGGTGAAGATTTCTAGTGCATTATTCCTTATATTTCTTTTATTATGAATTTTAATTTTTAACATTTTATTACTTTCTTTTTCCTAATTCTATAGAATACAGAGTAATTTATTGAAATTAAAATTTTTAAATTCTAGAAGCATAACATTTTTAATTATTCACTTATCTTTAAAATATATTTTATAATAAATAAAAGGCTTCATCAAATATTCGACATCAAGAATCTTATAATCATGATAATAATTTTTTATTATTTTAAAATATTTTTTAAATCATTTCCATCATCAAACTATAAACAATTAATAATACAATTGAACATATTATGAAGATAAAAATTATATAATAAATAATTAATATCAATACTATATATAAAAGTTCCAATCCTTTTTGTACTCGAGTTAATTTCTTATTAATTTTTTTCATCTTTTTTATCCTTGCATCTTCATTTTTTTGTTTTATTTATTATTCATTACTTATTTATTTATATTTATTCTTAATTATGAAATCTAAACCCTAGCCATCAAAAGCCTTTTAATTATGAAATTTGAACCCTAGCCATTAAAGCCATTATCCCAGCTCTTTATCCTTTTTGCTTTCATAATCTCTCTTTAGTGGAATGATGATTTATTCCTTTTTCTTTCTTTATCATTCTTTTTCCCGCTATCATAGGTCTCCCCTCACTTTTCATCGCTACTTCTATTCCTTTTATACATAAAGTCTCTTGCCAGCTACTAATTCCATCAAACCTTTGTCATTTGATCTTTCTTTTATAAGATCATACTTGAACATCTCTTTTTTTTCTTTTTTATTAACCATCATATCTTATGCGTAGTGCCACCATCACCATCCTTCTTTGTTTCATTAAGTATCTATCATGCCATCATGATGTTGATTGATTTATAGGATTTTTTTTAAAAATTAATTAGTTTGTGTTACATAATTAATTGATTTTAATTTCATTTTTTAGAAAAGTCCAAAAATATTTTAATAGGTTTTTCACTATGTTTAAATTGTTTGACTCAAAACTCAAGTTGGTATGTTAGTTTTCTTCACATTAGATCTTAGTAATTATTTTTTAATAAATAATTTGTATGATTATGAATTTCAAATTTTATCTTTGAACATTTAGTATTTGAATTGGATTTTGTTTGCATTATCTACCATCAACCATTTGTTTTATATAGAATCCATTTGTTTTATATGCAATGATTTTGTGAGCTTTGTTATATTTTAACAATTATATAATCTATCATGTTATAATGTATATTTAATATTTGTTTCTTTTCTATTTTGCACCACTCAAATAGTTTTTATGATATTTAATATTCATATGACTTTTTAATTTAATTTCAATCACTTTATTTTTTTTATATATCTTTTTTTTATAATTTTAAGTTTTGACTTTATAGGCATAAATTGGAAAATAGGTTTAAAGTTGAATCCAGTAGAATAGTGGATATAATATAGAAAGAAAATAATGTATGCAATATTATATATATTAATTTCATAAACACTTATAATTATTTATAAATTACTAATGATGATTTTTAATATAATTATCATTGACCATTAATTTTACATATATAATTATTGTCAATATCATATTTTTTTAGACTAATTTTTAGTATTTTGTATATAAATATCTTTCCATGATAATTATTCATTAACATATTAAATCAGATATTCAATTTCTTACCTATTTATATCATATATTCCCTAATTTCAATTTTATTATTGGTTATTAATTTCTCAAATACTTATAATCTTATATTAATGTTATCTATAAATATAATTAATGTTAGCTATTAATTGCACAATTATAATTATTACTTGTTATTAATATTCTTCAACTTCTTATTTAGGAATAATTAGTATATTAATTTTTCATTTTTTTAGTTTTATGCTTTTGGTACTTAATAATTTAGTGGAGTTGACTTTTATCTCTATCTTTTTTTCTTCATATATAATAGCAAGAGTGGTTAAATCACTTAACATTCACATATAAAGATTAGAAAATTATTTATTATACATTTTATAATTAAAATAGTAGAAGACCAATTTTTATTATTTTTATTCAAATATATTTTGATTATTACTATTTCATGGGTAATTAAATATTTCTTAATTTCTTATCCATTTTTGTTAAATATTTCACTACTTCAAGTATAATTATTGTTGACTATTAATTTCATAAATGCTAACAATTATAATAATTATTAGTGAGAATTAATTCATAATTATAATTATTTTTAGACATTAATAGTGCAAGATTTGATACTTATTTAAATGTTTATGGTATAATTAGTTTGTTTTACTGATTTTTTTTCTAATCTTTCATTTTCAATATTGAATGATTTATTGGAGTTGACAATGTTGTCTTTTAGTAAGAGATTATTATTATTATTATTATTATTATTATTATTATTATTATTATTATTATTATTATACATTTAACAATTGAACAAGGTAGGTAATAGTCATATATCATAAAAATTTAAAGACAGCTTTTAGTATTTTTTTATTTAAATGTCTTACAAATAATTACTATTAATTAACACATTACAATAAAAATTTATTAATTTCTTACATTTTTTTATATTCTCTTATTTCAATTACGATTGTTGCTAACCATTAATTTCATAAATATTGATTTGTGTTGATATTGATCGTTAATATAATTATTGGTAGAAAATAATTTTATAATTATAATTATTTTTTGTCATTATTATTTCTTAATTTCTTATTTTTTAATGTGTATTGATTAGAATAATTAGTATGCTATAGGGAGTTTCCTTTTCTTTTTTCTTATTCTATGTTTTTAATGCTTAATGATTTAATGGAGTTGATTATACTTTTTTTGTTGACAAATTAGTTATTACTTCTCTTTTAATGTTTGAAATTCATTATTAGTTATTATATTTAATTGCAATAGAATTTTATGCTATGTATGTTTCATTTCTTAATTTTATAATTGCTAAAATTTCTAACAACAACCTACTTATTCTTTATTTTTAAAAATTGAAAAATTATATAATAGTAATAATATATCTTATAAAATAATATTAATAAATTAAATAAAAGCATGCAAAGCATAGGTAAAAAAAAAGTCTAATTAGTAAATATGGTATTTACTTGCAATAGTTATTTATAGTCAATCAATGTATTTTTTATAGGCAATTCTAAGAAAAAATTCAATTTTCTATCTAGATAGGAGAATGGTTTTCTCCGAAAGGGAAATGGAGAGTGTTTGAGGCAATTTTTCAATAAAGTAATAGTGAATCAAGTGGTTTTATGGTAGAGACATTATCTCACATGACAATACTGAACGAAAACAATGATAAAACTTTGGAGGCGGATAACATTCACTTGGAGTCTACTATACTTTTTGAAGCGTGACAATATCATGCCATAATGGGCTATATTATAGGTGAAAAGATAATCAACTAAAATACAATTCACATGATGCTAACAAAGGCTTGGTCATTTTGCCCAAATCTCAACTTTGTAAACTTATGATTAAACAAATTTAAAGTGATGTTTGAATAGGAGGAACATATTAACTATGTATTCGATGAAGGTCCATGGAATATATCAGGCAAAATATTAGTAATTCATTGTTGAGATAGGCATTTAAGATATGATGAAATTGATTTTCTATAATGAATATTTGGATACAAGTCCATACGATACCCCTAGAGTTTCTATTTTTAGAAATTGCGCAAAGTATAGGAAACATCCTCGAGGAGATTATTACATTAAAGGATCTCCTACAAAATGGTTAGATTAAGAGAAATTATCTTTAATTTTAAATAAGATGGCCACTTAAGAAATCTTTTAAAACAAGAGTGTGGCTATTGGGTAAAGATTTAGGAAAAGTATTGGTAGCTTTTAAATATGAAAGGCTTCACCATTTTTGTTTTGGATGTGGCCTTCAAGGACATGAATAGAGGGAGTATTCAATGCCAAGAGTTTATTTTAGAGAAGATGAAGCTTACAAGCATCAGGGATTGTGGCTTTCAATAAGGCTATAAATACCTCAATCAGTGAAACACTAAAGTAGAGAGCAAAATAAAGGGTCGCCTCCTATGAGTCATACTTGGCCAAAAGAGATGACTAAATAACTACCCATTATGAACAAATGCAATTAATCCAAAATGCTCCTACATAAATGATAAAGGCAATAGGATGCGATCCATAAAAAGGGACTCCTACTATATCTAATAACAATCATGTCAATGCCTTAGGAAAGAAGAATTCTCATACCACACCAAAACTTTTCTTCACAAAAGTTGAATTGGTAACTAAGGCTCTTAACATTACATAACAATAGCCATATCTAGAGCACACATAGGACTCTTCATAGCTAGACAAGGATAACACTATCAACAAGACTAAACATAAAATTTCTCTAATGTGTGAAGATTTAATTCATTCCCCATAAAAGAGACAGGCACATGGATAAGGTATTATCATTCCTAACTCTTAATTTCATCCTAGTCCAATAAGAGATTCGTAAACTGAAACTTTACTTGCTAAAGATCGAATAAGTTTTTCTAAACTGAGAAATTGTGTTAGAAAGATAGGCAAACCTGGGGTATTTATAAAGGAAATTCCTTTAAACAATGTTGCTAACATGGCTAAGGAAGTGGGCCTTTTAAGCCCTCATAGGCATCATGAAGTTGCTATCATAGGATAATCGGGGTATTAATAATACTTTAACAAAACAAGCCTTTTAGGCTCTCGATAGATGATATTACCTTAATGTTAAATGTTATCTACCTATATAAGATAAAGATAGATTATTCAAGTAATACCAATATTAGTTGAACCTTAGGAATGCTCGATCACTTTAGTGTGCCTACAAATAGACATAAAGGAGGATTAACTCTTTTTTGGTTAGAGGGATAGGACTTGAATGTCTTAGAAATAAACTAAACATTTATTCATGCAAGGATCAACAAAGAAATAAACCATGATGAATGGTATTTGACTTATGTGTAAGGTTCTCTATACCAAAATAGTAAATATTAATTTTAGAATAAGTGATATCAGCTAGCTGCTACTATTGATAAACCATAGTTATTAATTGGTGATTTCAATGCCCTTCTCTTTGTTAATGATACAGAAAGAGATCATGCAGTGGGGAATTCCTTTAACTTGGCTTTTATAGAATTCATTGATCATATTAGAGGCATTGAAATTAATGCACAAAGGAATATATTTGCTTGGACAAATAGAAATGAAGAATTACATCATATTCATGAGATTTTAAATAAAGCAATTAGCTATCTAGCATAGCATGCCAAATATCCTTGTGATAGTGTAAAGAGTTTTATCTTATGTAAAGTTATATCATAATCCAATTTTACTAGACACTTCCCTTGATAAGGACAACAACTCATGACTACTTAAATTTTTTTAAGCCTGGCTTTAAGACATCAATTGTAAAGATATGATAGAGGAAGTTTGGCAAACAGACATTTTTAGCTCACCTACTTTCTAATTGGTTTAAAGAACAAAACAAGGTAAACATCAGCTAAGAATGTAGAACAAAAAGACATAAGGCAATTGTCAAGTTAAAGTGGATGAACTTACAAAGGCTTTAGAATTAGCAAGGAATGTTGTACCAACTCTAATAAACTTGTTATTAGTTCAAAACATTTAGACCTTTTTGGATAAGCAAATGATCATGTAAGAATTATTTTGCCGCCAAAAATCAAGAGAATTATAGTTACAATATGGGGATACCAATTTAAAATTCTTTCATACATCCATGATTATACAATGAAGAAGGAACAATATTAAAAGAATTAAAGTTAAAAACCATAGTTAGATTAGTACAAGAGAAGAAATAAGGCAATATTTCATTTAACATTTTGAACACCTATTTGCTTCAAATACTCTAATGGTGGAAGATAAACTTGAAGAGTTAATTTAATTAATGATAACTATGAAAGAAAATGCCGCCATATGCACCATGTAATATCCCCAGATAGCATTTAAAAAAAATATATATTAACATTTTATGGTTAAGCGAGCTTAATGTGAAAAAATATCATGATAGATGACCCTCTGGGAAGTTATCCCAAAATGCTTAAGTTAATTAGGAAAATTATAAGATAGTTCCAAAAAAAAAAAAGTCCAAATGTGAGCCAAAGGACTAAATTGAAAAATAGCTAAAGAAAATTGGAAAAAAGTGGAATTATAAAAAATTATGGGGCCAAATTATAATTTTTTCTAAAATACTTGACCTTGCCCAAATTTTCCCTAAATTTTTGGACAGAGAGCTGAACGTGGATCAGTCCAATTTTACTACCAACTTTGAGAAAAAAATCAAGGGAAAAATCTTCAAAACTCTAGAATTTTCTCCACACTTCTTCAAAAAGGCCCTTCTCTCTATATATAAAGATTTTTTCTTGAAAATTCAAGAAAACTCCAGCACTATCTCCTCTTCTTGCACCAGCTGAAACTCCTTGCTTCCATAGGAGGAAGAAATCAAGCTTCCAAGCTAATCCAAACACACAAATAAGAAGATTTAATCATAGAATTTCAAGGTAAACCACTTTTCCACCTCCTTTTTCTTGATTTCTTGTAAGAATCTTTCCAAATTTGAAGATCTCATCTCCTTCCTCCTCAAACCAGAAATCCATCTTTGTAGAAAAGAGTTTGAAGCTTTGAAATAACTAAGTTTGGAGGTGAGTGACAATTCCCTACCATTTTCTTAGAATTTTGATTCAAGAATTATAAGATTTTGAATTCTAGATTGGTTAATTTGTTAGCTTGATAAGAGACCATGCAATTAGGGGCATGGTGATGTTCTGAACCTTTGAACATGTATTTTGAATGTTATTAGAATGGTATTAGCATGAGGAATGCATGAGAATACAAATTTTGATGTTGGGAATGAGTGGTGAATCCAACTCATGAAGAACAATGCTTGCTGGAAAATTTTTGGAAAACCTAGAACAGTGACTTCAGGTGCACAAATTTTCTGGGCTTCATAGGGTTGCTTAAAAATTCAAAACAAAACACTCTATAGTCTCTTATGATGTTAGGATCAACATATAATTTATTGAGAATTTTTAGAAGAAGTTAGAATTTCGAAATGGGGCCCTTGTTGGGAAGTAGTACAGAATCTCAGAAACAGAACGCCTAGGCATTTTGTCTCGTGTTTTAATTTTTTTGAGCCACTATATGGCCTCTAAAAATTCTACAAAAATTCATGGAAACCTTTCCATATTGGTTAAAACATATAAAATTTTCGTGGCATTTCGAGGACATTTACCTATTTAATAAATTCTTAATGTTTCAGGGGTCCGGTGCTGCCAAATCTGGAAACCAATTTGGGAGGGTGAAATTGAACGAATTTCTGGGCAAATTCAGTAGGGATTCTGAGAAAACTCACAACATTAACCCTGTTTTTTTTTAGATGTCAGGAATAACATAGAATTTAATGGGAATTTTTAGAGTTGATTTAATTAGCCAAATAGGGTCAATCTTTTTATTGCACTCTGCTGGCCCTGTTTTGAGCCAGTACATGAACAGTATCATAGTGTAATAGATTTTAAGCCCAAATTGATTGGTAGTTAGTTGGAATTGCCCCATTAGGACTTTAGTTAAGTAATGTAAACTTTGACAGTTTAATTAGAATTAATTAAACATAAGTTGAGGGCTTAGTGAAAAAGAATATAGTATAGGATTAATAAACTTTAATTGAAACATAAACTAAGCTATTCTTTCTAAATTCTTGATATGTAGATGCATTATTAGAATATATGTTGTTCTTGTATAAATTTAAAATGATTGTTTTGCATGTGTGTGTGTCATTGTGTGGCATGATTAGAATGGATGTTACCTAAATGACTAATGGGTACATTTGACCTTACCATTGATTATTGGATTATAAATATGCTTATAATAGTTATTGGATTTTGAAACACTATAATATTTTTGAATCCCTCTTAGATATGTTATGTGGGGGAGTATTACATCCTTCTAAAAGAATGAGAGACATGGTAAGGGTTGGAGGGATAAGGATGGTGGCTTCGGCCTAGGGTGGTGGGTAATAAGGTTGAATTGGTGATATAAAGGGAAACCCTTACCTTATCAGCCATTTGTTAATATCCAGACTAATCATTTTATAATTGTGTAGTTAAATTTCATCTAATTAGATGCTTAAAATTAATGACACATATTATAACTAATTTAAATCGAGAAAACTTATAATACATTAGGATTATGGTAAAAGTAAATTGTCATTCATTGAGTATTATAAATACTTATTCTTGCTTGTATTATTTTTCTTCCTTTTTACAGATAAAGAACCTAGGCCGGTGTTGATAGTTTGATACTTGCATGAAGACCTATCTGTCACCATATACACTGTTTATTTTTCAGATACTATGTTATACATTAGTATAAGTATTTAGTCAGTCAATATACTAATTTGTATAATATTTTGGTTCATGTTTGTTTTGCTACCTATTTATGTATATAAGATGTAGTATTACCTCTTTTATGTTTAATAAAAGTAATAGTTTTATATGTATATTTGTGTGCATATGAGTTAATTGTGATGGTAAAGGCTTGTAAAGATGTCTAATTAATACATCACTATCAGTTAGATATCTTTACGCCAATTATGACGGTTGTAGGAACAGGTCGTGACACACCATTCCGACATAAGAAGAACTGTGGACACTCTTTAAAATTATGAATCCATTGAAAGCTTTGAGTTTAGATGGCATGTTAGGTATTTTCTATAAAGAATGCTAGGGTATAGTGGGTGAGAAGGTAATTAGTGCAATCTAATACTTCTTTCAAAAGGGGTATATGCTAAAAGAAATCAATTATACACATATTAAGCTTATACCAAAGACTGTGCATGCTAAGACTTCTATTTATTATAGGCTAACTAGTTTGTGTAATTTCATGTATAAATTGATTTCCAAGATTCTTACTAATAAAATGAGATTAATCTTAAGAAAGCTTATTACTTCTACACAATCAACCTTTGTGCTAGGTCATTAGATATCCAAAAATAGTTTATTAGCATAAGAAATCATATATACAATTAAGAGGAAACAAGGAAAAGGAGACCTTATAGGAATTAAATTGGGTATACAGAAGGCCTATGATCGGGGTGAATGGAATATTCTACTAAAAGTCTTATCACTATTTGGCTTCAATTCCTAATTTATTTCCACTATACAATACTTATTACTCTTAAATAGAAGTTCATATAGAAGGTTTCAACCCTAGTAAGGATTAAGGCAAGGAAATCCATTATCACTATATCTATTTATTTTGATAGCAAAGGTATTCTTTCAACTTTTGATGAAAACTAAATCTAATTGTGACATTCATGATATTCAAGTAGCTAGTGGATGTTGTCTTATAAATCACTTGATGTTTATTAATGATGTAATCCTTTTTATTAAGGCAAATTTACATGAAGCAATTGGTTCACATGTTTGTTTAGATAAGTATGAAAGATAGTTCAGACAACAAGTTAATTATCAAAAGTTAGGTATTTTTTTCTCATTTAATGTTTATGTAAATCAAAGAAAAGTCATTCAATAATTTTCCTCTAATGCAAAATATTTAGGATTACCTATGTTCTTAACTAGGCATCAAATAACAAATTTTTAGTATTTGATTAATAAGGTTTAACATTGTATCCAAGAATGAAGACATTGAACTTTGTCACGGGTAGGAATGGAAACCATGATTATCTTAGTTTTACAACAAATACCCATTTATACAATGTCTTTAATGCTAATACTTAAAGAAGTTTGTTTAAAAATGGATGGAATATGCTATAAATTTTAGTGAGGTTGTAAGGAAGGATAAACTCATTATTAAATGGCTATACCTTGGGATAATTTGTGTGTTCCTAAGAGATTAAAAGGAATGGGGTTCAAAAAATACCATGATATTAATTTAGCTTTGTTAGTTAAATTAGCTTACCAGTTAAAGAAGGATGAGAACAGATTGTGGGTTTAAATTTTTAAACAAATAATATCTCCAAGGTAAATCTATAATGGATGAGGTGGTTACAAATATGGGTTCATGGGCATGGTTATCTCTATGTACAAGTATTCGTATGCTCAAATTGGGTACATGCTATCTGATATGGAATGAGTAGCTAATGCGTTCTCCCATTCTCTCATAGGTTCCGAACTATAACTAATTCCTGCTAACTTTAAAAGCTAGAGGAATATTATCACCTCATCTCCAAATTGCTGATCTTTGGATAATTGGAACAAAACATTGGAATGAAGATATGGTGCATAATTTCTTTATGGAAAAGGATGCCAATCGCATCATTCAAATATGTGTTCCATTGCATGGTAAAGATGAGCTAATTCAGGTACTAACAACAATAGGAGAATTTTTTGTCTCCACTGTTTACCATGCTCAAAATACCCTTAGAAACATTGAATTTGAAGAGAAACTATGGCAAACACTATGGGCATCGAAAATACATTACCATTTGAAGGTCATGTTATGGAGGTATACCCGAGGAGTCTTATTAACATGAATGCAAATTTGTAATTTCACCAACATTCCAAGTGAATGCTATTTGCTATGTGGCTAAGAATTGGAAGATGAATTACATCTAATGAGTTGCTTTGAAATTTCTCGCTTGTTTTAGTTTAGAGTGTTAGGTATGCATCTAAACTATAATTCTTTTAGTAATCCCTAAGAATTTTTTACTACTATGTTATAGGTGAATAATTTATTGCTTCCATTATCAACTTTTATGGAAGAAATTGTAGCAATAGGTGTTACTATTATTTTACAGAGACTTTAGAGAGCTACAAATAATGTATTTTTTTTTATCAAAAACCCTTACACGTGGAAGCTCTTACAGTGATTATAGAAATATATTTGACTATAGAAATGGCTAGACTATAGCTTTCTTATATGTAAACAACCACTAGTTTCCTTTCATGTTGGATCCCTCCACTTTTTCATTACTTAAAGGTTAATGCGAATGCAACAAGGAAAGGATGCAATGTAGTAATGGTAGTGCTAGCTAGAAATGGTGTGCACGATATTAAAGGTTTTTGGTTCAACAAATACTTAAAAATTATAACCAAGAAAGCTAAAGCCTTAATCATTCTTAAGGCCTGTCAAGCTACTAAAGGCTTGAATTATCCTCAAATCATGATAGAAAGTGATTATAAATATGTAGTTAATGCTATTTTAGAATTTAGTCCAATCCCATGGAAATTATCTAGTATTATTAAAGATATTAGGGATTATTTATTTTGCTTTAATCGATTATCTATATCTTAGATTAGTTGTAAGGTAAATGAGGCAGCTTATGTTAAAGCAAAATGGGTTTTTCTCTACTATAAGGAGTAGATCAGGCTCAATTCTTAAAGTTCCTCCCTCAATTGAGGTTACTTGTAATCATGACATGGTAGTTGTTTATGAATGAAATGTTATTATTTCTAAGCAAATATAAATATAATAATCATTTACTCCCATACAAAAATAAAAAGGTGAAACTTTAATTAGCTTCTAATTTGTAATAAATTTTATTATGCAAATTGTTGATTATTGATTGATTAACTTTTACCTTTATAATTTTTATTCCTTTTTATTTTTAATATTAGGATTTTATTAAATGAAAGCCATTTGTTATTACACCCTTTTAAAGTTATAGTAAGTTAGGATTTTATTTTATGAAAAGAAATAATTGAGATAATTTGTAAATTTAGCTGAATTGAGAATTTTAATGTGTGAAATGTGGAATAAAATAAAGTTTATAAGTTAAAGAATATGAGAGTATGAATTTCTTGAGAACTAGATAAGGAAAATCAATTGAAATCATGAAGTATAAAGTTTTGAATTATTATAAGTGAGTGTGTAAGTATAAAAATGATTTAGGAACTAGTTTCCAAAAATACCTCTAGTTAATATTCGCTAAAATTAGCCAATTTTCTCTCGTTTCCTTAAAATTTCCTAACTTTCTTCCATAACCCTTTCCATTCTCTTCATCTCTCTAACTCTTTTCCTTCTATCATCCAATTTGGCAAGGTAAAGGGCAAATTTCCTTCAATTTCATCATTCAAATAAGGTAAGAACATTATTTTTATTAAAAAATATTTCTTATTTCTTCCTAATTGATGAGGAGTTTGAAATTATTTAGTTGCTATTAATGATTCTAAACCCTAACGCCCTAAATTTTGATATGACTAAGGTTGAGAAATCCTTAATTTAGCCTTTTAATAGTCTCTTCCATAAAAGGTGAGTGATTAATTTCATTTGAATTCATTGATTTAATGGAAAATTAATGATTTTGCATATATGTTGAAAATTATGTGAAAATATCAGAATATGATGATTGTTATGGTTTGATTGGGTTAAATAATGAATGATGCATGGGTAAAATGTTAAATAAGTGTATTTATTGCTAAAGAGTGGTTTAGTAATGGAATAAATGAGTTAGGTGAATATTTATGGTGTTGAATAGTCGAAAACATGCTAGGAAATTGCATTGGGCTCATAGGCAAAGCCTTTCGCAAAAAGCTTTATAGGCCTAGGTTTCACTTGGTTAGGAAGCACTTTGTAAAGTTCCTTTCCATGTGACCAATGTTATTGGACCTTGCAGAGAGCTTCATGAAGCCTTTCCCTAGGCGGAAAATTTCAAAAAGAAGTAAATGACTTACAAAGTGCTTTATTGCTTCCAAATGTTACTAAAAGGGATGAAGGGTTTTGTAAAGTGCTTCACTTGCCCTATTTCCACAACCTAGATTCTATTTTGAGTTGTCAAAGGTTTGAATCTCTAATAAGCATAAATCTAATCTATATCATTGTTGGCATTGTGAAATGAATGTATATATGGAATATATAATGTGAAATAAGGTATTGAAATGACATAACTTATGCTATGATCGAGCTTGATCTCAGGAAATTATGTAATGATTATGGTATGTAATTATTCATGAATGCTTGGTACTAAATGACATTTGAGATGGAAATAACATATAGCCATTTGTAAACATTGAAAGCTTTGAGCTAATTATGAAAAGGGAGACATGAAAGAGGCAATGTGAATACTAGATGATAAATTCTCAGTAATAAGTTTGTAATGGGCATAAGATTGACTGAGAGATACAAGAATGAAAAGTTTATGAAGAGGATAAGGTTAAACCAAGAGTCATAAAATGGATGTATGTACATAACATTGCCTAATCATATGTAATGATTTGGCCTTTAATTTACTCCACTTATTCTTGTGAGAGATAAATATGATGAATTTAAGTATGTTTGAAAATCTTGAACTATTTGATGATATTTCAATAATCTTGATGATATTTTGTGATAGGTTTTATAGGAGATGCTCTTATTGGTAAGCTAATATTTTGTTGTGATTGTTTTACATGAGATATTCACTATTAAGCACTAGACTCATTTCTCCATGCTTTATCATGTAGATTCCTTAGTTGAGTCTTCGCTATCACCTCTTCCAAGTTAAACCTTATAGAAGCTTAACAGTTTGGTTAATGGTAGCATTAGATATTTTGTAAATAGAATGTCTTTTATGGCTTATTGTATATATATAGGTTTGGGTAGAGGACTTGACGTTGAATCCCTACTTTGGGTGAGTTAGAGTGGCTAATCCTCTTCTTGGATGAATTATAAATAACTTTAACTCTCTTGTAAATTTATGAAAACTTTGCATAACTATTATATGCATCTTTTGTTCAATCAATTAACTTCCTCCTCCTTTTCTTTCACATGACAGTTAATACTGTGATGAATGTATTGGATTAGATTGATGAAAATTAGGTAGTGAATTTCACACTAGTTATAATTGGGTTAGGGTCATAACGAGTGTGCTAAATTGCAATATCTTTTTTATGACAATGTTAATTTATTTCATTTTATTTATTCAAAATTATGCTATTTTTAATATCCACCACTAAGATTCATGCTAATCTTTTAGCATGTACCAAATCAAAATTTCTTTTTAAAAAAGTTAATACAATATTAATTATGATAATCAGTTATAAATAGTTTCAATCATCCTCTTTCCTTTAAAGTATATTCCATAATCAATCAAATATTTGGTACCATGAGCAAAATTTATTATTAGATTAATATTTCTAATTCTTTTAAAATATTTTAGAATTATTTTCTAATTGCAGGAATATAAATAATTGATAACACAACTAAATGTATTATGACCAACAATTTTTTATTTAATGTTATTTTTTTCTTTCAAAGGAAGTATAACTATGGCTTTATATTTAATAATCACAAATATGAAGGACATAACATGTGACAACATAGTGATAATAAAATGAAAAGTAGGCTAAACTGATATTAATAACTCTTAAATTTCAAACGAAATGCTTTGATTACTAAAATTGATTATACTGGTATTCCTTTTCATTGATTCAAATTTATATCCTACAAGCATATCATTTGTGTAAACAAAAATGAATCATATTTTCTTGATATGCAAAAAAAAAAAAAGAATATATGTAACTTATTATATTGTTTAAATGACTTTATATATTATATGTGATTTGATATTACTGGTGTACAAGACTTATTAATTTTAATTTTTTTTAAGGCTATAACCTTTGACTATACTAGCTTACATGCATTAATTTAACCTATGAATGTTGATCGGAAAAAAAATAATGCATGTATGAGAGGAATCAGATTCTACATTATCGAGTAATCAAATGAATATAATGTTAAAGTTAGAGTGATACGAACTTGAGATAAGGGCATTTATTTCAATATTTTAGACTTTTTTATGTCTTTATATCTAAGTAAATTGGTTTAGTGGATAATAGTAATCGCTTTTACTATTTGTGAGTTAGCCTTTAAATAAATATTTAAAATTATATTGTGATTTAGTTATGCATTTTGTATGTTTTTATTGACTTTAAATTTTAATTTTGCTCACTTTAATTATTAATTGACAACATCACCATATTATAATGAACAAATTATTATAGTTTTATCATTCTCAATTAAAATTATAATTAATTTGGTGATTTATAACATTTTCAACAATTGATGATAATTAATGATAAATCTCTTTTAAATAAGGTTTTTAATATATAATGAAAGTCAAGACATTAAAAATTAACTAACAATGTGTACACACACACATAATATGATAAGTAATATAGAATTGATATCTAGTTTATTTTAAAGATTTTTCAAGTGTCATGATAGGATGTTTCGCAATCTCTGCTACTTTTTAACCTACTAATAATTTCCTTTGGCAATCAATGCACTTATGATAAAATTTTATTACTATAAACTTATTAGTTTACTATATTAAAATGCAATTATTCAAGCTTATGATAAAATGAAATCATAATTGATAGAGTTAGGTTCAGCTTTAGATTAAAGTTCAAAATTTTAAAATTACAATTTTAAAATATTACAATTAATTTAAATCAAACTTGGTCCAGGTTTTGAAGTGGTAAGGATTTAGTAATAGTATTGAATACTTTTAATCATGTCAATAATTTTCTTAAATAAAACTTAATTTTGACATATTTTTATTACCAATTAATTTACTTTTATAAAATTTGGAACTAAAATCATTCAAGTTTTGGTAAAATTAATTTTCTAATTGATCGAATTGTGTGTAATATCTGATTAAAATTTTAAAATTTCAATATTCATATTAATTTTTTGTTTTTAATATGTATAGATATATTAATTCAAGAGATAATGTCTTCTACACAATATATTAATACTGTATATATAAATTAGTAATAAAAAAATAATGTCATGGAAGATATATATAATTAATAGTAGTAGTAAGCATATAATATTTTTTTACATTATGAACTTGACAAGCATTATATACCATTTATTATAAGACACTTATCATTATTCAATTCTTGCTCGAGGAAAAATGTAATGAGTACATTTATGTTACTTTCACTTTCAAAATCTTTTGTTAACATTATTTGAATTGGTTGTAATATAGGTTATTAAAATTTTATTTTTTTTATTTATTCTTGTAGGTAGTTTTAAAGATCAATTTTATATTTATTCGGAAAAATATATGTTTTAGTCCTTATAATTTCATTAAGATTCCATTTATTTTATTGGAAAGTATTTTTCATTGAAAAATATCATTTATACATGTATATTAATAAGGAAGTGATATGGGTTTAAAAAAAAAGATACCTAGAAAGTAAATTTCTTTTTAAAATAAAAGAAGTTATTTTCTTTAAACTCTTCATTTATCAAATAAATGAATAAAATATAGTTATAAAATATTAAAATGAGAGAAAATATTTTATTTATTTAATATTAAATATCAAGTATTTGAAAAAAGTAACTTTTCCTATTTTAGAATGTAATTCGCTATCTTTTACTACTATGTCTCTAGACATTATTTTTTTCTATCAATACATGTTGCATATTACTCAATCATTAATATATATGTAACTAATTTTTTTTTTTGTAAAAAATATATTCTAACAAAACAAACGGAATCTAAATTTGTAATTTTATTCTTAGAATTTTAGTTTGTGAAATTAATCCTAAAATTTTAAATAATTTGTAATTAATTTCTTCCTCTTAACTAATGTTAAATCTAATTGACAAAATGTGTCAATTAAATTTTACATGTTGACATTTTATTTTTTCTTATCATCAAAATTCTTCCATTCTCATTAAAACCATCCCCATCAAAATTAAAACACATTTAATTTTCAGATAAAATCATATAATAAGATTTAAGATGAATTGATTAGAAGTTAAATCATGTAATGGAAATTAAAATAAAATGGTTGGAAGTGAGCTTTAGAACAATCACATAATCAATGGATTAGAAATAATTTTTTTTGAATTTTGATAGGGGATAATTTTTATGGAAATAAATGAATTTTGATGACAAGTAAATGTAAAATATCAAAATGTAAAATTTAATTGACATCACATAAGATCCCATTTATTAGAATTAAAATTAGTTAAGAAGAAGAAATTACTTGCAAATTCTTTAAAATTTTAAGATTTAATTATATAAATTATAACTATAATGATGAAATTACCAATTTAATGAAATTATAAGACTAAGGAATCGTCTGGTTCGTATAAGAAATAACATCATATAGAAAATTAAACTTTTAAGAAAATAACTTTCTATATGAATTTTTTAGAAAGTACTCAAAATTATTTGATTAACAAATAGGAAGTAACATTTTCTAAGAAATAATTTTTTATATTTTGTTTAGTTTAACTTAAATATCTTAGGAAATATTAATAAAATGACTATTATATTCTTAATATTATTATAATATAAATTAATAAATTTTAGTTGTCATTAATTAAATTTAATAAGAATAATTTTATCATTATATTTATAAATAACACAGGAAATAGAACTTATCTAAAGGGAGGTAGGTAAATTATTTCTCATATTTTGTAGGAAGTAAGACTTTTTAAAAAATTCTATTTTCTCTATTTTGCTAGATAATGGCTAATTAAACAATTCAACTCTTTTATATTTTTTGAATAATAGAACTTCCCAATCTATTGAAGTGAACCAAATGACCTCTACAACTTTCATTTTTCCCATCCCTTTATTTTAACATGTTTCCAATCATATTCATTATTCAAACAAAATAACTTTTTCATTAATTTTTTAGGTTATACTAACATATGTATTATTGAAATATTTCTATTCAAGTAATTATATTATTTTATTCTATTCCGAGCAAAGGCCCTCGACTAATCATAATTATTTCATATTATAATTCAACTTGACTGTATGATTTGATTGTAACTATAGTTTATATGGTTTTAAAATTGATTAATTATAACTTCTAAATGGTGCTAGCAACAAATTTTTTATATAATTATTTATTAATTAAAAATTTTCACTTAAAATTATTATAAATTTTTTATCTATAAACGTATGTATACACATAACTTTTTTTATATATTCGTGCTATGCACAGTTTTAAAATGTTTACATAATTTCCCTCCTCCTCCATGTAATAAAATATATAAAAATAAAAACATAAAATAGATTGTGCTGAACGGATGGGCAGCAATTGCGCTCCCCACATATCTTGCCAAGTGTCAACTTTGTGTTCTTGGTACCGAATACGAATATGACCGACTTTAACTGCCAGATACATTTTCATGTGGATTTGAATATGACGTGTACGATGAAATCAGCTTCACGCAACGACCCAACCAATGGAAAAGAGTACAGCAACTTGGCATTTGCTTTGCCATCGGTTCTATCAAACGTAGATCATGCAAACATAGTCACGGCAACGAATTAAGGAAAGTTTGACCCGCTTCTCTTCGCGTTTGAACCACAACTTTAAAATTTGACTCGGTAAAGTAATGGAGTAAAATATTTTGGTTAAGGCTTATTTGATAATTAATTAATTTAATTAATTATATTAATTGATTAGATTAATTAATAACATTAGCTGTTTATATATAAAAATTTGATAAAATTAATTATTTCTTATTAATTATTTATATGTAATATAACATATAAAGATATATGTATATATATGATTTATTTGAATTTTTTTATTTTAATAAGATTTTAGATTATAATATATTATTTATTATATTATTTTCTTTCTTATACAATTTAATAGAAAAATATAATTATATTCATGTAAATTTTTTATTACTATGTAAATATTTTAATATAATTTGTTGTATTTATCTAGTTTTTATTTAAAAAATAAGTAATTATAATTTATTATATGTATTAGATTTTTCTCTAACAAATAAATAAATATAATTTAGTATTTTCTTATTTTTCAAATATTAAAATGTAAAAAACTTTGTAATTACATATAAGAAATTTTTTTTATACTAAATGCAAATCACCTATTAAAAAAGTTACTATTCTTAATTTTTTCAAAATAAATGTTTGAGAGCTAATAGGTTGACTAGCACATCTATTTACTAAATACTCAAAATAATTAATTGACTTAATCAAATAATTAAATACACTCAAATTAGCTAAAATTGATTAAAAAATTGTGTGTCAAACACCTTTTAAAATTGGATTGATCGTATCATTTAAATTGGATAGGTAAATTGATTGAAATATTTCTTTATTTATAATTATAGTAATATTATATGTTTTGAAAATAAAAATAAGATTCAAAATTAGGTTTTGTAAGCAAATTAGGAACTATTGTTAAATATAGGATAGTAAGATAAAGTTATAAAGTTTAATTCAATAGATATAAAAGATTTAGAATTAATTTTAAAATTTATTTTTAATAGTTATAACATTTTTGTTATAAATATGTATAATAAAAAATCCAACATATTATATCAAATTTTTAAATTTATTATAATTAATTGAATTAATAGCATAAAATTAAAGTAATTTGTAGGAAATCCTAAACTTAATTATTTAAATCTTCATGTCATAATTATGTAAAAATAAATAAATATTTTTCATAACATAGTATAATTTGAATCAAATTAACATATATTTTTGAAACATATAAGATCAGTTAAATTAATTATATGATAAAATTTTTAATTAAAAAGGTCAAATATTTATGTATATGTGATTAATTAACTAATTATTGTAGATGTGATTAGAGTGAGATTTTATTTGAGAAAATTAGAATTTTATAACAAACATAAAAAGAATTAACTTAAATTAAATTAAAGCTATTATAAAATTAAATTTAAATAGGAGTGTATGAAAGAGTTTTAAGATAATAGTATTCCAAATTACCTTTGCATGACCTCAATATTATCAAATTGCCCTTTTAACCATTAAAAAAATTAATTTCCCTCATTTCTTCTTATTCTCTCACTAGTCATTGCATCGACCACCTCTTCCCCACTCTTATTCACCTTTAAATTTCTTCAAGCTAGCCAAATCAAATATTAAGCCATCAACAATCATCCATATACTTAGAATAAATTGATGTGGTCTTTAATAATTTCATATTTTAGGTTTTAAATGAGGAACTAGGGACTTAAGTAAAATTTTTTGAAGTTGGTATGAATTTATATTCTTAGGGTAAGATCTATCATCTATCAATTTCATCTCATCTGCCTCGTAAAAAAGCAAGTAGATAATCTACTTAGTTTGGGTAATCTGGTTCAATTATTATTTTGAATGTTTATATGATTGTGTTTAGAAGTTGAGGAATTTTTGTTAAAAGAACATGTTGTTGTATGATTTATTAAGCTTGATGATTGTGAAATAAGTAAATATAATGAATTTGTGCTAGGTTTTTATCATGGAAGAGTGTAAGCTAAGTTAGGAAAAATGGACTAAATGTACAATGTTTTACAGATTTTTTATAAATCTACAAGTGTTACTCAAGTATATACCAGAGTATGGCACTAGAATTTACTTTTGGATGCTTTTACCTAAGTACACACTAGAGTGTCGATGATGCATTGCTCTCTAGATAACTATAAGTGAGTATACACTCAAGTATAATATCCAAAGTTATTTTTTGGACATTTATATGCAAGTATATACTCAAGCATAGAGGTAAGTGTAAAGGCAAAATTTGCTTCTATACCTTCATACTTAAGTACATACTCAAGTATAACTCCTATATGCTCATATTTAGTTATTTCATGATAATTTGAGGTTGTTTATGCCTATATGTCTTCTATATATGTATATTGAACCATATGAGTAATATTGCTTATGAATTTGTTAATAAATTCCTAAATGGAAATGTGTTGTGAATGTAATATGTTATGAATGGATATTGAAGAAGGAGTGAATGACACGCTTATGATATAAAATGGGACTAAATCAAGGAAGCAATTTATGAGGGGATAAACAAAAATTGGAAGGATAAAAACATAGTTTGTAAAGGGATATAGATGACTTGAGAGGCACAAGGTGATTTAAATGTTTTTCTTATTTATATTTATCTATGATATTATACTTTATCTCTTATAAACATTGTGAGATTGAATATTGTTTAGAATATCGAAAAGTACGAATCAAGGAAAATATATAATTATATCTTGTTAATTTAGTGGATAATTTACTTATTAAGTTCATAATTCACTTTTTATTTTTTTCCTTTCTTTTTAGATGCCTTTTCAAAAGCTTTTCCTTTACTAGCATTACAAGAGTGGGCTTTCCAATGCTTATCTTGCTGAAGCAATCATAACAATTGAATAATTGTGATAGCTCTTCCTTTACTAGCATAGCAAGAGAGGACTTTCCAATACTTATCATGCTCGAGTAACGATAATAATTGAATAATTGTGATTATCACTATTTTAAGGCCTTATACGTATTTAAAACATGCTATGGTAAAACTCTATCTATAAGTATTTTGGAAAATGTTTATGAAATATATTATTAATTTAAATTTATATGATGATACTTAAGTTGGAGGAGACTATAGAACGGGTTTTGCACTAGTCACAACCTAGCAAGTCATGACAAAGTTCATATCAGAGCATGGCTTAGAGTTTTGATAGAAAGAAAAAAAATCCTAAAATAGAATGATAAGGAGGTGACTATGGTTGCTTGTTTGGATATTAGTCGAAATTATATTAGTAGCATATAAGCATCAGAGAGCATGTATCACCAATACCATTTTAACTAACTGTTAATTATTTTATGGTATAATGTTATAGCTTCTTATAGAATAGTTATTAGATAATTGTGTTTATACTAAATACCTATAATTTTCTTGAATTAGGAATATGATAAAATCTAGTAATTATAGAACCAGTAATCTTAATGATGAAGAGTCATTTAAGGGGTCACAGGCTCATAGTGGTTGATGTGAAGGAAATTATGATAAAAATATCTTTTCATGGGCTACTACTTTTAGATAACACATTTTAATCAATCTAGTATAAGTTCTTTACAAGGAAAGAAAGCAAGAGCAACATAGGGATTAGGTGAATCAAACCTTCAGTCATAAAAGACAAAGAGAATAACCCTTCCCTAAAGAAAACTTGACCAACAAGCTATAAATCATACATAAATTTAACAAATTGAAACCTCCTTACTTCACTAGCATAGATTTAGATGCTAATCCATGCTAATTTCTCACCTAGGTTGAAAGATATGGGAGAATGCTTTCTTATTCAAATTAAATGCTTATTGAATAAATAGGCTATAAGATGGAGGATGTTACACATTTTTAGTTCACAATAATATGGAAAATATGGAAGCTACTTTCCTATCCTTAACTTGGGCTACATTATAAGAACTTTTCAACCATCAAATAAACAAAATTAAAGAATTTCAGTATTTAAAGTATGGGTCAATGTCCTTCAATGAGAATGTAGCATAGTTCACCTATTTATCTTGCTATGTGGGATATCTAATTCTAAATGAAAGAAAGAAAGTATAGAGATTCACATACATCTTTCAAGATTATTTCTTTAGTATCACCCATGTCACTTGAAACATTAACTTCCAGGAAATCGTTAACTAGATACCTCAAGCAAAGTTTAGGATAAATGACAGAAAAGAGAGGAAAGCACAATTAGGAAAGAGGAAGCATAATAAGTTACAAGGATTTGGTTTCCTAATGAGTTTAGGAGAAATACCTTATCTTAATATCACTTAATCAAAGGAAGTCAATTTTTCTCAAATCCTTATCTAAAAGTCATTTTTAATAGACCTCTAGGAGTGAGAAGTTAAAGGAACCCACCATTTCATCTTAATGCTTTGATTAGTTTTAGTAAAGGCAATCTTAGAGTAAAAGTAGTTTTAGAGGGGAATCATCTAGTTATATGTAGTGTGTGAATAAACATTAAGAACCCTATATTCAATTAAATATTGTGTGTTACTAGTGTGGTTAGTTAGGCCACAATAAGAGAGATTACCTAAGAAACCTTTCTAGTTATAATGTTAACTATTTGGCACCATAATAGAACACACTTATAACTCAACTACTAACCTTTTAACCTTAGATGACTCAAGGATTGAGTGTTAATGGAAGTAATAGGGGAAAAATTCACTAGGGAATTAAGTATGAGTCATTACCCCAACTAGATAGGAGGCCAAGGCCTTTAATGCAGTTGTTATAGGAACATTATCAATAAATAACTTACTAGCTTATGCTTTATTTGATCTATGAGCCACTCATTCTTTTCTTTTAATGAAATTTACTTCTTTGATAAATAAATCTTTTAATGAATTGTCAAATTCTTTGCCAATAGCCCCATTTATAAATAAAACTCTAGTAGTAGCTTAAATTATTAAAGTTTATCTTGTATATGTGTGTGAGCAAGTGATACTTATTGATTTAATCTTTTTAGAGATGGTTGATTATGACATTATCTGAGGTATGGATTAGTTATTAATATATCATGCACAAATGGATTACTTCAACAAAATGATGAATTCTATTGTAGAATGAGCCCTTTCTATAATGTTTTAAGGAAAAAGAACTTCGAAGTTGCTAAAATAATTTCCAACATCAAAGTTTAGGGGTTTATTATAAATAGATACATGACATACCTTATAATATTCTGATATCTCAATCAACTTTCCACTAATATTAATGAAGTCCTAATTGTGTGGGATTTCTAAATGTATTTCTAAAAAAATTGTCAAGTTTGCTTCTAAATCATGAAATTGAATTTAACATTGAACTTGTTTTTGGCACAATCCAATTTTAATTCCATCTCATAGAATGGCAGTAGTTAAGCTAAAAGAACTTAAAAGGTAGTTATAGGAGCTAATTGATAAAGGGTTTATCCATCAAAGTTCTTCATTGTGGATAGCACCAATACTATTTATTAAAAAGAAAGATAGGACCTTGCATTTGTGTATTGATTATCAACAATTGAATAAGGTGATAATAAAAAATAAATACTCTTTACCTCATATTGATGATTTGTTTGATCAATTGTGAGGAGTAAAATGCTTTTGCAAAATTAAGTTAAGATTTGGATACCATTAGTTAAAGATTGGCAAAGAAGACATTCCCAAAATAGCCTTTAGAACTTGTTACAACCATTATGAATTTCTTGTTATATCCTTTAAGCTTACCAATGCTCTTACAATGTTCATAGATTTCATGAATAGATTCTTCAAGACATTGTTAGATAAGTTTATAATTGTGCTCATCAATTACATCCTGATTTAATCCAAAAATGAAGAAAAACATGCTCAATATCTTAGAATAGTCTTACAAATCTTGTAAGAGAACTAACTTTATGTTAAGTTTCTTAAATGTGAATTCTGACTAGATAGCATGAATTTTTTAGGGCATGTAATATCCTATAATGGCATTCAAGTTGATCCTCAAAAGATTGAACTAATTCAAACATGGATAAGGGCATCAACCATATAAAAAATTTTGAGTTTTCTTAAGATATCGAGTTTTTGTCACTAGTTTATAAAATATTTCTCTAAAATAAATTTTCCATTGATCAGGCTTACTTAGAAAGGCATTAAATTTAAATGTCTAATAAATATGAAATGGCTTTTAGTAATTGAAGATTTATTTGACTTCAACCCTTTATTCTAACTCTTCCATAAGGTTTCGGAGGTTCATAGTTTATTGTGATATCTTGCATCAGTTTAGGTTATGTATGTTGAAGTATGTCCTAGAGCCAATCATATAGATGATTGAAGTTACATACAATGTATTATGTTTTAGGCAATTTAATTATTATATTTTATTTTTATTATTATTATGCGCAATTTATAACTTAATATAATAATTATCCTTGGAATAGCTTTGTTATTCCTAAAATGCCCCTAGTCAAGTATTATTACGAAAAGGATAGTAATAATACATCGAGACTAGCATGTATAGTGACTGATGATTACGAATCATGGATATGTGATATCAAGTCAATACATGAGTACATTGCTAGTGAACAATGTACTGGACTGACCCACTATGAGAATATTGCATGGATAAACGTGTCATAAGTTATTCTCATATGATCACAACTACATATAAACCTTTGACCTGAAGTCACTACGGTTCCCTACATGAGGAATTACTCACTTTAATATTGTCCTATGTCACCTTTAATCAGGATGACAAGTAGGGCATTGATTGGGTGTGTCATAAATCATGCAGAGGGAAGTGAGTGATGTAAATGGGATTTTGTTACTTTTGTATAAAAGAGAAATATCCTTGGACCCCTTGATTGAGTAAGACTTAGAAATGCATGGCCATGCTCAGTTGAATTAATATGTGATATTAATTATTTATTTTAAGTCTACTCAGTATCAAGAAATATAAATTGAACATTGACGAGGATGACACATTCCATGCCTCCAGTTCAATTTGGATATTATTACAAAAGGGTTATGATGTAAAATGTTGATCATGTATTAGGTGGATGTCGAATCACAAATATTCTTACTACTTGAGTGGTAGTGATGTATTGCTAGATACCGCTCGTTGTCTATGGCTCAATAATAAGTCATTGTCAACGTAGTAAGAACCTACAGGGTCACACAAAAGGAGTAGGAATAAGACAATAATTAATTGGACTTTAATTATATTAATATCCAATTAATTGGACTTATTTTCGTGCATATATATATTATTAAGAATAATAATTCATGTTTTATATATATATATATATATATATTATGTGATATTATTTGATATTAAAGAAATATCAAATAATTATCTTATCAGATATTAGATAAATATATTATGAGATAATATTATTCTGATATTTGATAACTATATGCAATTATCTAATAATTAAGATATTTATATTATGAGATAATATTATTATCTAATATTAGATAATTAATAGATAAGTCTTATCTCTTCCCATTATCTCTAGGATAAGGATAAGATGAGTTGTTAAGTGTGATTAGGATTTTGGAAGCATTATCCTAGTAGGACTAGGATTATGGCTTGCCTAAGTTCTATAAAAGGGGACTTGAGGGCAGCACTTAAGAATCACGTTTTAAGCTTCCATATAAACCCTAAATCACTCAGAAAACATCCGATCCTAATTCTTAGAGAGAAAAACGCATCCTAGCAGACGTGTGAAGGGTGAGAGGTTATTGTTCACTCCGTGTGGATACCGTAGAGACGCTGTACCTTCCGGCTAGCGTTTGATTCATCCGCTCTCAAGTTTTGATCAGGAGAAACACGAGTGCCCAATAGGTAAAACCCTAATCATTGACTTATGCTTTTTGCATGGATCCTAGGTAGAATTCGGATCAAAAATTTAAAATTTCGCTGCATGTGATAATCCGAATTCCCAACAATGTACTAATACAAGATGGAAAAGTTATTTTGTACATATCAAGACAATTAAAAAATCATGAGCTTAATTATTCTATTCTTTACCTTAAAATAGCTATTATAGTTTTTATGCTAAAAATATAGAGACACTACCTCTATGGCAAAACCTATAAAATTTATGGTAACCATAAAAGCCTAAAATACATTTTTGATAAAAGAGTCTTAATTTAAGGTAACAGAGGTGGATAAAGCTAGTGATTTTATGAAAAAACATATACTTATAGGGAGGTTGATTGGGTAGTGAAAATTATAAAGTGTAACCCTTCCTTTCATTGGAATGTGTTGTTTGCCACTCTTTATCTAGCACTATTCAGATCATTTACATGTCCCTCCATTATGTAATGTACCTTATAATTTGGTATTAACCTCCTTTTCAAGAATATATAAGACACGTTCTAAAAGGTACCAATATAAGAAATCATGTGGATGACAAATGAATTAAGGAAGTAGGAATGTTCATGACTTCCTCATTTATCGGCTCTAACCTATTACCTTGGTCAAACTCAATAAAGGCAAAGATTATATCATAAATCCCATGTAAAAGGACTAAGCTATTATTTTGTTACCCTAGAATCAACAATAATTGCTTGAAGGATTTCCTTAGGTGCTCTTATGAAATGAGATCTATAATAAAAGCCCTAATATAGGGGATTCAATCTTAGAATTGTTAGAAGTAGTGGAATCAATATCATAAAAATTCACCTATTTTGAAATGAGAAAAATAGGACCAATGCAAAATATATGTTTAAAGAAATGGCTATTCATTCAATAACAAAAATATAAGTACTTATGGACTACTAAGCACCCTTCTATAAACCATTATGGTAATTTGAAACCTTTGGAATCATTAAAGTATCATAATAATTGGTCAGAAAACTCAAAATGCAAATTATGAAGAAATAGATAAATTCATAAAAATAAACATATCCCATTATCATAATGTTTATTGCAAATACTAAAAAAGAAAGCTTTGTTACATGATAAATACAAAGAAGGAAAAGGATAGGAGGAATATCACAAGTTCAATCTTACACGTCATTCATAGCTATTACCTACACTAGAAACATCTCATTGACATTGGGATTGTAGGAAAAGTATAGCTTAACCTTTTTAAGATCCTATAACATCCATATTCCCTAGGCAAAGCCTAGAGTATTAGTGACTTTCACATCAGACAAACGTAGAGCACTTATAATCTCATAAACCTAGTTATTCAACAAGCACATCTCCAAAAAGATCAAAACTTTCAAATCTTACCTCTATATAGTATTAGTAACCAAATTGATGAAGTTTGGATGTGATACTTTGTAAGCATTCTAAATCTAAATTTCCTTATTCAACATATCATAATCTTTAAGATGAAATGAAGGATGGATAGGAGAAAGATTCACCTCTCCTAGCATCTAGCCAATAAATTATCCTTTAAATGCTTTATGAGAAATATCTCTATGTACAAATCCAAATAAGCATTTACTAGTCTATGTTGTAAAACTAGGTTCCCCTTCTTTATGCCTTATTTTTAGTGTCTTATTATCCAAAAGTCATTTATGAACCTATATGGAAAACCACTAATCTTATTGAGCAATAACATGTTTAACATATTCAAGATAAAGAATCTTAAGTTTGTGCTCTTCATCTAGAAATTTCAAAAAAGTCCTTAACCTCTCATATGAAGGAAAATCCCATGCATGATAGATAACAGGTAGAATTAATTAAGCTTCATTTAAGCTAGATATAGGAATGATAGCTCCAATACTATAATAATAGTGAGAAGGATGTACATCTTAACATGAGAAATTAGGTTCTAAAATATGCTAGCCTATTCCATTTATAAGATCAACCATGATTTAGTCCAATAACTCATCAATCAACTTAATGAAATAACTTATCCTATAGAAACTCTAAGCTACATTTGCTTCCCAAAAACTAACTTCTCTAATAGCTCTATACAAGGTAGCTTGACTATGGTAATTCATAACTAAAAAGAAAAGGAAAGACTATTCCAAATAAAATAAGTGTAAAGGAACATTCAACAAGTTTATAAGCCAAAGCTAATTAAGTGAAGGAACAGTATAACCATGTGATCACATGTATGTCAATTAGTGCAATGAGATAAAATTTGTAGCTTTTTCAAAAAGGTACCTCAATTTATCAATGCAAAGAGGGAAGGAAACAAAACAAAATGTGTGATTAAAAGGAAAAGTCATTGCAGCCTCCTAATAAAAGATAAGCAAAAAAATGTAAAGATATGGTATGTAAAACATTGTCATTATATTAATGTATAAAGAATATTAGTACTATTATTACATTAAAAGAATTATAAGACTTTCTTGTCAAATTGCTCTCACCATAATAGGATTTTAGTCTTTTTAATCTTTACTTTGACTATGTCATAGTTGTTTTCTTCAATAAAGTGCTTGGCTTCTTTAATACAATGTTTGGCCTTTTTAATGTGTGAATCAAGAAAACCCATGGCTCTAGATATCTTCTAGGACTTTGAATTCCCCATATGAATCTGCATTTAATTAGTAATACTTAATAAATATAATGTAGGGAAGAACTAAACAAGATTATTAAATTTAGTGTGAAGATTTGACTCTTTTTCCTATAATAGCTCATTCATACATTTCCCCTCATTTCTCAAGAAATGAGGTTGGCATAACATATGTTATGGTTGCTTTACATTTTTACTACCAGAAATGGGATGAATTAATTAGAAGTATCACTTTAGTGCTTTTAATGTGGCATTAGAAACTGAAGTCAAGAGTATAAACCACACTACCATCACTAACATTTTAAAATAGCATCAATGATCTCTTCATCCTTTAAAGGAATGCCAAATGCATGATTAGCAGGAACCTTAAGGCTCATATCAAATCTAGGTGACATTGGAGAAAATGGTATCATGAGGAATCACTCAAAAGTTAGCCTTGGATTACTTTCTAGGATCTTGAAGTTGGTGACATGCATGTTGTAACATGCCAAAATTAGATTATTACTACTTTACTAAAAATAATACAATATTGTGAGATAAACTAGGTCGTACCTTAGAGATTCCTTAAATTATCTTTCCTTAATTAGCTTACTAAAAATGATTACACAATTGTTTAAGTTATTTTTGCACTAAAAATTGAAGAAATGAATGCAAATAGAAATAAAACAGGAGGAAAATAGAATAGATGAAAGTTAGACAGTAAATATAATATAGGATGCAAAAGATAGAATGTAGAATGAACAAGAACCAAAATTAGAGGAGTTTGATTCAAAATTGAAAAAAATGTATTAAAGAAAACAAAAACATAAAAGCAAATAGTAAGAAAGAAAATCAATATAGTGAAGCAATCAATCCAAGGATTTGATGGCTCTTAGTGTGGAATAATTATAGATTCTAAAAGAATTGACTATTCTAATTAATTTCTTAACCTTGAATTATCCAGAACTCTTACAATAATTCATGAATCCTACATTAGATGAACATTTAGGATATGATCAATTAATATTAGTTAAATTAAATAACTGTTATAATCTATAAAGAAATTAGATCAAAATTAATTTAAAAATACAATTTAGTTGAATTAAGGAATTAAAGCAAAAACCCTAAAATTAGTCTCTTAACCCTTTATCCCTATATATAAAATCATGATTAACCAACCATAATTTATTATAAGAACATATAAGAATAACCAATCACAAGGTTAAGTATCAATATACCAAATTGACACTTAGCACATGCAAATTCAAAGAAATTAGTATAAAGAATTAGAGAAAGAGGAAAATTAATTAAAAAAACTAATATTACAAATTAGAATCTTATTATTCAAATGGAGAAGAGCCTTAAAATCCATGGATTAACTAATAATTTAGCCTTCTTCAGCTAAAGAATAAGAAAACTAGAAGAAAAAAAAGAAGAAAAGTTATCTACTAAATTATGTGCAGTCTAGAAGTTTTCTATGTTCTTACCTCCTAACTGGACTTAATAACCCTCAAAACCTAATAGACCTAGTTCCTATGCCTCTCAGGGTACAAGAATGGGGCCTTGCTAGTTTTTAAAAGCCTAAAACCTATTTTTACAAAGCAATAAACTCTAAGAGTTACAGTAGTGAATTCTCCCAAGTTTGATTTTCACCTAATGTAAGACCACTAAAATTATGTAGTTTTAAAAAACCATGAACATCAAAGTTGTAGAGCTTGGTCATACAAAGCTTTAAATGCTAGTTTTACATCAATTAGACCTTTAGAGTTCCAAATATGACCTAAAAACCAAAGTTGCCTTAGTTGGGATAGAAATAAGGCTTCAAATTCTTAGGTAAACAAGGCCTTCCAAGAGTCTAAATTAGGCTTTAACTAAAATATCAAAGTTGTAGAGCTTTCTTTAAACTTTTAAAAAATATAAAGATTACCTTAATCTGGCATCTAGAGTTTAACATATTATCAAAATTTTGAAATAATATAAAAATCTAGCATTAATAGAATAAATTTAAAATATTGTAAAACCAAACCCAAATTATGAAACAAGGTTAATTCTATGAAATTGGGAAAATGTAACACACTAAAAGATATAAAATAAGAAAAAATAATATAGTAAATATTTTTCACATTATTTAGGCTAAAGTATCTTTTATAGTAGAAATTAGGATTCTTTTAGCTATTCAAGAAGATAAGCAATAAAGAGAGAAAGGATAAAGAGCAAGAAAAGGATAAGAAAAAAATAGATAAAATTTACTTGTTTGAAGAGGGTTTCTTTACTAAAAAGATGCGTTAGCATTTAAAACACTTCATGACTTCCTCTTGCCACTACATAAGAAAATGAGGAAGGTTAATAAAAGTGCAAAGAAAGGGGAAAAAAGTTAACCCTTTGAAAAACCATTCCCTTCTTATTGGAACTTATCTTCTTTTTCTTGTTGCTAAAAAAGGTTAATAATGCTAAAGGATTTGTAACAATGACATTTCTCCATTATTTCCCTCACTTTAGCAAAAGAAGAGAAATAGGGAACTAATTATAATATCCCATATGAGTCTTCTTTAAAAGATGCCTTAAGTGAATTATAAATTTCAAATAGGTATTTTATTAGAAAACATCTGAATCAAAAAACGTAATAGAAAAATCCGGTGAAATTTGAGAAAATCATAAAAGTAATTTGGATGTGAGCCTACCTAGAATTTTTATGAAAAACCTTATTAGGCATCACAAAAGATAAAAAAATCCAATTATAAATTTAGGAAAATTCATATAGGAAATTACTGGAATTCCAAAATTTGGGTAAATCAAAAAGTAAGAAATTGAGTAAAAAATTTAATGTATTAATTTGAAAACTTTTAAGTGACATAAATCAATTTTTTTGGCCTATAATGTATATGGAAGTTCCAAAAATAAAAATCAAAGTAAGGGCTAAAAAATATAAAAGTTTAGGGGTGAAAATGCAAGAAAGTGAAAAATTAGGTTTATTTTGCAATAAACCCTATTTGCCCATTTTAAGTGGCTTAATATTAATTGTTATAGGGTAATTATTTTATAGTTAAATAGGATCATTTGGATGCCCCATTTTCCTAGCCACACATCCAAGATTTTCTCTCAAAAATTAATAAATAATAATTACAAAATTTAAGATATTTTCAAAATTGGATTTATAGTTTTCCATATAAAGGTTGGCTAACCATTTTGGAGCAAAAATTATGCTCCTTAAAAAGCTTTAAAGCCATGAGAAATAAAAAGTAACAAGTGGGTGTCCAAGTCTTTATAGGTTGCCAAAAGGTTCTCTAATTAGTACTTTCAAAATTTTGCAAGATAACTTAGGATTTTTCTTCATTTTCTTTAAGATTTCATGATCATCTCCTCTTTTAAATATCTAAAATTCAATTTATTGTCATGAATCTCCTTTTCTCCTATCTCAAAGCATTGTTGAAAATTTAAAGAGTGAAGGAATTAAAGTGAATGACACTTCTCCTAATTTTAGGGTTACTCGATAAAAGATGATGATGTAGTTAGATTATGTTTCTTTAGATACAATTTGTAATAGGTTAGTTCTATTCTTCTTTTAAAATCTTCCAAATGATAACATGATGGCTTGTTCTTAACATATTGATGTTAAGGAGGATAGAAAAAGGATTCATAAAAATTGTTAAGAAAGATAATTGTACAAATATTGTTAGAATGATAACAAATTGTCCACGTGGTGTTAAATGAGGATTTTCATTGCCCTATGTATTCAAAGGTTAGAAATTTTTAAAATTTCAATTCTTAAAATTTCGAGATCATATCTATTCATAATGATTATAGAAGAAGTTAGGAATTAATGAAAATTTTTAGGTGTATGAAAAAGTAAGTTAGTGATGAAATACTCTAATCTATCCATTTTAAAGCCTTGTACTAGTTAGTCTAGAGTTTCAAAATTTTCAACACATCTAATGATTGAGAAAAATTATGAAACTTTTCAGACATGCTATTTAAGATTTTATAAGCTTGTGTAAAAATTTAGTGCAAATGAAGTTTATTTGGTTGTCTAAATAATAACTTTATTTTTATAGATTTGATCCTATTTGAAAATTTCAATTCTAAGTTCATGCCTTTAATGCAGTAGCAAAACCAAAAAGTTTATTGTACAATAAATAAGTTATCTTTTATTTGTTATGCTAGGAATGTTGTGGCAAAATTTGGAAATAATTAATTTCTATTTGATTGATGAAACAAGGCTGGGATTACAAGTGTCCCTGTGCTGTCCTATTTTTGAACTTCTCACTTAGGTTTTGTGTAAATGATAACCATGAAGCCAATTAGTGAAATTTAATTGTTGTATCTTTTGTAATAATATGTTAGGAGTATCGGAATAAATTGTGGTAAAATTTTAAATTAATTTAGAAGTACTAAAGAGCTATAAACCATGATATATACATATAAGTTTAATTAACATTCTATGAGAAATGTTGAAAAAGGATTTGAATGTACATAATAAAATGGTGAATTATATAAAACACGATTGGTATTTGGCTATACCTATTAAAATGGATTAAATGGTTAATGTTTTAACATTTCATTACTATTTATTATAAATTAAAAGGGGAAGATATAACATTCTTTGTAGAGAAGGAGAGTAATGATTAGTAGTAAAAGGAAAAGATTTATTGCTTAAAGCTTAGAGTGGCAGGGGATAAAGTTGGATTGAAAATTGTTAGAATTCGGATTATCATATGCAGCGAAAATTCAAAATTTGATCTGAATTCTACCTAGGATCTATGCAAAAAATATAAATCAATGATTAGGATTTTACCTATTGGGCACTCGTGTTTCCACTGATCAAAACTTAAGAGAGCAAATGAATCAAATATCGGCCGGAAGGTACAATGTCTCTACAATATCCACACGGAGTGAATAACGACCTTTCACCCTCCACGAATCTACTAGGATGCGTTTTTCTCTCTAAGATTTAGGATTGGATGTTTTCTGAGTGAGTTAAGGTTTTATGGAAGCTTGTGAGCGTGTGTAAAAGTGTTGTCCTCAAGTACCTTTTTATAGAAATTAGGCAAGCCACAATCCTATTCCTACTAGGATAATGTCTCCAAAATCCTAATTATACTTAACAACTCATCTTATCCTTATTCTAGAGAGAGTGAGGAGAGATAGGACTTATCTATTAATTATCTAATATTAGATAATAATATTATCTCATAGTATAAATATCTTAATATTTAGATAATTACATATAGTTATCAAATATCAAAATAATATTATTTTATAATATATTTATCTAATATCTGATAACATAATTATTTGATATTACTTTAATATCAAATAATATCACATAATATTATATATATATATATATATATATATATATATATATATATATATATATATATATATATATATATTATATGAACAACATATTATTATTCTTAATAATAATATATATGCACGAAAATAAGTCCAATTAATTAGATATTAATATAATTAAAGTCTAATTAATTATTATCTTATTTCTACTCCTTTTGTGTGATTCTATAGATTCTTACTATATTGACAATGACTCATTATTGAGCTATAGATAGTGAGCCATATCTAGCAATATATCACTACCACTCAAGTAGTAAGAATGTCTGTGATTCAACATCCACCTAATATATGATCAACGCTTTGCATCATAATTTGTTTTGCAATAATATCCAAATTGAATTGGAGGCATGGAGTGTGTGATCCTCGTTAATGTTCAATTTATATTTCTTGATACTGAGTAGACTTAAAATAAATTATCAATATCACATATTGATCCAATTGAGTATGGCCATGCATTTCTAAGTCTCACTTAATCAAGGGGCCTAAGGATATCTCTCTTTTTACAAGAGTAACAAAATCTCATCTACATCACTCACTTCCTTCTGCATGATTCATGACACACCCAATCAATGTCCTACTTGTCATCTTGATTAAAGGTGACATAGGACAACATCAAAGTGAGTAACTCCTCATATAAGGAACCGTAGTGACTTCAAGTCAAAGGACTATATGCAATTGTGACCATATGAGAACTACTAATGACACAAGTCTTATCCATGCAGTATTCTCATATTGGGTCAGTCCAGTACATCTGTTCACTAACAATGTATTCATGTATTGACTTGATATTGTATATCCATGATTTATAATCATCAGTTACTATACATGCCAGTCTTGATGTACTATTACTATCCCTTTCGTAATAATACTTGACTAAGGGCATTTTAGGAATAGTAAAACTATTCCAGGAATAATTATTATATTAAGTTATAAATTGTACAAAATTAATAAAATAAAAATAAAATAGTATAATAATTGCATTGTCTAAAATAAAATATAATACATTATGTATTATTTCAATCATCTATATGATTGGTTCCTAGGACACACACTAAAAATCTTCCACTTGGATTAGAGCTAATCACTCATGTATCTAATACGAAGTGACATAGTATGACTATCATGCTTTTTCTGCGCTAAAGGCTTTGTCAGTGGGTCAGTGATATTATCATCAGTTGGTACTTTACATATCTTCACATCTCCTCTATCGATGATTTCTCGAATGAGATGGAAGTACCTAAGTATATGTTTAGATCGTTGGTGAGATCTGGGTTTCTTGACTTGTGCAATGGCTCTATTGTTGTCACAATAGAGATCCACTGGGTTTGTAATACTAGAAACAACACCAAGTTTAGTAATGAACTTTTTGATCCAAACAGCCTCTTTTGACGCATTAGAGGCAGCAATATACTCATCCTCTGTTGTAGAGTCAGCCACTGTTTCCTGCTTTGAACTCTTCCAGCACACAGCACCACCATTTAGGCTAAATACACAACCTAATTATGATCTAAAGTCATCCTTGTCAGATTGGAAATTGGCATCAGTGTAACCTTTTACAACAAGTTCTTCCTCTCCTCCATATATTAAGAATGAATCCTTAGTCCTTCTCAAGTACTTAAGGATATTCTTAATGGCAGTCCAGTAGGGTTCACCTGGATTTGACTGGTACTTGCTCATCATGCTCAAAGTATACGAGACATCAGGATGAGTACGTATTATGGCATACATAATAGATCTAATTGCTGATGCATATGGTATCTTATTCATGCAGTTCTTCTCATCTTGTGTCGAAGGACACTAAGCTTTGGACAAATTTATGCCATGCGACATAAGCAAAAATCCTCTTTTGGATTCTTGCTTGTTAAACCATTTTAACACTTTATCTATGTATGTACTCTGATTTAGGCTAAGTAATTTTTTTGATCTATCTCTATAGATCTTAATACCTAGTATATAGGCAACTTCACCTAAGTCTTTCATCAAGAAATAATTTCCTAAACAAGTCTTTACTGTTTGCAGTGTAGGGATATTATTTCTGATGAGTAGTATGTCATCCACATATAATACAAGGAAAACAATTATGCTCCCATTAACCCATTTGTAAAAACAAGATTCATCTTCATTTTTTATGAAACCAAATTCCTTGATTGCCTCATCAAAATAAAGATTCAAACTCCGTGAAGCTTGCTTTAATCCATAAATGGATTGTTGTAGCTTACATACCTTTCTAGCATTTTTAGGAGTGACAAAACCTTCGGACTGTGTCATGTACACATCTTTGAGGAGCTTTCCATTAAAAAAAGCAGTTTTGACATCCATCTGCTAGATTTCATAATCATAAAAAGCTGCAATACCAAGCAAAATTCGAATGGATTTAAGCATGGCAACTGAGGAATAGGTTTCATCATAGTCTATACCATGAACTTGCCTATAACCTTTTGCAACTAATTGTCTTTTAAAGGTTTGCACGTTACCATCCATGTCAATTTTCTTCTTGAAAACCCATTTGCACCCAATGGGTTTTATCCCTTCAGATGGATCAACCAAAGTCCATACTTGATTAGTATACATGGAATCCATCTCAGATTTCATGGCTTCAAGCCATTTCTCAAAGTGTGGCCCTTTTATAGCTTCTTGGTAGATTATAGGCTCATCTTGATCTATGAGCAAAACATTGCCATTTTGAGCTACAAGAAATCCATATTTCTCAAGCTCATGGCATATCTTACTAAATCTACATGGGCCTTGTGTTGCTTGAGCTAGTTCCTGAGTTACAACATCTTGTGGTCTCTATTTAGGCTCTATTACAGGTTCAGTATTACTTTGTAAGTCTCGTACTTCTTTGATTACTTTCCTCCCACTATTTTTCTTAAAGATAAATTCTCTTTCAAGAAAAATACCAGTTCGTGTGACAAACACTTTGCCTTCACTAGGATTGTAGAAATAGTATCCCTTGATTTCTTTTGGATATCCTACAAATTAGCACTTATTTAATTTAAGTCCAAGCTTATCAGAAACTTGACGTTTTACATAAGCCTTGCAACCCCAAATCTTTATAAAAGACAAGTTGGGATGCTTCTCAGTCCATATCTCATATGGAGTCTTTTGAACTGTTTTAGAAGGAACACGATTGAGCGTAAAAGCAGCTGTCTCTAGAGAATGCCCCCAAAAGAAAATTGGAAGATTTGTATGACTCATCATAGATCGTACTATGTCTAACAAGGTATGATTCTTTCTTTCTAAAATACCATTCCATTGTAGTGTTCCAGGTGGAGTGAGTTGTGATACTATATCACACTCCTTTAGATAATCATCAAATTCTTGGCTTAAGTATTCTCCACCTCGATCTGATTGAAGTATTTTAATACTTTTGTCAAGTTGATTTTGCACTTCATTTTTAAATTCCTTGAACTTTTTAAAGGATTCTGATTTGTGTTTTATAAGATACACATATCCATATCCACTGAAATCATCAGTAAATGTAATGAAGTACTGAAAATCTCCTCTAGCAGATGAACTAATAGGCCCACATATATCAGTATTATAAGACTTAACAGATCATTAGCCCTTTCACTATATCCAGTGAATGGAGTTTTAGTCATTTTATCTAATAAACAAGATTCACATACTTCATATGATTCAAAATCAAATGAATCTAAAATTTCATCCTTATAAAGTTTGGATATGTGCTTCTCATTTATATGGCCTAAACGACAATACCAGATATAGGTTGGATTTAAATCATTTAATTTAAATCGCTTGGTGTTTATGTTATAGACAGGCATTTCAAGATCAAGAATATAGAGTCCATTGAACGTTTGTGCACTACAGTAAAATATTTCATTTAAATAAACTGAATAACTTTTGTCCTTTATTATAAATGAAAAACCTTTCTTGTCCAAACAAGAAACAAAAATTATATTCCTACTGATAGTAGGCATAAAATAACAATCCTCTAATTCTATTACTAAACCAAAAGGTAAAGATAGATAATATGTCCCTACAGCTAGCGCAGCAACTCTTGCTCCATTGCCAACTCGTAGGTCCACTTCGCCTTTAGCTAGAGTCCTACTCCTTTGTAGTTCTTGCACATTTGTACAAATGTGAGAACCACATCCGGTATCTAATACCCAAGATGTAGAAGTGAAAACATTCATTTCTATAACATAGATACCTGAAGCAGAAGTCTCACTTCCCTTCTTCTTTTTTAGATCTTCTAGATGGACCTTGTAGTTTCTTTTCCAATGTCCGGTCTGATTGTAATGGAAGCATGTCCCTTTCTTAGCCACACCCTTTTTTGGTTTCAGTGTAGAGGACTTAGACTTAGGCTTGCCTTTAGATTTGGAATCCTTTTTGTTTTTACTCTTGCCTTTGCCTTTTTGAACCATTATTATGGTATTAGGCTTAATCTTTTGCAAATTTTGTTCAACAGTTCTTAACATGCTTAACAGTTCTGGCAATGGTTTGTCAATTTCATTCATGTTGTAATTCATGATAATTTGACCATAAATTTGTGGTAACGATTGTAGAATTAAGTCAGTGGCCAACTCTTGATCTAGTGGAGCACCCAATCTCTCAAGGTTCTCAACATACCCAATCATTTTGAGTACATAAGGCCCAATGGGGTTTCCTTCTGCCAGTTTACACTGAAACAATGCTTTTATCACCTCAAATCTTTTATGTTGAGCTTGGCCTTTATAAAGCTTCTTAAGATGCTCAAGCATGTCATAAGCTTCCATGTTCTCATGTTGCTTCTAAAGCTCAGAGTCCATGGTAGCCAACATGAGACAACCGACATCTAATGCATCATCATGATGCTTTTTATAAGCATCTTTTTGAGCTCGAAGGGCAGTAGCTTCAGGTTCTTGAGGAATAGGTTCCTCTAGGACATACATTTTTCGCTCATATTTGAGGACTATCCTTAAATTCCTGTACCAGTCTAGGAAGTTTGTCCCATTTAGTTTGTCCTTCTCAAGGACCGATCGCAGTGATAAGTTATTTGATGTATTAGCCATTAGTTATCTATGAAAAAAATATGTAAAGTAAGTATTAAGTTTCAAACATTTAATAAGGTCTTTTATTAAATGTACCTCCCACTATTTTATTCAAATTAATAGCTTTCACTATTAATTCAGAAAGTCACATTGTCTAGACTTTCTAGTGAGCTAAGATCTATATTTCACTAAGCCTTAAGTTAGCTTTGGATGATCACTTAAAACTTAGTTAGTTAGGTAGGCAACACTTGCCAATTGTATCATAGATAACTCTTGGATAGTTGGGTGAACAACACTTGTTCTAGTCCATCTTATGAACTAAAACCTAACTCTATGCCTCTAGATCTCAATCCTATTGAGATATCCTAGTTAAGTTGGACCCAATGTTTGACATTCGGATATCACTATTATCCCATCGCATCTCACCAAGATAAATGATGTACTTTCCTTTGGCAAACCTACCTTATGTCGATCAAGGCCTTGATGAGTGCCAAGCATTAGAAGGCATCATTTAATTATTACTGACTTAATATTTTAGATAAGGGATTTTAACTTAATTATTATCAGATCTCACCATATCTAGCCTATTTATTCATGCAATATATCTAGCATATCTCATACATCATATAAAGTAAATGAATAAAATAGACTGCTGCATATAACATATTAAGCAATGGATAAAACTATCATATAATAAGAACATATGATATCACATAGTAAATGCATGCTCATCAATATCATCACATAATATAAAAATCAAAATGTCACATAGTATGGCCTAGAATTCTATTTTCTAATGATATTCCTAAACTAACTCCTTAGCTTCTTCTTGTCCCATAACTCTTGAGCTTCTTTTCATTCCAAGCAAAGGTTGATCAATTGTGATTACAATTTTGTAACAAAAATCCTGAGTTACATTCGGGGGAGTGAGATGAGAAGAGAATATACATTAGGAAAATAGAGGAAGACATGACATGTGGGTCGTATTTAAACTCCATCCACAAAAACTCCAAGGGCCATACTATGCAACATATTCATGCATCATATGTAATAATTGCTAAGAAATATATGTAACCAAGATAATCATGATGATTGACATATATATTTCATAACATAATCATCATAAAAAATTCATGTTTTGAAACAACGCCTTAAGAACAAAAATGATTTTTGAACGCTACGCAGAGTTAGCATGATGGTCCCGCTGACAATTCGACTATATAATTAACATTCAAATCATAGTTTCAAAATAGGATTTACATCCAAACACTTTGAATAATTTTAATCATACCAAAACTGATCTAGCCGTGTTCAAATAAACTAAAGCATACATATACCTCATAGACCAGATTCAACTTAATCACATTAAACGAATTTAAATAGATCCTTACAGATTCAAAATTAATCACATTAATTCTGTGTTGACTAGGTTATATGCTTTAAACATAGAGAACATCACATATTCAGAACAAATTCAAAGGTTTATCATATGAAAACTTAGAATTAAATACTAATCCAGAATGCATATATATATCACTCATATACAACTTGACTTAAGGATTAAGTTTGATTAATTCTGATACATAACAGAACCTCCTTACATCAGAAAATAATTTTCATGTATTAAATCATGTACACATAATCAATCCTATTAGTTCTTATTAAAACAGAGCCCAGAATCAATCACAGAAGCAAATTCAAATTCAAATCACAAACCCAGAATTACGCATGAAATAGATTTGAATATGAAGCAGAAAAAATGCATAATCAAATTCATACAATTAATCTCATTAATTGATAATTAGATTCGAAATTCAGATCATATATATCATATATATATCTACGAAATTAGAACCATACATAAGTTTGCATATATCTCATATACATCTAGTTTAAACAAAAATTGATTTGATATTAATTTATCACATAAACATTCATCAAAATGTGTAACTTCTGATTTAAACCGAAATAGATTTGACATATATTTATCATATAAATATTCATCAAAGGCGGTAAAACACATAATCAAAACTATATTTTTGTAAGAAGCTCTGATACCATTGTTAGAATTCGGATTATCATACGCAAGAAAAATTCAAAATTTGATCTGAATTCTACATAGGATCCATGTAAAAGATATAAATCAATTATTAGGATTTTACCTATTGGGCACTCATGTTTCTACTGATCAAAACTTGAAAGAGCAGATGAATCAAATGCCGGCCAGAAGGTACAACATCTCTACGATATCCACACAGAGTGAACAATGACCTCTCACCCTCTGCGAATATGCTACGAATATGCTAGGATGCGTTTTTCTCTCTAAGATTTAGGATTGGATGTTTTCTGAGTGATTTAGGATTTTATGGAAGCTTATAAGCGTGTGTAAAAGTGCTACCTTCAAGTCCCTTTTTATAGAATTTAGGCAAGCCACAATCCTAGTCTTACTAGGATAATACCTCCAAAATCCTAATTATACTTAACAACTTATCTTATCCTTATCCTAGAGAGAGTGAGGAGAGATAGGACTTATATATTAATTATCTAATATTAGATAATAATATTATCTCATAGTATAAATATCTTAATATTTAGATAATTGCATATAGTTATCAAATATCAAAATAATATTATTTCATAATATATTTATCTAATATCTGATAACATAATTATTTGATATTACTTTAATATCAAATAATATCACATAATATTATATATATATATATATATATATTACGTGAACAACATATTATTATTCTTAATAATAATATATATGCATGAAAATAAGTCCAATTAATTAAATATTAATATAATTAAAGTCCAATTAATTATTGTCTTATTTTTACTTCTTTTGTGTGACTCTATAGGTTCTTACTACATTAACAATGACTCATTATTGAGCCATAGACAGTGAGCAATATCTAGTAATATATCATTGCCACTCAAGTAGTAAGAATGTCTATGATTCGACATCTACCTAATACATGATCAACACTTTGCATTATAATCCATTTTGCAATAATATCCAAATTGAATTGGAGGCATGGAGTGTGTCATCCTCGTTAATGTTCAATTTATATTTTTTGATACTGAGTAGACTTAAAATAAATGATCAATATTACATATTAATCCAATTGAGTATGGCCATGCATTTTTAAGTCTCACTTAATCAAGGGGCCTAAGGATATATCTCTTTTTATAAGAGTAACAAAATCTCATCTATATCACTAACTTCCCTCTACATGATTCATGATACACCCAATCAATGTCCTATTCATCATCCTGATTAAAGGTAATATAGGACAACATCAAAGTGAATAACTTCTCATACAGGGAACCGTAGTGACTTCAGGTCAAAGGACTATATGCAATTGTGACCATATGAGAACTACTAATGATACAAATCTTATCCATGTAGTATTCTCATATTGGGTCAGTCCAGTACATTTGTTCACTAATAATGTACTCATGTATTGACTTGATATCACATATCCATGATTCATAATTATTAGACACTATACATGTCAGTCTCGATATACTATTACTATCCCTTTCGTAATAATACTTAACTAAGAGCACTTTAAGAATAGTAAAACTATTCTAGGGATAATTATTATATTAAGTTATAAATTACGTAAAATTAATAAAATAAAAATAAAACAATATAATAATTATATTGCCCAAAATAAAATATAATACATTGTGTATTATTTCAATCATCTATATGATTTATGGCTTAAAGCTTAAAGTGGTGGGGGATAAAGTTGGACTGAAAATATAAGGTGAAATTTATATACCTATCAATGCTATTTTCTATAATAAATTATATTGAAGACATATGTGGGAAAGCTTCTTCATAAAACACTAGATGATAATCACATATAAATACAAAAAGCTAACTTCTTATGGTGAAAACCCCCTTTATATAATGTGATGAGTAGCCATTCACTGAGTACATTTTATATTAACTTTTTTGTTGTGTTGAACTAATTATAGGCACAAATCATGGAGTTAGTATAGCAAATTGATACTTACATTAGAACCTTCCATTCTCCTGATGACACTTATGAAATTCTATTTCAATATAGAGTATAATCTACCCTTGTAAATATAAGAGTAGATTACAAAATACAACTTAAATAAATAGATTTAAAGTCCAATCATATTATAATATATCCTTTGAATTGGGTTCCCCCACCTAAGAGTTTTTCTAGTAATGATGTTTACTTTTTTTCCATAGAACCAGATCTAAAGGAGTGGAATCCTAATAGATCTAATTGAGTCGGTGTTATTTGGTATATATATTATGTAAATTCTAAATTTGTATAAATAATTTTTAAATATGTATGTGTATATGTATATTAAATTTCAAAAATTATAATGTGAATAGTTCTATATTTAAGTTTTGATGTTTGCATCCTTTGATAATAATAATTTAATAAGGATATCATATTAATATAAATGTTTGTAAAGATATCTAATTAGTATATTAGCACTAATTTGGTATCTTTATGCCAATCATGATAACCATAAAATGGGTCATGATTGAGCTGGTATTAGAGCTTGATTTTATATACCAATAATCTTTCATAATAGAGTTAGTAGGGGTTAATTAGACCATGGAGATTTTGGAATGTTCATGAAAAAACAAGTATCAATCACTATGGATCCATGAAAATTATAGGTATTTTCTTACTCTTTCTTTAAATGTAGTACTACTTACTGATTAAAGATATTTTAAAAAATTATGGGTAGGAAAAGGCAAACTCAGTTTAAAATGCTTAAATAACTTGCTAAAGCACATTCAAAAATATCCAAGAATGAGGCATCTAGAAATATACCTCTAGAAAACCTTTTGAAGGTAGGACAAAAGTAACTTGAAGCTTTGGCATGGGTTGTAACGTTGTAGTAGACCTTAGAAAGATTCTTGAATTAAAATCATAATCTTCCTATTCCATTTCTAGTACTATCACCACCTAGATAGCCAAATCCCTCATTACCTCTAAGAGAAAGATTGCAAATGGTGCATGAATTTTAGAAATTAAACCCCTAAGATATAATGGTATAGACCCTACAATAGATCTTTATCAATTTATAAATTAGATAAAGAGAGCTTATAGATTGATAGGTTGTAATGAGAAGATGATGGTAGAATTGGTAGGTTATCAAATAGAGGATGTTACTCACTTTTGGTATGTCCATAACATTAAACCTATAATTATTGCTTGTGAGCCTATTATGTGGCTGCAATATCAAATAAAGTTTATGGATAGGTTTTTATCCTTAAGGATTTATGAAGCCAAAGAATTTAAAAGATTAATTGAGGGATCTATGACAATAGCATAGTATAATGCTTAATTTACTCGATTATCCTAATATGTAGAACATTTTGTGCCTACTAAAAAAGTGAGGGTAAGTCAATTTGTACATGGCCTATGAGACTATTTCTATGACTGAGTAGATGTTTCATATAATATGACGTATAAGCAGGCCTTGCACTAATCAACTAAAGTAGAGTTATAGGCTAAAGAGAGGCTAAACTAGGAAGTGAGCTAGAAAGGAAAAGATATGTCAAATTTTCAAAGAGAGAGCAGTAAAGACATTAGAAGAAACTTAACCACTCAGAATGTGATTGCTGGAATTAAGTAGGCTAGTAAGAGTAAAGCTAATTAAAGAAGACTTTCAAGGAAAGGATCTAATAATAAATTTGGAAATAGTTTTGATGTTTCCAATTAAGCCTATCCATTTCTCCCAGCGCCTAGCAAGGCCCCTCGATGCTTATGATGCAATCTTAGTAACTTTAGATTGTGTGAGTCTTGCTTTAGATAGGGATAGTTAGGGCATCGAGCATTTAAATACCCAACTACACAGTAAGGAAATAACATCGTGACTCCTAGTACACACCTTACTTAGAATATGACTTTAATAAAATAATGAATCAATATTATGAAAGAAGAACATGGGAAAGGAACCAATAGGAATACAAGTTTGGGTGTATGCCATGACACGTTAAGAAACCTAATCCTCCAATGTAGTGGTGACAAGAACAATATGAGTCAAAACTTTTTTCATAAAAATATCATTTGATTCTGGCACTACATATACATTCATATTAAAAAATTTACTAGCACACTTTTGAAACCATTAGATAAGTTAAAAGAACTTTTAGTGGTAAACACACTAATAGGTAAAACAATGCTAACAACCCATAGTGTTAACAATTGTATAGTCCAGATAAATGATCATCCAACTTTGATCAATTTCATCATGTTAGACATGATGGATTATGATATAATCATAGGGATGGATTAGTTATCAAAGTACCAAGCTTATGTGGATTACTATTATAAAATAGTTACATACCAACTGAAAAAGAGTAAAGTCCAAATCTTTCAAGGTGAAAAGAATGCAGGAATGCCTACTTTTGTATCATGTACAAAGGTTAGAAAGTTAATGAATAAAGGATATGTCATGTAAGTAGCTTCAATAAAAGAAGTTGAAAAAGAAAAAGTGATAGTGGATCAAATTCTTATAGTGAGAGAAATTCATGATGTTTTTTTATGGATAATTTACCTGAATTACCATTAGATCAAGAGATTAAGTTTACAATTGAAACTACCTTTGGGATAGACCTAATATTTATTGCTCTTTATAGAATGATGCCCATAAAATTAAAAGAATTAAAAAAGCAATTGCAGGATCTATTAGATGAGGGTTTTATATAACCCAGTACATCACCATAGGGAGTACCAATGTTTTTTATGAAAAAGAAGGATGGATTGCTACAATTGTGTATTGGTTATCGATAGCTAATAAATTTATTATTAAGAATAAATGCCCCTTATTAAGAAAAGATGATTTATTTGACCAATTATAAGGTTTTCAATATGTCTTAAAGATTAACTTGTGATCTAGCTATTATCAACTAAAGATCCAAAAAGAAGATATTTGGAAAACAACATTTTAGACTCATTATGGTTATTATGAGTCTTTAGTTGTTTGGATTAACTAATGCCCCTGAAACATTTATGGACTTGATGAACTGCATTATTAAACCTTTCTTGGATAAATTTATTATCATGTTTATTGATAATATTTTAGTATATTCCAAAAGTGAAGAAGAGCATATCTAACATTTGGAGATTACATTACAAACATTACAAGAGCATAAGCTATATGCTAAAATTTCAAAGTATAAATTTTGGATAAAGAAGGTCCATTTCCTAGGCCATGTAGTGTCATGGAAAGGGATACAAGTAGATCCTTAAAAGATTAAGGCTATGCTTAAATGACCATAATTGTCCTCAATGATAGAAATATGTAGTTTGCTTGGATTGGCTGGATATTATAGGAGATTTATGAAAGATTTTTCAAGAATAGTCGCACCTTTGACCAGATTAACTCCTAAAAGGGTCAAATTTATATAGGATGATGATTGTGAAGAAGTTTCCAATAATTAAAAGAATATCTTACCTTACACTATTATTGGCATTATTTAATAGTGTAGAAGGATATATAGTATATTATAATACATCTAGAATGGGATTGGGATATGTATTAATGTAGCAAGGAAAGGTCATAGCCTATACATCTTGTTAATTAAAGAAACATGAAATGAATTATCCCATTCATGATTTGGAAATGGTAGTTGTAGTTTTTGCCCTTATAATATGGAGACATTATTTATGTTAAGTTACTTGTGAAATTTATACAAATCATAAAAGCCTCAAATATATTTTCAAACAAAAGGAGCTTAATATTAGACGAAGAAGGTGGATAAAATTTGTAAAAGATTATGACTGCTTCATTCACTATTATTCAAGCAAAGCTAATGTAGCTACTAGTTCCTTAAGTAGAAAAGCTCCTAAAAATATAGGAAAGAAGCAATTAGAAGAAGATAGAAGTACGAAACTAGCCTATATAACAATACATTCTACTATAGTAGATCAAATTAAAGTAGCCTACAAAGAAGATTCTCGATACAAATAATTAAAAAACAAAGTTATGAATGAGACAGAGACTAATTTGACAATAAATGAAGAGGGAGTAATAAAGAATAGAAACCAATTATGGGTTCCCACAGCTCTAAGGTAAAGGCTCACGAATTATCTTATACAATGCATCTTGGTATAACAAAAATATATTAGGATTTGAAATTTTATATTATGGGATGGAATGAAGAAGTATGTATAAAGTTACGTGATTAGATGTCAGACCTGTCAACAAATGAAAATAAAGCATAAGTGATTAACATTCCTTTATCAAAAGATTTATATTCCTAAATGGAAATAAGAGAGCATTATAATGGATTTCATAACTGGGTTACCAGGAACCAGTAAGGGATATGATTTCATTTGGATGATCATGGATTTTTTGACAAAATCTATGCATTTCATATCAGTGAAGATAACATACTCTGCATCGTAATATGTACAACTCTACATAGATAAGATTATTTCACTGCATAGTGTGCTGCTTATAATTATTTTTGAATGAAAGGTCACAATTCATATCTTAATTTTGGCAATCATCCTAAGAAACACCAAGAACTAAATTGAGATTTATCATGACATTCCATCCTTAAACTAATGGGCAATCAAAAAGAATAATTTAGAAATTGGAAGATATGATTAAAGCTTGTACAATCAAATTTGAAGGAAATTAGGATAAACATCTATTGCTAATAGAATTTACTTATAATGATATCTACCATACTAATATACAAATGGCTCCATTTGAGGCACTATATGATAGGAAATGCAAATCATCTATTCATTCATTTGAACCAGGAAAAATGAAAATGATCAGTCTTAATTTGGTTAAAGATGCTACCAGTAAAGTTTAAATAAATAAAGAAAGATTACAAGCCACTTAAAGTCAACATAAATCATATACAGATAATAGGTGTAGAACATTAGAATTTGAAGAAGGTGATCAAGTATTTTTGAAAGTCACACTTATGAAAAAAGTAATGAGATTTGGCAAAAAGGTGAAATTGGCACCTAGATATATGGATCCTTATAGAATTAACAAATGAATCGAAAAAGTTACTTATTAACTTAAATTGCCAGAGAATATGAAAGCAATACATCTAGTTTCCAATGTATCCATGTTAGGGAAATATATTCAGGATGAATCCTATGTATTAAAGGAAATACCAGTAGAATTAGATTAAAAACTAGTATATGAAGAATGACCTATTCGAATTGTTAATTAACAAATAAGAAAATTATAATCCAAATAAATTTCTATGGTAAAAATAATATGGGAGAAGCATGGAACTCAAGAAGCAACATGGGAACTAGAGAAAGACATGAAAGAAAAATACCCAAATTTATTTGGTAAGTTTTATCTTCGAAACTATTAAGTGGTTAATTAATAATTCTATGCAATATTAAGTAATTTCTTGAAAATTCAAGGATGAATTTTCTTGAAGAGGGGAGAACTTATAATATCCCATAGGAATCTTCTTTAGAAGACACCTTAAGTGAATTAAAAAATTTCAAACTAGTATTTTATTAAAAAATACCTAAATCAAAAAATCTGCTAAAGAAATCGAATGAAATTTGAGAGAATCATAACAATAATTTGGATGTGATCCCAGTTAGGCATCAAAATAGATAAAAGTCTAACTAAAAACATAATAACAAGCTACATAGGAAATTGCTAGAAAATTAAGGTAAACTGAAAAGTAAGGAATTTAGTAAAAAATTTAGAGCATTAATTTAAAAACTTTTAGGATAAGTTAAATCAAATTTTTAGGCCCAAAAATGTAAATGGAAGTTCAAAAAACAAAGGCCCAAATAATACCTAAAAAATTTAAAAGTTTAAGGGGAAAATATAAGAAAGTAAAAAATTAGAGCCATTTTGCAATAAATACTATTTGCCCATTTTATGTTGTTTAATTTTAATGGTTATAGGGTAATCAATTTTTGGTTAAATAGGGCTATTTGCCATATTTGTCCAGCCACATGTCCAAGATTTCCTCTCAAAAATTAATAAATAATAATTAAAAAATTTAAAATTATTTCAAATTTGGATTTGTGGTTTTCTATATAAAGGTTGGCTGACCATTTTGGAGCAAAAATTCTATTCCTTGGCTAGCTTCAAAGCCATGAAAAAGAAAGAGGAACAAATGGATATATAAGTCTTCATAGGTTCTTAAAAGGTTCTTTAATAAGTATCTTCAAATTTTGCAAGGTAACCTAGAATTTTTCTTTATTTTCTTTAAGATTTCATAATCATCTCCTTTACTAAATATCTAAAATTCAATTTATTATCATGAAGCTCCTTTTTTGATATCTCAAAGTTTATTAAAAATTTACAGAGTGAAGGAATTAAGGTGAGTGATACTCCTCCTTATTTTAGGGTCATTTGACAAAAATTTTTGATGTTATTAGACTATGTTCCTTTAGATACCATTTGTAATAAGATGGTTCTATTTTTCTTTTAAAATCTTCCAAATGATAACATGATGGCTTATTCTTAACATATTGATGTTAAAAAGAATGGAAAAAGGATTCATAAAAATTGTTAAGAAAGATGACAATTCCAAGTGATATTGAATAAGGATTTTCATCACCCTATGTATTCAAGGGTTTCAAATTTTTGAAATTTCAACTCTTAACATTTTAAGGTTATATTTAATGTTAGGATAATTGTAGATGAACTTAGAAATTAATGGAAATTTTTAGGTGCATGAAAAAGCTAATGTTGAAATACTCAAGTTTGTTTAGAGCCTTGTATTGGTTAGTCTTGGGTTTCAATTTTTTGAGGCATTAAATGATTGAGAAAAATAATGAAACTCCTCAAACATGTTATTAGGATGTTAATAAGCTTGTGTAAAAATTTGGTAGCAAATAGAGTTAATTTGGTTGCTTAAATGATAGCTTTATTTTTATAGCTCCAATGTTGTTTGAAAATTTTAGTTTTGAGTTCATGCCTTTAATGCACTAGCAAAACCATGAAATTTGTTATATAACACTTAAGTTATTCTTCATTTTCTATGTTATGAATGTTTTGGCAAAATTTGAAAATAGTTGTTTTCCATTTGATTGATAAAAAGGGCTTGATTGTAAGTGTCCTTGTACTGTCTTGTTTTTGAACTTCTCACTTGAGTTTTATGTGGACAATACCCATGAAGATAACTGGTGCAATTTAATTATTGTATCTTATATGATAATATGTTAGGAGTGTTGGAATAAATTATAGTAAAATTTTGAATTGATTTAAGAGCATTAAAGAGCTCCAAACCATGATATATATACATACGAATTTGATTGAAATTCTTTAAGAAATATTGAAAAAGGATTTGAATGTATATAATAAATTGGTGAACTACATAAAACATTTATAACATGATTGACATTTGACTATGCCTATTAAAATGGATAAGAAGGTTGATGTTTTAATATCCTATTACTATTTATTATAAATTGAGATAGGGGATATAATATTCTTCACAAAGAAGGAAAGTAGTTGTTAGTAATGGAGAGAAAAGGTTAGGAGCTTAAAGCCTAAAGTAGTAACGGGTGAGGTTAGACCGAAAATATATGATAAATCTTATATACCTACTATTATCATTTTCTATAATAAAATTATACCGAAGACATATGTAAGAAAGCTTCTTCATAAAACACTAGATGATAATTATATATAAACATAAAAAGCTAATCTTTTATTGTAAAAATCCATTTTATATAAGGTGATGAATAGTCATTCATTGAGTATATTGTATATTCACTCTTTTGTTGTAAGAAACTAATTACATGTGTAAATAATAGAACTAGCACTGTAGATTGATACTTACATTGGAACTTTCCATTCTCCTAATAGCATTCATGAGATACTATTTCAATATAGGGTATAGTCTCCCCTTATAAATATAAGAGTAGATTACAAAATAGAAATTAAATAAATAGATTTAGAATCCAATCTTATTATAATATATCCTTTGAATCAGGTTCCCCCACCTGAGATTCCACTAGTACTGGTGTTTACTCTTCTTCCATAGAATCAAATCCAAAGGAGTGAAATCCTAATGGATTTGACTAAGTTAGTGTAATCTAGTATATATATTATGTAAATTCTAAATCTATATAAATAATTTTTGGATATGTTTGTATATATGTATATTAAACTATATGTATATGAATACTAGATTTCAAAACTTATAATGTGAATAGTTTTATATTTTAAGTTTTGATGTCTGCATCATCAATAATATTAATTTAATAAGGATATCAAATTAGAATAAAGGCTTGTAAAGATATTTAATTAGTATGTTAGTACTAATTAGGTATATTTATGCCGATCATAATAACTATAAGATGGATTATGACACTAATTCCCCTGAAGCGAAAACAAGCACGAAAGTCTTTATGATCATAGCAAAATCCTAGTCTTGCTCAGACTTACTAGATGCTATTGCGAAAAAGCATGAAAAGGACTAAAACTCAAAAGCAAAGAACTAGGATTTCAAGAAAGTTTTCAAATGCAAGGAAGAGTAAAGTGACATGAAAGAAGGAAAAAACTTGACTTTTATATACGCTTAGTTTATGCAATGATAAAAAATCATAACAATTCATTAAGAAATGATTTCAAGCACTTTGATCTATAAAACTTTAAATTAACTTAATCAAATGCCTCAAAATTTGTACAACCTCTAGAAAATATCAAACATGACATTAAGCCACTTTACAAGAGATATCCCTAATGAAGCTTCTTTAAGAAAAGGCACAAATGCCTAGAAAGACCATTATACCTTCTATGAAAGTGCCTAAGGCCTCATAATAAAAAATTCATGCCTCACCATGCTCTTTTCCCATCATGATGGTTTGTGTGTAAAGGGTTTAATGTTGATGCCCAAGGTCGTAAGGCCTAATATTAAGAAATTATCCAAAGAAAAAGTACATATTTCTAAAAGATCAATTGGGTTGCCAAAAGGAACATAAGTTTCTGTAGAACTCCACCTCAAAAAAAGGCCATGAAACATATACTTCCAAGAGGCCAATTAGGCTACCAAAAAAACCTTATCTCCTTATAGAAAGAACACCTCAAAAAAGGCTCAAATGGGATAAAAGACTTGGGGACTCAAAAGTTCAAAAGACCTTCACCTCAAAAAAGGGTCAAAAGACCTTATATTATTGAATACATGAAGGAATATGCAATAATTGCCTCCCTCTTACCTACTTTTAAAGCTTAAAAAGGAATGTTTGTTTACCCTTGGCTTGCCCCCTAAAAAAAAGGTTGTCTACTTTGCTTTTGACAACACTACTATTGTGGGGGTCTGAATAAATAGAATCTCCTGAAGGCTAAAAGCCAACTAGTGGTCATTCAATCCAAAATTAAGGATCACTTTGGCCATAGGAATAAAGTAATTTTTTCCCATCATTTTCTAAAGAATACATAGATTATGTGAATTAGAATAATTGGAATAAAGGCCTTATGTGTCATGCTTGACTTTCCTTGGTCATGTGCCTTTTGGATTACAACAAATGAAAAAGGTCTTTGTACTTAATGGGTTATTGACAAAACATGACTTTAACATAATACCTTTAACTGCTTTACAAGAGTGCCACCACCATTATTGCCACCATTACTATTGCCACCACCAATACTATCACAGAAATGCCTATTACCCTATGCTTCATTGTACCTTTTATACCTTATATTCTTTACCAGTTTAATCTTTCATAAAAATTTGTTATTCCTATAGCTTGTATCCATATCAACAATCTATCACACTATAAATTTGTTATTCCTGTAACATCAACAATCTATCACACTATAAATTTGTTATTCCTGTAGCCTGGATCCACATCAACAATCTATCACACTATAAATACCCTTTCATAAACCTTAAAAGTATAAAGGAGTGCACATGAAGGAAAGAATAAGAAAAGAAATACAAGCACAAAGCATGCAAACAAGCAAGAGAAAATTTCAAAAAAGAAAAAAAGTTCTAATTCATTAGTCTTGACCTCTTTAGAAACCCAAAAAAGTGGTCCAAGAATCCATTGAGTACATGAAAAAGGGCTTTTTTTGCTCCATTCTAAAAGTATAATCACAGAGTGCTCATTATGTATCCACCTTCATAACCACTATCATTTATTTCATTATTGTACTTATGCTTCCAAAATTGAAAACCCATCACCCCTTCCCAAAACAAAAACTAATTGTAAGTTTATATGTACTTGAATTGGCAGAACTGATACCATAAGAATTCAAGGAGATCTTAATTCTTAAGAAGGTCCTTCAATTGAAAATAGAGATAAGAGAATCTAACTAGAGAATAAGAATTAGTTTGATAAAAAAGGCTCTTTCATGTCTTATATAGAATGACAATAAAAATACCTAATATAGTCTTTATCCAAAGATCACATTTTTTATTTGAAAGTAAAATCACAAAGGGAATAAAAAAAAGATTTTAAGACCTTGAAGTTTTATTAAGTAAAAAATTTCCCTTTAACCTTTAAAACCTTCGGATTACATCTTTAAATTAAAAAAAAAGTTATAAATTATCCTTTTAAAGTTTGAAGAAACTACAAAAATGTTAATTTTCTATTAGTTTTAATTATAAAATAGTAAACATGTTGAATATACTTTGTTAAAAGATTTGTTTCTTCACTTATTGTTAATACTCAATTTTATCCAGGTAAGAATATAACTAAAATAAAAAATAAATAAAAAAATTTAAATAAAAATTTAAAATAAAATTAAAAAATTAAAAAAAATATAAAATATAAAATAAATTTTTTACAAGATAAGAATAATAGATAAAGAGCTGCCAACACTACTAATCATTGATTTATTACTAGCTCATCAAGATCTTCATAGTCGAAAATGAAGAACATTTCATAGAACAGTAGCCAATTTTGAAAAAAATAAGATTTGTTGTTGAATTTTTAACCTACCAACAAAGCTTAGGTGAAGTGCAAATTAAATGTATGTTAAATGTAAATGTAATTATTGAAACTCTCTATAAAACCCAAACCAATTTCATTAAAGAGGACAAGGAGAAAAATTTATAAAAATTGGAAGAAAAATTTTTTTCTTGAAAGAATTTTTCAAGAAGAAGAGCATGCCAAAAGGAACAATGGGGAGCAATAAAAAAGGAGGAGTGTAGTAGAGAGAACTTGTTGAAAGAAGAATCTTCTTCATCAGGTACACTTTCTTATACTCTTTTTAATTTTGTATTTGGAATACTAGAAATCTCTTCATTTTTAGAATAAGTGTTTTAAAGCAAGAAATAAATTTTTATTACACATATTAAAATACTAATAGTTGCTAGTTTTAAAAAAAAATTACATATAAGAGATAAAAAGAAAACAAACCTCATCCTCGTAGCGCTTAAATTCAAGCTCTTGGAAGATAATGAGAAATGAAGTTGTAAGAGATAAATGAAGAATGAAAGTTGGAAACATTATCAGCTCCAAAACAAATGTGAAGAGAACCACACATTCAAAATATCTTATCCCATCAATCATTTTATTTTCATTTCTATTTATAAAATAATAAAACTTAAATTGTAAAAGAAATATATATATATATATATATATATATATATATATATATATATATATATATATATATAATAAAGGACATCCCTTCCTCCTCTTTATAGGAAAGGTGGGACGTTATTGACCGTCCTATAAAATTTATTTTTTTAAAAGTTAATTAACTAATATTTATTTAATATATTTCTATTCACTAATTTTTTTTAAAAAAAGTTTTAGATGATTTTTGTATTTATTAAGATATTATTTTATGCAATCCCTATAACGGAATAAACTAAAATAGTTTAAAGGTTTGAACTATTTAATATTTTTAAAGTAAGAGATATTTTTAAAAAATTAGGTGAGCTGATTAAATTAAAAAATATCAATATTTTGCATATAAAAATTATCTTATATTCGTCATGTGTACTCATAATTTATATATATTTAGATTTGATCATGAAATTGGACAAATATGAGAATCTAAATAAAAAATTATTAATATTACATTTTTTAAATAAATAAATAAATAAAATAATTTAAAATAATTTTTTGGTTACCTTAAAAAATATATTACAATTATTTTATTAAAAACCTTTAAAAAATCATGAAATAAAAATATTTATAAAAAGATAAAATAATAATAATTCATCAATAATAAAATAAAAATCTTTTAAAAATATTTTCAAATATAATAAATAAAAATCATTTGAATAATAAAATTAGTACTTATAACGTATCAAAATTAAGTAATCTAATTACAGGTGCGGTCATGATGGTATTAATATTATTGAGATACGTTATTTTATTCAAATCTTATCATGAAGTTAGATAGATTTGACTTATATTAAAATAAAGTAAAAATCTCTAAAATGATAAAATAAAATATTTCAAAATAATAAAATCTTCTAATTAAATAATAAAATTACAATCTTTCAAAAATAATAAAATATGTGCCTGTGATGTATTAAAATTAAATAATCTAATTGTAGGTGCGATCATGATAGTACTTAATATTATTGAGACACGTTATTCTATTCAAATCCTATCATGAAGTTGAAATGATTTAACAACCAAATCAACAAATTTTTTAAAAATCTTTTAAAAATATAAAATATAATTTTTTTTCAAAAATAATAAAATTTATGCCTATAATGTATTGAAGTTAAGTAATCCGATCGCAAGTGCAGTTATGATGGTGCTTAATATTATTGAGATATTTTATTTCATTTGAATCCTATCATGAAGTTAGGCAAATTTGGATAATCAAATTAACAAATTGACCAAAATTAAAAATCATATTCTTAGGAAAACATGAATGTAATATAATAAGGATCATCATAATTTAATTCATAAGATAGAATTAGAATAAGTAAGTAATTATTTTTTGAACGAATATTGTAGGGTACTAACACCTTCCTTGTACATAACTTACTCTCGAATTTGAAATCTGAGAATGCAAACCATTTTCAGTATTCCAATCACACTATAAATAATGATTGGTAGCTACTCCATCTTCTTTTTATTTATACTATACACCATTACATTTTTGAGGAAGTACAAAAATCTGCTCACCTCCCTCGGATTTTATTGTAAGGCACGTTGCGACACCTACTATAGCACAAAACTCGATTAAATGTCCTATATTATCTCAAAAACATGAGTTTTATTATCCAAATTTAAAAAGAAATAAGAACTAATAACAATGTGAGAACTTCATACCTTATAAAAGAAGAAGTATAACTTTAGTAATATATGTATATGTAATGTCTTAATTAGTATAGGACTAAAATGAACAACGGAGTAACCTTTTTATAGCTTTATGAGGTATTTTATAACATTTTAAAAATTTTTAAGGATATAATCTGTCAGTTTCTAAAGTTTAAAGGATAATTTTTCACTCATCCAATTTTCAAGAATGTAAAGTATATTTTGCCAAGTTGCAAATAATGATATAGATTTTGTAGAAGAGGTTAAAACTATAGGTCATTTAGTGATACGATCTGGGTACAGTGATAGAACTATAAACTAATGGTCAACGACTTCACTAATCTTTATATTTCATCGGTTTATTTACAATGTCTCACTAATCAAGTTAAGTTAATTAACTAAGGAAAAGTGGAATATTATGCGTTTTATTTATTCTACTATTATCTGCTTTTTATTAGATTCATTTACTTCCATAAATTTTAATGAATCATTAAATTTTTATTTCACTAATCTAATTAATATTAGGGGTGTAAATGGATTAACTCAAGCTAGGTTTTACCTTAAATAAGTTAGGCTTAATTTTTAAATTATTAATCTGAGTCTGACCTATTAATTTATATAAAACTAAAATTTAAGCTTGACTTAATATATTAAAAAAGTCTGACTTAACTTGTTAATCTACTTCTCTTTATATAAATAGATTTTTAAATTTGTTAATAAACTAAAATTTTTTTAAGATCCAAAATTATCCAAATGTCTAATTAGGTCTATATACATATATATATATATATATGTATTAAAATATTTATATTATTTGTATGTATAATATATATTATATTATATTATTTATAAATATATTTATAATTAAATAGGTTGGCATGATAAGCCTACAAATCAAACCTAAAGAAAAAAAGTCTAATTTATTTATTTAAATAAGTTAATTTATTAATTTAAACTTAACTTATTTAGATAAATAGACTTAGTTAGATTAAGCTTTAAATAGGTTAGACTGTAGACTCCTAATAAGCCACATGACCTACTTGCACCGCTAATCAATATTTATAATATAAACAAAAATATTTCTAAAACATATATTTTATGCTTTCAAAACGTCTAACTTTGTTTATTCTATACATTTCACCCCTCAACTTGCACCTAAAAGATTTATAAGTTTTGTTCTTTTCCAACCTAACTCAGTCATATTCTTTGAAAAATAAAAAGAGTGACATGGTAAATGAACAATAGACTTTTATATGTGGAAGTAAAGCTGCAACAAAAAAAAAAAATTCAAAGATACAACTATTTACCATTTCAAAAAAATTAAAAGAAATATTGTGCAATATTTATTTTTTAAGAAAATCAAACTAGGTAATGAAGCAGAGAAAAATGGTCAAATTGGATGAACAGATTTGTTTGGCTCTATTTTTTAAAATCGTGGTAATATGGATAAATTTCAAAGAAGGTGGATATAATTTCTCCTATAATAAAAAAATACTTGAAGAAGTATTAAATTTATTTTAACCTGTGCAGTTTATGACACTCGTTATCTAAGCCCATTTATATGTACTATTTTAAGATAAATTCCCTGGCCTCTTTCCGTATATTTCTCGGGATCAAATATTTTCATTGGACATGGGTTTCCCATTGTATAAAACTCTTTCAACGCTAATATAGCATTTTGTTCTTCAATTTCAATTACTTTCTCTTTCAATTTTTCTCATCTCTTGATTCTTTGTAAATTAATCCGCAATTCATTTGGGGTTAGGGTTCTTAAGGATGGGGCAACAAACTCTAATCTATAGCTTTGTGGCTCGAGGCACAACGATTCTTGCAGAATACACTGAATTCAAAGGAAATTTTAACGCTGTTGCATCCCAATGCCTCCAAAAGCTTCCTTCTTCCAGTAACAGGTTCACCTACAATTGTGACGGTCACACATTCAATTATCTTGTTGAAAATGGCTTCAGTAAGTCATCATTATAATATTTGCATCCTCTGTATATTTTTTTTCCCTGTAAACATGAATATTAATCTAGATTTCAGTTTAATATTCACATTCCTTGATTTCTTTATTCCATTTGGTATTTAGGATTATTACTTAATTTTGGGTTTTTTTTTGGGGGGCCAATAAAGTCTCAAGAATTTTTACACGTTCAGAAGTTTGATCAAGAGAGAACACAAGAACTAAAGGAATGTTGTAATTTGTAGATTAGATATTGCAGCTATATTGATATTTGTCTTTTGTACATTTTCTTTCATGTTATTCATACCCAAATCAAGGCAGTTACAAAAATTAAAGATATAAAAATATTGTATCTCTTAATTAGCCAGTAACTTTTTTTTATTAAATTTTTATTTGTTGTTTTAAATGAAATGTTCGTTTATTTTTATCCATTACTTTTAAAAATAAGTCAAGAATGCCATTTTTTTCATAATTTTTTATTGTTATCTCCAAACTTAACCATTTCACACACTAATTGGCTTTTAATAAAGGAATATATCAATAAAATGCAATTATTTTCTTTTGAAATTGAGGCTATTTGATAGCTTCCTTAATCCTTATTCAAAGAAATGAAGGGAGGTTCATGGTAAAATTATTCTAGCCCCCATATATGTGGTGATATTACTTGGATAACTCAGTATTTCTTCTTCTTCTTCTTTTTTTAATTGAAGTTGTGCTCTAGATGTCAGGAACATGCTGTCTGTCATAAAATGAGTATTCGATTTGTCTTTGTGCATATAGCTAGCATATAGATTTTTAGAGAATGATAGTGTTAGTTGAAGTAATTTGAAAAATATGCAAATCATATATTGTGTTAGTTTTCTCAAACTTATATCTAAAAGTGTGAAAGAATAACAACCATTCAAAACTGGGCTTCCGTGGACAAGTATTGGGTTTTTTTAGCTAGTTTCTTTGAACAATTTCAGTACCCTTTTTTCTTAAAATAATATCTAGAATGATTCTTATATGTTGCCACCGAAGAAGAAAAATGATTATTCCATAATGTTCTAACGTTTTTCATGAGTATTTCAAACTCTAAAATTGAAATAACCATTTTCTAACTTAAAGCGGTTGTGTGTTTCAAAATTACTTTCCTAAGTTTATTGTTGTCATCTCTCTTCATTTATGCAAGCAATCCTCTTAGTGATATTAGAAAGAAGCCTGGGAATAAATAATATTAATGTTGGTTATTAAAAATGCTAGGAATATTTAAAAAAAATTTTAGGATATGCTAACTTTCAGAAGTAAAATGAGTATATATAAATTATATTTGTGTTTGATATTTGTAGCATATTGTGTGGTCGCGATCGAGTCCGCAGGTAGACAACTTCCTATTGCTTTTCTGGAGCGAATCAAGGATGATTTCAGTAAAAAGTATAGCAATGGGAAAGCAGCCACGGCTACTGCCCGTAGCTTAAATAGAGAATTTGGGTATCACTTTTCACCACTTTCTAGTTATACATTGATTTTTAAATTGTTTAACATACGTTTAAACTTAATATACCATAGAAAAGTATAGTTTCTGATTGCACAATATTAAATTATAGGAGTAAGTTGAAAGAGCAAATGCAGTATTGTGTGGATCATCCTGAAGAGATCAACAAGCTTGCTAAAGTGAAAGCTCAAGTTTCCGAAGTAAAGGGTGTAATGATGGAGAATATAGAAAAGGCAAGACATCGTTACTAATTAATTTAAAACCACTATTATACAAATTACGACAAAATTTGTCAAAATGATAAAGTGACATAAAGAATATAAATAGACTATCATTTATAAATTATTGAAAATAATCACAACTATGTAACACTATATATTTCATTTAAGTAAGACCACTTTGAAAACGGAAGATGAAATTTGTTCATAATTGTGAATGGAGAAATTACACAATTAGTGTTCCACATTCTTGAAAGGGGTGGAAAAAAGTTAGAACACATTAAATTTCACCTCAAATAGATTAGAGTTTTTCTGTAAAATATGAGCTTGAGTTTTTATTTTATATAAGTCCAACATTTATATTGGGCCTGACCTAACAAAAAGGGTTTGGCATGGCTTAATAATTTATTTAAAAATTTATTTATATAAATAAATTTTTAGAAAATTAATAGAGGAAAGCCTTCAAATTCAAAAATAGGGTAAAAATTAAATTAGAAATATACACATAATTTTATACATTAAAATATTATTGATATTATATATGCATATTTTTAAATATATATTATTTATTATGTTATATTATATTATATATAAATGCATTAACTGCTAAATGAGCTAACTTAATTAGAATACAAGTCATTCCTAGAAAAATAGGTCTATAATATATATATATATATATATATAGAGAGAGAGAGAGAGAGAGAGAGAGAGAGATGTATTTATTAATTTTATTCTAATTTATTTGAATAGATAGATAGATCAAACGTAAAATAAGTTACAAATCCCTGATAGTTAACCTAGCTATCTCCATTCCTACTTGAGTTCATCTCGTGTCTCACTTTGATCATGGGGGTTTTAGTATTTTCCTACAGGTTCTTGATCGTGGTGAGAAGATTGAGCTATTAGTGGATAAAACAGAAAACCTTCGCTCGCAGGTTTGTAAAAAAATGAGAATACATATATCTTTTTCTTCTACATAACTATTTAATTTATATCATGTGCTTTTTATTATTTTCTATCTACTTTATTTTAGAGTCAACTCAACATGTTTTATTGTTTTCAGGCACAAGATTTTAAAAAACAAGGCACAAAGGTGAAACAAAAGATGTGGGTTGAAAATATGAAGATGAAACTGATTGTTTTTGGTATTATTGTTGCCTTGCTTTTCGTCATTTTTATGTCTATATGTGGCGGCGTGCGCTGCTTAAATTGAGCCGCATACCTATTCTTCTCCCGTCAATTTTGCAATTTCTATTTTCTCTTGTTATAAAAACTTCTGAATTTGTCTCTCCTTTATTGGATAGTTGTATGGTAAATTTGTATAAATACTACTTGTTAGATAAATCTTATATACTAAATACCTAATTAGTGTCATACTAGATTGTTTAGATCAGTTTGGTGCTTTGAAAAAAAAAATTAATATCAATTGGATCATCAATGAATTATTTATATTTAATCGAAACTATTCCTTTTCTTATAAAAACGAAAAGTTTAAAGGTAGGATAATTTGCTACATTTCAAAGCCAGATATACCATTAATCATTTCTAACAGCTTATAATGCCCCACCCAAATCGCTAAATCCTTCGGAATTATTGATTGCAACCTTTAAACGTAAGATATTAATGATCATTTATATTCTTTTAAGATCATCACGTCATTAATTTCCTCTTAAAACCACGATTAAATATAAGAAGAGTAAATGATGTACACTCAATTTCTATGGAATTACATAATTTTGGATAAAAAATGTTGATTTATTACATCATTGGATATTTACTTATTTTAAACGGTATAGTGTTTTGCTTTGTAGAGTGATACTATTGAATAATATTTATAGTTTACTTCAATAATAATTTTATACTTTCATGGTATTCATACATTAAATTGACAGGTATTAATTAATATTTAATTTTTTATCGTGTTAGTCTAAATATTAAAAACTTACTATTGGAAAACAATTCGTACAAATAGTAAATCAAAATTTTTAATAATATTAACATAAATATTGAAAATTATTTAAGAAAAATTAACTTAATGCTAGTTAGTTTTAATTGTATTTGTAAGTTTATTATTATTATTATTATTATTATTATTGCTATTACTGCTGCTACTGCTACTACTATTACTACTTTTTCTCTTTTCCCCCATTAGATTTTATAAAAACAAGATATGAATTTTCAAGAATATAAGAATAATAAAAATACAAATTATCTCATTGCAAAAAAAATTTCCCCATTGATTTTGTGTAACCCACTCTAAGACAGCGTACAACATATCACCATTCTTTTTTTTTAATGGATAGAAAGGGTTAGGTGTCTAAAGAAAATAGTCTTTCATTATCAATTTAATAGCCTCCAAACAATTTGATTCTATCATGTATCTTTGCAAGTTCCTTTCCCTAATAAGGTGTAAACAAATGATGATACTCCATAATTCATCTTGGAAAGGGAAGCAGGGTCCTAATTTCCTTTGAAAGCTCAATATCCAGTTCCTTAACTCATCATATATTGCCCTTGCATAAGAGGCATCTTCATTCAAATCTAGAATAGAACCATCCATATTAAATTTGGTCCAACTTGTCAAAGGTACTATTCAATGCTTCTTCAATTATTATGGATGTTACTAAAAAGCTAAAAGTCCAATGTGAATGTGCTTTGCTCTGAAGAATTCTTCCACTCTCCTCATCACAATTCAAACAAATACACCCTTGGCATAGTGTGTCCTCTAAAAATAATGTCATTTCTATTTTGCCAGGCCAACCAACAAGCCATACCAAAAATCGTGTTCCACTATTGTTAAACAAGTTCCTTTTTATCCAATTAGCTAGATTTACTGAGAAAAATCACCTCAAATTCTTATCCTTGACCAGTTTGCACTAGGTATCTTTTATGATTAAATAGTCTCATAGAGCATGCAATATAGTTTCCTCATGCCATTCGTATCTAAGACAAGTAGCATCTATAAATAATGATCTCACCATTCTCTAGGAATTTTTAGAATCTATTGGTAGGACACCAACCATAAGAACATTTTCATATGTTATGGCTCAATATTTTCCAAATATTCTACCATTTAAAGTTTGAACTAGTATTGCCCATAGCATGAAGATAAGTGTAAGGTAATTTAATAGAGAATTGCCATCTGAGGTTAAGTTTCATGCCACATAATCCTAGTTGCATGACAAGTATTGATCATCTTTGGAAAGGGTTCTATAATTAATTTAGCATCCCAACTCCCTAAAGTATTCAAAAATTCCTTAATTGTTAGATTTTTTGCTTCCTTTGAAATGTCTATAATAGCAAATTCAACCAAATTAAAAACCCACACATCTATCGAAAAGCAAATGCTGTCCCTATTTCTAATCTTGTAATAAATATTTTGTAATAAATTAGGCCACATCATACAAATTCCTCGCCATACATTTAAAACGTTATGGCCTAATGAAATTTGTAGCCTATTGTCAATAACATATCTATATTTATTAAATAGGACACAGACCTAAAGAGCTAACTAGTTTTATAATAGTTCCCATCCCAGTTTCATCATAAAAGCTTTATTTATAGCCTAGAAGTTGCTGAGTCCTAATCCCCTATCTTTTTCAGGTTGATATATTTTGTCCTATGAAACTAGATGGGTTTTTCATTGGTCAAAGGATGAACCCCAAAGGAAAGCTCTTTCCTTCTTCTCAACCTCATCCAAGACATTCTTTAGATTAAGGTTTGTTTACATTATGTAGCTTGGTATGGTGGAAATGATTGCTTGCGCAAGAGTAAGTCTTCCCATGAAGGATAAATTCTTTGCTTTCCATCATTTAGCCTTTATTCACCTTTTCAATAATAAAGTTATATGAATTCTTGGTAATTCTTGTATAATGTAAGGGAATTCCCAAATATTTACCAAGGTTGTTTATTAGGTAAAATCTTAGCTCATTACTGATTTGAGTGGCTTGATTCAAGTGCAGATTCCTAGAGAAGAAGATTATAGTTTTATCTTTGCTTACTCTTTAGCACAAGTTGTTGTAGAATAAATCTAGCCATGCACTTATAATTCTAGCATTTTTAAGGGATGCTTCTGAAAGTAAGACCAAATCATCTACAAAAAATAAATGAGAAAGTAAAGGCCCATTCTTATCTAGTATAATATGAGGGTAATTCTTTTGAGACATTACTATGTTAATCAAATAAGCTAATCTCTCAATACATAATACAAAAAGGTAAGTAGATAAAAGGTCTTCTTGATGAATTCCTTGCCTCGAATTAAAATTTTTTATTGTTTCCCCAATCCAAATAATACTCAAAGTAGGTGTTCTAACACAAGTCATGATTAACTTAATTAAATTATTTTGCAAGCCCATAGCATTCAAGATGTCTTCAAGGAAATTCTAGTCCAATCAGGCATATGCCTTTTTAAGATCTATTTTGATGGTCATCCATCTTTTTCCTTATCTTTTGGATTCATAGAGTGAATGGCTTTTTATGCTTTTACAATATTATTCGAGCTATGTTGTCTAGGAAAAAAGCTGGCTTGGTTAGGTGCAATTAACTTTGCTATAGCTATTTTTAATCTAGTTGCGATAATCTTGGTAACTGCCTTATACACAACATTGCAAAGATTAATAGGCCTAAACTGTTTGATATTATCTGGGGTATCCACCTTTAGAATGAACAATAATATAGTTTGACTTATGAAAGCAGTATTCTCAAGATTGAGAAAAATGTTTTTGATAAGAGAGCATACAAAAGGTCCCATTATATTCCATTGAGACTGAAAAAATAATGCAAGAAGACCATTTGGTCTTAAAGCCTTTAGAGGTCCTATGTCAAAAACAACATATTTAATATCTTGTTTAGTGATTGGTGAGTGGATTCTAGCCATGACATTCTCAGATAAAATTGAAAAATCTTCATAAGTAAACTTGTTACACTGCTAGTGCATTGAAAAAAGTTTTATGTAGTATTCTCTAACCATGTTGCAAAGAGCATTATTATCATTTATCCAGTTACTATCTTTATCTTTTAAAGATAAAATTGAATTTTCTTTTGGTAGATCAATGTTGTCATGTGAAAATAGTGGGTGTTCAGATCCTTATTTACGAGCCAGTTGCTTCTTGACTTTTGCATCCAAAGGATTTGTTCCTATTTCAGTATAGCTTTTTATTCGTGCACTAGAGATCTTTTTAAATTAATAGGATGGTTGTTATTTAAAGAGATAAATCTTCTTTCAATGCCTTCCAATCTCTAAAATATCCTTCTTTTTCTTCTAAATATGTTTCCAAAAATATCCTTATTCCACATTTTGATACAATGAATAAAATTCTTGGAATTTTTCTTCCAATCATGATCGTTGTGCCAACTTCATATTACCTTATTATGGAAATTGTCATGTAAAAGCCAAGCTATTTGGAATCAAAATAGGTGAGTTTTAGGATATTTGGAACTATTCAGACTATAATAAACTAATAAAAGGCAATGATTAGAAGTCATGGGTGGAAGTGTATGGATACATGCATTTGGAAATATTTCCTTCTATGTAACATTACCTCGTGCTCTATCTAGTCTTTCCTACACCCCTTCTCTGGACCAAATAAATTGTCTCCTAGTGTAACCAAGATCCATAAGTTGGCATAGATTAATGCACTAGTTGAAATCTCGAATACTATTCATGTTATGAAATGTATTGCCCTTCTTCTCCTCTACATTTGTGTATGCATTGAAATCCCCTGTAACTAGCTAAGGCATATCAGTAATAGAAGCTAGTTGAGAAAGCAATAGCTAGCATCAAGTTCATATATGATAATTCAGACTAGAGCATACCACCATGTAAACCCAATGACCTTTCTAATTGTCTCCTACTTCAAGATGAATGAACTAATCATGGACAACGATGATCTTGACAAATACTTGTCTTGCATCCCAAAGGATCCATATACCTCTCACATATCCATTCATCTAAACTCTGATAAAATTAGGCCAACCAATGGGTTTGATGATTTCATCAGCTTTATTTCTACTTTTCCTAGTCTCTAGTAGTGAAACAATGTAAAGTTGACGCAATTTGATCATGTCTTTTATTAGTTAAAGAAAGCTTAGTCTACCTACCCTTTATAATTCTAAATAAGTAGATTCATAATATGTATAGCTATTAAAAGTGAGAATAACAACCATATTGAACCAGGTGATATTCCACTCTCGTTGCTCCCAAGTTTGCTAACATGGCATCCTTATCCACGTGCTCTATATTTTGATGAGCCCACCTTATAAGTTCAAGGTTAGATAAGTCGAGGGGTTTTATTGGCTAAGAAGGGTTATATACTTCAGCTTGCATATTCGGATTAATGTTTTCTTTAAAGGAATCTAGAATAGCTAGTTCTTTTAGGCTAAGAGTTATTATTATGGTTAGCTACTGCTTTTTGTTATTGTGCATGGTGAGAAGTTCCCAAGGCTTGTTACCTAAGGCAAATTGGCTTATAAAGCTTGTGTTAGGGGGAATGACATTGGTCTTTCGACTAGATTAGGCTTTTCCTTTTTTCTTTTCTTATCCATTGAACTATCATATAAGGTACAATTTGACATTTAAAAGGTCAACATTTATACTCTATAATTCTTGTGAGCTATTAGCAACTTCATTCATATCCTCAGCATATGTGTAATTGGTAAGTTTTAGAGAATCTCATGGTATGATCTTGGCTAGCGACTTCCTTTCCTGGCCTTACCGAAGCCATATCTTCTTGAAGATTATTAGTTTGATTGCTTTTTGATTCGTCAATGACTTCTATTTTTGCCTCTGTACTAACATTTAGGGGCCAAAGTCTTCCTTGCCTATTTCTGGCTCTAGTTTGCTATTGTCTCTAGTGGCTTGCAGTTCCTGCCCTTTATCATCAATATTGAGAAACATTTATGATGGTTCAAAAGGCCACATTAGTTAGCATTCATCTTTATAATGTCCATAAAGACCACAATTAAAACAAACTATTTTAAGACCATCATAATGAACATGACAAATTTTACCCCTCAGCTCATACTTTGTGATTAATTGTTTCATTAGATCAATTTCAATGCAAATGCGAGCAAATTTCTCTCTTTCCACAACAAGCCCTTTTGGACCAATACTGAGAATATGAGTGTCAAGCTTGAGTGTATGCCTAAAATGATTGCCCAATTTCCATAAAAAATGTTCATTATAACAAGCAATGGGCATGGTACATAGATCCATACCAAAACCTTTTTGAATTCAGTTATGAATGGATCAAAATTAGTGAACCATCTTTGTACCATCAAATAATGATTTGAGATGATTTAGGGACCTTCAATCAAAGCAAAATTGTAATTTTTGGGTATGAGAAATGAGCCAAGAAGCAATCATTCCTTATATCAATGAAATCCATGCTACTATTTTTTTGTGGCATTTTTTGTAATTAGGATTTAAGAAATCGGAAACCCAATATTTTTCCAAGTAGTTTAACCACCGGATATAATTTCCAAGGTTTGCAAAGAGCCTACTATTGGTCCTTGGAGATTTTAATCACAGGACAGAGAGTAGAACCTTATTTTCCTTTTTCCTCATCAATTTTAGACTCCTCAACATCATCCCAATGGATATCATCATCATCCATAACGATCTCATCATCACTTTGAATGTCTTTATTAAAGCAGCCATTTGCTTGCAGAAGTTTTTCTTTGTAGGACACTTTCTAAATCTGTTAGTCAGAACCTTCAGTTTCTTTTACCAAATCTTCAAGAGTAGTACATTCTTCTATGGTTTCATCCATATTCGAGGAAAAATTCTCATTTTCTTTCACTTTTTTATAGCTACGTTGTAGTAAATCTTCCTCTTCCAGTGAAACCTCATAATCAATCCTTTCAGAGCAGCTTATCACCTCCATCTTAGAGAGAAAATTCGTTTGAGAATTATAGTATGACTTTAATGTTAAATTAATCAATGTTTTCAAATTTCGATTGACGCTTCAATTGTGCCAGATTTCAATTGAGTCAATAACTCTGATTTTTTAACATATCACCATTCTAGCACATAGATTGCAGTAGGACCACAATTAGTCCATGTTATCAAGCGTAACTTCAAATAGAATGAGTTCTGAGCATTATTCGAGTTGAAATTAAAATATTTTAATTAAATAAACAATAATAAAAATATTTTTAAAAATATAATATTTAATATGATTATAAATATTATCAAATAATTTAAATTTTAAATTATAAAAATAAATTATATTTTTAATTATATATTATTCTATATAGATAAATATATAATAAAAAAATTTGATCGAATTGGTTGAAAGTCAAACGAATCATGCGATGATACAGAGGAATCGACAAATTATCAAATTAAGTTGACCGAACAACCAAGTCGGTTGGATTCAACAGCCACCCTAGTTGCAGTAGTTCTGCCTCTTTGTCTCCTCATTTCCTAAGAAACAAAATATATTAATGCTTGTAATAAAATAAAATAAAATAAAAACTAATGGGTATATAGGATATTTTATATTGAACATTTATTATCCAGTCCTGCTAATTTTTTTTTTCAATTAAAATGCTGCTACAACCTTTCGAAATAAGACAATCATGACTTATCTTCTATAGTGGGTTAAGGTGAATCTATATCATGGATGCACATTTCATTTAGATATAAAAAATTCAATTAATTTAGAACTTGGTGTGCTCTCATATTTTATATGGATGGACAATGAGAATTTTAATTGGTCAATGTCTGCAAGGGTAAAAATACAACTAAGAAAAAAATTGTTCACCTCTGCAGTCCCCTCAGGTTATTTAATCTAACGATAATTAATATTTTTATATTTACGAGGTAATTTGATATATCTAATTTCATGCCAAAAGATTTGGAAGTGTGATTAATGTAGGCAGTCATTGGAGGCGACCTCCCACAAGTCAAATGGATCAATAAGCACCAAGTATTTCTAAATGCATTTCAAACAGATATACCCAAAATAATATATACATATCCAAGTTTACAAAAAATCTGGTAAAGCTTCCTCTGTATTTATAACACTTCCCGTAGACTTACCCTTACACAACCTGTACGTGTACACTGAAACTCTAAATGCTTACAATGCAGTCACAAGAAATCACTATGGATGTAAGCATAACCAACAGTACATGCAATTACATTCAGGACTTCCAAAACAAAGTTCAAGAGCGAAGAGTGACGTCTTCAATCTACAATATATTTACTCCAAGTGATCAGTGAGTGGGCTCAGGCCTAGCAGCCTGATTAATTGGGATGACTGGTCACTTTAGAACTTTGAAAATAAAGAACTCAGGAGAAAAAGGAAAAGGAACAGTGAGATTTTATTCCCTTTTTTTTTTTAACTCAGAGAAAATTTATCCTATTTTGTCGTTTTTCCTCAATGAAATTACCATAAACAAGGAACGGTGATTCCCACCAATTCATCAGGAAATCTGATTCCTTTATTCTAAATTTTAAATTTATCATTTTTAATATAATAATAATTTATGATAATATTGTAAAAATAAAAATAAAAATAATTATTAAATAATAATTAATAATAGAAATAATAAAATATAATAAAAATTAAATAATTATGAAAATAATAATATTAGTTAATATAAAATATTTAATAGCATGAAAATAATTAATAATATTAATAAGATAATAATAAATATAAATAATAAAATAACAAATATAATGACTATTAAAAATAAATATTAATATTAATTATTATTAAGATATTAATAATAATTGAAATAATAAAAGTAATAATTAAAATAATATTAATAAGATATTAATAATTAATGTTAAATAATTAAAATTTTATAATATTAATAAATAAAATAAAAATAATAAGATAATAATTATAATAATTGTTTTAATAATAATTATAAGTTAATTATTTTTCAATTTAATAATTGTTAATAGAGATAATTAGAAATATATGATTCCCTTTCTTTAACCAAGCAAAATAGGTAATTATAAGGTTTTCCTTTCTTTTCCCTCTATTTTCTTTTATTGATTCATTTTCCTTTCTCTAATCAAACAAAATGGTCATTTAATGAGTTTCAAAGAAACTCAATAAGTGAATCTTTTATTCTCGAAGTTTTGAGAAAGCATAATGAGTTTCAAATAATGTTATTTATATACGAAATAACCCGTTCTTAACTAATTAAATATTTACAAAGGAAAAGATAATTAAATTAGCTCATATGCCCCATCTTTTCCGGTAAGGGCATATACTTTTATGAATTCCAGTTAAATCAATAAGCACATAATCAAAACTTTTACTTCCACAGGTCTGTACAGAATTAAGAAAATGCGTAATCATGGGCATAATTTTAACATAAGCAATGAAAAATTAAAATTTAAATAAATAAGGCTTCCATTATATATGAAGGTAAATAGAGATGTAAGTAAAATTAATTCATAGTGAGATACCTTGATGAGTTCCTTTAAACAACCATATCTATTTAATGTATTATTAATTTACTCATTCTTCTTATTACTCCAGCAGTTGCAATTCTCCACTTATCCCTCCACCAATTTCATATCAATTTTGTGTTCCAAATGCATTTGGAGATTTCCTAAAGAAATTCTCCAAGAATCCAAATAAACAAATTTCATTGTATAACAGAAATTCTAACCATTTCATAAAAATGACGCTAAATCGCACAATTCAATTTCAGTCCATACATAGGGTCAACATTGAGTATTTCAATCCTCATGTCATAGATCCGAACATCAAAAGCATGCGAATAATTCTACTAAAAATTTTAAAGTATTATTTTGATAAAACCCATCTCCATTACCATTAACAATATATGTAAATAGTCACTACAATATACAGTTTCAATTCTATTTGTAAATAATTAATAAAAACCCAAAAAGTTAAAATTTTAGTGTAATATAATTTCCGGAGTTGAATTCGTCAAAATCTTTCCACAGAGACATGTTGGCAAATAAATGAATGATCCACTCACCTTGGTCAAATTCTTTGGAGTTCAAAATCTATATGATATATTGCCAATATAATAATAAGTGGGTTGCGAAGAATTTATTAAGCTACCACTTTCAAGGATTTGATTTCCGTTTAAAAATTTAGGATTATTTAAACTAAATCCATCTCTACAATTATTTTTAGAGCAAATCCTATTTTTTTACTTCTATAAAATATTTTGTATTAATTTTATTTTTATAAAATATTAATTTATTTAATTTTATCATTTTATTAATATTGGTATAAAATTAATTTGTTCAATTCTATATCTTTAAAAATAAAATTAATACAAAATATTTTACATAAATGAAATAAAGAAATTAAATTTTACAAACATGAATAAGGAGATTTCCTCTATTTTTTAAATCCTCATATCAGCCAAACTCATCCTAATCTAAAATTAGAATAACTACTCTTAAGATTTTCAAATTGAAATTGACATGTAAGAGTACACACGAACCTAAGATTTGGGGTGGACTTCCAATCCCTCACTTAGTGTCTAAGGTTTATTAACCTCGGTCAAAAATGTTAAAATTTACTGCCAACTAGCAATTAGAATGCATAAATTGGATATTGCAGTTTACTCTCTTAATAACTTATAGTTCTTTGAAAGGCCATTCATTAAATAAATGGAAAGCAAAAAAATTCATACCTAAAACAACAAAATAAAAGGTTTGCTCTCCGTATGCTGACCCACTATCCTAGCTTCAAATGCAAAGAACCTTAACCCCGAAGAAGAAGAAGAATAGCAGAAAGTAACATAAATGGGAAAACTACGAAAGTAGATGATGGGAAGGATGAAGTCTATTGCAGCCATTTAAAGAGAATCAGAGCTGAAAGTTGGAAAGCTTGTGATTGGAATTGAGGGTGAGTTCCCCATTAGTTCTATCTTCCTTTTTAGCAAAAGAAGGCCCATTCGAAAGTGGTGGACAGGATTTTACTTAGATTTTTGCACAATTGTTTTAAGCTACTAAATGTGTGGATTTATTTCTTAGTCAATGATTAGTTGAAGTTGATAGAAATATTTCAATTTTGGTTGCATTGTTAGGATTGTATTAAGTTGCAATTTGTATAAATAGTTATTCTACCACTTATTGAAATAAATTCTACATTGGTATTATCAGGACCTATTATGACAAAATTCATAATTGCTTCAAGAGATATTACCACATTCGAGGAGGTCCTTCAGTCACAAGTAGTGAATCTTCTTGCTGATTCCATATATGTCATGATTTGGTTTCTTGTTTTCAACAACTTCAATTAATTAATGTTAATGCCCTATAAATTCCTAAGCATCTAAGCACAAGATCTCTCTCTCCTACACTTGCGCATAGTTGCACTCATAGTTTTAGATTAAACATTAAATAGAGACAAATTGTAGAATGGGGCTTTTTTTCTATTATTAGTCCTTTATAGCTCATATTGAATTGATCCCACTTTCTGTGGCTCTTAACTTGAAATGTTGAATCTGTTATAGTGTATATGAAGTTGCATAATGGTTTGATTATGCACTATTCTAGTTTTTTTCCCTCCATAATGTATCTAGTTTTTGAATTTACTATGGAGAAAACTACTTGCTTATCAGTGTGTGTGTGTGATGCTCTAGATTTTTTTTCCCTTCTTTAATTTTCTAATAGTGACTCTTAAGGCATTCTGGATGTCGATAGTAGTTTTCTTACATGTTATAAGTTTTAATTTGCGAAGGAATTATTGGAATGTAGTTGAAGTGGGAAAAGTTGAATTTAGGCTATCAATTCTTGAGTTTAATGTGAATAATGTGAATTTATTAGTGGAAAATCAAAATTTATAAGAAACCAACTAGGAAGAACTTGTAGTTATGGTCGATAAGCCTTAATAATGTTAGGAGGGATAAAGTTAGAAGTTGCACCAAATTGGGAACTAACTCTGGAACTTTGCTTAAAACAAATGACTTCTTAGTTCCATATCTACATTTTCATTGGAAATGTAATGATGAAATAGTTATATACTACATTTAGTTATCAGCCTTTCTAGTTTAGTTAATGGTTGAAGAAAATTAGATGTGGCTTGTAGTGTGGTAGGTTTAATCTGTCAATTAGACTCTAGAAAAGTTTTTGCTTCTAAGCCTATCTCAAAAAGCTATGTTTCTGATTGAACTTATGGCACCTATAAAGTGCATATATTGACACTAATTTGGTGTGCCTAGCTAGTGCTTTGATTGCTACGGTCTCGTCATTTATTTGAAGTAAGACTACTAACTAAGATGGAGAATTACTTCTTTTTTTATATATTGTATCTATTTTGTCTTCCAATATGATATCGCATCTATTAGTACCTCCTATTAGTCAACTAGATGAAAATCTAAATCCACGTATAATAGTAATATAAATTATTTATTGATTGAGAATATAAATCCAACTACTTGAGAATTGCTCCTTTTTTGAAATATTATATCTATTCTGTCTTCCAACCTAGCAATGGATTCTGGAAAAAAGATAACTCCTTGAGAAAGGTTATTAATTATACCACTGAAGTTAAGTTTTATATATAATATAATATAATATAATATAAGATTTGTATTATCATGTGTTCATATCATCATGTGGTGTTTGTCTTACTTTTTAACATTTGTAGTGATGCTTACAAGGAGTTATAAAGCATCTTAACAAGGCTTCACCCATATATGATTAGCTACTTCTCATTTACCTATGACCAAGTTAGTTTAATAGTATAATAAATCATGCTTTCATGAATTCTTAGATGCACTATATACTTTTTCTATCCTGAGTTATATGATTATCAAGTTTAGTAGCACTTATCGTTGTTGAGTAGTTTTTATGCCTCCTTACTAGTTGAATTAATGAATTTACACCACCTGGTCTCTAATTGAGTTTTGGTTCTTAGTACTTTTATGTGTTAGAGCTTACTACTAAGAGGGACAATGCTTTTGTTTGCATTGGGTGGAGGAAAATAGTCTTTGTATATGTTGGATGCAAATAAATAAGAGGAAACTAGAAAGAACATAGTTGTTTAGGCTTCATGTGTTTGGCATTAATGTTTGTTAAAGGGTAGTAAAACTATCAATCAAGGGCATTTATGGTGCAATTAGGGTTAGAGCTAGGAGTTTCATAGATTCCCATCAAATTTAGAGTTAAATTCCTCTCTAATTGGTTGTCTAAGCACATTGTCTTGCCACTTAAATGTGGCAATCCTAAAATAATTAATCATGATAAATTAAACTAGGAAATTGATAACACTAGTGTATAACAAATAAAGGAGCATGTAAAAGTTAGCAAAATTAATTAATTAATTAAGGGGATTAAGGGTATGGTTATTCTCACATTTATGTTGCTTGAAAACTAAGCACTTGGCATGGTGGTCATGTAAGGGCTTAAAAAAAGTCATAATATGGTGAAAAAAATTAATTAACAAAATTAATGGTGTGATCACATTCTTATACATTATGGTAAAAAATTAAGCATACTAGATAGTTCCTTATAATGTAACTTATAATGGATAATTCAATGATGTCGATAAGATTTGGCTATTCTATAGGTTGGTTCTATTATTCTACAAACAATGTCTCTGGACCATGAGAATTAACTCGTTATTGTAGTGCTTTAGGGTCATTATATTGCATTTATACAAATAATAATGGTAAAAAGGTTGTTGGTGCTCATGACCTTTAGTTTTCCATTGGCTTTTTTATCATCAATGCTCAAGTATCTTTAGATGAATAAATAAACCACAGAGTCAAATGTTGTAGGTGTTAAAAATTAAGATTCTTATTAGTAACTCCCATCGCTCATAGGATGCATGCAAAATTTATTTTGTTTTATCAATCATGTCTTTATCTTAACATTGTTATGATCCATGAAAATAGCCCAAGTATCTTCAAGTGAATAGATGCTTAATTTATATAAACAGTCTAAATTTTTTATAGCATCTGATATGTAAAATATTTACATATTTAGTTTTCCTTATATGATACATTTTTTGGTGTTATTTAAGCTTAATTTAATAAGTTTTATTACATTTTGTGGATGAGTCGTGACTTTGAAAAGAAATTAGATTTTTTTTGGATAATGCTGGATTTCAATCCTATTTTAGGTTTTAAGCCATATCTAAAGCTATAGACATCAGATTGGGCCATTCTTTTCATCAATTGAAAGCTAAGAAAAAATCCTACAACTTTCATATTTGAAGAAAAACACAATTCAGCCTTTTAGGATCTCAATTGTTGCTTACAAATTGAAACAGTGGTTCTAGCCAGATCTGACCTTTGCTCATTATTTTGATCATAACTAGAGTTACAGATGTCAAATGTGGGAGTTCCTTAATGCGTTTTAAAGCTAATATTCATCTCTACAACTATCATGTTGCCTAAAAAATGTGAATCAACTGTTTTAATTGCAAAAAGTTAGCTACAATCCAGAAGATTAGTAACTACGAGAATTAAAGTTGACAACTAATGGTCAAAGTTAGTTATCTAATGGTCAAGATTGAAGGTTAGGCAAGTGAAATCTTTGCCAACACTCATCTATAAATAGCAAGGAGCAGATTTCATTTGGAGCATTGATTTAGAGAGTAGTTTAACTCATGCATTTTAGTTCTTCTTGTATGCCTCTTATATAGAAGGCTAGGTTATCCTCTTACATGGAAGGTTTTACCTCCTACATGGATGGATAGTATTTCTATTTTCATATATTTGTAATTATATTTTTAGGTTTGTATCATGAATGTGATGATGTTTGTATTTTATTTGGAGTTTGTTTTCAATTTCATTATGTTCTAAATCTTCATCTTCCTAGGGTGATGATATAGCTTGATAATAACGGATTGAATTCTAATCTATTAAAACTAATTTCAATTTTCTCTTCCTAGATTGAGTTTTAATTATTATTCTTAATGCTTTCAATTAATTGGACACCCTTTGAATGAACTCAATATGCATATTGAGACTGGAAGGAGATACACGTGTATGAATCCTATAATTAAAACCATAAATTACATATAAAATAGGAATATATTTATATGGTTTGTGTAGTCTTAATGAGTTCCATAAATCTTAATGCATGATTAGTTATTTTAATTCACATAAGAATATAGTGAATTAATAATTAATGATAGAATTACTTGATCTTAGAAGAGGCCAGTAATTAATTAAGGAAGTTAAAATTGGATTAGAGTAGATAGATGATTCAATCCGAAATTATTAAGTGAAGTCTAATTCCTAGGGCTTTCATTCATATTTACCTTTACTCCGTTTACATTCATATTCATTTTAATTACTTTGCATAAATTTAATTCCAGATTTATCAATTCGCCAAATAGTGTTATTAATTTTGGTACTTAGTAAAATAATCCTCGAGAAAATGATACTTTACTTATCACTTTATTACTTGTTTACAACAGTGTACACTTACATTAATTAACAAACCATTTCACACGTAACAACATCAGGGGGTTGGCGAGTGTCTACATCTTGTTAGCACGTGCATGCATTATTCCCTTATTTTGTCAATGCCTATGTCAATGTGGATGATCATAACTCAATGCCATAATCCCTTAATTCTAATGTAATTCTAATTTTTAGTTTCATTTGTCATTATGTTTGTGACAAACTATTACACTTATTCTAGTAAATATGTTGCCATATATTGTCATGTATGTATTAAAGGCGTGCTTTTAATAGTGTGATCCTTTTTGAAGTTATAAGTTGCCAAAGACATCTTAGGTGGCTTACTACATTAGGTCTATTTGAATGTTAAGTGGGATAGTAAGAAGCATATGTTGATGACCAATCAGTTGCATGTAAAGGCCAATAACAATAACGAAGATGTCAATGAAGATTGTGAAATGCAAGACCAGCCAGAGATTAATGAAATGGATAATGAAGGTGATAAGGTTATTTTGAATATGTTAAAGGAGACTATCATGTGTATAATATTTGAATCGTTAGAGGATGTGGAGAATTTTTGCAAGAAGTATGGTTGTATGAAGGGGTTTGGGTTAAGGATGGATGATATATATTGGAATAAGGAAGTGGAACCTTAGTTAAGAAGAATGGTATATAGTTCAAAAGGTAAAAGGAAGATTAAGTACATTGAAGACCCAGAATGAAAGAGAGAGCACAGGACATTAACCCAGTCAAGGTGCACAACTTGCATAAGAGTTAGAAACAACAAGGAAAGAGGTGTCTGGAAGGCTTTTAGATTTGATGATGATCATAACCATCATATCCTTGGACCCGAACTATCACGACTTGTTCCTACAGCTATCATGACTGGCATAAAAGTATCTAACTGATAAAAGATTATTAATTAAATACCTTTACAAGCCTTATTTTATCACATCAATTCATAACACCTAAATGTAACTAAAATTGTTCTTACATATATAATGAATTATAGTAACACACATACGATTAATGTTGCACCTAATGTCACAAAACATGTATACATGTGCATATCAGGATGTATGTACACTATGCAAAAACTCTTTATGCATTTAACTACTGACTCATGGTGATAGCCAAGAGTTCAAGTAAGTGTCAAACTATCCGTGTTGGTCCAGGTTCATCCTTTGTAAAAGAAATGAGAATTCGCAGAAAGGAATGAGTATTTATGATATTCAGTAAGTAACAATTATCCTTTTATTGTATTATTCTTATATTATAGATACCATTTATAACTAAAGATTTAATGTACTTTTACTCAATATCATCTCCTAAGAATCTCATTTAAAATATACAAATAAGAATGATTATACTGGATATTAACAAATGGCTAATCAGGTACGAGGTTTTTCCTTATATCTTCAGTCTAACTTTATCACACGCCACCAAGGTTGAAGCCCCCAACCTTATCTCTCTAACCCTTACCACGTCTCTTCATTCAGAAGGATGTAGTACTTCCCCCATAAGTCATGGGAAACAAGACTTAGAAGCATAACAATACTTCATGGTCCACTAGCCTTTCAAGATGTATACATAATCATATGATGTAGGTATGGTCTAATGCACCCACTAGCCATTTAGATAATATCCATTTCTAATCATTACACACAATAACAATCATACATACAAAACATTCATTCAAACAAAAATACAAGAATCCAGTATTAAGGAAATCTACATTTGTCCTATTCCAATACATAGAAGTTTTACTTTAATGTCATGTTCTAAATTTTCTTATAATATTTAATTAATTTCATTTAAATATTTCACTATCTAAGCATGTTCTAATTATAGAACAATGCATTATCTAGATGTTAAATATCAAGTCTTTCCTATATTTCCTTACTCCAATTCACTGTTCACATACTGTGTTCCAAAACAGGGTAATAAAGGACATGTTGTAATAGGGAACCCTTTATGGTATTCAAATCAAATCTAAAAATCACCAAATTATTATAAGATGTCCCTGACATGTTTATTAACAAAATTGATCTTTAGGTTTCACAAAAAATTTGGAAAAATTGCCCAAAAAATTCGTAGATTAGGCCCTTCCAAATCAGTTCCAGTACTAGACAGTATTGGAGTTTTGAATTCTAAGGATTTATTTGGCCAAGAAAACAAACTTCAATTGCCACGAATTTTGTCAGAATTTTTCCAACATATTGAAGGGTGTCCAAAAATTTTTGAAGAATTTTTCAACACTTGTAAGGGTCTTAATTAATTCAATTATAGAAGAAAATTTTTCTAGCTTTTTCTTCTCAGCTAGTCTGGACCTATGTATATAAAAGTCCTTATTTCGAATTCCTAACCATTTCTAAAAATTCCTAGTAAATTATATATACATCTTAACATCATTGGAGGCTTAGGAATAAGTGGTTTGGAATTTTTAAGGAACTATAGTTTCCCCTAAAAATTTTGCAACTTGTACTGTAGATCCAACAACTCTAGAAACATTGTCAGCAAGTTTGTTCTTGCTAGTTTTTGCCATCAATCACCATATAAGGCTATATAATCAAAGTTTCAATCACTCATACCTCTTGGTATCATCCTATTATTAGCAAGGAGGCTTCAAGAACAAAAGGTTTAGAACCATGCCTTCCACCATAGCCACAATCATCTAATCCACCATTGGTCATTCTAAGTGATATTTTACTAGCTAAATCTGTAGAAATTGCATGAAGGTAAAAGGAAAATTGCCACTCACCTTTAACTTACAATCTTCTAAGCTTCAAACTCTCTTTTATAAATATAGGTTTTTGGTTTTAGGAGGAAGGATATGAGTTCTTGAAATTTGGAAAGATTCTTGCAAGAAAATCAAGAAAAGGAAGGTAAGGAAGTGATTTACCTTGAAATTTTATGATTAAATCTTCTTATTTGTGTGTTTAGATTGGCTTGGAAGCTTGAATTCTTCCTTCTATGGCAGCAAAGGTTTCAACTGGCTCAAGGCGAGAAGACGGTGCTAGTGGTTTCTTGAATTTTCAAGAGATAATCCTTAAATATTTTTAAAAAGGCCTTTTTGAAAAAAGTGAAGAAATTTCTAGATGTCTTGTGATTTTTCTTAAGAAAGTCGATAGAAATTTAGGCTAATCCAAGCTCAGGTTTCCACCCAAAAGTTGGGAAAAATTGGGCAAAACTAAGTTTTTTAAAAAAATTACAATTTAGCCCCATAATTTTTCATAATTTTACTTTTTTTTTTTACTTTCTTTGGTCAATTTTCAATTTAATCCTTGGGCTTACTTTTTGGGCTTTTAATAGTACTTATTAAGCCTTGAAAAAATATACTAAATTGGTCCAAAAAGAATTTTAAATAATCCACTTGTTTTACCTAATTTTTCTAAAGGTTTTTTAGGGACTAAATTGAAATTTCTTTTTTATTCAGGTGCCTCCTTTTCTCTCTTTTTCTTTTTTTTGTATTCTAAAAATAATTTTTAGAAATGCTATCTGAGGATATTACACGAACATATAGTTTTCCATAAGTGTCATAGAAGAATGGTAGATACTAATGCAACTCAAGTTGATATTATGCAAGCATATGGCTTTAAAGGGGGAGAGATATACGGATGTATTGCTAGGCAAGTTGGCAGGTACAACAAGCTAGACTTCATCAAGAAAGATCTATACAACCATATTGATAGTAAGCATAGGTTGAGAATGAATGATAGGAACATAATGGCAATATTGCACTATCTACAAGGAAAAATGGACACTAACCCATATTTTTCATGAAATACAACATTAACGATGATGGTTGCTTAGAACATTTGTTTTAGGTAAACAGTACTAGTGTGCTAGACTACAAATGTTTCAGCAATGTTTTGGCCTTTAATTCTACATATAAGAAGAATAAGTATGATAGACTTATTGTTATGTTTTCTAGGAAATATAGTAATGTTTGGTCATGTTATTATTGCAAACAAGATAGAGGATGCTTACAAATGTTACTGCAAGCATTACTTGAGGCAAATGATGGGAAGGAAATAATGTCGATAATAATAGATAGGGATACGCCATGTGAAATGCAATAAACTATATTTTGTCTCAGTGTATTCATAGATTATGTGCTTGGTACTTACAAAGAAATGCAACTAGCAACATTGGTGACCCATAATTCACCAAGTGTTTTAAAGATTGCATGTTTGGTGACCTAACCACTACATAATTTGAGTTAAAAATAGAAATCACTTATTGAGAAATTCAGTGTTAAAGAAAATGAATGGGTTCAAAAAATGTATATGATGAGAATAATGTGGGTTACCACATATCTCCATGGTAAGATGTTTGTTGGTTTAAAGACAACTTCTCTATACGAAGGCATGAATGCCTAAATCAAGAAGTTCATGAAATAGAGCCATAATTTAGTGGACTTTGTGCACCACTTTTAACGAGCTTTAGATTACTTTAGCTATAATGAATTGGTGACTAACTGCAAAAGTGTTCATGGGATGCCTATTTTGACTATGACATTAGATTTAATAGAACAAAGTGGTGCTAAAGTGTACATAAGGGAAGCATTTTGGATCTTTCGTAAAGAAATAAAATTGTTTAGTACTTGTGTTAATGTTAATTGCAAATAGAGGATCACAATAAAAACCTACTTAGTGAAATGATTTATGAATATTAAAAATGCTTAGTTTGTCCCTATTAATAGACAGCATGAAATGCGAATTCAGTGCAAATGTGGCAAGCTATAATCATTTAGGATCTCATGCCAACATATAACATTCATAACGGTATAAGAAGACATTGAATGGTTGCCACCACACCACCTTGTTAGTGTGCCGCTAGATGAAAAATGCTAAATTCTTAAAGGATATACCACCAGAGGAAAATGACAATACATAAAACTTAGCAAGGTTGCAATATGGTGCCCTTACCTAAAAATGTAAGTTAATGTGCAACCTTACCTAAAACTATTGAAAAAATTTTGGATATGAGAGATACTATCCAAACCATTAACAATGAGTTGATGAACGTTAGCTAAACTTAGTAGAAACAAGAAACCTTGGAAAAATTGAAGAATGAGTCCTTAACCCGTTAACCCCACGAGCAAAGGGAGGGGTGTCATCCACTACTTGCTCCATAAGAAGAAAATGTCAATGTGTCATTTGCTAGGATAAAGGTCACATAAGGGTTACTTACCTATTTAGTGAATCAAGGCACGTTAGAAGCCTAATCGAATAGCATTATGCTAGGGATGAGACCATGTCATTAGAATATGACATGAACTTGAACCCAACTAGGTTTAAAAGCTTTTTTATTTATAATTTTATGGATTACTCCTCTACTCTTCTTTAGTTTCAATTGTCACTAATCTATTTTATGGGTTTGCACTAAATTAGACATCTAACTTGAACACATAGTGAGCTATGCTTATTTTAATTACTTTTTTGGCAAGGTAATAACTTACATGGCAGTGCATATGACTTTGCTGCATTTGTAGATCTTGAAGGAATGGATCCAGAAAAAGATGACACCGACCTTTAGACACTTGATGGCAAAGGCATTAAGGACCAGGTATAATCTAAATAATATGCACCTTTTATTGCTTCATGCCATGCTATAAGTAATTGATTATATGTTCCATGACCTTGTAGGAACATAAAGATGATGACATAAATGACTAGTTAAATAAAATTTACAAATGGTTTTAAGGTAGGTTCAATATGGAAACTTGCATCTCCTAGCTTGATAACATAACTGTTAACTTTTGAATATATATTAGGTTGTTCTAGCTTTTAGGAGTTGACAATCTGCCATTAACAGTATAGGGAGCTATATTATATCTTTGTTGATAACTATTGTGTATCGTACTTGTATTTTTTTCTTTAAATAAAATGACTTTTGGCTACAAGAAGTGCTTTCCCTCTTTCTTTTATTTGGCTTCTAGTTGCAACATCCAAATGTTGAACTAAGTTAGAAACATATTAACTCAACTTAACTATGAATGTTTTTAGATTGAATATGGTAGATGACATTTAATTTGTAATCCTTTTCCCTGAGTGTGCATACAGAAAATAGGGTAAAATTTGCACTTGATTTTAGTGAACATAAGGATAATGTAACTCGGCATCAGAAAGGAGGCATATGTTACTGTAATACAAACAAAATAAAAATCTTTGCTTATTTAAAATATATGTATAATTGAAAGAAAATATGGTGTATAGTATTTGTGGGGAATTTATAAAATAGACAATGATCAAGAGATAGAAATTAAAGTTAAACTCAAGTTTTTTCTTTACATGCATTACTAAATTTTAAAGCAAAAAGAGTATGTAACGATTACTCAATGAATGGTGCTTATTTAGCTTAAGTAGGTGGGAAACTATCATTAATTGATCAGCTAAGTGATCCATACCCGTAAGGGTGCAAATGGCATATACGGGAAGCTAATATTCAGCTTCCAAATCACTAAGTGACAAATCTCAAATAACAATGGATGTTCAATTTGTTATGCTTGTGTTAACCATTGAAGGTTATCCTAATTTTATGGGTCACCTTACAACCGACAAGTCTAATTTACACTAATAATCAAACATCATTATTTAGAGTCACTAAATTTATTTGTAAAAGGATCAGGCACACACTCTTATTTTGATTGTAAAAAGTAACTTAGTTCCCAATTTAATTAGCTATTATAATGTTATATCACTTGCCCTGCGCATATAAGCAGATGTAACAATTTATCTAGTTGCTATTAGTTATACAACTCTCCATAGATTTCTGCAACACATATTTTATTGCATAACTTTTTTTCCTTACAACTATCCTAGTAATTGCGATTCAAAAGCATAACTCTAGGCTTCATATGCACCGCAAGCCCATACTAGACGACTATCCAAATATAACAAAAGGCCTAAACAATTGGACTTGTTTAGAACAATCACATGTTCTAAGTTTGTGTCATCCTCCTAAGGGCTATCAAAAGAATTGATTACAAGTTCTTACAAGCCCTTTTGCTTGTACACCTCTAGTTGACCTGGTACATGACATTCATGCTACCTTTTAACTACACATACACAAGCCAAAAAAGTAGTTGATAATTAGCATGGTCAACTTTACGTACATATATACATATGTATAAACAAAAATGATGTGCTATTAGCAGCATTTACTTACATGTTAGCCTAATTTCTGGTTTGGGACTAGTGTTCTTTTACAGTATTGATAATCTATTCCCTCTTCATGTTATATTTGCCAAACACTAAGTCCAATGCCAATCGCATTTGCCTAATAACTCCTTTAGGCTACATGATCAACCATACCATTTCACTACAAATTCAACCTAACAAAGACAAATGATTGAATGACAAATCAAAGTTACCACAATCTTGACATGAATAAAATGTAGAAACTTCTCACTACTTTGTTAGAAGTTAAGGTCCTCTCCAAGGTAAGTTACTATAAATTTCAACAGACATATGACTTAATCATAAACCTAGTATCCAGTGACAAATTCTCAAATTTGTCTTACTCACTACAAAATGAGGTGGAAAAACTAGTTTTGAATACACTGATGCTTCCTTTCCTCATACATCATCCTAATAGCTACCATTGTTAAAACCTATGTTAATAATCTAGCAGTGAAGGGATTAATTAGGGTTAATCTTTTGAATAAGCACAAGTACCAGGCTATTTAATGTCTTACAATGCCATACACCTAATGCTCAAGACAAAAAGACTTAATATCACCCCTACTTAAGTCTCCACATGCATAATTAACCAATAACTCACTATAAGGGTTAGATCATGCCTTGTAAGTTATAGTTAAAGCCAAGGTGACATGACATCCATAGTGTTTCAACTTGTGCATAGATAGGAAAGAATGCAAAAGTTGTATAATGATAAACTTACCCTGTAGCCCTCTCAGAGGAAAAGATGTACGCCACCGCCTTAAACTCTTGTTAGGAGAATTTCATGGTAGTTGTTAAGAAGAAATCAACCTCCATACCTAGTGGAAATGGAACTCTAACAGTCTTAGGCACCTCATTTTGAGCGCCTATGATAAAGGTTGCAAATATTATGGCTTTATCTAGTCACTTGGCATAAAAGTTTGGTAGTAACTTGTTGAACAACTTCTGACTAACTAAACCATTTTTTTAGGGTATACCGTCTTCCCTGTCCCCTTGTGTCAAGGTAGGTAGGAGTCAGATAGCAAGTAGGTGTTTATATGGGCATAATTAGAATGCACTATCTAGTAATAACAAGAAGTGTTTATTGTAATATCCTTGCATAATTACATGATATTGCACATTACTTTCTTTATAATTAATGCACCACCAAGCATCACCTTCCACTCTTGTTAGCTAACATTTTGGGATGTGAAGTGGTATTATGGGGGGAGTGAAATATGCACAACAGATATTTTCTCCACTAGTACAAAAACCTTTCTTCCTTTAACTTTACCCTTAAGGCGACTTTCCACACAATTCATCCACTTCTTAAGCTACTCAAACCTTTTCATCCACTCAACTTTATATGACTAATCTCTTCCAATGTGGCTAGCCATAAGCTTGTTCATTTTGCTATGATCTGACTGAAGGGAGGCAACCAGGCCTTCCAATGTTTCAACATTGTCTTGCAAGGTCTAAAAAATAGAAATTTAAATCAATATCTACATATTCTAACCCTATTTTATAGAATAACAAAAGTAGAATTTTACCTTCTTTCTCTTGCGCTTCCCTGGTGCATTTAGCCTTGTAAGGCTAGTTGTATTGCTTGGGTTCATAGATGATATTAGAAAGTGAAATGTCTACAAGGTAGCTAGGTTAACCTATATATATAGAGAAAGAATTGGATGGGTGGGACCCTACTATTGAAGACCTCAATTTCTGTCCATTTATCCTTGCATAGAGTAGGAAAAAATATGTTTAATGACCTTTAATCTACATGATAAAGTATAATGACTAAAAAAGCATTCTCATGTTTTATTTATAGCCATGGTTTGAAATTGATATCAAAATTTGCTTAGACTAAAATATTTATACTATGAAATGATAACTCATGGTTTAATCTTGGGTGATAAATATTGCTAGGACTAAATAATAAAGATGCAATGATTTCCATGCTAACCAAAATAAATAAAGGTCAACAAAGTAAATGAATTCCTTCATTGTGAAGTTAAGTAACAGGCCTTCATTTACAAATACAAAATTCACAAAAAATTCCTGTGAAAAAAAAATAATTACCCTTCAAAATGAGGTCTTGTACCTAAGCTTTGGTGGTCAACAACTAGTGTGGAGCTAAAATTTGGAAATTTGTCTAACTATAAACAATGTCAATCAAAAGAAAGGTTTAACCTACTAGCTAACAGGTCATTCTAAAACTTGAATTTCAGCAACCCACCAAAAATTAGGAGTCCCTATGGACAAATGTGGCTCCTTAAAACTAATGGGATTCAATTTGTAACTAACACATTTTCATTAATTGAGCATAACAAGTTTTACCTTTTTTTTGTTAGGCCTTTGATCTGAATGGATGGTTTAATGTTGTTGATGGCAAAGTCATTGAATTATAGCCTCCAAATAACATTGTCACTCTATCCACCAGCACTATCGCTCGTGCACTATCAACGAACATTGAGGTGACTCTCAACCACGATAAAGCTTTTACCCACCTATAAAAGAAAGTGATTCCCACGATTAGGTTCTTGTCAGAACGACTCTAAGTCAGGTTTATTCCAGCTAGTCCTTGTTGAAGAAAAGGTTTGGGCCTTCACGAAGCTTGTAATTGTAATTATCAGACTTGTCAACTCTAATCTAAGCCTTTATGTCCCATAGTTCACCCAAGAGTACATGTTTAGGGGCATATCCAGTGAAAAGGATAGATGCTCATACCATGCACTCTAAATTTGTACTATTAAGGCCCTGACTAAACAAACTAACCATACTTAATGTGTCAAATCCTATGGGTTTCTTTCCAGCCAGCACTCCCCAGTCAACTGATATCTTTTGTGTAGTAATCTAATTTCTTGCATCTACTTTGCGCCCAAAACCCTAATTATTTCATCTATATCGCATCATGATTTACATCATCTAGTTTTCTTCATGACTTGACACCCATTACAAAAATGCAATGAAATCAAAGGACTCATAACATAGGAAAGTAACTAATTAAGCTTTACAATTCTAATTCTAAATCATAGCCCTAATAAAAATTAGTATGAATTTCACTTTCCATAGATTTTATTCTATTTTAAATTTTAAGGTTTAAGCATAGAATCATTATGTTAACTTGATTGTAAAATTAAATTCTAACTTAAAATCAATATGAATAGAAATTAAAGATTTTGTGTTATATTGTATGCAAAATGAAATCATTACAAATTTATCTTTTTACAAAGTAAAATATGGTCATAATCCTTTCCCCAAAAGGGCATAACAACTAACTTAGGAACTAATGCCCCGACCTGCTAACCCAAATTGTCACCCATAACTGAAGTCAAAGCATTAAAACAAATCCACCAACAAAAGGTTCCCAGTGCCAAATGAATGTAAAAAAATAATAACACGTCTAATTTTAAAATTAGGCATGTAATAGAAAAAATAAGAGCATATCTAAATCTTAATTTGTAGCATATTTAATATTCAATAAATGCTTATCTAATTTTAATAGCCACCATGTTGCATGATGCTAAGATTATAGGAATAGCGTAAAGGCTCCAAGTTCTAGTTCATTATCTTCCACAAATCTATTACATTTAAATCTAAATTAGCAATTTATGTCGACTTTAAGCTATTTGAATTTCCCAAGCTCCACTCCAATAATTCTTCGGAATCATTCAAGTCGATAGATATTTTCCATGTCCCCTTGCAACAAATGTGGAACTTGCTATGACAAGTCAAAAATAACTTGTAAGGAATATTTAATAAAGTTTTTTTACATATTAAAAAAGAATAAACATGTATTCTTATGGATGAAAAGGAATAATTCTGCTAAGACAAAAAAATGAATATTAAAATTAGCAATCTATTTTCAATGGGGAGTCTTTAAATGAACCCTTTCTTACTAGTAACTATACCCAAAAATTCAGAATTGATGATTTTAGGCTCCACATCATACGAACACTTTTTGGTTGTCTTAAAACCTTGTTAGTGTAGGTGCACCATTCCCATTGTAGGAGTAAGAAGGCCCAATAGCTGTTTCTGTGAGTAATCAATGGGTAATAATGAGGGATTTTATTGAAGCTTTAGACCACATTATTAATGGAGGAGGTCAAATTATCTCTACATCAGGAGGTGTGGTCATATAAAAAATGGTGGCTTGATAGAAGTTTAGGACCATATTGATAATCGGGTCAACCTGACCCATGTAATCCATATAGCTTATAATAATAAATTAGGTAATATATAGGTTTATTAGTTATTATTTTACATGGAATAAGAAAATAATATAAACAAATTGTCAAATAGGTATGAGCCAAGCTAACCTGATCATATTGCTACTATGTGAACATAGTATGAATCATACAAGTTTTTTAGGTAGGGTTAGGTCATTTAATAAACAAGTGGTCTTAGGTTAGCGCATTTAGTAAGTAGGTCATGCTCGGGTTTAGCATAAATAGGTTAAGACCTTATTTCAACCTAACACGCATTAGGCCCATTCATGCCAAATTGCCACCTTCAATAAAGTCAAAGCTTCGAAACAAATTCACGTGACCTATTTAATTGACTAGTTATATTTGGGTTCAACATAAGTACGTTGGAACCATGCCTCAACCCAATATGAATCTGACTTGCCACCCTAAATTACCACGCCTAGTAAAGTTAAGCTTTTAGATAAATCTAAGTTGCTATAGATGGAAAGCAAATATAGTGAAACATTATCCTTTCTTCCAACAAAGGGACCAATGCTAGATAAAAGTAGAAAAGAATGCAATTACCACAATGGTATAAAGTGTGGTGAAAAGAGAGAGAATATCAACATGCCCATTTCTAATTCTAAAAACCATCAGGTCGAATGATGCTTAGGTTGCAAAAAAAAAAAAAATAAAGTAAGAAGATAAATAAGTCCATATGGAGCTAGAATAACAAGTGTGATGAAAAAGGCTGCCTCATAGTCAAAGAAACTATCAACATTGGAGATATCATTAAGTGTCATTGTTGATTTGCTCTTGATATTTATAGTTGAGGCCCAAAGTAAATGAATTGTATTAAGTTATCTTTCAATTTAGTCTTGGCATCCTATGAAGGCCACCATTTCCTTCTTATAGGCAATGCATCATGAACTGTGTGTACAGATAACGCAATAAGTGAGAGTCTATTTTGGATTCGTAGTGTATGAATATGCCTCTTTTTCCTAGCAGCTACACATAAAAACCTAGAGTCTATGCTTTCAAGCTCCACATTATATGAGAAACCTTTAATGGTGTTCCAAATCCTATCTTTGGTTAGTGCAATGGAACTTGAATGGTGCGTGACACACCTACACCTAAAGAGATACCACCAAAGGGTTCCTCATATGATATGGAGCCTAAACTTGTGGGCTTTAAGCTTTTGCTTGTAGCTACCACGAAGAGGGATTATAAAGGCAAACTCTGCACTTAGGATAAATTCCTACCTATTCCATTTTCCCTGCACATTATGCCCAAAGGATTGCCTCCAATGAGAGAGTAATGGCCCCTATGAGTTTTTAAAATCAAATTAATTTGCTTACAAACTTGAACTAGAAGTGGAAAATTAATTGTAAAGATTAGGAAATATATTAGAAAGTATGATGATCACGAGTTCTTCCAACCCTTTTTTCATACTATATTTCTCCAGACATTCTAAACTTGAAAGTTAAGGCACACAAACATTTGAATACTATGAAGTCTTCGAATTCTAATTTATTGTCTGCCATAAACCTTTTCCATCCATCCACAAGATAGTAACTTGTTTCAACCTTACCTACTTTAACTTCTCGAGATTCATTCAAATAATTTTAAACCATCATTATAGTTGATAAATATTTACCCAAAGAGTGACGCCACAGAAAGTGGTGCCCCCCATGGGAGTCCGACCCATGCAAGCCATATAGCTCATGATAATATATTATGTAAGTTTATTAGTTATTATTTTGCATAGAATAAGAAAAAAAATATAAGCGAATTGTTATATAGGTCCAATGTGAGTTGACTAGGCCATGTTACTACTATGTGAACATTGTATAAATATTTCAAGTTATCCAAGTCAAGTCGGATTGGGTTGGCACTATTAATAAACTTGTTATCTTAGGTTGGCGCAAATAATAAAAGCATGTTCAACTTTAGCATGAATGGGTTGGGAGGCTATCCTAACCTAACACGAAAAAGGCTTATCAAGCTAAATTACCACCTCTAGTGAAGTCTAAGCTTGCAAATAAATTCACACTATCATAAATGCAAGTTAAAAAAGATTTGAACACCATTACTTCTTCCTACAAAGTATCTAATGTGAGATTTAAGTGGAAGAAAGGAAAATACCACATTGATACAGACCATGGTAGGAAAGTAAAAATAATATTTGATAAATGTATATGTAAACCCTAAAATCCTTCAAGTCGAGTGATGCTAGAGTTGTATATGACAACACAGTGGCCAAATAAATAAATCCATAAGGAGTTATAACAACAAATACCATGGAAGAGGCTACCTCATCATTGGAGAAACTTGAGGGACAAGAATATTTGAATAGCAATTATAAACCTAGAAGTTAGGGGACAAGAATATTTGAATACCTTGAAGTTTTCGAATCTTGCTTTATTATCCTTCACAATCTCTTTTATCAGTCTCTAGAATAACAATTTGCTTCGACCTTTGCCACTTTAACTTCCAAAGGTTCATTTTGATGATTTCTAAGCACCATTTTGGTTGATAGATATATTCTATATTTGTTCACAAAAATTGGTTAGCTTTACTGTGGCAAATAGATACAACTCTTAAAAAGTTCATTGATAAGTACTTTTCCCTAATAATGTAGAAGAATCATGTACTCTAGTAGACTAAAAAGAACTATTATATCAATCCAATGACTAGAAAATTTTCTTAACATATTTAGAATAAGGGGAAAACTCTGAGTAACAATATAATAATGAATGAAGGTAATACTGTTGGGAATTCGGATTATCACATGCAGCGGAATTTTAAATTTTGATCCGAATTCTACCTAGGATCCATGCAAAAAGCATAAGTCAATGATTAGGGTTTTACCTATTAGGCACTCGTGTTTCTACTGATCAAAACTTGAGAGCGGATGAATCAAACGCCGGCCAGAAGGTACAGCGTCTCTACGGTATCCACACGGAGTGAACAACGAGCTCTCTCCCTTCACGCGTCTGCTAGGATGCGTTTTTCTCTCTAAGAATTAGGATTGGATGTTTTCTGAGTGATTTAGGGTTTATATGGAAGCTTAAAAATGTGATTATTAAGTGCTGCCCTCAAGTCCCTTTTTATAGAACTTAGGCAAGCCATAATCCTAGTCCTACTAGGATAATGCTTCCAAAATCCTAATTACACTTAACAACTCATCTTATCCTTATCCTAGAGATAATGGGAAGAGATAAGACTTATCTATTAATTATCTAATATTAGATAATGATATTATCTCATAATATAAATATCTTAATATTAGATAATTGCATATAGTTATCAAATATCAAAATAATATTATCTCATAATATATTTATCTAATATCTGATAAGATAATTACTTGATATTACTTTAATATCAAATAATATCACATAATATATATATATATATATATATATATATATATATATAAAACGTGAATTTATTATTCTTAATAATATATATGCACAAAAATAAGTCCAATTAATTGGATATTAATATAATTAAAGTCCAATTAATTATTGTCTTATTCCTACTCCTTTTGTGTGACCCTGTAGGTTCTTACTACGTTGACAATGACTTATTATTGAGCCATAAACAGCGAGCGGTATCTAGCAATACATCATTGCCACTCAAGTAGTAAGAATGTCTGTGATTCGACATCCACCTAATACATGATCAACGTTTTACATCATAACCCTTTTGTAATAATATCCAAATTGAACTGGAGGCATGGAATGTGTCATCCTCGTCAATGTTCAATTTATATTTCTTGATGCTGAGTAGACTTAAAATAAATAATTAATATCACATATTAATTCAACTGAGCATGGCCATGCATTTCTAAGTCTCACTCAATCAAGGGGCCCAAGGATATTTCTCTTTTATACAAGAGTAACAAAATCTCATTTACATCACTCACTTCCCTCTGCATGATTTATGACACACCCAATCAATGCCCTACTTGTCACCTGATTAAAGGTGACATAGGACAATATTAAAGTGAGTAATTCCTCATGTAGGGAACCGTAGTGACTTCAGGTCAAAGGTTTATGCGTAGTTGTGATCATATGAGAATAACTTATGACACGTTTATCCATGCAATATTCTCATAGTGGGTCAGTCCAGTACATTGTTCACTAGCAATGTACTCATGTATTGACTTGATATCACATATCCATGATTCGTAATCATCAGTCACTATACATGCTAGTCTCGATGTATTATTACTATCCATTTTCATAATAATACTTGACTAGGGGCATTTTAGGAATAGCAAAGCTATTCCAAGGATAATTATTATATTAAGTTATAAATTGCGCATAATAATAATAAAAACAAAATATAATAATTAAAATGCCTAAAATAAAATATAATACATTGTGTATAACTCTAATCATCTTATATGATTGGTTCTAGGACACACACCAACAAATACATCACGAATGGTGCATGATGAATTTGTCATAGGTGGGAATATCTATTTTGGATAGGGTCTCACAAATATACCCTTCTTACCTAGTAGTTATGCAAAAAAACTTGGATGACAACCTCTTAATGGTATCCTAAACCCTTTTAGTGTAACCCTATTCCCACTTACTCCACTCCTGCCATGCACCCAATGCAATGTATTACCTTCAATAGGAAAACCAATACAACCTATAGGATTCTAGGACCATGTTAAGTTGTTTTTAGACTTGTATTAGTAGTGTGAAATTGATAGAGGATTTAGAAAGCCATTAAAAAGTGTAATAATCTGTTGGTGTGTCTCCCAGGAGCCAATCATAGAGATAGTTGTAATATTACATAATGTATTACATTTCATTTAGGCAATACAATTATTATATTTTATTTTATTTTATTTTTGCATAAATTATAACTTATATATAATAAGTGTTTTTGGAATAACTTTTGCTATTCCTAGAATGCCCTTAGTCAAGTATTATTACGAAAAGGATAGTATTAATACATCAAGACTAACATGTATAGTAACTGATGATTATGACTCATGGATATGTGATATCAAGTCAATACATGAGTACATTGTTAGTAAATAATGTATTAGACTGACCCACTATGAGAATATTGCATGTATAGATGTGTCATAAGTTATTCTCATATGATCACAAATGCACATAATCCTTTGACCTGAAGTCACTACAATTCCCTACATAAGGAATTACTCACTTTAATATTGTCCTATGTCACATTTAATCAGGATGAAGAACAGGACATTGATTGGGTGTGTCACAAATCATGCAGAGGGAAGTGAGTGATACAGATGGGATTTTGCTACTTTTGTATAAAAGAGGAATATCCTTAGGCCCCTTGATTAAGGGAGACTTAGAAATACATGGTCATGCTCAATTGGATTAATATGTGATATTAATAATTTATTTTAAATCTACTTAGTATCAAGAAACATAAATTGAACATTAACGAGGATGACACACTCCATGCCTTCAGTTCAATTTGGATATTATTACAAAATGGATTGTGATGCAAAGCGTTGATCATATATTAGGTAAATGTCGAATCATAGACATTCTTACTACTTGAGTGACGGTGATATATTGGTAGATACCACTTACTATCTATAGCCCAAAATGAGTCATTATCAACATAGTAAGAACCTACAGGGTCACACAAAAGGAGTAGGAATAAGATAATTTTAATTGGGCTTTAGTTGGACTAAAATCTAATTAATTGGGCTTATTTTCATACATATATATTATTATTAAGATAATAGTAATTTCTTACATAATATATATATAATATTATGTGATATTATTTGACATTAAAGTAATATCAGATAATTATGTTATTAGATATTAGATAATAATAAATAAGTTCTATCTCTCCTCACTCTTTCTAGGATAAGGATAAAGTGATAGTTATTTAGTGTGATTAGGATTTTTTGAAGCATTATCCTAGTCAGACTAGAATTATGACATGCCTTAGTTCTATAAAAAAGATTTGAAGGCAGCACATAAGTGACACGCTCATAAGCTTCATCAAACCCTAAAATTACTCTAGAAAACATCTAATCCCAATCCTAGTGAGAAAAACAAACCCTAGCAACTTCGCCGAGGGGAGAGGTCATTGTTCACTCCGTGTGAATACCGTAGAGATGTTGTACATTCAAACGGCATTTGATTCATAAATCAGTCTCTTAAAAGAAAAAACACAAACACAAATAAGGTAAAACCCTAACCTTGATTTATGCCTTTTGCACGAATCCTTGATAGATTCGGATCAAAATTTAAAAATTCTGATGCATATGTTGATCCGTAACCTAACATGATCAACCACTCATGTATGTACAAGAATATGTGTTAGATCAATGTTGTGGTGCTCTTATGGCTAGTTTCAAGTCATTCAATTTGCGATGTTTCATTCGTACCAACAATTTGATGGCTAAATGCACCATGTATTTTTGTCTTCCTCTAAACAAACCTAATTCTAACATTTGAATGCTAATATTGGCTCCCTCTAGAATACCACTAGTGAGGCAACAATTTTGAAAAATAGCGAGAATATTCAAAACTTTATAGATAATTGTGTCTAGTATTACTTGTTTAAATGACTAGGACTAGTAGAAAACATATTAACCAATAAGAAAAAGTTTTCATACATGAAATGAACTACAAATTGAACTATATTTGGTAGCCTTATGTTTCTATCTGAACATAAACCTAATGCCATTTGAACTTCATCAAGCTCTAATAGGGTAACTCACTCATTCCCACCTAAATTAATAACAACTTATTTCAACCTTTGCTACTTCAAGATTCTCAACTTCTATTCAAATAACATCTGAGCATCATTTTGAGTGATAAATATTTTTCGTTCTTTCTTCCATGAAGCTAGTGGACTTTATTGTGACAACTAAGAAAATACTCTTAGTGAATAATTCAATTAGCCTTTTTTCATAGTTAACAAGAAGATACATATAGTCTAGTGGACCAAAAAGATTAAGTTTATTGAGCAAAAAAGGGAAAAGGTTCTGAACATAATTAAAAGGGTGGGAGGAGGCCTATTAAAAATAAAGTGATTATTAAGATATATACGTAATAAGTGGATAGGTTACTAAAAATTGTTTGACAACATTACAAGCCACCATGTAATCAATTTAATTATAACTTTATCTCAAACTAATGGTTGAAATTGGTAATAGAAAAACTATTCAAATTATGAGGAGGCTTGATCTGTTAGTGTATATGCCCTAAAACTAATCATATTGGTGATTGTAATTTTGAATCATGTTATTTTAATGGTAATTTCAATTATTATATTTATATATATTGTCTGCGTAATATATTTAATTATAATGATAACCTTAGAATAATTGTATTCTTAAATGTCCCTAGTCATATGTCATTGTGGATTAGGTTGCTTTGATATGTTAAGACTAGCATGTGTGAAGACTTATATGGGATATTAAGTTTACACATGAGTACAAGTTAGAGAACTTGTATACTGGACCGACCCATATTAAGAACACTACATGGATCGTTATATGAGTATCATAAGTGGTTCTTAGTGACCATTATTAATATAGTCCTTTGACCTGAGATCACCAAGGTTCCCTACATGTGAGTTTCATATTTTGATATTATTCTATGTCACTAATAGTTAAGTGAATGCAAGGGTAGATATTGGATATGTCACATATCATGTGGAGGGGTTTGTGTGATCAAGATGGGATTTGTCCCTCCTATATAACAGGAGTAACATCTATGGGCCCCTTGATTAAGTAAAGCTGAGAAAATGCATGGCCATGCTCAGATGAATTAACATGAGATGTCGATTACATTTATTTCAGTCAGCTTACTTAGGAGTTAAGAAACCTTAAGATTAGGCTATACGGGAATGACACGGTCCATGTCTCGTGCTCAATCTAGATATATAGGACAAAAGGACATAAGTGATGATCACGTGTAAAGGTTTAGTCAAATCACCGACTTTCTCATTACTTGGGTAATAATGATGTGTTGCTAGACACCAATCATTGTTTATGATAATTAATATGATTAATGGTCATTACCAACGTAATGAGAGCCTGTAGGGTCGCACACTTAGAGCTTAGTGAATTTGGAATTAATGGATCAAATTGTTTGGGCTTAATATTTAGGAATTCATGTTATAATTATAAGGCCCAATAGTAAGCCTATAATTGTACATGGAATAAGGCCCAAATAAGTTAGGTTTTTCTATGCACCTATTTAAATAGGCTTATTGGGTAATAATGGGATTGATTATTCATTATTCACGCACCCAAGCAAAAGCATAGAAAAACCCTAGCCACTTTCCTTAACTAAAATCTCTGAAGAGGCGTAGCTAGCACTACGAGGTATAAGGAGATCAATTTCAACCGGTGTGTGTAGCGAACATTCATCGGTGATTCACGGGTTCGTGTGGATACCACAGAGGTGCAGCCACATAAACGTTGTACTAGTGATCTGATCTTCGAGTTTCTATTCCGGTTCGTGATTTGAAAGCAAATCAGACTTGCTGTAGCGGTCAGAAGATTTTGGCCGAAAGGTATAAACCCTAATCCCTAATCTATGGCGTTCTAATTCGCATGGATCCTTGGTGGAAATCGTGCAAAAAATTTATTCCGCTGTGCATGTATGATGCGCGATTTCCAGCATGATCAATGATATGAATAAATATGTATAAAATCAACTAACTGCATTGCCAGAAAACATTTGGATTGACCCATATTTTAAATAGCAATGGCTTTTTCTATTTTGTTAATACTTTCATGGCAACAAAACTCTTTGCCATAAGAGATTAGGATGTAAAATGGATTGGTTAAAATTGGGTTGAGCATATACATGTTAAAGCTTAAATTGATTCATCATGATTATAACTTTACTATATACAACCATGCATTGTATTGATGCTTAAACTAGCATAAGATGCTTCCTTTCCTTCATTGAGAACCATTTGGCTAAATCGTATGAAAGCAAATTTTAACCTAATTTTAATTTTATAAAAATTAAAAGAAATTGGCATATCTAACTAAATGAAATAACTAAAAATTCATGCTTGTACTATTTTAAACATCAATAGATGGAGTGGAGGAGTCCAAGTAAAAACAAAACAATATCTAAAATTTAAAACCAATAAGACATAGAGCACTATCACTTGTTTGATAACATTATGAACTACCATATGATTGTTTTAACTATGATTTTGTTAGGGGAAAATAATCAAATTTACACCTAAAATGGGTATTTAAACAATAAAGGAGTCAAACTAACCCTTTTGATGGATGCACCTACACAAAGGCAATCTCATTTGTAGGTCCATCCAAGTTTAAGAATTTCAATCACCTTGCAACAATATGATTTGCTGAAAAAAATTATCTTCAATGCAATTTAGAAATTTAGTAAACCACTATTATATTTCATTTAGATAGAGAGTTTCACCAATTGACCAATAAACAATCTAGTTCCTTCGTACCTTTAGGTGAGGAAGATGCATATTTGACACTTGAAGCTCTTTTCACATACTAGGTGAGTTTCATGCTACACTGTATTAGATGTGACCTATTTTAGGCTTACTCCACTCCTTCCATGCACCATTCACAATGCATTGCTTGTAACATGAATGTGGCAGGCCTTATAGGATTCTAGGACCAAAGTAAGTTCCTTGTGGACATGCATTGGTAATGTAAATAACTAGGACTAAAAGAAAACATATGGACAAAGAAGGAAAGATTTTCATACATAAAATGAACATCCATAATGATTTATGTTTGTCAACTTTGCATTTCTATCCTTAGACAAGAAGAATGGCATTTCAACTTTATCAAGCTCTAGTGGGGCAACCCCACTCTTTCCTATGTAAACTAAATTCCATTTTTGACACTAACAAACAATAAGATTTTTGAACATGCATAGGCGGTCTATGTCATCTTGATAGAATAACTTTTTGTTCAATCCCCCCATTTGTTGCATCACCATCACAAGCTTGCAAGCAATTTAAGTTAGTCATAAAATCTCATGAAGGCCACCACTTCCTCACTAAAGGCAATCTGTCATGAATGATGCAAGCTAAGAGTGGAACAAATGGGGATCTATCATGGATAGCAAGGTCATGTTAACTCATTTTGCAGGACAAGTCGTGTTTAGATTCAACCAAAATAAGTTGAGACCATGCCTTTACCTAACACAAACTTGACATGCCAACCTAAGTTGCCACCCCCAATGAAGTCAAAGCTTTACAAGAAATCCACATTGCCATAGATGCAAGCTAAGAAAAATAATAACACTATTCTTTCTTTTAACAATGGAACTAAAAGGGGCATCGTTAAGAAGGTTCCTTACATGATATGGAGCTTGAATTTGTAGATTCCAGTCTTTTTGTCTCTAGTTGCCATAATAAGGGATAAATTCATAAACTCCCTAACCAAAATGGATTTGCATTTATTCCACTTTCCCTATGTACCATTCACAATGCATTGCTTGCAATAATAAATTAAGGATACCACATCAGTATTCTAGGACCAAATGGAATTACTTATGAACTTGTATTGGTAGTGTAATTTGGCAAAGAGAATTACAAAAGGTATTGAATAGGATAATGGTCAACGACCAGAGTTACATGTTCAAAAGTATGCTCTTGATCAACATTAGAAATGGAATCTGGGTTGGATGGGAAAAAGTGTAAGTTTCTACCGTTTGCCTCATCTAAGCTCTAATGAGGCAACCTTATTCCTTCCTACCCAAACTAGATTTCATTTTCAACACTAATCAAGATCACGAGTTAGAACATGCATAAGTGGTTTAGCATTATCCTTTTCAATATCAATCTTTATCTTATCTTGGTATTTTACTCTATCAATATAAGTTTGCAAGCAATTCAAATTAGTCTTGGAAGCCTACAAAGGCCATCATTTCCATATTCAAGGCAATGCAATGTGAAAGGCACATGATCAAAGTCAAATAACCCAAATGTGTTTTGGATAAGGAGTTCATGAATATGACTTATGGTAGCGTTTGGTTCATGGGATCTTACATTCTCAATAAAGTATACATTCTCGGGAATGTGATTCTTGAGAATTTAATTAATGAGAATGTAACATTCCTATGTTTGGTTTACTATAAATTTTTTAAGAATATTTTAATATCACATTCTCATTACATAGGAATCTGAGATACCCATCTCCCCCCCATGGGAATGTTGAGTCAAAAAGATTCCTAAGAATGTGACATTCCTAAACATTTTTTTTTTAACTTTGAACCAAACATGAGAATGTAATATTCCCTTAAAACATTCCCAGGAATGTTAAAAGCATTCCATGAACTAAACGCCACCTATGTTCTTGACATCTATATAATAAAAAAACTTAAAATCAGCTATTCAAGGCCTCTTATCATATGACAACCCCTATACGATGTCCCAAACCCTAATTAGTGCAGGTGTCACATCATGTTCCAACTATAAAAATAAGAAAACATAATGGTTGCTTCTATAAGCAATCAATAGATAATGACAAGAGACTAGGTAGGAGCTCTAAATGACAAGGACTAAAAAAATCATGTGGGTAAAGAAGAAAGGGTTTTCATACATGAAATGAACTACTAAGTGACCTATAATTAACAATCCTACATTTCTATCCTTCAACAAACCTAAAAGCATTTCAACTTCATCAAAGCTCTGGTGTTGTAACTTCTCTCTTTCCCACCCAAACTAAGCTCTTCTCCTGAGTTTGATCAAGAACATTTTTGAACATGCATAGATGGTTCAACGACATTGTTTTCAATAGCTTTCCTTACCATATCCTAGAATTTTGCATCATCGATACAAGTGTACAAGTAACTTAATTTGGTCCTAGAATTCCATAAGGGCCATCACTTCTTTGTTGAAGGCAATGTATTATGAATGATGTATGCTAATAGTGCAAGAAGAGGGAAGATATTTTGGATAAGGAGGATTATGAATATACCTCCTCTTCCTAGCAGCTGCACAAAAAAACTTACAATCTACACTTTCAATCTTCCCATCATATGAGAACCTTTTAATAATGCCTTAAATGGTCTTGTTGCCATTGTATAAATATGTTATGATTATATCAGCTTATTCAAGTTGGGTGGGTTTGAATCAACTCGATTCAAGTAAGCGAGTCAATTTAAGTTGGCACATGTAATAAACAAATAATGGTCAAGTTCAAGATAAACAAGTTAAGACTTAACCTTAACCTAGTACAATCATGGCCTAAATTGAATTTCTTGAAAACTTACATTGGTAGTGAAAATTGACCAAGAGGATTACGAAAGGTATTGAAAAAGATGATGATAAACCACTTAAGCATCTCCTTCAAGTAATCTCTAAGCATTATTTTGGTTAATAGATCTTTTATATTTCTCTCTATAAAAGTTGTTGGACTTGCTATGACAAATAGGAATATTCAACTCTTGAGGATTGATTCAATAAGACTCTTTTCATATTCAAGAAAAAGATACATGTAGTTTAGGAGATTGAAGAGAATAATTATATCAATTCAAAAATTGATAAATTTCTAAGCATAGCTCCAAGGAGGGGAGGAGTCTAATTTAAAATAACATAATTGTTGATATTTATACCCATAAAGTGGAGGGATTGCTAAAGATTGTCTAATAACATTACGAGCCACCATATAATCAATTTAATTATACATTTCTATAGAAAATCTAATTGTATTTATAAAAAGCATATTATTTGAACTATGGAAAGGCACAATTAATAATATTAAATTTTAAACCTTAAACCCATAGAAAAATTTGGATTGGCCAAGACTTTAAAAAGCAATCCCAAACTCCTTTTTGTTGAGCCTTTTAAGGTAAAAGGCTTTTTTACGCAAGAGACTAGAATGCAGAGTGGGTTTATTGGTAGACACTATTGCAATTACAGTTGTGTAATTCTTTTTCTTTGCATGAAGGCAATCTCATCTACAAATCCATCTAACTCTAATAACTCTGATCATTTTGTTAGAGTTAGATTTACTAAATAAATTAAGGTGAGGAGGTTGCAGATTTGATACTTGAAACTCTTCTCATATGCTAGGTGAGTTTCATGTTTCACTATTCTAAATGTGACCCATTTCCCACTAACTCCACTCCATCCACGCACCTATGCATGTACAAGAGTGTGTTTTTTGAGCTATTTGCAAACTTGTATTAGTAGTGTAGAATTAATGGAGAGCATAAGAAAAGCTAATCAAAAGTTTGATGATTAACCACCTATGTACACATAAGAGTATGTATTTAGGCAACATTGTGATGCTGTTATGACCAATTTCAAGTCACTTATATATGCACTTTCTTCAAACATGAGCACCAATGGTAAAAGCCAATAACTTCATGAGCTTTTTCAACCTTTTGTCCACACTATCTTTTTCCATATGTTATAAACTTGAGAGAGTTAAAGCACAAGAATATTTAATACCATGAAGTCTTTAGTTTCTAATGTATTGTCTTCCATGTGTCTTTTCTATCCATCTTTAAGATAGCATTTTGGTTTAATCTTTGCTTCTTCAACTTCCCAAGATTCATTCAAATAATTTTTAAGCATCATTTTGATAGATAGATATTTTTCATTTTTTTCTTCACACAAAAAGGTGGACCATGCTATGAAAAATGAGAAAAAGCTACTAAGTAATTCAATAAGCCTTTCTTCATAATTAGGAAGAAAAAACATATATTTTGGTAGGCCAAAAAGAATAACTATATCATTCTAAAGTAAAAGAATTTCCAAACATATTTACATAAAAGAGAGGAGTTTAAGTGAAAACAAAATAAATAGTGAGATTTATATCCAATAATTGGATGTAATGCCATAACTTATCTAAGAACATTGTAGACCATCGTATGATCATTTTAACTATAATTTTGTCCAGGAAAAATGACTTAAACAACCCAAAATAATCATTTAAATTATGGAGAGGCACAATGAATTATATAAGTAAATATTTACAAATCTTTATGGCCATATTGCTAGAGAAATTAGGATTGGTCAAGACTTAAAAAATGTTAGCTTTCTCCATTTTATCAATCCTTTCATGGCAACAAGACTTCTCCCTAGGAGAACCATAAATGTAAAATAAGTACATTGATTGAAACTAGGTTAAATATACATACAACAGCAAAGGTGAATTATAGGAAGGTAGGATTTCCAGCTCTCAATTAGAACCTAGGGTTTATTAACTCCAATTATCTAAGTTAACCTTTACATATGATTGCAATTTAATTTCATGCTATATAGGTTGAGTCGAGTCAACCTTTTTTATAAATGAGGCATGTTAGGTCAATTGAAATGGGTCATGTTCATGTTTAGTAAAAATGGGTTCAGGCCATACCTCAGCTCAATGCAAACTCGACCCACCAACCTTAAATACCATCCACAACTAAAGTCAAAGGTTTAAAACAAATCCACCAACTAAGGCATTAATGCTAGATAAGAGCATAAAAATAATAGCATATTTAATTTTAAGATAGTAGCATATGTAATCTCCAATAAATGCTTATCTAATTTTAAAAACCACTGTGTTGAGTGAGGACAAGATTATTTGCATGCTGTGAAGTCTCCAGGTCCTAGTTTATTATCTTTCATGAATCTTTTTATCCATATTTGAAAATAGTAACTTATGTCTACCATTGCCACTTCAACATCCCAAGCATCATTCTAAAAATCTCTAAGCATCATCTAGGTTAGTAAATAGTTTTCATATTTCCTCACAAAAGTTAGTGGAACTTGCCCTGACAAATCAAAAACAATTCGTAAGGAATAATTCAATAAGTTATTTTAAATATTTAAGAAGAAGGAACATGTATTCTAATATATGGAAGAGAATGAATCTATTAGGTTAAAAATAGAAAATAAAAAATGGCAAAAAATAAAATAAGCATTATTCTAAATTGTTAGTATAAGAAGTCGGATTGGCTATGTCTCAGAAGGTGTGGCTCTATAAGAGATGCTGGCCACTAGGGAAGTCTAGGACTAGATTGATAATCAAGTCAACCTAACCTATGTAATCCATATAGCTCATAATGATAAATTATACAATATATAAGTTCATTAGTTATTATTTTGCATGGAATAAAATTAGATTGGTTAATAGGTCTGAGTCAAGTTAGCCTAGTCATGTTGCTATTATATGAACATAGTATGAATATTTAAAATTTTTTGAGCCAGGTTGGGTTAACCCTTTCTATAAACAAGTCATCTCGCGTTGGCACAATCAAAGAATAGGTCATATTTAGGTTCATCATAAATGATAACAGACCCAACCTTAAACTAACATGTACTAGGCCTACCATGCTAAATAACCACCTACAAAAAAGTTAAAGCTTTCAAATGAATCCACATTGCCATAAATAATCGTGTGACAAGGCTAAAACACCGTTTCTTCTTCTAATAAAGGCTTTGGTCCCAAATTCAAGTGGAAGAAAATGTAAAAATTACATTAATACAAACCGTGTAAGAGAGCAGAAATAATATTTAATAAACACATATGTAAACGTTAAAATCCTCTAGGTCGAGTGATGCTAGAATTGCATAAGATAACATAGTAGCAAAATGAATGAATTCACATGAAGCTAGCACAATAAGTGTCATGGAAAAGGATACCTCATTATTCAAGAAATTGTCAATGTTAGAAAATTAATGAACATCAATTTGAATTTACTCTCAACATTCATGGCAAGAGGCAACAACTGCATGAGTTCTTTCAACCTTTTTTCCAGACTATCTTCTTCCATACATTATAAACTTAGAAGTTGACACATAAAATTATTTGAATACTATGAAGTTTTTAAGTCTTAGTTTGTTATCCTTCATAAATCCCTTCCATCAATCTCTAAAATAACAATTAGTCTTGACCTTTGCCACTCCAACTTCCTAAGATTCATTTCAATAATTTTTTAGCACCGCTTTGGTTGGTAGATGTTTTCTATTTTTATTCACAAAGGTTGGCGGCCCTTGTTGTGACAAATAGGAACAACTCTTATAGAGTGATTTATTAAGTCCTTTTCCACAGTTAAGAAGAAGAAACATGTACTATGGTAGACTAAAAAGAAATATTCTATGAACCTAAAAATAAAAAAATTTCTAAACTAAGTATGAGGAAGGCAGGAGTCTGAGTAAAAACATAATAATGATTGAGATCTATACCAAAAAAAATGGACAAATTGCTAAAAATTATCTAACACTAAAAAAAGATATAGGTTTTAACATGTATAGATTATTTAGCATCATCCTTTTCAATAGCTTTCTCAATCCTCTCTTGATATTTTACTTTACCAATATAAGTTTACAAGCAATTCAATTTGGTACTAGAAATGTACGCGAGCTGTCACCTCTTTGTTCAAGGTAATGCACTGTGAATAGCGCATGATGAAATTCAAACATCCCATAATGTATTTTAGATAAGGAGTTTATGAATATACCCTTTTTTTCTTGGCAATTGCACAAATAAACTTGGAGTTAGTAATTTCAGGCTCTACATCATATAAAGTCCCATATATGGTGTCCTAAACTCCCTTCGGTGCAAATGCCACATTCCTACTATAAAAATACAAAGACCCAATGGCTATTTCTATGAGTGATTAATGGGTTCTATATAGGTTTAGGTCACACATAAGTTAATAATGGAATCGACTCAACCATGTGGATAGTATAGCCTGTATAGATAAATTATTTAAGTTGATTAGTTATAATTTTTTGCAAGGAATGCTTTATTATAAATGGGTTAATGAATGAGTTTGAATATGAATAGGCCGAAGCTACTAATGTTCCACTATATAAACATGGTATGAATGTCATTGTCAATTTGCTCTTAATATTCATAGCAAAAGCCATCGGGTTCATGAGTTATTTCGACCTTTTTTTCATACTATCTTTTCCCACATATAAACTAAAACTGGAAATTGAAGGACAAGAATGTTTGAATATTAGAAAGCCTCTAAGTTCTAATTTATTATCTACCATGAATCTTTTCCATCCATCTTTAAGTAGTAACTTGCTCTGACCATTGCTTATTCAACTTCCCTAAGTCCATTCAAATAAAAAATGATACCATCTCGATTGATATTTGTTTTCTAGTTTTATTCACAAAAGTTAGCAAACTTTGTTATGCTAAATAGGAAACAACTCTAAAGGAATAATTAAATAAGTCTTTTTACATATTTGAGAAAAAGAAACATGTATTCTAGTGGATCAAAAAGAATAATTATATCAAGTTTTTTTTTTCAATTTGATCCTAGACTTCCATAAAGGCCACTAACTTCCACTTAAAAGCAATGCATCCTTAATGGTGCATGATGAACGAATCATAAATGGGAATCTCTGTTTCATATAAGGAATCTATAAACATGCCTTTTTTTTTCTTAAAAGCTACATAAAAAAACAAAAAAAATTGAAGTACATAATTTCAAGCTCCATATCATTTGAGATCCCCTTAATAGTGTCCTAAGCCCCTTTTGGTGGAAATGTCACATTCCCAAATTAAAAATAAGTAGGCCTAATGGCAACTCCTGTGAGTGATTGATAGGTTATAATGAAGGGCTTGGTAAGAGCTCCAGACCGAATTAATAGCATAAGAAATCGAATTATTTTATCATCTTCAATGAGGATTTTCTTTATCAAGTCTCTTCTCATTTTTGCTTCACAAAACATGTTGATAATACCACTACATCTTTAGGGGGTAAAAAGGGCATCTATATATCTTGCCTCTAAGCAATACCTATGAAATCTACTAGTTTAAGAAGTGAGGAGTTTAGACCTATAGTGTTACAATAGGATCATTAGCCCAAGGAAATGACGAAGAAAAAATTACTCACCTAAGACATATATCATCTCTAACCAATTAATGAATGGATCACATATGCATTAGAAAAATGTCATTAAATTTCCTTGTCCAATGTCTCTACAAGTACTTGTCTGTTGTTAGATGTTACCAAATTTTAATTGAAGGTAACATTGCCATCAACAATAAGGGTAAAATGACACCTAGTACTCACCATATCTTTCCAAGGCAATTAAAGCTTGCTTCTCTATGCATCCTATATTCACTAAGGGCAATAATTTATTGTCATTCTCGGATAAATATATATTCAATATCCTATAAAATAATCTGTGGGTAAAGTTAAAACTTTGAGATAATAGATGTAAGTTAGAAAAGGTGAGAACACTATTTTTTCTCTCAACAAGGGTACCAATGTCAAATAAACTTACAAAAAATGCAATTATTACAATGATAAAAAAAATCATGATAGATAAAGAAATAATTTTCAATGGATTCATATCTTATTTTAAAAATCACCCACATTCATTGATGTTAGAGTTACATAAGATAACATAGTGACAAGATGAATGAATTCACAAGAAGTTAGCACACCCTAAATAAATATTTATAGAATTTGTTAACAATACACCTATAGAAAAATATGGATTGGCCATAACTATAAAAAGCAATGGCTTTCTCTACTCAAATATATAATCATGGCAACAAGGCTTCCCTGCACAAGAAATTAAAATATGAGGTGGGTACATTGGTCGAAATTGGATCAGGATATGTTCAATAACAAAAGTAATTCATGGTAGGGTGGGACATCCATCCTACATATAGGTTTTGGGCTCTAGTAACCCCAATCAACTAATTTCACCTTGGCTTCCAATTATAAGGTGCCCAAACTTGGTTTCTTTAATAATCAACTTTCTATTTCCAACATTGATCAATAACCTAACTTTGAGCATGCATAGGTGGTTCAACATCATCCTGTGCAACTTTAGGTTCTACATCATATGAGAACTTTTTGAAAGTGTCTTAAACCCCTTTGGATGGATGCTTTTGCATTTACTAATGCATAATTCTCTTTCTCTGCACAAAGGCAATCTAATATGCATATGGATAAGGAAGAAAAGGTTTTCATGCATGAAATGAAATGCAAAGTGATTTGTATTTGTTGACCCTTTTTATAGACAAGTTGTTTGGATTCAACATAAATAGGATGAGACCATACCTTAACCTGACGCAAACCTAATGTGCCAACCCAAATTGCCATCCCTACTGAAGTCAAAGGTTTAAAGCAAATTCACATTGCCATAAATGTAAGTCAAAAAAGGTAGGAACATTATTCTTTCTTTTAACAACTGAATCAGTTCCAAATAAAAATAAAAAAAGTATGCAAGCCTAATAATGATATAAATTATGATAAAGAGATAGATAATATTCAATTAATGTATATTTAATTCTAAAAACTACCATGTTGCATCCCTCGTATAAAGTTGCACAAGATAACATAGTGACAAGATGAATAAATTCATAGGGAGCTAGAATGGCAAATGTCATGGAAAAGGTTACCTTATAAGAGAAACTATCAACATTAGAGGCATCATTGAGCATTGTGCTGAATTTACCCTTGATGTTAATAGCAAAAGGCAACAACTTCATGAGTTTTTTCAAGCTTAATGCCACACCATCTTTTTCCATAGGTTGCAAACTCACTTAAATACCACAAAGTCTCTGAATTCTAATTTTTTATCTTTCTTATGATCTTTTCCATTTATTTCCAAATAGCAACCTATTTCAACCTTTCCTACTTCTACTTCCCAAAGTCCATATAAATAATTTCTATGCATTCTTTAGATGGGTATATGTTTTCCATTTTTTCTTCATAGAAGATGATGGACTTGGTTGTGATAATTGAGAAACAACTCTTATGGAATAATTCAACTAATCATTTTTCATATTTAACAAGAAGAAATGTATATTCTAATAGACTAAATAAACTAATTCTATTGAGCCAAAAACAAAAAAATTTCTAAATATAGTCATAAAGAAGGGAGGAGTCTAGGAAAAAAGAAAATGATTGTTAAGATTTACACCCAAAAAGTGGATAGATTGCTAAAAATTATCCACCAACATTACAAGCCATCATATAATTAATTTAATTATAAATTTATCTTTGAAAAAAATTGAAATAACTAAAAAAATTATTTAAACTATGAAGAAGCAATATCAATAATACAAATAAGTATTTATAAAATTGACTAAACACATTGCTAGAAAAATTTGGATTGACCAAGATTTTAAAAAGCAGTGGCTTTCTCCACTTTGTTGATCCTTTCATGGTAACAAGACTTCTTGCCACAAGAAATTAGAGTGTAGAATGGGTACATTGGTTGAAACCGGGTTGAGTGTAGGTATAGTAGTGAAAGTGAATTGTAGAAGGGTAGGTTTTCCATCCCTAGAAAATTGGTTTTAGGCTTTATTAGCCCTCATTAACTAATCTGAGTTTTACTTCCAATTGCAAGTTGCACTAATTGGTTTCTTTAATGATCACTTTTTTCTCTTAAAATTGTAAATTAATGCTTCAAAAATAATTTTTGTTAACTTATACAAACAAAATTTCCCACATCGTTTATGTGACCTATCCTAAAAGATATTTCTTTATTTTATTATGTTATTTTTTTCTAACTTTACTTCTTCACTTACATTTAACATTGGCCTTTTGTAGTTCGAGTAATTTAACTATTTCAACTAGTTAGTTAATTTTATTATAATTGATCTGCATAATTTAGGATAAGTAATTCCAAACCTTATTTTCCTAGCCTTAGTGCAATGAGCATGCTAAGCAAAGGAAGCAGGGGTATTCATTTTATGAAGTCTTAGGAAGGAAAATGCCTTGAGAGTTAATAAAAAAACACCTTCCCTAGAGATGATAGAACAATTTGAATTCCTAAACTAATTATTGGGTGTAAAGCTTTAACTAAATCCCTCATTATTATCCATCAAACACTTCTAGGAGGGGCCCTTTCTAGGAGTAGCCCTTGGGAGTACTTATTTTCTATATGAGAATGTGGCATTTGCACTGAAAGGGGTACCACCAAAAGGTTCTTCATATGAAATGGAGCTTAAATTTGTAAAGTTCATTTTTTTTATGGCTGCCATGATAAAGGGGTAAATTCATAAACTCCTCCTTTGGAATAGATTCTCACTTATTCCACTCCCCCCACACACCATTCACAATGCATTACTTGCAATAATAAAATGAGGCCTTCATAAAATTCTAAGACTAATTGAATTACTTGCAAACTTGTATTGGTAGTGCAAATTGATAGAAAGGATTACAAAAAGTATTGAAATGGATGATGATCAACCACCTATGCATGTTCAAAAGTGTGCTATAAATCAACATTGGAGGTGGAATCTAGTTTAGATGGGAAAAAGTGTTAGTTTTTGCCATTTTCTTCATTTGTTGTTAGGTTTCATAACTTTTAACATTGCCATCTTAATATATGTTTGGCATTAACAATTCATGTCTTTAGCCAGGGAATATTAGTTTTTGTCATTATTCTCATTTACTATTGAGTTTTATGACTTTCAATTCTATATATGTGAACATAAATTTTGAATTAATGAACTTAATAATTTAAGGTTGAAATGATGCTCGAGAAAAATCTATTTAATCATGATTAATTACGTATATATTATTATCTCCACTAATTGTATTAAACTATAATAAGGGGCACATCCCTGTAGTAAAAATAAGGAGGCCAGTGGCCACTTTTGCCACTAATTGATGGGTTGTGATAAGAGACTCAGTAGGAGTTACAAACTGAATCATTAGTATATAAAGTTGAATTGTCTCATCATCTTCAAAGAGCATTTGTTTTATCAACTCTCTTAGCTTTTTCTTTCACAAAACTTCACATTGATACTACCTCCACTTCCTTTGGAATAACATATCCTAGATCCAAGAAGATCAACCCTAATAAAATTAACCAACTGAACAGTAGGTCATCATAATTCTAATAGAGAATGGTTAGAAGAAAGGATGTGCACGTGTTTAAATAATCTACATAGCATGATGCCTTTCTTTCTGGGGGGTTAAAAGGCATATGTATCTTTTGCCACTTGAGTAGTTCATATGAAATCTACCAATTATGGAAGTGAAGCGCTTAAACCTATAGTGTTTCCATAGATTCATCAAGTCAAGGAAATGGGAAAAAAATTGATGCTCACCCAAAACATATATCAATTCTAGCTAACTAATGACTAAATCACAGATGCATTAGACAAATATCATTAAGTATCCTTATCCAATGTTTCCTCATTTATTTGTCTTCCAACCTTATTACCAATGTTTAATTGAAGATAATGGATGCAACATTGCCATTAGGGATAAGGATAGAAGGGATCATGTTTAAGATCGTATCAAAATAATAAGCTAATAATATCTACAACTTTTTTTATTAGGATTAATAAACCACGGTTAATGAGTAGGATATCAAAGTCCTACCTAAATTTTTAAAAGTTTTTAAGTTAACTTTTTTTAATTGATTATCTTGACCTTTTCTGTAGTATTACATCATTATAAGCATTTTATTCAAATTTAATAAGTTAATTTCAGGTAGTCACTTTGATTAGCATTTAATTTATACTATTGTATTTTAATTTTATATTTTTTATAAAATAAATAAATAAACTTATAAATTATTAACCAAATTAATTAACTTTAATTTAGTACTTGATAGAAGGATATAATTTAATTATAATTAATAGAGTGAGCAAATAAAAATCTAAAAAAATAGTTATTCATCCAGATTTATATATATAAATAAATTAACCAATGTTTATTTGAAAGCAAATTTATCTAATTAATTATTTTAATTTTTTAAAAAAATATAAATTATTTATAGTATTTGAAACTATAACCAAATTCATAGGTTAGTTACCCATATTTAAAGAAAATCTAATTAAGAAATGAAGTGTTATATTATGCATCAAATTCTTACAAAATTTCTAATTAACATTTACAATTTAATTATATTTAATTAGGAAAATTTTGTTAAGTATTTTCTTTAATTTTAGAATAGTTAGGTTTTGTTCTAATTTAGTATAGTTAGATTTTGTCCTATTCTACTTTAAAATATGAAAGTCACCTTTTTAAATTACACTAACCTTTGAGTTACTATTATTGTTTCCTTAATTAAATATTTCACTAAATTACATTATTCATTCATGAACTTTTTTTAATAAGAATTATAATATTATAATATATTAATTTATTTCATGATTTTTGGGTGTATAATTTTGCAACTCATTTTCACATGTTCAATTAAACTTATATATCTAATTTCTTTTTGATTAATTATATGATATAGATATTATTTATAAAAAATGGCAAAATAAGCCAATACATTATAATATTGTAATTCTTATTTCAAAGGTTAAGAGAATGTAATTTAACAAAATGATTCGTTAAATTTACGAAAGGTGTTAAATTCAAATTTTGAATAGTTGAGAGGAATGATTTTAAAATTTCTAATCTCACATGGATAAGATCTAATCATCTTAAAATTAAATCAATTGTTTTAGATTTTTTCCTTAATCATTGGTGTCATCTAAATGATTTATATTATTCCCTCTATTTATTATTGTTTATCATGTTTTAAGGTAATTTTCACAAATTCACTAAAAATTACAAAATTAATGTTTTTCTTGTTATTTATGGAATTATTTAATTATGATAAATACTAAGGATTGAACGAATTAATATTAAAGGTAATTCTTGTTATTGTTAATGATTAAACATCATCGAGTATTAATTGCTTACTATATCAATGACTTGACAATTAAAATAATTATATAACTTATCTCAACTAATTTTTTTCTTTAAGGTGAAAATTTCAACTAATTATTTAAATCATCATTAATGTAGCCTGTCAAATTTTTTTTTAATTTTTCTCTTTGTGTAAAAAAAAGGAAAGAAAATGCTTATCGAGCTAGTAGGCTCATGTAGTCCATTAGGCAAGGGTTAACTTATAATTATCTTTTCTCTTTGTACCTCCCAGACAACTAAAGAAATTGGCCATGTACTTCAAACTTCATGTGGCACATAACCTTTAAATAATTAACTTCATTTTTTTCATATGCCTTTATTTTTTTCTAGCCTCCAATGGGACATGTCTCCGAGTTAATAAACCCCATATAACATGTAGGGGATGGAAGTTCTATCCCTAAAATTTTTGGATTAGGTCAAATTCAAGCACAAGAACACTTGTTGCCAAAGGAATTTCTTCTAATTAACTATCCACCACCATGAAAATTCAAGATTTAGCATATTGGGGATTGGGGTTTTTAGGCAACCAATCTAGAAAACACCACAAAAAATTTTTAGTATTATTGAAAATTATAGATACATAAATACCTACCTACACTTAGGGGGACTCCTTAACTAGAGATGTGATGGGATTGGTTGTTACCTGCCACTCACAGCAGCCGCAATGGCATGTCAATCCATTGCTAGTTAGGATTATCGCACAGTTGGGACTTCCATCCCCCTTATGGAAGTTCGCATTTATCAATTCTAGACATGTGGCGTCTTCTTAACTAAGAATTGCATGCCCATAAAAAGATTAGAATAATATCACACTTATCTATTGGTAGAAATCTTCTAAACCAAATTTTATTTTAGTTTTTGTAAAATTTATTTTTTCTTAATTTTATTATAATTAAAATTTTATATTAATTTAATTTTTTATAAAATTAAAAATTATAAATTTTAATCTTTTCATACAAAAGATAAAATATTAAATTATTATATAAAATGATTAAAATTTAAAAATTTTTAATTTTATAAAAATTAAATTAATATAAATATTTAATTAAGATAAAATTAATAAAAAAATTTAATTTTACAAAAATTAAAATAAAATTTTAATTATTTTTATTTACACATTAATACATAAATAATAAATAATTGAAAGATGGTCCTTATTCTTGATGGGTTGATTAGGTTCAAAGTAAGTAAGCCTTCACTTATAGTGAGTTAATAAGGCCCAAAAATTATTAAGCTCCATTTTATAATTAATATAGTATGAAAATGATAATTTTGTTACGGTTCATAAACTAATATGATCTTTTGACAAAAAAAATTATGATAAACAATAATAAAAAAGAGTGCCTTTGACAACTTAGACACCATTGAAAATAATAGGTGATGGTGCAAGCATGACTTGTTTGCCGCTTGATTCTTAGGTATGTAGACAAAAAATAATATAATGAATATTATAAAAAATCACATTAATTGCTTTGATTTTATTACAAATAATTTTTTCATATCGATTCTTATTATTCATACTTTAAACACTTATATTATTAAATAATATAAATATAACATAACATATTTTTATTTTATTATAAAAATATTTAAAATAAGATAAAGTTCTTTATTTTCCTTATTTACTATTATTATTTACAGTTTATCATTCAAGTAGTATATAACATATCATAGTACCTTTTTATTATGAAAATATTATAAATAAGCTGAAGGTTTAATTTGACTGAGCTAATTAACTACATATTCTAATAATAACAAAAACATTTAAAAATTGAAATCAAATTTATTTTTCTTTGACACCAATTTATATATACTATAATGTAATTGATGTTTAATTAATATATCTTCCAAAATAAATGAAAATTTGTTATTGTAGAAATATTCCAATTCTAAAATTAACATAAAGAAGTTGATTATGTGTACTTTTACTTTGTAAGAAATTTATTGTTTATAAATCTAAATATGTAATTGTAAAATAAATACAACATTTAATTAATTTCAACACTTCTATAATTTTTTTTACAAACACAATTTTTTCAGTTTGCATCAAAATATTTTCACTCAGTCAGTGAGAAACTAATTTTCCAAAATACCATTAGGTACTAAAAGTGGAAATCTTTCTAAAATGAATTTTTTTCATACACAAAATTTGAACCAAACTCAAAACATTTTACTTAAGGTATCCAATCCCTTTCACATGAACAAATTTTCATTTTTACCAAACTCATGTTGATTTTACATACACAATTTTCATTTGTTGTATTGTATTCAATTTATGTCACTCACTGGAATTTCTTTAAACATGTGTATTTAAACGGTAAATAATTGTTTTCAATGTCATCATGGAAAAATAAAAAATACAATATTTATAGGTAAAAATGAATTTATATGGTGTTAGATTGAAAAAATTAGAAATTCCTAACCGATTAGAAAATACTAGAACTTGTCTCGTGCCTTTACATGGATATTTACTAATTTTTTTATGGATAAAATTTAGGTAAAGTTCGTTAGATATTTGTAATAAAGTTCTCTATTTAAATTATGACATATGTATTAATTATTTTATAATTACAATATTATTAATTATTGTAATTACCAAATTAGAGTTATTGATAGTAAATAGAATAATTAATACATGTGTCGTAATCTGAACAAAGAAACTTATAATAAATACTTAAAGAACTATATCTAAAATTTACCTTTTTTTATTATTGATGTAAGAATAATTTTTATAAAATAAAAAATATTATAAAAAATATTGAATTCTCAATGTTGGAGTTTATTTTAGGGTTCAAGTCTCTAAATAAATTTTTTTTTAACATATCTTGATAAAATTATAATTGATATCTATTCTATTTGAATTAAAATATAGAAATTGAAATTTGAAGAAAATATTAAAAAAATTAAATAAATAATTTTAATTTTAAAATAACTATTAAAATAATATCTAATTAATTTAGTTAATACCTTCTATATATTAAATTGTTAACTTATTTAAAACATTTGTATAAAAAAATTATATCATCTTATAATTATATTACTTAGTGATATGATATTATTATATAAGTTGCAAATAAGATGAGTGAATATATAATGAGATAAAAAATTATGTAAAATAAATCACGTAAAAATAAAAGAAATAATACACAAGTTATAAAGTAATAATAATGAAAAATAAACTAGTTAAGTAATTTAATAACATTAAAATTTTAACTTATTTAAAATATGTTTACAACAAAAGTAAAATATATTGCATTATATATATTATTTAATAATATTAGTATCTGATAACAAGAATAAACATGAAAAACGAAAGAAATGGAAGTCTCATACATTAAAGTAAATAAAAGAAAAAGAAATAGTGTGCGAACTATATAATAATGAGTTTAAAATAAAATATGCAATTAAGTAAATCAATTAAATTAAATCTTTAAATTGTTTAAAATATTTCCATCAAAAAACTTATTATGATATATTTATTCTAATAAGTGATATTAGCATTGAAATTGCAAACAATAATAGTAAATATGAAAAAAAATGTAATAGAAGAAATAAAAATTTCAAAATAGTGTGTAAACTATAAATAAAATGATAATAATTAAAAAAAGAATATAAATATAGGTAATTAAATTAAATATTCAACTTATTTAAAATATATTTATAATAAAAATAAAATATATTATATATATCATGTATATAAATATATATATTTATAATATACTTTAATAATAAGATTAACAATTCATTTAATACATATGTAAAATTCTGAATCCCATCCCCAATATGGTAAAGAATATAGCTTTCAAAGCAATATCAAAGATCACACCACATTATATTATTATTACAATCTGTTTGTCAACCTTCCTTCCATTCCTTCATCTATCGTATTGTTGTATTCCCTTTCAAAGAAGATAAAATTTTCTCAGGGAGTGGTTTCCAATTTAAAAAGTAAGAGATAATTGTTAAAACACCGGGTTTACGCTGTCTTAGTTGCCAACTGTCTATAAAATCCAAAGGCATTGACAAGGGTTAATAAACCCTAAACACTAACCAGGAGACGGAAGTTCTGGTCTTGTCGCATTTGTTATTGAAAAAGCAGTAGTAGAATTGTAATTGCATGCTGAAGGAGGTGGTCATTGGTATGATGATTTTTTTTATTATTTAATAAAATAATATTATTTTAAAAAATTAATAAAAAAAATGTATCTTTTGAAATGTAAAATTATAATTTATATGATATGATGAAAAATCATGTTTTGAAATGAAAATTTATATCTCTTCAAAATTCATCAATTATATTTATTTGCATATCTTTTTATCAAGAGATATTTCCAACTTTATAAATAGAAGTTATTTATATTTTCTCTCATATAACTAAAGTGCTTCTACCTTTTAGATTCCTACTAGGTCGATTCTAATTATAAGAATAGAAGAATTGTAATTTTTTATTTTTGATTAAGCATTGTATCTTAGGGATAGAATTCTTATGAATCCATCTGTAATTAAATGGGACAATTACTATGTTAAAGATAATTTTCTAAAAGTGGCTTATCTAACATTTCTTTATTCCAATTTTTATCACCCATCTATTCTCTTCAGTTTTTGAATATCCTTAACAATTTTAGGATAATAATTTTTCTTTGAATTAAAATTCAAATTGTGGAGAAAACTTCAAAGGCTGCATTTTTTGGAAGAATTTCAAAGAAAAGAATTCAATAATACCACATTTGTGAAGATATGAGAGGAAAAAATTCATATAAATGGGAATGCCATAAATTTCTATACAAGGTAGAATTAGTGTGAAGAATTGAATGTTAAAATTTAAAAGATAACTATAAATTTTTAATTAATGATGGTTTTGTTATTTGATATTTCTATTGTTTTAATTTTACATTTATTTTAATGATGTATGAGATTTTTAAAAACTTATCATTCTAAGAGATTTTTAGATTTCAAGTAAAAATATGGTTGCTTTTATAATGTTGTAACAAAACATAAACAATAATTTTTTTCATATGACGTCATTCTCTCTTCATAACTTTCTTAAATGTCAACGATTTTATTTAGCACTTTGATAAGGCTACGATGACGAGTTTGCCTTTAGGCAGTAGTTATGACTCAAATCGAATATTTATAGCGAGAGAATATTACTATGATAACGCCCAAGAAGGATAATCGACGTTGGTTACCCTTGCTCGCTTTTTCCTATAGTAAAAAAAAATTATTTTATTTAATTCAATTTTAAACTTTTAAATAGTGTCAACAATAACTATTATATTCTTAATATTATTTTAATACATATTAATAAATTTTAATTATTTTTAGTTCCTTTTCTTTGAAATTTTATATATATTATTTCTTGTATCATAATTTTTATTAATTCATAATTTTATATTTTTTATCTTAAAGAATTATATTACTTTAAAAATACATGTACTATTTGTCTATCTAATCTTTTTATTCATTCATATATAATATTACTTTTATTACATATTTTGATGTCAATCATATTTTTATAAAAAGAAATTATCAATTCTTTCATTAAAAATATTTGCTTCCTATAAAATATTAAATATAAATTTTATGAAAAATATCTTTTATTATCTAAATAATTTTATATAATTAAATAATGTACGTAAAAATAAGAAGGGGATTTCTTCGGTACTCTTTTTACAGTACTCTTAAGTATTCGTTGTGAGCAAAATGCTTTATGACCAACACGTGTATATGCAATCAATTGCAGTTTTTCATGAAAAAAACCTACCCTACCCTTCATGTAGAGTTCAGCTTGCAAATAAAAAAAAAAGACAAATAATCTATTTTATAACTTAAATGCAGTAAAGTATAACATATTTTATTAAATTATTATATTTATATTATTTAATAATATTAATATCTCATTAAATCACTTTATTTTTTCAATTATTTTTTAATTATAATTTTTTAACTCTTATATCCTATAAATTTTAGACTAAAATCCTATTTTTATTCTCAAAATTTAGATTTCTATTAATTTAATCCTTAAAATAAAATTTGCATCAATTTAATTTTTGAAAATTTAAATTCAAGTTAAATTTTAGTTTTTATTTAGATGATTAATATTTGTTAAAAAAATTAACATTTTATTTAAATTTAAATTTTGAAAGGCTGAATTAAAACAAACTAATACTTTAAAAACTAAAATATGATTTTACTCCAAATTTTATTTCTCTTCTTTTAACATTATTTGATTAATTGTATTTTTTTTCTTTCTTGCATTCCCTCTTATTATTTACGACTCATATATTAATATTATCGAACACTATAAATAAAATATTATATATATTATTTCTCTTATAAAATATTTTAAATAAATTAAAATCTTAATTAATTAAATATTATATTTTCAAATTTTATTATCTTATACAATTTACACATTATTTTTTATTTTCTTAAATCATTGCAATTATTTTTATGTCAACTCCTATTATTTATAATTTAGACACTAATGTTATTAAATAATATAAATAGAATAGAATATATTTTTATAATAAATATACTTTTAATAACTAGAATATTTAATTAAATTGAATTTCTTAATTATATATTTTAATTTTAATTACTTTTGTATTATTTCTCCTCCTTTATTTACTTACTTACATATTTTTCATTTTTTATCCATTTTATGATTTTATTCTTATTATTTACAACTCAAATACTAATATTACTAAATAATATATATTATTTTTTTATAAAATATTTTAAATAAATTAAAACTTTAGAACTCAAACATTAATATCACTTAGTATTATAGATATGAGATGATGTAATTTATTTTCATTATAAAAATTTTTTAAAAATTTTAAATTTTAATATAAAATGTACTAATTAAATTAATTAATTCTATTTTTGTTAACATATTTTAAAATTAAAATTTACTTATTTATATTTTATCAATATTTTCTTAATATCATTTTTAAGTAAAATATTTAAAATTAAACACATATCAATCAAAAATTTATTAAGATTTTACAACTTATAAATTTTGTTTTTATTATTTTTACCTATTCTATTGTATATTTTTTATATCTACTTCTAGTGTTTATTGTTCATATTCTAATACTGCTAAATAATATAAATATAATATACTATATTTTATTTTTATTATAAAAATATTTTAAATAGATTTAATCTTTAATATAAAATGTGTTAATTGAATTAATTAATTTAATATTTATTTTTAAATAAAATTTTAATTAAAAATAAATTTATTTATTTAAATTTACTAATTTTTTACTAATATTAATTTCAAATATTATATTTTAAATTAAATAAATATACATTAATTAGTATTTTATCAAAATTTTGCAATTCACTCTAAATGTATAAAATGTTAAGAAAATTATTTATAAAATTGAATGCATATTGAAAAAAAAAAAAAACATAATACGTGGCAAACAATATGAAATCTCCCTATTCTAGGTAAAGTCTTGTTATGCTTTTGGAAAGCATGCTCTAATATTCTTCCCACCAAATCTTTCCTAGCAACACGAGGTATTATTCATGATCCATATTGTATCTTTTGCAACACTCAAGAAGAATCATCAAATCACCTCTTCTTCACATGCTCTTTTAGATGAGCTACCTGGTTTACTTCACCTTTAGGGATCCACTCACATACCATTCCAATGCAGAATCTCACATCATGGATATCCATTGTAATATAGGATGCTTCAATCAATACTGCTTCACAAACTAGACTGCTGTCATAAATTGATATTACAATTTACATTATATGGTTTGTTTGAAATTAAGCAATCTCTAACTCTATTGAACCAACCATTGAACACATATTATAGCTTTTGACACAATGGTAGCAGGAATATATTCATGATGGTTTATCCCCATTACAAGAAAACTAATTTACTCAATTACCCACTAATACCAAGCCCAACTCTCTAACATATCCTCTCATTCAAACTGCAAGTCAAGTTTTCCTCCATTTCAAGAAATTCCAAACACCATCTCATCATACCTAGATTACTCGATGTATTATTGTCATCCACAATCAATATCAAATTAAAAGACTTTTTCAACCTCACCCACCACACTCCACAAGTCATGTTATGCTTCTTGCCATATGTGATTTATTTCTCCTCCTCTCCGATCAAGATTGCTGTAATCTCTACATGTTTACCAATAACAAGTTCATTAACCGCATACTCACCACCAACATATCTACGGTTTCCTAGCAACTTATCAACATACTTCAGGACATCCGTCACTTAAAATTAGTATTTCAAACTATTGCAGCTTTCTATTGCAATTATCTTCCTGTACTTTTTAACAATAATCATCATCCTCAACGCAAAGTAAACCCAATTAATAGGTATAGTTGTTGAATTTTCTTCCTCTAATAACTCCTGTATTTCGAGTCATAGAAAAAGAAACACAATAAAATAAATTTTAGTATTATTATAAAATATTTTTAATTATAAATTAATCTCACTTAAAAAATGCTTTCTCACTTCAAAAAAGCTTAAATTATTGTATTAGTGATAAAACATACGCTTTAAGATCATATCTCAAATAGGACAAAAGAGTAAAATAGAAATACTATTATTTTTTTTCTCTTTCTTCATTCATTGCTTATGAAGAAAGCAAGCTTTTTATAATAGACGAATAAGAAGCATTTTTCATCTTTGCAACGGTTGAGATTAAATTAATAGTATAGTACTCAAGATTTTACAATGAGTGCGGTGGAATTTTCCAAATAAGAAAAGGGAATTTGACTGTAGGCCATTCAACAGACTAGCATAGTCCCATTCCCGCCACCTAGATTACCTTTTTTTTTTTTTTTTTTGACATTGTGTTATTAAGATATAATAATAAAGCCATGTTTTTTATACTATCTAATGATTCTATTTTTTACAATAAACTAGTAACTGTTAAGTTTCTTTTGTTTTTAAATTTTAGATTATAAATATATATTATTTTTTGGTGTAGGAATTATAAATATATGTTGTCTTTTATATTATGAAATTAATAATTTTTAAATAATCCCTATAATCATATTAAAATTATTAAATAGTATAATTTTATATTTAAAATTTATGCATCAGCCTAAATATAAGTAGTATAATAATTTTTAAATTTTAGGATAAAATGTATTTCCCTCCCTTATATTTTATTTTAATTATTTCCTCTAATTTGAAATCCGATTCTAACATATCCTAAATCTTAAAATATGTTACAGCCTACACATAAGTCCTTTTTTTCCAAACAATAGTGCCCCGCATTGTTTGATCAATATATCTTGTGTTATTTTGATCATAAAAGATTAAAAATACCCTTATGGACTTGTTAAAAATGGAGAAACTCTAACTTTACTATCTTTGAAACTTTGAAAGATTTTGCGAGCCATTTTCTACCAAAAAAGCTTGAATTTGAATGCAATTCAACGGCACTAAGAGCCATGTTGAAATTGAATGCAATAGAAGACGAATTGAAGAAATTAAACGAAGTACCAAGTGGACGAAATTGCACAAAGCAACACCAAAAAACGCACAATTGTAAGCACAAAATAGAATCAAATTAATGAAACTGGAAAACAGCACAAAACAGAATGGCAGTAAAACTCTAGAAACGAGAACAATAACTGAAAATTTACATAAGACCAGACGAAATTACAATAGAATGACGCAAATAGAAACAAATTCAAACGAAATAGCAAAACGCTATAAACCAATAGCAAATTAAAGCCTGAATTGCAGCACAAAACAACGACACAAACTAAACAGAATCAAACATGAGGACATAGCAATATACAAATGACGTGAATTCAAATTTGCAGCCACAATTCAGCAAAATTGACGAAATGGAACAGCAAAATGCACAACAAAATTTGATAGAACAGCAAATGGAACAAACAGGAGACAGAAACATGAATAATTTGCAGAAATGGAATTAAACGAACCAATACAGAACAGAGGAAACAAGATGCGATTCAACAAAACGAAATTGGACAGAAACAATGAAATTCAATAACAAAAACGAAGCACAAATTTGCATTGCAAAATCACAATTTGAACAAAGCAGAATAAAACAGTAGACCTTTTGCTTCAGCTTAGCGAATGTTAAAAAAAAGGCTAAATTGCCTTTTCCTAATTAATTTTATTAGAATATTATAAATAAATGAATCAAATAATAATAATCAAAATATTCCTAGCAGTAAAGGGTTAAGTAAACTAACATAAAATTTCAAAGGAATGTTTGCGTAATTAAAGTAAACTATAAAAAATGGTAGTGTATTTTACTCTAAATTTAAAGACGTTTGTCAAAAGCTAAATAGAATAAATTACTAAAAAATTATCATTAAATTTAATAAAAAATAATTTCATCTTTATATTCATAAAAAATACAAGAAGTAAAACTTCTATAAAAAAGAGATGGATAAGCAACTTTGTGTATTCTATTGGAAATATTACTTCCTGAAAATTCTCATTCCCTTAAATTTATTAAATAATAACTAATTAAACAACCAACTTCTTTCCTATTTTTTGAAAAATAAAACTTTTCACAAATCATTATACTCAATTTCTCAGTTAAGTTTGTATATTCCTTACCAATGGCCATCTTCATCTTTTTCCACTTCTGTTTTCAACGAATTTGTATAGTTTGTCCGATCATTGACATCTCACATGCAGTAAATTCTATTTTCCACTCAATTTTTGAGCTAAAACGGCACAGCAAAAGGCAAAAAAGGACCATACACTTTAAACACTACTAACCTTGGATAGATAGACTAATTTTTCTGGACAAAGAAATGTCAGTTCATGCTTTGGTCCTCCAAATTTTTGGACAGAACCAACATTCTCAAACAAACATTCTAAACCTATACAAACCCTCAGCATAAAATTACTGACTTTTGGAGTTCTATAGAAAGGCACAACAAAAGCATATTTTCTTGTCTCTCCTATGCATTCAAAAAGGTTCAAATCGAGAAACACAAACTGTGCTAAGGCATCATCCATACTCATGCTCAGCCACAACCTGTTCTCATTCGAAATATTCCGAAGAGTGATCTCACATGGTATATCAACGGGCAATCCCGGCACAAATGGAAGAGGGCTTTCAGGTACTATTATTTTTGCCTCCAAATGTTTGAGCGTTCCATGCAAAATAAACTGCTTCAAGGAGAAGAGCTTAAGACATTTATCAAAAAGAAATGGACTGCAGGAAGTTCCATTGATGAAGGTTCCACTTTCACAAAGCAATTTTCTGAGCTCACTAAAAAAATCAGATGGTTTAGCCAATCCACCTTTTAGGAGAGATTCTGCAGATAATACTGTAGCAGTCAACCTCTTCATCGTGAGATTGTGGCAACAGGTTTCAACTTTGCAGAGCCTGAAGGTGTAGGTCACCATTATTAGCTCCAAGATGTTCAATTCCACTTGCAAAGAAAACCCTGTAAACCCATACCGTAATTGCTTAACCCTCCTTTCAAGTTTTCCTAGTTTGAAGTTGAGTTCTCCGAGTCCATGAAAAAACAATTTTTTAACAGGGAAGAAGTGCACCCACAGTTCTGCAAGCAGCTTTATTATCCTGAGATACTGCAATGTAAATGCCAAAGCATCATCACATCCAGAAAAATCAACCATCATTGTTGCCAACTCCTCCTTCCAAGACCTTCATTTTAGTGGCACCCCAAAAATAAATAAATAAATAAAGGAAAGCCAAGAGCAGAATATGTTAAAAGCATGCCGTATTCAAACAAGACAATCAAAAGAAAAGCAAAGTTCCTACAGCAACAATAATTAATGATGGATGGAAAACGTTTTTCCAAAAAATATAATAAAATGTTACAATGAGACGATAAGGAAAAACATTCTATTTGCTCAATATTAAATATGAAAAATTTTGAGGGCGAGGGAGGGGAATAACATTCTCTATTTTAAAAAGAAATTTGCTTTCCTCCACTACTACAACTCTAGATATCATTTTTTAATTACAAGGTAAACAAGTGGCATATCCCTCAATTATCAATATACATGCAACTGATATTTTCCTATGAAAAATGTTTTCCAACAAATCAGAACCCAAGTATGGAGGTACTTCTTATATTTTAGGCCCTCAAACAACAGAAACACACCATGAAACTAACCAGGCTAACCACATTCTTAACGAAATAAGCAAAAAGAATAAGGCTACATAATGATACGCATTGATTGAGAAAGAGTTAATGAAAGACCTTAATGACAAATATAGACATCGTTCTGATATTACAAATAAACAAGGTCACTGATTTAGAAAATACAGAGCTGTTGGACGGAAGCAAATTGTATTGAAAGAAAATGGTGCAATTTTTAATTACATTACCGTAAAATCCTTAGTAACTCAGCAGTAGAACCTGACTGTATCAGTAGCCAGATATCTGGGACCTTTACAAGGATATAATTCATGAGCTGCATAACTCCATTATACAATGGTCTTAGTTGTTCTCCACGAGTAAAAACCCCATCCACTGCTACCCTAGTAATATGAGACTGGATTTCAGAGTTAACATCTGTACACTCTGACGACTCAACAGAACCAATTGCCTCATTGCTGCCATAATATGAAGCCTCACATTTAGCTAAAGGTAACTGTTGCTCCCCTTCCATTAAGTTACTGTCTGTGGTCAAGTATCCAGTAGATCTACTTTTCTCAGATAAATATGCTAAAAGGGCTTCCTTGTCCATGACATCTGTAAAAGCACAAGAAATCCTTCCTAGCAATGTGACAGCATAAGAATACATGACTGGCGGTATACTGCCAACATTTGCATGGAAAAGAGGAGCTGAGATGGAAAGGATTAAAAGTGCTGCCACCCTTGCACTATTAAATTCTGATCTGGCTTCAAAAGCTGCCTCTACCTGAAAAATTAATGTACAAGACAAAAATAGAATACCCAATTTCTTCAAAATCTCAAATCAACAAGAAAGGGAAAAAACTGAAAGAAAATTTTGCAATTTCTGAGTAGCTGAAAAGAATCAATTCTTAAGAAACTACTACAGATTCTTCTAGGGCAAAATTTAAGATTGATAACTGCTGTTTCCATTGAAAAACTATAGTTTTTTTCTTGGGAGGGGGTTGGGGCATTGAATCAAACATTAAGTGAAAAACATTCTCAAAATCTGTGATTCTTAGGAATCATGCATGACCATGTTTGGTTCACTGGTCATTCTAGAATACATCCTCTAGACAGTGTCTGGCACAGAATGAAAATTCCTAAGAATCTTGGAACTCGTAAAATTTTTATGTAGAGGCACGCACAAGGGAGTGACTACTGAGGGTGGAGAAAATGAAGGCTAGAAGTGGGGAGGTAGAAGCGTAGTGGCGGTGGGTGAATAATGGGTTATTAAGTTTTACACTTAGGGTGGACATTTTTGTTCATCTACTGTTAACTAGCATTCTCTAGTAACTTTGACAACACTAAAAGTTGAGCAGTATCTTGGATCCATCATAGAGAAGATGGATGGCATTTTACACAAGATCTAGAGTGTGAATCAAATGGAGAAACAAGTGTTAAATTTTATGGCACAATATCCTTCAAACTCGGTAAAATCTATCAGACTCCATTAAGATGAGTGATACTTTATAGTGTGAAGTGTTGGGCAGTGATTTACCAACATGAATAAAATGCAAGTGTAATGAGTGGATGCACGAGAGAAGATAAGAATGAGTGCATACAAGTGAACGTTGGAGTAGCATCTGTTAGAATTGTTATATTAGGAAATTATCTTAAATTGAGAATCATGTTATATTAGGAAATATATAATATTGATTATTATTGATTTTGGATAATCTTATGGGCTTGTTTATCTTACACCCAAAGTTTAAGGGTATCAGTATCTATATTTCTTTAGAGCTCTACATAAATAGAGTGTTAACGTTAAGTCTTATATATCAATTCAACCTCTTATTTCATTATATAATACATTAGTTTTTCTCTTCAACTTTTTCCAGCCTCTCTCGACCCTTTCCCTCCAGATTCTAACCCTGTTTTCCAACATGGTATCAGAGCAGTATCATCTCCTATGAGCCTATGGGATTAATTGCTGCCTGGCAACCTCAAAAGAGATTAAATTGCCAATGATATAGAATTTAGGTTTATTTAATTTATTATTGAGTATTTTGAGTTTTAGTGAAATTGAAAAAAAAAATAGTGTGGAGTTGTTTTTTTAAGTTTATTTTAGTTATTTTTCATTGAGTTTTTTATGAAAAAAAAGACAGAAAAAAGTAGTTTTGGTGAGAAAAAAGAAATATTTGAAGAAAAAAAAGAAATCTGGTGACATAAAAAAAGGAGAAAAGAATTTTAAAGGGAAACTTTCAACACACAGAGAGAGAGAGAGAGAGGGGCTAGCTCAAGAGTTAAGGCTTTTCCTTAACTTTAAATCAACACTTAACTCCTTCCACAATCAATATGAGATAATTCAATAATCTTCCCCTTACACATCGGATCATTGATTGAAACTCTGACATCAACTAACTCTCTTCTAAACTGTTGGGCAAAGATGTTGTAGCCAAGCTCTAATACTAGTGTTGGAGTGCCTTATTCACTCAACCATAAAAGCAAACTCAAGAGTTGAGGCTTTCTCGCAATTTATAAACCAACACCTAACCACTTTCACAATCGATGTGGAATAACCTAACAATATTATACTTTTTTAATAGTTATTCATGGTGTTTTGGGTATTTGGATTGTTCACAATATTAAAAAATGAGGAATAAATAATCCAACCACTCCCCGCAATTTAAGATGGAAACAATAACAATTGAATATATTACTTATAGAGCAGGTTCTAATCTTGATATATTTTTATTTATCTTTATTGATGTTATTCTTGCCACCCTTAAGTTCTATCATATTTTGGTTTTGGAAATTCAAATTTATGTAACAAGCTTAAGCTTTCCAAGCTTTAGCTTGAAGTGGAATGTTAGAATTATGTTATATTAGGAAATATCTCAAATTGATTATTATTGCTTTTAGATTATGCTATGAGCTTGCTTATTTTGCACCCAAAGTAAGGATATTAGAGTCTTCATATTTCTTAGGAGCTCTATATAAATTGATCATTAATATTTTGTCTTATATATCAATGCATCCTTTTATTTCATTACATGATATATTGGTTTTCTCTTCAACTCTCTCTAGCCTCTCTCTACTCCTCCCCTCTAAATTCTAACCATATTTTTCAACAGAATCCATTGAGGAAAAGATGACATAAAAACAAGAGTGTGGTTTGTATGTGTGAAATGAAGACCAATGGATGCTCTAGCAAGAAGAGTTGAAGAGGACAATCAAACTGAAAATGGTAGAGACAAAAACACACTAAGACATTAGAGGATACAATAATAAAAAATCTTACAGGAATGCAGGATTTCCAACTCCCACTAAATATATCTACTTTTAGAGACCACAATAGCAACCAATAAACATGCAGCCAACCTCAACTAATGAGAAAAGGCTTGGCAGTGTTCATCGTCGTTATTAACTTAATTCTCACATTTCATGGAAATCAACTCCCACACGAGAATGAAAAACAGCCAATTCATAGGAATATGACAAATTCAAGTTTTCTTTTTTCATTTTTTTTAAATTATAAATTCTGTACCAAACATAGAAATCACACATTCTAGCACCATTGTATGCCCCAAAGATAAAGAGATAATCACCCTGTTAGCCCCACACAAGAGCTGTGCAAATAACTTCAGTTGATTTAAATTTAATAAGATTGCATTCATATCTCATGTCTGCTAGTTTCAAGATGATCCTGGATATGATAAGATGATAATCTAAAAGGTCTAACCTCTTCAAATACTTCCTTGATGATAAAATCTACGAATTTCCCATGATTTCGGCCAACATGAGAGAAAGTAGAAAATACATCAGCTTCATCCTGAAAATAGAATATATAAAATTTAATTGCAATATAAACCAGAACAATTCAAGATCACAAAAAGTGGTTTCAAGTATGAAGATATCATATATTTTACTTCAGCAATTTGGAAAAAAAAAAAAGAAAAGAATGAGAAGCATGTAAACCCATAGAGTAAAGGCAAGAAAAATGGGTCAGTGCCTCTGCTCTGACAGCATGATTTTGAAGTCAACTCAAAACAATAAGCGAAATTTAGATGTGTTGGAATCAGAATTTTATCCAGTTCAATGAAAGAAACTTGCATATTACATCTAGTTGCATCTCCAATAATTCAAATGTTGGTGATAATTACCTGTGGATAAATATTCAAATTTTCTTGGAGACCATCGATAGATAACTTGAAAAACAAAAGATTATTCAGCTTCACTAGTTTAAAAACTTTTCTTGCAGCGAATCTCACTTCCCTACTATTGTCAACTAGAACCCCAAGAAACTGCAAAAATACAATAGAAACAGAATTAAGATATTAGCAAAAGAATTGGCAAAAAGATAAATGGTAATGCCGCAAAAGGACGTTTGAAAGATACAAGGTAATTCATCATATTATTGAAAAAATATTATCAACGTCTAAGCTTGTTCTTGAAAAAGAAAAAGCTGTAACTCATACTCTTCCCAATAGAATCTTCACAATTCAAATATGCTTATCAGCTGCCATTCTATTTGGAAAATATAAGTTTTTTAGCTGAATAAATGCCTAAGACTCAATGGTATTTTAGGCTCTATTTGTTTCGACAATAAGTATTTTCTGTAAAATACTGTTATAATTTGTTAAAATGGAAGAAAGTGTTTTATTTGTTTAATGTTAAATATTAAGAATTTGGAGAAAAGCAACTTCTATTTCAAAATGGAATTTACTTTCCTCCAGTACCATACTGCTAGGTATCATTTTTTCAAACTATCAATACAAATAACATATCACTTTTTTATTAATATATATATAAATATATATGTATATGCAAATAATATTTTCTTACTGAAAATATTTACAATAAATCTCTATACAATTATTGCTTTCATTATGGAAAATTCCATGCACTCCCTCCCTTCGTGTCATTCTTCAGTTTCCTAATATGCGATCATCACTAGTTCATTCTAAAATTCATTCTATAAAGTTTAATAAAACGGCATTCTACAAATCAAAAGCCTGAAAACCACAATTCAATTATGCAAAGCCTCCACAAGGCAAGAAAACAAATGCTTACTGATTAGCCCTACAACAATAGGACACAATTCTATGATTTAAATATGACATTAGCACGCATCAAATGTCCACAGAGCAATAGGAAGGAGGTTTTTTGTAATTTGCCTATAAGTAACGATGAACGTCTTTCTATGTTACTCATAAGGAATTTAGCATGCATAAAGATATATATTGTTAGAATATATTAGGAAATTATCTTATATTGAGAATTATGCAATTATGCAATATTAGGCAATGTCTTAGATTGATTATTACTGATTCTAGATTATGTTACGGGCCTGCTTATTTTACACCTAAAGTTAAGTGTATTTGAGTCTTTATGTTTCTTAGAAACTCCATAAGTAAAGCATTAGGCTTGAGTCCTATAAAACAATTCAGTCTCATTCATTCAATAATATATTAATGTTTTCTCCAAAATTTTCTCTAACTTCTCTCTACTCTTTCTCCCTCCAAATCCTAACCATGTTTCTCAACATATACAAACTCATAGGGCCAAAACTTGAGAGATAATAAACATACCATGTGCAAGTGTGTTGCCTGAACCTTTAGACAGCCACTTACTGCCATATGACGCATAGTTTCCAAAACTTGTAAGCGAACAACCATTGAATCATCATTTAATACATCCATTAACAAATTTAAGGCTTCATGAGCAAACTCAACTGAGAGGTTAGCCAGTGTGTGCAAAGAATGACAAGCAGACTTCCGTACCTGCGTGTTAAACAGTGATTTTGTCACTAGTACAAATGTCCATATAAGAAGGAAGCCATGGAAGTGAAACTACACTGGATAATTCGTCAATTGTCAGATGACAATCAAGAAACAATGCCATTTAAATTATTAGACATCTTTTATTTTTGTTTAACTTTAAACATGCACCTACAGCAAATCAGATGATAAACATTACAGGAAACAAGTTACCTCAAAGAACTCATCCTCAAGTCCATGAACAATTGCACCAGCAACACTTTTTGCCAAAGTTCCAAATTGATCAGATGAAGACTGACTGATGAATTTCTTTTGCTTTGCAACCTCTACTCTCTTTGACAAACTTTGCAAAAGAAGATCCTCCGAAACCAGTTCTATTTTTCCAAGGGCATTAAAAGCTTCAACCCTGACCTTTATATTCATATCTCTTGCCATAGAACAGAGCTGGATGCACATGCAATACATATGATATCCATGAAATCAGAAAACCACTGTTAAAACGAAAGAAATTCAAATAAAATAATCCATATAGTGACAAGACAACAGGAAGACGTTCTACCATTCACTTGGTTCATGCTATGGGTGGAGATTTCCTAAGAAATTCCCTAGCCAAAAATTGACCACACCAAATTAGTCTAATGCTTTAAAAAGTCTACACATTGTGGTAACTTAATGTCAAAATCTAATTAATGCTTAAAGGATAGAATGAGAAAACAGTTTTTGTGCCTAGAGAGTAACACATGCTGTATTACAGTATGGCCTCCATTAAGTGTTATTACAAAATGCGGAACAAGATAATTGGCACCAACAGCAGAGTTTAATTTACATTCTTCATCAAAGCAAGGGAAATGAGAAGCAGAATCTTGCATTTAGAAATTAAGGTGGATTTAAGAACATACAGAAATCAGTAAACTGGTGTTTTAATGAAGAAAAGAAGATGCTCCCACCTCCAGCGAGGCAACCCCCCCCCCCCCAAAAAAAAAAAAGGTTGAAAGAAAGATTTCATTAAGAACATAAACATAAAATTATATAAAGGAAAACGATATCATCAAATTTCGCATCTTTCATGTGTTACTAACATACACAATACACACATATGAATCAAGCGAATTTTACGGTTTTTTGACCTGTAATAAACAGTGTGGGTGAAAACTAAATAAGATCACATCATAATTTCAGACATTTGAATTTTGCTCATAAGTAATGGGAAAAAATGATATGCAGGGGAGTACACAATTTTTTTTTGGCCAAAAGCAACACAATATTGAAAGTGTAGCTGTAGCACTTGAGCACTAATGCATCTGCAATATGAAAGTCCTGAAAGGATATAAAACTTCTAGAATATGAATATACCTTGGCAAATACATCATTGGACCAATGTGTTTTCATGTCTATATTCAAAGCTGCTAACATCCGACCCCACGAAGCCACCTTACATCAGAAAATATAGCCAGAAATACAATATTAAACAAGACTTCATGATATTGACAATGCTATCAGCAATGCTCTATCTGTTTAACTACCAGCTTAAATATAGAAAAGCATTCATTTAACAGAGACTAAACTTCATAAGTACTCAACAACATCTAATTGAAAACATACTAGAACACCTTATGTTCCAACTGCAATTTGAAAATAATTTATCCTTTACACCATACTCAACAGGAAGATAGTGACTTTTAGTTCAAGTATCTTACAACACAAACTGCAGCTGACCGCACACAATCTTCCATATCACCCAACAGCTGAACTGCACGGTGATAACACCCCTCTACTAAACTAAAATCTTCAAACACCCCATATGTACTCAGACCAACAAGCCCATCCAAAGATGCTCTTCTCACATAAGGATAAGGGTCCTTCGTAAACCCTAAAAACAGAGTAAACAACAAAGATGGTCGAATTCGAAAACGCCACACATTATTCAGCAACCACAACCGAGCTGGCACACATGGACCAAAACAGAGCGAAACAAAGAGCCCATCTACTTCATCCATTTTTGAACCCAGTGACGGATAAAGTTCCGAAATAGAAGCCAGAACTTCAAGTGACTCCGCAAGAATTCGTGCAGATTGGGTAGGATGTAGAGAGTTTGAATATATTAATTCAAAAATGAGAGAAGAAAGGTGATGATGGTGGAATGCGAAGTTGAAAAGGAGTCCGAAAGTGTGGTGGAGAATGAGTTTGTTGCTAGTGAGTTGAAGAGTGCGATTTAGGGTTTCAACCATCGAGGAAAGTACAGGTTGGGGAGTTGAAGGGTTGATGATGAAGGATCTCATCGAAGCCAGGGTGTGAAGAGACAGTGGCTTTAATTTTTCAATTGAAATTGGTTGAAGAGCGGGATTGAACGCACCAATTTCATCATTTGACTCCATTGAACAAAGCTCTGCCAAGTTCAAAAGGCAAAGCAGACACAGGAGTGACCAGCTCACTATAGTGTGCTGAGATTTAGCCACGGTTTCCTTCCTCCATTGAAAATATGCAGAATGCAGCACGCTGAAGCTCGGGGCAGCACTACTTGTACAGTAGGAAATATGGACAATGCAGCAAATAAAGCTTCAACCAGTACCTGTTACACAAGTAATATGCAAAAGCTTAAACAACCCGTAAAATTTGATTATGCAGCCAGAACATTGGAGTGTGGTGAATAAAACGGCCAGGACTTCCATAGCCTAAGGCCTAAGGCCTAAGGCTTTATTTGGTTGGGGAGGAAATCGTAGGAGATAAAAAATGGGAAAGAAAGAAATGGGAAAAGTGAGAAAGAAGAAGAAAAGGTAATTTCTTTTGACACGTTTGGTTGAAGAGAAAATAAGAAGGAGGAATTTTTTTTCTTTGAATAAAAAGAAAATAAGAAAGAAAGAAAATTTATTAGATTAAAATAACTATAATGTTTTTATTGTATAATATATAGAAAAATTTATATTATTAATTCATTAAATTTATTAAATAATTTATTTTATTATTAAATTTATTATATATAATTAATTAATGATAAACTTTAAATTAAAAATCAAATATTTCAAAAAAAGCAAAAATTAATTATTTAAATTATAATAACTAATCATAATTTTTATAAACTCGGATTTGTAAAAAATAATAATAATCTAATTACATTTTCTTGTATAAATAATAATTACCCAAAAATTTTAATAAGTTATCCCACTTCTAACCAAAATATCATAAACAAATAAGATTTTAAAACTAAAAGGGTGAATAGTCACAATTTTGAACAGAAAATGTACAATAGCAAAAGGGTGAATGAGCTGGAAATGAAATTCTTTTCAGGCTCTCCCTCTTTTCTACAACCTGCCTGATCAGTTGTAACAAAAGAGAAAGTATAAGCAAAATGAAATAGCTCAAGACAACCTGCGGCCATCAAAAGCAAAAATTGGGATGTCCAATTATTCAAGATTCACTTCATCGGCTAATCGTTTTCCAGCTGCATCAATGCCACCAAATGTCTTGGTACAAGTGTTAGATGAACTTGCTGCAGAAAATAACAAGACTTCTGTTAAACAACTAATTTCTCCTACACATGAATGAGGCACTACAGGAATTTATGTGACCATCTTATACACCACGAGACAATTGTTGTTAATTAGAACTTCCACAATCAAGATTGCTTTAAAAATAAAAAATTAAGTCTGAATAAAATTAAAAAGAAAAACAACAGTGGCTCAAACAAAATATAACATATAGATCCTCAAGCATGAAATAGGCGCATACCATGGATTAAAAAGTTCTTCCCAAGGCGCCTTTTCAACTCTGCCTCTGCATGAATCCAGTCGCTGGGACTGTATTTATTAAGACATCAGCTAATTTCTTATGGGACTACATTCAAGGGCACTAGCTAAGAGTGACAAAAGCATCAATATAATGGATGATCCTTTCCCCAAATACTGTGTCAAAAATCAGAGCACAACTATAAATGAACTAATGTGAATACTTTCCAATGTTGATTTGCAAAATTATGATCATGATAAACTCTAGATATTCTTTTTATCCAAAGAATCATATTTACAATTGATATATATATATATATATATATAAACACCAAACGGGTATCCAACCAAACAAAAAGAGGTCATCACCTAAGTAGAGGCTTTCCTTTCAGCCAGTTGAGTTTCTTTTTCAAATAGGCATACAAAAGGCATATAAATAGAGCAAATCCATTCTTGCCCTTACAAAATACCGAACAAATACTTGGCAGTTATTTGAACAACTTTTATTAATTTTTTATAAATATACCTAGCCAAGATACCATGAATAAGAACAAGAAGATGACCAGGTTCAAATTTCAAACTCCAGAGTTTCTGGTTATAGAATTTCCAGTGGCAGAACTCATGGCTTCAGCTCTAAGGTCATGGTGTCTATGTCCACTGTTGGTGACTGCAAAATGTTATTCATCAACCTGCAAATGAAACTTAATACCTGCAAATGTTTATCATACTTGCTATGAAAATTTGTATGCTATCCCTTTCATCAGAAGATAGATGCATAGAATAGCAAATGGTGTAGCAAGCCATTGAGAAAGATCTATGTTAAATAAATGACAGAGAACTAATATCAAATATACATAAATTATTATCTTGCACAACATTTAGATTTACTGCCACTATCATGTAAACACAAGTTGGAACCACCAGATAACCACAAACTAACATATCTTAAAGGAAAATGACTCAGAAAATGTATTGGATGCCTGAAGGGTCATGTCTGGACCATTATAATTATAATAATCAAGAACAATCAATAAAAATCACAATTCATAAGTGATATATCAACAGCTAGTGCACCAAATCGTACATCAATAATTCAATTACTAAACTAATTGAGAACATATGCATATCTACTTCTTTCTTGACTCTTTCCCTAGAATAAATCAAGAATTACAACTGAATTAAAGCTAGCTACAATCTATCTCATTCATCAAGTCCTGTTTTAGACAGATATTTAAAAATTGCTCATAAGCTACTGATATCAGATATGAAAGGACTAATGAATACAACGAGCAGAATTAAAAATCAAGATACTCTCCCACTGTCAGAATCGCGAGTTAACTCGTAGAATCGCACGATTTTACGAGTTCAAATAGCCATTTTGTGCTGCCTCGTTGTCCTTCTAAATCGGTGAAGACGACGTGCAAAATCGATGGGATCGCACGATCCTACCGATTTTTTCCGATTCACTGATGTAGGCACGTGGATAAAATGGGCTGATGAACTTTAACATAATGGGCCAGTTTTGTGGAATTTTTTACTGTGTTTCTTCAAAAAAAAATGATGAAAAGCCAAATGAAATCTTTAATCCCATTTTCCTACCATTTCGTCGAGCTTCTCTTCTGTAAGAATCAACCTTGCTCTACTTCCTTCGCCTCGTTGTTGCTCAATACCCCTTTCGGAAACCTTTTGTTGATCTCGCCCTTACTGTTAGCTTATTCTGGTGACGTCGACACAACCTGTTGAGGCAGAGAGCGGCGGCGTGTCACAAGCTGGTAGTTGTGACAGTTCAACAGGCAAACATGCTTGGATTAAGATAAGACTTGGTGGAAAAATCCAACATGTTATGAGGGTCCTGTGGCTGAAATTTGAGAGCAATCCGGCTTGCATACGATTTTTCCTGATTTTCCCAAGTTTGGGAGTATTTTGGTCATTTCAGAAGGTTTGTGAATCCGGCGAGGTTCAACGAGACCATATTTAGAATCCTCGCATTTTTATCTTCGTGTCGATTAATTTTCGTGATGATCGGACACCCGGAGCATGACGAAAAGGGCTTATGACAATTCGAAAAAAGTATGTAATCTTCCACGAGAGGGCTTTTGCTCAAAATACTCTTTAAGGGGGTGGAGTGCTCCAAGAGCCTGCGGGGCGCCTGGACACTGAGTTAGGAACGGAGTGTGTTGGCTTATGGTCATCCCCCTACACACTCAAAGCTATAGAATGAGGCATAAACCAAGCACATGAAGTGTCCCTCTCCCTATTCATTTGTCACTTATGGTCCGTAGTGCACGGAGGCTTCCTGTGTGGAAGGATCTTGCGGTTCGATCTTGTGGTCCCTATTCATCAATCCAACCTTACAAATTTAGGACCAATTGTAATTTTTGGCTTGTTAGGTACTAATTTGCAAAAAAAAAAAAGGACTCAACATAATTTGAAGATTACCATTTCTCCTATTTAACTGGGATTTTTGTCATTTTCCTTGTCATTAAATTTTTATGATTTTTGTGTTGTCACCTATCTAGGGTTAGTTTAGGATTAGTCCTATCTAAGGTATGGAAGTCCTACCCAAATAAAACATTCCTATCTCTACAAGACTACAACATATGTTTAAATGTATTTCTTTCTTTTGAATTATTATCTTCGTCATGCTACTATACAAAATAACAATTATACTTTTCCAATTTCCTAAAAACTTCAAAAAAACACCTTATAAACAGCATAAGAAGATGTAAAGCAAATAAATAAATAAAATAATACAACTTTTACAATGCTATGTTTTAACATAGTAATTTACTCTGCTTTCTATCTTTTAAGCAAAAAACCTAGGATTTTATACCTATGCCCGAGTTTGTTAGTACATCTAGTTATTTAACAAATTAACATGATAATAAATTATTTAATTAAATATATTTAATCAATAATTTAACAATTACATTTCCTAATAAAGAAAATTTTAAAACTTATAAAAACCTATAAATCTACATTAATCATAAAAATTGAAGTTTTTATTATGAATATATACAGGGAGAGACATGACAACATTGAACGTTTTGTCATTCAAGTTACACCAAATTCAGTAGTTCTCAACATTAAAAAACACAATCGACTATCATTTTTTAGGCACTTTAAATATATAACAAAAAAATATTTGAATCTTTTTTCTTCATTAATGCACTCTAAAGTTTAGAGATGTTAATAATGCATTTGTAACATATATCATGATCAAACTTGACATAACCACATTATAATAAAAAACATAAAGCTGATAACTTGAACATATTTCTAATTGCACAAATGTGACTTGAATGATGCCTTTTTTGAAAAGTTAGCTTTGTTTGTTAATGACCAATGGTCTAATATGGATAACTTAATGTTGTAGAGCCCCAGCCAAGCTTGTAAATATTTTTATAATAAAAACATTGTAACTTTCATTATATGGGGTCCATAATTGTAATACCTAGCAAAAACTAAATGACAGGATACATATATAGTCTATAGATAAAATTGAACTCATAAATCCAGATCATTTATTGTTAAAGAAAGATTTTTCTTAAATCCTCCTTCATTTTGCTATCTACAAATATAAACTCAATAGCATTCTTGAATAGCTCCAACATTTCTTTCTTTCCAAGACCTAGATGATACTCAAACAAAAAAATAGTTAGTTAAGAGTGGTTACTTAGTTCAATGTCCACTAGGTGCATAATTAATATGATATCTAGAGCTATCTACGTATTCTTGTCCCACCCTAATCGAAACAAACATAAAAAAACACCTAACTTTCTCTTATTTTCCTTTTCTTTCTTTTTTTATACATGACTAAGGTCACAATAAGGCTGGCAGCAATTTAGGCTACCTATTGGTGGAAGTCTAGACCTCAGAGTTAGTGTTTAGTGATGATGTATGATAATAGTTGGTTAGAACAATGCTATTTGGCATGATTAAAGAAGTTCTAGTCACTTGAAGGAAAGTCTAGGTACACTAAACAACATATCACAATGAAGCAATCCCAGCAAGGCAACATATGACATCACACACATAAGTGTATAGCAATGTAATAAAAGAGAAAAGTAGTGTGTGACAATCCAAACAACAACGAGCTCTGATTAGATGCTATTTTAGAGGTTCCTGATTCATCTTGTGAAGTTAGTTTTGCGATTTAGTGACTTTAGCACTATATTTCTATTTTTTGGGTAATTCTTAAACTTGTAATTTGATATCTAGAAAATTTCATTAATTATAGATGATAGCTTTAGTATGACTTGTAAGTTTAGGGCTTTTAGAAGTCTAAAAAATAAAAAAACAATAAGAAAAATAGAACTCAAGTCTAATTTTTCATAATTACTTGCAATTGGTAGAAAAATAACTAAACGGAAGTTGGATATCAAAGGATAACAATATATTACTTGAAAAAGGACAATTGAATATTATTTTGTTGAGGTTCATATGTCACACCATTTCACTTAAGCACCCCCTGCAAATGATCCAAACTAATAGTGGGTTGTAGAGGATTACCAATTATTTACATTGGTGTGTAACACTTTAGCTAGTGAAGTTGAGGATAATATTACTCATTATCATACTGTTAAAGAGTTATAAGAGTGCATTAAGTCATTATATTACAAAAAAGGTATTCCAAACTAGATATATGATTTAATTGTGTCCTTGTTTCATTCAAATGAAAGAGATAAAACTAATACTCAAATTTATATTAAGTTTAATCAAATTTATAAATAGTGGAATTCTCTTCTATCCATTAATAGTGATGTTAATGAAATATGTTCTTAATGAGAATAACTAATAACTTTATGTTATTTGATGTATTTAACTCTTAAGCTTAGCATAATATGTCTATAGATTTTATCTAGTTTTAAGCCACTCATTTAAAAAATAGCTTATTATTAAGTTTAAAAAGCATTCAAAGATATCTTTTCCTTTTCTTTATCTTTAAATTTGAATGAGTCGACTGTATTAGTTGGCTTAGTAGTCAAGGTGGTAGCAATAATACACGAGGCACTAAGAGGAGAGCAAGAGAGAAAGGTAACTATAATGAAAGGAAAGAGGAGGAGATTTAGTTTTAATCTATTATTACTATTAAGAAAAAAGACACATCAAGAGATTTTACTTGAAATTGGTGGGAAAGAATACACAATCATTTAGGTTTACACATATAAGACAAGAATAAAAAAATATTGGTAAATTAATGTCTGATAGTGAATATGCTAAATACTCGCAATTAAAAGTCTCCTTACAATCATCGCTTGCTAACCCATTATCGTAATAGTTCAAATAAGTAATCCCACTGCATGACTCTTCAATTCCAATTCTAGATAGATTATTGATTTTAAGGCCAATGATTATCTAATGGGTCAAATAGGTATCTTGTCTTCATTTAATATTTCTTATCCTTCTCATGTTACTTGAACTAACAACTCTATTATTTTTGTTGTTAAAAGTGATATGGTTAGTGTCACTTCTGATATTTCTTTATTTAATGTTCTATGTCTTTCGAACTTTTCATTTAATTTACTTTTAGTCAGCTAAATTATACATGTTAATAATAGTAGTGTTTTCTTCTTTCCTAGTTATTATATTTTTTTAGGATTTGTTAATGAAGAAGTTTTATAATAGAGGATATGGATCTAGGAGATTGTATGTGGTGGATGAAAAAGTTACTCAACCAATTGCTACTACCACTACCCCCATTTCATATTAGTTGCATTGTCACCTTGCTCATCATTTATTAATATCTTTACAAAAATTATGTCCTAATTTATAGTTTATTTTTTATTTAAACTATGAATCTTGTCAATCTGTTAAACAATATCATCAATCTTATATCCATCAAGTTCACAAGTAGGTTTCATCCTTTATTGATAACTTTATGAAAATTATGTCCTAGTTTAGAGTTTATTTTCCATTTAGACTGTGAGTTTTGTCAATTTGCTAAATAGTTTCATCAGTTTTATGTCTATTAAGTTCATAAGTGAGTTTCATCCCTATTTAAGCTAGTACATTTAGATATTTAGGGGCTTTATCCAGTTATTTCAAAATCTAGTTTTTGTTATTTTATATCTTTTATGGATAATTATTTAAAAATAACTTAGCTTTATTTAATGAAAAATCATTTAGAGTTATTTAATATTTTTTGTACTTTTCATGCTGAAGTTATAAATTAGTTTCACATAACTGTTCATAATTTATGAAGTGATAATGCTAAAGAGTATTTTTTTATTTCAACTTATTTATGATAGCATGGTATAATTTATCAATTTTTCTATGCAATTACTCCACAATAAAATGGAATGGCTAAATGAAAGAATTGTCATTTAATGGAAATTACTCCACCTTTTTATTTCAAATGAAAGCTCTTAAAATTTTTTGGATAGATGTAGTTTTTATAGCCTATTTTCTAATAAATTGTATGCTTTTTTCAGTTCTTGATGGGCAAGTAACTTTTTCTATTTTACTTCCTTCTAAATCCTTATTTCCTATTCCTTCACATATTTTTGGTTGTACATGTTTTATTGATAATAATCATCTTTAGGTATCTAAATTAGATCCTTGATCTTTGTAATGTTTTTTAGGGTATGGTTGCACTTAAAAAGGGTGTAGGTATTTTTCTCTTGAGCTAAATTATTATTTTGTATCTTCTAATGTTACATTTTTTTAATATACCCTATTTTTTTAGGCCTTCTCCATCTTCATCCACCTTGCTAGAATAAAAAACTATTAATGAATACTTTCTTATCCCTTCTCTTTCATAAGACTCATAAGCTTTTCTAAAACAAAATTAGATTTGACGTCCTATTAAATATGTTTATTCTCATAAAGTGCAAGCATTACTTATAACTTCTCCACTAAACAAGATATAGACATCTAATCTAGATTTTATTTTAAATAATCCACCAATTTCATCTCTTTTACCAACTTATTCCTCATTAAATCCTTCTTTTGTGTTTTTTGATTTGGATATACCTATTGCTTTCTAGAAAGGTGCCCATATTTGTACTTAAAAAGATAGCTCTAGCTATTCTTATTTCATTTCCACCTATATGTCCTATTCTTCTTTACATGTTTTACTTGGTCACTTATTGCCTTTTTAAATATTATTACTATTCTTAGGTTATTTTTTAGACCCTTTCTTGTGATAGGTCTATTATGAAAGAAGAAATGTTAACTCTTGAAGTGAGAGCCTTGTCAGCAGTAAAAGTTGGCTAGAGCACAGCAAAAGCAAAAGGCTGAAAACCCTTATTGTCATTGTCCAATTGGTTTTATCTTGTAGCTTCTCCTCGCCAATTGTTAACAACTTGATGAAAATGGACAAAGAGCACCAGAGATTACATTAAAAGCTCGCCAAAATGCCCTTCATTGGGTAGCTACTAACCCAAGTTGAATACCATTCATCCAACTTAAGCTGTTATGGAAGACTCAGCATAAGGTTGCTCCCTGTAACTTCCACCTAACACTAGTAATGGCCTTGAAGTGTGAATAAGGAAAACAAATGGCAACACATGACTAGTTGGAGAGAAACATGAGATAGCGTAAGGAGGAGGAAGTCGATAAAGAAAAAAAAAGGAAGCTAACATTGGTATGCTGTGGGAAAGAGAGTTGAAAGTTATATTTATTTTATTTTATTTTTATTATATCTTTTTATAAAAGCAAGAAGGTTCCAAAAATAGTAAAAAGAAAAGGGAAGAAAGAGAATTAAAATGGAGTTATAAGTTATGATTCTACGCTCCTTACCTTTGGTAAGCTCAACTCCCTTTTGAATTCTCACCCTTTTATTTTTATTTTAAGATTAATCTTAGCCATTCATTATTTTTAGAACTTATTTTTATAAAACTATTTTATTTAAAATTTCAATATCATTATTTTCAATCTTTCTCCAATAGTTATATACATTTGTAATAACTTGATAAATTTATAATTTCTAAAATAATTATTTGAAACTTTTATAATTCTAAAAAATAATTTATCAAATACGAACAAATTATTTCATAATTCTTTGCATCCTTTTCTTCCAAGTTTATTCTCACCTTGCAAGAAATCCCTTATAATAATAAAAATTGTTTTAATATAATCTTGCATTGATAATGACTATATAAAAATAATTAAATTCTAAATATTCTCATAAATATCATTTTAAAGATTCCTAAGCCTTTAAATAGAAAAGAAAGTTAAAACCAAATAAATAAATATCTACAAGTATTAAAATTTATAAAATTTTAAATTTTAACTCAGGATATTACACTTTGTCTTAGAATTAGGTCTTAACCTCCTAATAGTATGCCCAATATGGCTGTTAAAGGTGAAATCTAATTCACCTAAGAAATAATTATTCTAAGATTGAAAAAATGCTTATTCCCAAAAGTCTTAGCACTAGTGAAGGCTTTTTATGCCTTTTATCTCTTTCAATCCTATAAATAGACATTTTTTTACCAGAAACCCTTTCAACCCTTTTACAATTTCTATAGTATCATGTTCTAAACCCGTAATGGATATGCTAACTTCACAAAAGATAAGAAGTTTATACAGAAAATAAACATCTTTAAGAAGGGGCATAAATTTGCCTATATTACTAAGAAAGTATGATTGATATAAATTTATCTCCTCACTAATAAATCCAACTCTTTATTATAGCACATGACTTAAAGATGTCATGAAATATTAATTGCATCCTTAGTACTTGCTACCTCTAAATAGTCTAAGTAGTCATTATCTTCCAAAATCATATCTAGCCATAAAGACCAAGCCTTAAGTGTATGATCATGAAACATGTATTAAGCGGTATTATAAGGGAACTCTTTGCCTACAAATTTGGTAAAAAGATAAAAACTATTACAGTTTGGCGAAGGTTAATTAGGGTTTATGTCCTCATAAAGATACATAGCTTTAAGGTTTATTTCAACTAGAACTAAAATGTCCAAGAAAAAATTAGAAATTTCAAGAAAATAAAGGTAATAAGTGACCAAGCCTGCAATCAAAATAGGGATGTTCGAGAGTAACAAAAGAGGTTAAGGGAACTAGTTGTTGGGATCGGGAGCCATACAAGTGCAGCGGAATAAATCGATCCCATCCACTAGATCCATGCAAAAACGTTAAATCAGAACAAAGATTTATTGAATACCTTTGTGATGACTCTAGAACTCAATCGTTGATCACCTCTTCAGCTTTCTTTTGGCCGAAAACTCTGAGGTATCCACACGAACCCACAAATCACCGATGAATATCCACACAAATACCGGTTAGAATTATTCTCCTTTGTCTTGTAGTGCTAGCTATACCTCTTCAAGGGTTTTTGTCAAAGAGAGGTGCTAAAATTTTTCTAAGGTTGGGATGCGTGAATAATAATAAATTAACTATTATTAACCAACAAGCCTATTTAAATAGGTACATAGAAAATCCTAATCTATTTAGGCTTTATTCCATGTACAATTATAGACTTACTATTAGGCCTTATAATTATAACATGAATTCCTAAATATTAGGCCCAAATAATTTAGTCCATTAATTCTAAATTCACTAGGCTTTAAGTGTGCGACCTACAGGCTCTCATTACGTTAGCAATGATCATTAATCATATTAATGATCATAAACAATGATCGGTGTTTAGTAACATATCATTATTATCCAAGTAATGAGAAAGTTGGTGATTTGACTAAACCTTTACACGTGATCATCACCTATGCCCTTTTGTCCTATATATCTAGATTGAGCACGAGACATGGATCGTGTCATTCCCGTATAGCCTAATCTTGAGGTTTCTTGATTCCTAAGTAAGCTGATTGAAATAAATGTAATCGACATCCTATGTCAATTCATCTGAGCATGGCCGTGCATTTTCTCAACTTTACTTAATCAAGGGGCTCACAGATGTTACTCTTATTATATAAGAGGGATAAATCCCATCTTGATCACATAAACTCTTCCGCTTGATATATGACATATCCAATATCTATCCTTGCATTTACTCAACCATGAGTGACATAAAATAGTATCAAAATATGAAACTCACATGTAGGGAATTTTGGTGATCTTAGGTCAAAAGACCATATTAATAATGATTACTAAGAACTACTCATAACACTCATATAACGATCCATATAATGTTCTTAAGATAGGTCAGTCCAGTATACAAGTTCTCTAACTTGTATTCATATGTAAACTTAATATCCCATATAAGTCATTACACATGCTAGTCTTAACATATCAAAGCAACCTAATCCACAATGATATATGACTAGGGACATTTAATAATATAATTATTCTAAGGTTATTATCATAATTAAATATATTTGCAGATAATATATATAAATATAATAATTAAAATTGCCATTAAAATAACATGATTCAAAATTACAATCACTAATATGATTGATTTTAGGACATATACACTAACACTAGTTACCAAATAGAATGGAATTAAGGAATCTTTCTCATTGATGTAAGGTATAGAGCATTTAAAAGGTCATTGTGACCTTTGATAAGCTTTGAAGCTATAGGAAATCTAGGGTGAAAGATAAAAATAAAAACAAAATGGATAAAGTAAAAGTAAGAAGGCATAATGAAAAATCTTATGCAAGAAAACTTAATGATGAATAATAACTATAATTTATGGAAAAGGTTGAGTAATTAAGAAAGAGACATGAATGGTTACCAGGATAAGAGCTAACTAATACTTATAAGTTAGTAAAGGTAATAATTGTCACCTCATCAAATTGTAAATTTAAATTAACTGCTAAAACATCTAATTAAAAGTTAAATCACAATAAGCTTTTTGGGGAAAAAACAATAGAGAACATTTATTTCTAAGATAAAAATAGGTTAATCTCTTAAAAATCTTATAACTTGAATATTCATGTATGCAATGCACTAATGTTGGATTAACATTTACTACTTGTGCAAAAGGTTTAAAATTCCTATATGAATTTGACCCTTGGTCATACCTATAGGATTAAACTATAAGCACACTCAAAGGGATATCTAATGAATGTTTAGGTTTAACAAGGTCATGACCCCAAAAAGAGCACATTGCATCTTTACCACCTTATGTTAATTAAGATTGTAGCTACCAAGCAAGGTGGTCTTATTTCCATTACAAGAGTGAGGATAAAGTGGAATTGGGCTACCCTTATTGCACTACCTATATCATACTTGTGATACTGAGTTAGGATACCGAGGTAGGATTTACCTTGCTCTAATCATAAATGCAATAATAAAATGGAACTTAGCTAAGCTTATTGTTTTACTTATGATAAAAACCATACTATCAAGGCAGAGTGTGTTATGTTCCTAATAGATAACTATGGTGTCAAGATGGAACTTGGTTGTTTCTATTGTATACCCAATAAGTTTAATGGCTTTAATGGTGATCCTCCCAAATGGACGATCCTCTGTGGAAGTTTAAGCCATGCCTCTTTCATCCTAATTTTATGCTAAGGTTTAGGTTTAAAAATAGTCCTTAAGGTTTAGCATTGGTTAGCAAAGATCACTTATTACTAAGCTAAAAAGCGTGATCTTAAAAGTGGACCATGCATATTTGGATCAGAGAAAAACCTATATTTATTAGCTTTATAAGAAATCATTATGAAGTGGATTACTTAGATTGAAGTGAGGCCTCATGCAATGCAACTAAGAAGCATTAGAAATAAAACCCTTGCCTCTAGCTTAGTTTGCTCAATTCTCATTAAGAACCTAACAATTTAAGAAAGTTTCAAAAAGGTCCTTAATAAGCCATTTTTATTTAAAATCCTTAAATACCCAAAATGTTAAAGGTTATGACAAGTCCAAACAAAATATGGACTATTAGCCTAAAGAATTAGGGAAACGTGATTGAGCCCCCAATTAAGGCTTAAAATTGTAGCTTATCAGCTATTAAGTCATAGATGTAATTTTAATTAAACAAAAGGCAAATCAATTCAAACTAAAAATAGGTTAAGTTAAGAAAGTTGTTTCAAATTACCTAAAATTTAAATTTGACCTAAAATTAAGGTTTAATAATAATAATAATAAGTTAGAGTTATTTAAAGTTACCAAAACTGTAATTTTAACTGAACCTAAAACCTACTTAGGTAATTAAGGTAATTCAAAATTACCAAAAAAGATAAATTAGACCTAAAACCTAAGTGTAGCCTAAGAATTAGGGTGAGTTAAAGCTAAAAAAAGTTAATTTTGATTAGTAAGAATTGCTTGCTAAACAAGTATCATCATCAAGCTTTTAGAAAGTATTAAAATTCATAAGAAAAGAAGGGTGATAAGAAAAATGAGATTTAATTTGAAAAACTCAAGAAATAGAGAATTTTATTCCTCTTAGCATTTCTAAACTCATAAAAATAATTTAGAGTTAAGAAAAATTCAAATAGACTTTTATATGATACATGTAAATTATTTAATTTTTTGGTAATTTCAAAATTATGAGAAATTTTGTATTTTTCATAAATGAGTTTTAAATCTTTAAAAATGTGTCCGTATATAAAGTGATTCAAATTATCAAATTTGATTAGGTAATTAAAATCTCAAAATCTTTTAAAAATTTTCCCAAAAATTTGCATTTTAGCCTAACCAAGAGCCATTTTTATGTAAAATCAAAGTCTATTGATTAAGCATTTAAGTGAGCTTGATTTTTGGCAAAATAAGAAGCTTAAGAGAAACCCTACTATCCTATAAAATTTTGTTATAAGGAGGGCTACACTTTCCCCATTAAGTTTCACATTAATAGTACTACAAGTACACCAACTTGCATGCCTCTCAATCAACTTTTCCTATCACTTTTTTTTCTAATGCATAAAGCTAAAAATTGAATCAAGATTCCACCACACTCTCTTTATTAGTACTAAGACTAGCCAAAATCTTTTAAGAACTAACGTGGTACTTGGCCTAAGTACAATATAAATTTTCTACAAAGCTTTCTTAAAACCTAAGGTGCATTGCATTCTTCTAAAGGTGTTTATGCTTTCAAATTTCACAAAAAGAAAAAACATTTCAAATACTTTCTTGAAAACCACATGCACCTCTCCCTTTCCTAAGATATAAACTTCAAGGTAATTAATCATTCCTTTTTCCTTCTTAAACAAATAGCTAAAACAAAGTCAATCAAACGCTAAGGATTATAACACCATTTCAAGGTAAGCAATCATTCCTTTTCCTTCTCAAAGCAAGCTCACAATTTTTATTCCAAGAAAGGCCAAAGTGAAATTTCTTATTACACTACCATATCATCTTGGTTTCATGATTTTAAAGCTCAAAAGAAAATTTAGTGTTTTAAAAATTTACTCTTAAACTCATGATTTTTCTAAAAAGATAATTTTGTTGGATTTTGTTACTAAGTTTCCAAACCAAGCAAGAATTTCAACTAAATTACTACTATCCTTTTTCTTATGGGTTTTATTTACACAAAATATGATTAGAAGTGATGATTGTCTTATTATGAAGCATAGGAAAACATATGAGCATGATTAATTAAATTTATGAATATATGCATGCTTAGAAAGATTATGTTTTATAATAATTTTTGGTATGCTAATATACAATTAGTGTGTCTTTAATACATTTATATGCTTAGTGGTTATCTTGCCTTTAATACAAGTATGTTAAGATTTATCAGAAAAATAGTTGTATTAGTAGATTTCATGCTTATAATGATAATGTGCCACTATTGGATGTTAGGTATAAAATATTCCCATGAAATTTTGGTAGATAGGAACCTTAAGTGTTAAATGTGTATCAAGTGTCTATTAAAAGTAAAATCATTAGATTTAGGAGAGAAAGAGTCACGAGTATACTATTAGACAGTGAGTTTCTTCCCTTAAATTAGCAAAATTTAAAGTAAATTAGCTTATGGTTTTGCTTAGGAAAATAAAAGAAAATTTTACATATATGTGTAACATGAAAAGTTAAGGTAAAAACCCCTTAGAATAAGCCATTAGTGCCATGGATTCTATGGGGAATTAGGAGAAAATAATTTACAAAATTGAAGAGTTATAATGAAAAGATGAGCATATGAGATTTGGAAGCATATGGTTGCATTTTATGTTGAAATTTTGAAATCGTTAGGGTAAATTATGATTTTGTAGGCTTAATCATGAAATTTGAATATTTTAGGAAAAGGTGGAAAATTGATTGATATAAATGATATTTATAAACTTATGTGCCTTATTATGAAAGTTGACATGTTAATTAAAGCTTTTTTTAGGATATAAAACAAATGAACATGGCATGATTAATATTTTAACCATACCTTGTTTATATGATTATAAGGCCTTATGATGGCTATTTTTTATTGTGATATATTACCCATGTGCAACACATTTGATATATATGATAAGGAGAAAGTATGGCTTAATGCCTTACCATTTTCTTATTAAAGGAAAAAAGGTGTGACAAGTAATGGCAAAGATAAGAATGGAAGAAAAAGGGATAAGGTTGAAAGGAGTTATATGGTAGTAACTTGTATACCATCTACCATTTGTTTTAATTTATTTTATGTAAGAAAAGGTATTTTGATGTGTTTTGGTAATTATAAGTAAATTTCATGATTTTGCAAAAAAAAATTTCTATATATGTAGTTTCTAAGCTAAAACCTACTAAAAATTAAATTAATAATTTCTTATTGAGTTTTCATACTTACTCTGTAATTATTGGCTCTTTTTGTAGACACTACTTTTAGCCATGGGCCCTATAATTAATGCACCCATTATGATATCAAATACCATAATGAAAATGTATTTTTATGCAATTTAGGTTTTACAAATTAGAAGTGTGTGTGTCATTATTAGAGGATCATTATAGGCCATAATATACCATTTTTCAAAGACTAATTTTGATGGAGTAGTCATCCTTGACATATAATTTGAATGCCTAAAACTTGGACATTGTGAATTTTATGAATGAGGATACCCCTAACCTATCTAATGCACCACCACAACCTCTAGCTAATCAATACAAGATGTTTTTTGTTAGACTTTAAATTTATATTTTGGGGTATGTAAATTAAAAGCCTAAGTCTAATATATTTTACAATTATGGTATGTAACAGACCATAAGGCTTAAACAACATGATGCTTGCATTATCTATCACATATGCATTTTCACACACTTATTGGATGTATGCTTACTAGTATAACATACACTAGGATTTAGCCTTACGTATTACTATTAACTGGGCTCTTTTTACAAATGAATATTTTGGTAAACTCTATTATTTGAACATAGGAGATATATATCAAGAAAAAGAATTTTACACAATACCATTTTCATTAGAACTTCCTCAATTTATTGTTAAAGCTATTTCAAAAAGGTACTATTTCTTTTATCATCTTCCAAGGAAATTTTTAAAGAAATTCACAATCTCACTTTAAAATAGAAAATCATCTGGTTTTACAAATAGTCAAGATTCAAATTTTAGAGTTTTACTAAGCTAGTCTTATTTTATTGTGCCTATTTTTTTATAATACTAAATTTCAAGGAGTTAAAGCCAATCATCATCTCTCAAAGAGTCAAAGTCAATTATCATCTCTCTTCTTCTAAGAGTCACAATTTTTCATTAAAAAAATCAAGAAAAATTATAAGTCATGTTTTTAATCAAGAATTAATCTATATTCATAACTTTTCAAAAAAAAAAAAATTAACTTCTACAGAAGTCAAGCTCACTATTTTTCTTAAAGAAAAAAATTTCTTCATGGCATTTGTTTTCTTTTAGCATAAAGAAGTTCTATTTTATGCTTTCCGAATTATCCTTTTAATTTTCAATGTCTTTACATTTTTCAAGAAAAAGATATTTCACATAAAAAATGCTTTCTTCATTTATTTATTTTTTAAATTTCACTTACAAGTTTTTAAAAACTAGTATCAAAATGTTTTCATCCACCATAATGTCTTACATACATTTATAATAAAAAGAAATAAATTTTATTGGCCAAAAATTATCCTTGAAAATTTGTGTTTTAAAATATAGCAAAAGTTTTATGAAGGAGTTGAGAAAAACTTGTAAGGATGTTGAAATGATGTCTTCGTACCATCAAGATTGGCCAAGAAATATGTTATGACGTTTGCATAAGAATAAAGGACTTAAGAATGATATTAAAATATAACTTTGGAATAAAAATGCAATAATATGGGAAGTGCAATGCGAAGTGCATGCATATCTTATTGGATCCAGTGACCTATCACCTTAAAATTTCCTTTATTATGAAATAGACGAAAAAACGCAAACCTACAATAGCCTTCTTTAACCTAAGACTTACCCATAAAAGGAATTACTTTATATAAAGTTTGATTCAACCCACAAAATAACTTATAAATCCTTTAACTCCTCCCAAACATAATACTAACATTTACTTAGCATTAAATGCTCTAACTTGTTATGATTTAACCTTAGTCATGATTGAGGTGAATGAGTTATCCAATTTCCACTAGTCTAATCCACATTTTATTGCAAGATAATAAAGCATACAAGGGAATTTTGGAATAGTTTTCTTACATTAATAGGCAAAAATGATAATTTCATTCAATAAATATATAATTCAATTTTCAAAAAAAGTTAAGCCTACTTATAATCTATCAAGTTTGAGGATAAGCCTACCTAATTAGCCTTAAAAGATATAATTACTATCCTTATACCTTTCTTACCTTATATAGATGAAGGCTAAAAAATATCTACAATAAAATATCCAATGTTGCCTAAGCCATACTAGAAGTCTCCTAAGAACTAAACTCAAAAATGGTAGTAAAGGATCAACTTGAGTATTTATAAAGAAAATACATAGAGGGGTGAGTCTGAGGCTTAATAAGTAAACACTTTAGCATAATCAAATAGAAACATCAATTATAAACTTATTGAATAGATTTACCTTTTTGTAAATCTAAACATTTAAACTATGCATTTTACATTACAAATTCCATTAGTAATGAACATTTTCATATGTAACCATTTGTGTTCATCAATTCCATTACACAATATGCATCCAAATCACAATCATATCTCATAGTACAAAATAATAACAAAAAGTAAACAAATCTCCTTATAACTCTTGGTTAGCTATATCCATCTTAGGCCCATCCTTATGCTTCTCAGTCATCTTTATCTCTCACTAGCCATTATTGAATCTAGTATTTGAATATCACATCACCCCTTTGCATTTCTCATGATCTCAATACATTAGATTTCTACCATGATGTATAATTTAATTTTTAATAACATTTATGCCTTTTCACATGGTTGCACAACTTATCCTTATCATCGAATATCAAATTTGTATCCAATTCAAATAAGTATCAATGTAAAAAAGTCATACATATACTTGGAAAAGGTATAATTCCCTTAATTATGCTTACCTATCAATTTCATCATTAAACATGCATTAAATGACTAATTATATTTAGTTCTAGTAGTAGAGTATAAAATTGAATTAGAAGAATCACTTTCTGAATTGATTTTAGGCTTTATATAACTTTTTATGAGCCTAAAATCACTTCATGAATCAAGTTTGGGTGTTTGGAAGTAAAGAATCACTTTGTGAATCAATTTTAGCTTTATGAGACACATTTTGGATGTGGGAATCATTTACTGGCCCTTGTATTATGGGCCCAAAGAAGTGATTTGCTTATGAATCACTTGTATTTTTCCTAAAATTCATAAATACCATCCAAAAGCATTTATTACTCCACTAATGCAAACCTTGTCATGAATACATGTTAAAAACATTTTTCTTACATCATTTCCATCATCAAAATCAATCCAATCATTATAAATCATCAAATTCATCATATTTCCATGAAGAAACCAAAAACTTATATTAAACTATGTAATTTCAAATAAATCATTAAAACAAAGATAAAATGTTTATTCACCTAGTATATAAAAGGATTCAAAAAGTCGGATTTATTATTTCTTAATCCCAATTAACTAAAATTCTAAGGATTTCACATTAGAGTTCAAATTCCCTTTTTTAAGCTCAAAGTTTAAACTTCATTAAATCTTTTAAAAAAAAAGAGAGGCCTGAGATTAATGATAATTTAGATGTCCTTACCTTGATTGTGTAAAAAATTTAACAAAGATTCACTCCTAATTTACTTGATTAAGAAAGAAAATTAGGAGGAGAAAAAAAGTTAAAAGAGGTTAGGGTTTTAGAGATAAAAGGGCATAAGAACTTAGAAGTTACAGTTAAGTTTTAAAAAGGGGCACTATTACAAAATTACAAATTGATGTTAACTATTTAAAATATTAGACAATGATTTTAAATTGCCATCTTATTAACCATTATAATAAATATTTTATAACATTAATTACAAGACATGTAGAAAAATAATATTACCTTAATTCCTTAACAAATAAACTATTGTTGTCTCTTATAGATTACACCACTCGATAATGGGTGATATTTAATAACATTGATTTTATCTTGATAACTATCGTTAAAAACTATAATTTAATGTCAGATCATTTTATTAACCAACCTCGAATGTTTAAATATACCATTTTGGTGATTCAAATAATTGACATTGTATTACATTCCCTTCTAAATTAAAAATTAAAAAACCTATTCCCTACGCCTTTTCCATTATGTATAGCATCTTATGACACATCTTACACTACTTCTAACCTGAGATACATCTAGAACCCCTAAAATTATAATATTACAACTTTATAATATGTATAGACCCTGTATTGAATAGAAAGGAATGTACATTTCATATTGATCATAGTATATAATCTCAAATTTAGCATATGCAATTCATAATAGACAGAATAGCCATATTTTTCCTTTACAATAATTCTATACACTTATACATGTGATCAAAGAATACCTAATAAGTTGCATTACTAAATAGCATACATATGGAGTATTTTCAAATTGTAAAGGAATAAAGTAAATAAATCAAAATTTGAGCATTGCAAAAACCATGAAGAAAAAGATTTATCATGGTGAAAGAAAAATTACCTTTTAATTTGTTATATATATCATTTTGTTTAAGTACACTTATTTATTATTGATTTGCATCTCTTAAATGTCACTTGGATTATTCACATATTTCAACATGCTATAAAAACTAAGAATCAAACAATTAAGCATAACTTAAAAAAAAGAATATTAGTATCTTGAACTTATGGTATAGGATTTTTTTTTAAAGATCATCAATCTATATCCTTTCTCTATATTCTTGACACACATAAAATTCTTTTAAATTACCTTTATGAACAAATTGAGGTGGTTTTGATGAGAAAAAAGGTGTGAATTTAATATTAATGACTACATTTTCTTTATTCTTACTACTTACAATTTGTCTTTTCCTCTTAAAAATCTATAAACTACTTATTATCAGTCAAGTTTGACATATAGAAAACTTGTTTTACTTAGGATGCCATTATAAATGGCATCCCCTTATGACTCTTCTTATTAAGATCCATTTAAACATTATTGTTACTCCTTATCCACTTACATTAAAAAATAAGCTTCTTGAATTGAATGTAGTTAAGCTCTTATATATTTTTGATGACCCTATAATATGACATCCTAATGTAGATAAGGTTTTGTTTTTGGCATTGGAAACATGTATTACTTAACCTATTAAAGTAACTCCATTATTTTGCATGGTACTTTTTTTTTATCTTATTTCTTAATGTAAAATAAATATTCATTGATGTTAGATTCTTAGTAAGAAATGACATCATATGAGACCTAGTAGTTAATCATCTTATAGTTTTAGAAATGGCACCTAGTATTTATTCCATCATATTACCTACTCAATTGTAGAACCACTTGATAAATGTGCGATTATTTTTAGCTTGTGTCCATTTCTCATTTTTGTCATGATGGAAATTTTTTATAAGAGCAATATACTTATTCATATAAGGCTTAACCTCTTCACCATTTTATAGGATGTAGAAGTATGCTTATTCATATATTTCATGATTTATGCTTTTCATTTGGTTCCCTAATGTGCTTTTCCCTAAAATTCTTCCTTTATGGCGAGGCTTGGGAAGCTTGATAGTATCCACATTTGACAAATATGAAGTACAAAACTTAATAACTTTCTCAATAATGTACCCCCTAACAATACTTCCTTTAAGCTAATTATAATTGCATACATACCTTTTTAGGATCTTCATATAGCACTCCATTAGGTACATCCACCTTAAGTAAACTAAACCGTATAATTTTAACTCCATCACTAAATGCATAACTAAATGTAACATGATGTCAAGGAATAATGGTGAAAAATACATCTTAAGTTGATACAACGTGATAGCAACATCTATCTACAAGTTATCCAAATCCTTTGGGTCAATAATCTTAGCATATATTGCATTAAAAAAGAAATAAAGTCTCATAATAGCTTATCTCACATATTTAGGCAATATTCCTTCAATAATGATTGGTAGAAATTGTTGCATTAAAGCATGATAATCTTGATACTTCAAAATGAGTAAGTTTACATTTTTCATTAAAACAAAGCTTTTAATATTGGAAGAATAGCTTTAGGGCACTTTAACCATATTTAGAAACTTGCATAAACTTATTTTCTCTTTCTTGAACAATGTATGACAAGTTAGAGGCAAGTAAGTTTTATTAACCCTTTTTTTTATGCTAATTCCTCCCATATAACCATCTCTTATAAGTCTAGTCGAGCCTTTCAATCCTTTATCTTGCTTGATATGTTCAAAAGTGATCCAACCAAATTATCACATGCGTGATATTAATATTAGGCTTGACATTTACATCTTTCTAGTAGGAAAGATTGAATAATTTGGACTTTTTCTTCCAAAAAGTGTCATCACTTGTCGAAGCATTAGGTTTGTCATATATAACCTTAATATTTTTTGTCATATCATAAACCTCGACCCCTAATAAAGACTCTAAAGCCATCACTTTCTTTAGTAAGCCATTAGATATCTTTTTTTATCCTTTAATAGTTATGAGAACAAGGTAAAAACCTCTTGTGGTTGAGATACATTATTTTCTTTCAATGCTTAAGTTGATAAGAGCATGTTTCATCTTTGCAAATAAGGCATGCTCTACATCTTTTAATACTATACCCTAACTAGTTTTCTTAAGTCGGGAAGTAATTAATTATGCCAAAGAGTATTGCATACAACTTGAAGCACTTTTACATATATGCATTGAACATTGACACACTTTCATCCCACATAAGTTACAAGTTTTCAATGAGCAGTACCAAGAAGATATTTATATTATTTCTTTATAACTTAGGCCTTAATATTAATAATGTTGAAATTACATACTTTTACTTCATGCACAACAAAGAATGGAGATTGCAAATTACTAACATTATAGGTCATGTGCTATATTTACTACTTATGTTACTAGAAGGATTCATTTCATCAATACACAGTGCAATTTTGAGATTTTTTGCTTTACTACTAAATTCAAGAAATAATGAGTTACTTATTCTCTATTGAGAAGAATCTATCAAATGATAAAACTTGTTACTAGTAACCACACATTCCATATGCCTCACTAAGTTCTTAGTATCTTTTGCATTAGCAATAATGTGTTTAAACCTTGGTATTATAGAAAGATATTACAATATCTTAGCTGAAACCTTATCCTTGATGTTATCATCATATTTCTTCAATTTGTAATAAGATGTCTATGTTTTAGACATTTAGGCAATTTTTTTGTACTATTTTTAGTACAATATGTAGTCATTAAGATAAGCATGTATCTTTCTATATTTTATACTCATTAGACATATATATTTTTTGCCTTATAAGCATGAGTTAGTAGTACATTACCTTCAAGAAGCATATTTTTTAATAATTACAGTAATTCCATGAAGCTCTTATCGTTCTACCCATTTCTCACTTTCAAGTTAAACAATTTTAACACAATAAATAAATATGTTTATTTAGTGTAACTTAAATACAAAGGTTTTTTTCATCACTTAATAAGGTATCAAGGATTTGCAATCTCTCAATAAAATTATCTAAAATATCATGCATCATATCATCCAATTGGTTATCAAAAGAATCATCTTCATGATAAGTAGACATGCTACACAATTTACTTTCATTGTGCTATATCTATTGATTATACCTATTATCAATGTCAAATTGAAATAAATGATCTCATACATACAAGATCATTGCCCCCTTCACATTACAACATTTAAAGCATGGATAAAATATAAGACCATAATTGAATTCACTTCTTTCATCAGCAATTTCAAATTTAATGAATTCGTTAACTTTTTTTTTATATTTAGTGCTAAGTTAATTAGCACCTATCTATTTCGATCTATGACTATCCAATCTAGTGAGAACCATAATAAAAGAATATTAATCAAATCTTATATCATATTAATTTCCACATATTTTTAGATAAAGCATAGAATACATAAATATTCATATATTTACATATTGTAACCCAAATCAGAGTTATACCTACCCAAAGTTAAAATATTTCCATACACTTAGAATATTTTGTATGAAATATATTTCGTGCATAAGGTGATAAGCATGTTCATAAGTTAACAGAGAATAAAAAATATTTTAATGAGATGTCATAACTTCAATACTCGACATCTTAAGCTGAATATATTAAGATAGATCCAAAAAAAGCAAACCTCTACATATGCATTGAAATATCAAGTCAAGACGCATAGAGAACGAAAACTTGAGAATATTTAATGGGTATACTTTATTTGCACAAAACAATAGAAGATCAACTTGCACTTCACAATTTTGTTGGAGTTTGTAAGATAAAGCTTTATGTTCATTTATTCAAAAATTTTGTTTAAATCTCATTAAATTAATAAATTCTTTTTTTTTTCAATGTCTCACTTATATTTCTTATCTAAATTTATCAATTTCTCATAAAAATTTTATTTCTAAATCTTATTGCTTAAATTAATTATTTCCATTTATAATATGAAATTTTAGATTAGGAAAGATATAACACAACTACTATTCCATCTTTATAAATATCTCTCATTAAATCATGGACCACCAAAATCTAATATAGTATAATTCACATATTAAAGCCTTACCATAGTCCTTTTGCTAAAAAGTTCCATGTACTATCACACACTGAGTCATATATTGATAGCTTAAGACTTTTACTATCCGCTCACAATGCAAATACAAAATGTCTAGTTTTGTTTATCTAATTATGAATGATAATTTTTGACATGATATGATAATCTATTACGAATATAACATGTTTATTCGAATTCATATTGACACATCAACTCATTTAATAATTTATATTAAAATTTTAAAAAATTTATTTAAGAAATAATTAATATTTTAATCATAAATAAATATATAATAAAGATATAAAATTATTAATGTAATAAAATGATAATAAAAATTTAAAATAGTATTTTATTAATAATTAAAATATTTTTTATAAAAATAGTAAATAATTAAATATAATAAATAATTTTATAATATAAATTTTATTAATTAAAATAATTAAATAAATAATTTATTTTGACACATTTAATAAATAAATTGAATCAAATAATACGAATCAACAACCTTATATCTAACAAGTTCAGTTTACTTGATTCTTAATCATAGTTCTTATGCTCCCTTCTAACTACCTTAAAGACTTGAATAATCAGATATATCTATTACTAGTGTCAACTACTTGCTATTTGGATGATCTTTTTGAGATGTTGGGTGATTCATATCATTTATCTATGCATTTTTTCCTCAGCTGATGCACAAATTAACATCTCTTTTCTTCTTATTTTGCTGAAAAATATATTTTTGAAAACGCAAAACCCACGAGCGATATCTCAACACTAGACCTCTAGTCCTTAACGATGCAAATGCAATCAACGAAGTAGTTCTCATAATTTATTACTGTTTATATGTTTTGGCTCTCATGAAACTTCATGCAAGAATTATATATTATATTACAGGATAACGTTTTTTGTACAATACTGTTTATTTTTATTTTTATAAATTTTATCATACAAGTATTTTTTTAAGTACAATATTGCAATGTCTTTTAAAAAGACAATTTTACACCAATATTTTGTGTAATAAATATATTAAAAATTGCAAATCTATTAATAAAATCCATCACAAGAATTTTTGGAATATTTAACATTTTAGACTTTATATAAAGTTACAAATTTAAATATAAATCGAGATACTTTTGATTTATATGAATAAATTTACATCCAGTCTTTTAAATCCAATTTTCTTCTGTTGTCTTTCGCATGGTTGTATGATTAAGAATTTCAAGTCCTACAGACGTGAAAGGAACGGAACGAATGCGAGTCATTCTTGAAAAAAGAATATACAGGATTTTAACTTAAGTTATAATAGTTAAATGTATTACATGTTGTTAATTATATTCTTTTTTATAAAATTTATTTTTTTAATTAGGAGTTACTTTTAGGGGTGCAAATGAACCGGACAGCCTATCGGGGGCCTATGGCTCGGCCTAATTAAGGCTTAACTCGCCTCGGCCTATTTAACTAAATGAGTCAGGTTGAGACCAGTATAAAAGTCTTTTTAATTAAACAGGTCAGTCTTTTTTATTTTAAGCCTAACCTACAAGCCTATTGGGCTGACCTATTTAACATTTTTTATTTAAATTTATTTACTATAAAAGTAATGACATATAGACTTTTTTTTTTCAAGTCCATTATATAAATTAAATATTTTGAATGTTTGTTGTATAATTTCTGGTGAACTAATTTACCTTTATTGTTAACCTTTGATGTTATGACAACTTAATATTATATTACTTTTAATTAAATATTGAATATTTAAATTAGTAATTTTATGTTATGAGTATATGAATTTATTTCTTTGTTAATTAATTTTTATATAAAATTTTATATTAATTTTAGTATTATTAGGAACATTTTAAGAATATATTGATATAAGTTATTAGCTTATTTAAGACCTTTTTATAATAAGTCTTTTAAGTCTTAAGTTGTTAGCCTATTTAAAAACTTGTATTTAAAAGAAGTTTTTAAATAGGTTAACAGGTTAGGCCAGGCTTTTAAAACAGGTTAGGTTCGAGCCTAAAATAAAATCTTATATAGGCTAATAGGTCAGGCTCGAGCTAATATTTTGCAATACAGGCCCGACCTATTTAAGGCAAAGCCTAACTCGACCCAGTCCATTTGCACCCCTAGTTACCTTGACTTACAACTATTCAAGCAAAATTTGTTTATTTATTTATTAGAAACATAAAATATACAAAATAGTTTTGTAGTTAAAAATTGTACTGTGCATGGCAGGAAGTTTAGTTAATTATAATTATTTTAGTACTATGAAAAAAATATTTTTATTAAAATATTATATATTTATTAATAAATGACTAACATGATGTGATTGTATTTCTTGAATTTTTCATATTTGATATTGAATAAATAAAATATTTTTCTCATCATGTTATTTTATAGTTATATTTTAATTTTATTTATTTTGCTAGAAAATATTTAATTAAAGAGTGATATATCACTTGTATTGATCATTTAAAAATAATTCTTAGGGGATATTTGATTCGTAGAATATTTTTAACATTTTTTAAAATATTTTAAGAAAATATTATATTCCTATATTTGATTCAAAATTTTTTAAAAAATTTTAGAAATGTCACATTTCCACTAATATTTTTAGCCTAATTTTTCCTTAAAATATTCCTATGGAGGGAGGTAAGTATTTCATGTTCTTATGAGATGAGAATGTTGATAATAAAATAAAAAGATAAAATTATCTTCACATTAAATTCTTTTTCTTATTTATTACTTTATCAAATAATTTTTAATTTAAACTAGAAAATATTTATCATTTTATTTTTCAAATATTTTTATTATTAAAAAATATAATGACATTAATTTTTTAACTATAATTCCTTTTCTATTATTATTTCTAATGTTTAAAAATTATTTTAATATATTTATATATACATATGATTTCTTTCTTTGAAAAATAATACAATAAGCTTATATTTTCTTTTATAAAAAAGCATATTTATATATAAAAATATAAAATAATAATATTTTTATATTTGAAAAAAAATTATAATATAAAATTTAATACCAATGTAAAATATAATTATAAAAATAATTTAATAGTAGAAATTTATAATTTTATAAAAAGAGAAATATCAAATATATTTAATATTATAGTAATAACTTAAATAAATTACACTCACTTAATTTTAAAAATGGATCAAATAACAACAACAACAACAACATGATTAATGATAAATATATCTTGTAAAAATAAAAAGTGCGAAAAAATGAATAAACAACTAGCTTATACATAACTTATTTCTAGGTAGAATTATAGTGTCTAATTGCTATTAGGGATAGTAATCAAATTCTATTTTAAATAAAGAATATATTACTCGTTAAATATAATACATTAAATATTAAAATATAATAAAGTATAAAATATTGTTATATATATTTCAATGAATTTTTAGATGTTAAATATTAATATTTAATTTATTATGTATTAAAAAATTTTAATTATTTATGTAGTTTTAAATAAAAATATGATTTGTTATATTATATTTTATAATAAAAAATTTGATAAAAATATTTTTAAAATAATTTGAAAATTTTTTAGAATAATAAATATGAATCAAATATAATAATATAACTTATATGGGAACAAGGTTAAATATTCCTACAAAAAATTATAGTAAATCAGATATAGAAAGATTACAGTCTTATTAATTAAATTATCAAGAATCACATTTTTAGAAATGTATAATTTTCTAAAAATGTAAAATTTTGTGAATTAAATATTACTTTAGAGGTATGCTAGTTAGGAAAAGCAAAATCTTTTTTTTAGCAAATGAAGGAATGGTTAAATTACTAAATATATCTAGGTAAGAAACTAAGATCCAATTTTAGATGCATTGGGTGCAGTAAAATACACAAAACCTACAAAAGGAATATTGAATATTATTTGAGATAAAGGCTTTTTTAATTAATTTTTTTAAAATAAGAATTACTTTTTTATAAACTTCATATTTAATATTAAATAAATTAAGCATATTTTGTTATTTTAATATTTTATAAAAAATATTTTTAGGATGAGTGGGCGAAATTTTTATGAAAAAAATATTTTAATAGATTTTAATTTTAAATTAAAATGTGAGGTACGTGACCACATGTGTCTTATAGCTTGTTTGGAACAGGGGGGAGCGAGGAAGAGGGGAGGTGGAATGGGGGTGCAAATCAATTTTCACCTGTTTGGATCAGTTTGGCAGTTTGTGGAAGGGGTGCAAATCAGAGGGTAAATAGTGGTGGGGTCCACAGTATCTTTTACCCCTCTGAAATGGGAGGTTTTGGCTGTTGCACGCCTTCCTGCTTATGAGCTGCCCTCCCTTTGTTGGAGTGGCAGTTTCGTTTTTTATTTTCCTTCTTTTTCAATTTTTTTCCTTTTTTTGATTTTTTTTCATTCCTTAATTAAAAATAATCAAACTTGAATTTTTGAATCAATCAAATTCTTAAATTAAAAAATAAAAAATTATTACATTACAAATAAATACCTTATTTAAAAAATAATAAATTAAATTATTTCTTAATTAATTTAGAAAATCAAATTAATAAGATTAAAAAAATTAGTAATTTTTTTGTAATTATGTATTTTTATAAAAAACTTTATTTCATTTTTCATCGAAATAAAAATAAATTATGTGAAATTAATTACTAATTAATATCATAAAATATAAAATAAATTATATATAGTCAATTCTCTTAAAATAAATTATTATCATCAATTATTTATATTTTTATTAAAAAATATTATTATGATAATTTGATTCAATTTCATTTTCTTCTCTTTCAATTTTTGCCCATCCAAAAAAAAAATAAAAATTTCACTTCTATTTCCACTCTCTACTATTTTCACCCATTCCAAACAACCTAGGTGAAATTACTTTCACCTCCATTTCCTTCCCCCTCCATCTCCATCCCTCTCTATTTCCACCCTCCTCTATTTTCACCTCCAGCCAAACAAAGCATTAGTGCCAAAATAGTAGTAATTTTATTCTTGCAACCATGAGAACCATTGAATTCAAGTGGCTGCACGCACAGTGTCCCTCGCATTCCAAAATTGTCCTATGCGACCATGGGCCAGTCAATCAATCAAACAAATCAAAGTTTCATCGCCCCTAATTCACCACGTGTCCCTTCAACGTCCGCCTCCTCTCTTTTCCCCCGGCCCATCCAATCGACAAGCAAGTCAAACAACAACCGTTCCCGAGTTCACTGCTTCTTTGCACCACTAACTCCACTTACTCTCTGTGAGGCTGCCTGATCTTCCTTTCTCTCTCTAGAACAGGGTGTACGATTCCGCCATGGACGCAGCATCGCAGCTCGTCTACTGCGGAATCGATCCCCTTCGACGTTGCTCATCACCTTCTCAACCTTTGTTTTCCACAAAGAAACTTCGGCTTCGCAGGCGGGTGAACCGGGTTTTGGCCGTTTCCGCTGACCCTAAAGCTACACGGACCGCTGCGTCTCCGCCACCAATTACTGTCAATGGCTCATCGAGGTCTCCTCCGGCTAAACCGGTCAACGGCATGTCCACGGTAACTTGAGTTAGTCTTCAATTTTCGTGGCTATGGCTGTTTTGAAATAATCTGATCTGTGTGATAATTGTGATCCTTATTCTTAATTTGGTATGAACCATGTTTAAATTTCATTGTGAATTTATGATTGTATGTGATTTATTTATATCCGGTCATGTTTAGCTTCACCGACCTCCTCACCATTTGCAGAAAATTGGAGATGTTTCCCAGGAGATCAAACGAGTGAGGGCACAAATGGAAGAAAATGAACAGTTGGCAACACTCATGAGAGGTCTTCGTGGTCAGAATTTGAGAGATTCACAGTTTGCTGAGGATAATGTCCGTCTACGGCTTGTTGAGGTATAGAAATTTCAAGCGTAGTGTGTAATTTTAATGTACATTTTCTTTTTGTGTTTTCCATTTACTTCATGCGAATGATCATTCTAGCTACTTTTTGAAATTAATGTGGCTTCCATGATTTCTTAAGAAAATTTTCCATGCTCGAGCAATTATCTTGTATGGGACTTTGGCCCCAGTCATTTCTTTTTTTCTGTAACTAACCATAATGAACATGTAATTTGCTTGCAAATTATGTGTATAATATATAAACTAGTCTGTCACAAGAAATGTAAATTTAGAATTAAGCAGTCTGCTATTCAACTAACTATATTAAGAAATACAATAAACGCAGGTTGACGATTAAAACTTGACTAAGACTTTTGGGATACATATAGTCTATTGAAGTTAAAAGAAACTCCTCTAAAAATATACTTTGTTAGAAAGTGATTTATCTTTGTGCTTTTGGATCGTTGTTATATCCCAATTGAGTTAAAAATTTCCTGATCAACAGTTAAATACACAATATATTTATTAAAAAAAAAAATCACATGCGTGTGCAAACACACGCACACACACACGCTCAGAAGACAGATAGAGGTGTCTGGATTTTCTCTGTAAAGGGTTCTAAAATGTATAAAATCATGGGGAAAATTGTGCTTCGATAAGTAGGATTGTTGGTTTACTAGGAAGATGATTTTTTTTTTTAAAAAAAAAAAGAACAACTTTTTAGACAATATTTATGCTATGAGTTTTTCTTTTTCTAATCCTTTTCTATTCATTTATTTATAAAAGAAGATTATTCTTAGCATGAGCCAACCAGTTAAAATTGAATACATATCAGATTATGCTGCAAAATGGATGATGGGTTGCAAACAATACATCATTCAATATAATGCCTACACGATTTCCCTAATCATTTTTTGCTGAAATCCACTGGTACAGATAACCAAACATCTGTATGGTGACATAAAGAAAGTGTCACCAGTACTTCATATTGTATCTCGTTGAAGGATACTCCTGAGTCATGAATGTTTCAACTTTAGTTTTGTTTATTAATTATTTATTTATTTTTCTTCAAAATAGAAATCCATACTATATAATAGGTCCTATACTCAGTTGAGGGGTGTGCAAATTGATTAAATTTTATTAGGCAAGAAAAGAATGAAATATAATATCCTTTTTATCTGGTTGACTATTTGTTGGACACTTCTGGACTTTTTATCTTTAGCAGTAATAAGATTTCTTGATTGCTAAAGTTGATAGATGAGGTTGATATAATAATTGGATATAATTTGTTTACACCTTGTGGACATCTGGAATTTAATATCTAGGAGCATTTTATTTTTGTTAGTTCTTAAATGGAATCTAATATCAGTATATTACAGGTTTTGTTATTGCAAAGTTCCAGAAGGGCATGAATGCTTTAAGTAGGTCTTTGGTGGAAATTAGTGGGCTACTGGACTGATCAACTTAATTGTTTCTTGTGTAATTTCCCATAGGAGTTCAGTCCATTGTTTTTGCTTTCTGTATATTGTTAGATATTCAGTCGAGCTCTGTTTGTGTGAGAATGCCCAAGACATCCATGCATCAATACATAAAAATCAGAGAAGGGGATGCTGTTTTAGTCTGAGGAATATAGCTGAACTGATAATCTAATGGATTTTGGGAATTTAAAGATTTGATCTCAGGGTTTGGCTCTGGCTGGGGCATAGATGGGCTTGTGATATGGGATTCTTGTGGTTTGGAACAGTAAAAATATTAATTTCAGATCTCAGAGTTGTCTTGTTTAAACTGGGTGTAGTTCCTGCAATAAGATTAAAGCAGAACCAATGAAGATAAAAGCTCAGGCCTCATACATTGCTAGTCTTCTTAAGATGCAGATCTCGGTTTTAGACATGAGAGATATCAACATCAAAATTATGGAAGAAAGGGTTATCTTTTTAAAAGTAAAACATTTACTAGTCCTCTTGATATTGGACACAACAACACTTAACATTAGAAAATTACTGATACATCCATGATGTACTCAAGAAAAAAGAGGTAAAGATCATGCCCATCCTTTGGCAAGCTGAGTTTACAGATATACATATATTATGATAATGATGTTCACAATTGACTGTGGCTTTCTTCCTATAATATTTTACTTTCTCAAGTCAGGCAAAATATTATCATTGAATTTTACTTTTGGGATTGGATTCAACCCCCCCCCCCCCAAAAAAAAAAAAAAAAAAAAAATTCTCCCAACTCTGCTCTCTGTAGACCTTTTAGTCATCTGTTTATCTTTGTGCTGTGCCTTCTTTAGTTGTGCAAGATTATTTTAGGCAAGTAATTTGAAGCTGGATGCTGATATTATCTGGTCTTATGCACTATTTGCAGGTTGATGAAAGTAGTGAGTTTCTGCCTTTGGTGTATGATCCCGCTAGCATTTCTGTGTATTGGGGAAAGCGGCCACGTGCTGTTGCAACTCGCATTGTCCAATTATTATCTGTTGCTGGGGGTTTTCTTTCACATCTTGCCATGGATGTTATAAACAAGAAAGTTAAGGAGGTAAGTTAATTCTGCCTTTTCTCTATCTTAAGGGGAGTTGGAGTTTATGGACATAAAAATTAATAATTGGATTTTTCTTCCATTGAGTTTCTTTTCATAACATTAAATGTTCTTTTTGGGTATGTTTACTTCGGTTCTCTATAACCAGAATGAAGTTGCCAGGGCCATTGAGTTACGGGAAATTGTAACCTCTTTGGGTCCAGCTTATATAAAACTTGGGCAAGCATTGAGCATTAGGCCAGATATACTGTCACCTGTTGCAATGACAGAGTTGCAGAAACTCTGCGATAAGGTAAGCTTATTTCTCTTTCTTTCCTGCCATCTCTTTCTTTCTCTCACACACTCTCTCTCTCTCACACACCAGTGCTTAGGTTTTAAAATAAAATAAAAACAAGGAGAACAATGATAATCAAACAAATAAAATGGCAATGATCTTGTTATTTAGCAAAGGGCAGGTAATATATTCTACATTCAGAGATCGTGTTATTTAGCAAAGTGTGATGTTCTGTGGTCACAAATAAAAGGGGGGAAAATCAAGCAGAATCAGGCTGATTGTATATTTGATCTCTATGGTTCTAAAACAACTTAACCAACATTCTAAGCTATGTTCAAGATTTTAAAGTTTGATGTACTGTAAACTTTGATGGTTTCTGGTATATTAGGTTATCTCTTTGATGCAATCCCTTAGTTATTTATATATAATATATATATTTTTTTGGGGGGTGATATGAAGGTTCCTTCATTTCCGGATGATATTGCTATGGCTCTAATTGAGGAGGAGCTTGGTCAGCCGTGGCAGAACATCTACAGTGAACTTTCATCTTCTCCCATTGCTGCTGGTAGCTCTCCAGACAACCAGTTTCATATAATACTTTCTTAGTAGAAAAGTATAACCTCTCTTTGCTAGTTTTTCCAAGTTCATTAATATGCAAGTATTTATTCTTCTGTAAATGTATGCAGCATCGCTTGGACAGGTGTACAAGGGTCGCCTAAAGGAAAATGGGGATTTGGTGGCTGTTAAAGTTCAGAGGCCTTTTGTTCTTGAGACAGTGACAATTGATTTATTTATTATTAGGAACCTGGGCTTGGTTCTTCGAAGGTTTCCCCAGGTAAGTTAAAGACCAAATGAAGAGAGAGAGAGAGAGAGAGAGAGAGAGAGACTTGAAGTTGCTATCTTGATATTGAATTGATTGCAGTGGCAAAATCAGTCATAACGAGAATCACTTTTCACTGGTGTTATCCTCTAAACTGAACTGCTCACTAGATTTATTTTTCAGGTCTCCATAGATGTGGTTGGTTTGGTTGATGAATGGGCTGCCCGCTTCTTTGAGGAGTTAGATTATGTTAATGAAGGTGAAAATGGAACCCGTTTTGCTGAAATGATGAGAAAAGACCTTCCACAGGTGAATCTGATCACCTTTAAGGTCTATGAAAAGTATGGAGCATACCTTTCACAACAAGAGGGGTTTTTCTTTTTACCTAACCACACAGTAAATGGGAAATCAATGGTGGTAGATGTAATTTGTCCCATCCTCATTCTTAGATTTCCTAAGAACATCACAAATTACTATGATCTAACTTGAATAAGCATCCCAACTTTGCACAAGCCTCACGAGTCTCTCAGAAAAATTTGTGATTCTAAACAGAAACAAATAAACCAAGAGGTATGAGAGTTAATATGACCTTGAATTAGATTAATGTGTATTCATGTGAGAAAAATAACACCCCTCCAACCAACTCATTGATATCCCTATAAATAATGTATAGATTATTGGTTGCTTTTAACATGAGTTGCTTGAAGAATTCTATACTACGAATCTCTGTAGATAGTCTGATGACAATCATCATAAATAAAAAAATTAAAGTAAATGGATCAGGAGAACTTTCAGGCTTCTTCTGACCGACTTGGTTTCAGGTTGTCATACCAAAAACCTATCATAAGTATACATCAAGGAGGGTTCTCACTACTGGATGGATTGAAGGAGAAAAGTTGTCTCAGAGCACAGAAAGTGATGTTGGAGAACTGGTTAATGTTGGAGTCATCTGCTACTTAAAGCAGGTATCATCTTGTACATTTTTTTTTTTTAAATATATGCTTTTGTATGGCATTAGAATTGGAAGGCTCTAGTTTCTTAATGTAGTCATTGAGTGGCATCCCATCTATCTTATGTATCCGGACCTTTTAAGTGACAATCACAGGGTAATTTTCTTTTCTGTTTTATAAAAAAATTCGCATATTTAGAAGACCATGTAATAGTTGATAAGTTTATAAAAATATGTTGTGCCTCAGAACCTTTGGCCTAACATCTCTGGTATTGATAGGATATCATTAAAAGGCCGGCTGATAGTGTGCTGTGGTCTTCCATGAACATATTCATACACTTCTGAAAAAATTTCTAAGTTACACTATTGATCTATTTTCATTTACTTTCAGCTGCTTGATACAGGCTTTTTCCATGCTGATCCTCATCCTGGGAACTTGATCCGCACCCCAGATGGGAAGCTTGCCATACTTGACTTTGGTAAATTTCAGTTTTGTTAGAATATGTGGTGATGAATTGATAGTATTCCTGCATGCTTGAGTGCATCTTATAAGTAGTGTTTGCACATTTATTTCTAGATTGCTTTCCTCATTCTGAAAATACTTGTTGAAGAATGAAGAATTGAAGGAAAATATTCTTATTTTCTGTTGATATATTTCATCATGCCCCTTTTCTTTATGTTCTTTTATTTTTCTTTTCATTGCTGAGTTTTGTATATGCGACATTAATAAATGCAAGATGAGTTTATCTAGCGCTTTGCCAAGTAGGTCAATTTATTTACATACTACAGTTAAGATCACAATTGCAAGCACATATAATATAGCTGCTGTCATAGCACTTAAACTGTAATTCTCCTTTCTTTTGGTACAGAAACATCCACTATTACTTAATACATTGTTATGCTGTCTTGAATGTTATGTTTGTCTTATGTCGTTTGACGCTGTATTATCATTGAAGCTATGTCTAGATTTTTACATGTCTTTTGTAATGTAATGATAAAAAAATCTCAAAAATATCCTTTCCCATTTGCAAGTGTGGATGGATATTTATATCTCTACAGCCCAACCTAGTCCCACAATCAACCATGTTAATCCCCTCCAGCTACACTTTGTTTAAATACTCAATTTGTTTTTATATTCAAATCTTTAGATCAATGAAGTTTTTTGCTGCAACCAGGGCTTGTTACAAAATTAACTGATGATCAAAAGTATGGAATGATTGAAGCAATTGCTCACCTCATCCATCGGGACTATCCAGCCATAGTTAAAGATTTTGTTAAACTTGACTTTATTCCTGATGGTGTCAATTTGGAGCCTATCTTGCCAGTTCTGGGCAAGGTCTTTGATCAGGCATTAGAAGGTGGAGGAGCCAAAAATATCAACTTTCAGGAGCTGGCATCAGATTTGGCACAAATTACATTTGATTATCCATTTAGAATACCCCCGTACTTTGCTCTTATAATTAGGGCAATTGGGGTTCTAGAAGGAATAGCTTTAGTAGGAAATCCAGATTTTGCCATTGTTGATGAGGCCTATCCATATATTGCACAGGTATGATGGACACACTATAACAGTAATTTGGTTGTATTCTCTAATTCGATGCTTCATGCTCTCCATTAATCTAAAGTTGATTTTTACTTTAGAGGCTCCTCACAGATGAGTCCCCACGGCTGAGGAAGGCTCTACGTTACACAATATATGGCAAATCTGGAGTTTTTGATGCTGAAAGATTCATTGATGTTATGCAAGCCTTCGAGAATTTTATTACAGCTGCAAAAAGTGGAGGTGGAGAGGATCTGAATGGGAATATGGCTGAGCTTGGGATTCTTCCCAGTCGGACAGAATATCTCTTCCCAGGATTTCAGTCTGTTGCTTTAGTACCTCAATCACAGCAGCCTGTGCAAACGAGGGCAGCTTTGGCATTTCTTCTGTCTGATAAAGGAAATTTTTTCCGTGAATTTCTTCTGGATGAGGTACATTCTGGACACACTGATTAGCTTTTTGTGATGGGTTAGTTTGTAGCTTTATATGGTCAGATTTCTATATAGATTCATTTATCTCTTTATGTTTGAGACTAGCCTCCCTTTTTATACTAAACACGTCCTTTTGAATTAGAAGATACATAGGAGTTTGAAAAACAGTAGAAGATACACAAAAGTTATGAAAACAGTAACATTTTTTCTAGTTAATCTACATTTTTTGTGTTTTGGCAAGCCTGCTTCTTTGTTTTCATTAGCTGAGAATTTATCTGTGTTCTAACTATTAAACACCCTAAAAAATTAATTCTCTCACATGTCTAGGTATTAGAAGTTCCCATCCCACATGGATTATTATTGCAAGCAACTCATCCGATCTTTTTACAGAATTTATATTTAGTGGGTGGGTGTTGATGTGGGGGTGGGGTGTGTGTTCAAACTTTTGTTGAGAAACATGGCTAGGATTTGGAGGGAGAAAGAGTAGAGGGAAACTAGAGAATTAAGGGGAGAATAATGATATATTATTGAATGACTGATAGGCTGAATTGATACAAAAGACTCAACCCTAATGCTCTATTTATATTGAGCTACTAATAAACATAAAGACTCTAATATCCTTTAACTTTGGGTGCAAGACAAGCTAGCCTATAACTTAATTTGGAATTCAGTATCAATGATGATCAATCTAAGATATATCTTGATATAACATACTCAATCTAAGACAGTTTCTTAATATACTCTTAAAACCTCCTCCTCAAGCTAAAGCTTGCAAAGCTTGTTACATAAATTAGAACTCCCAAAAATAAAATGCAGTGAAACATAACTAAAGAAAACTTGTTAAACTTTATGAATAGCTTGTGAATGATCCCCTTGAATGAAAATATTCACAAACCCCATATCCTTGGTAGAATTACCAATAGCTTCCGGAAATCTTTTGCAAACTTTCCTTGAGCCACTCCCTCAACTTTCGAGCCAAAAACCCCAATACCTATGGTTCACAGCTTTTAGAAGTCTCCTTGGCTTCCAAGTCAAATACACTAATACTTTGCACAAACCAATCCAATGTTAGGCTGGCAGAAACAGTGGTCGAAGCCACCCTAAACTGAGGATAACCTCACAAAATCAGATCTGTGCAAGCAAAAGTTCTCAAATAGTGTTTCAAATCACATGAAAACACCCAAAACCAGTGGTTTGAACCACCAAAGCTAAATGTGCATGGCACCACAATTTTTCCAAACAACTACTCACCAAATCACAACTCTGCCAGCCCAACAATGAACTTCAATGGACTACATAGTGAACTCCAATGTGTTGACATTAAAAAACACAAAACTCACTGCTCTTGATGCCAAATACTATACAACTGCTTGAAACATCACCAATTTCAAGCCAAAGTATATCAAATTTGAACTCAAACTCCACAGAGCGGCAATAAAATTATCCTTAAACAGTAGCTTCAGCCAAACGATGCCAAACTGGATGAAATGAAGTCCAACCAGTATCAAGTCAACTAAGTTGAACTAACATGGAACAAATTCACAGCCCGCTGCTCAAACACTGCTTCCAATATCTCAGAATCAGCCAATGCAACAAGTCTTCATGGAAATCTGCCAAAAACACCCACCAGAACAGCAATACCAAAAAGAACCCCACTGAATTTTGTATAAAACCTTTGGAAATAGCTTCAAACAACGTCAAAATTCCCCAAACCAGTCCAGACAGATAGATACCACTGGGAACAGCAACCAACCAGCCAAACCAGCAAATATGGAACGAATTGAACTTGACTCAGCACTAACTTACCCAACTTGATTGAAATCCAGTTATAGCTCGAGTTGACTTAGTATCTACTCACACAACATTGAGATACCTGCAGATCAAACACCTCCAGCCAAGGCACAAAATCTGCAGTGTTGAAAGCTCTGGCCAAGGCTAATGCTTTGTGAACAAGACTTAGCACATCAAATCTATCATTTTTCTAATGGCCCAATATTATCTTGTGCATTATATCCTCTACAAGCTCACTCACCTCCATTAGACCAACAACCTCACATGCTACTGCAGCTAGCAACATGGCAACTAGGGATGGAAATAAACTAGGCTGTTCATGAGCGGCCTATGATCTGGCTCGTTAAAGGCCTGGCTTGGCTTGTTTATTTCATTAAACAAATCAAGAGTAAGCCAATATATTGACCTATCTATTAAACAAGTGTAACCTATTTAACTTTAGGCTTGGCTTGTTGGCCTATTGGGCTGTTAATATATTATCCTAATTTAATCTACTTAAAGTAATTGACAAGTTATATTATAATTATTACTCTTTTATCATTGTACCTTCTTTTCCTTTTTCAATCATCAATATTCTCAAGTTTTAAAGTTTGTGAGTGATAAGTTTATATTATTGTATCATTCAATTTTTTCATTTTAAATAAATATGATTATAGTTTGTTATGTTGAATTATTAAGACTATTATAAAAGTGAGAATAAAATTTTGTTTAGTACCTTATTTATTTAACACAATTATTTTATTTTATATTTTTTTAACTATGAAATTTATTTATGATATGTATACCTAAATTTATAAGTCTATCAATAATTTATTTAGATCTTAATAGGTAGGCCTAAATAGGCCAACAAGTTAGACCAAGCTTCTTAAATTTTATAAATAAGTTAGGTCAAGCTGAAATTTTGGCCTGCAAACAGGCTAGTAAAGTTTGAAATAGGCCTTGCTTATTTATGCCAAGATCTGGCTTTTCTTGACTTGTTTCCACTCCTAATGGCAACCCAGAGTCTCAATTTTGTCAGTTTCCTCTTTCCTTGAAGGCCAGTGGTCAGATGTGAGGGCCTTTGCAATGCTGCCTCTGCTAATGACAGCACGACAATTTCCAGCATTGGACACAATAAGGTTGCCATTCCTAATTAAAGATGTTACACAGTAGGAACCACCGTGAAGATCCATCTTTCATGAAATCAGAATCCATGTTTAGGTAATTGTGTTTCATGGCATCCTCAAGTTCACTCCCATCTCTTCTCACGATTTCATCCAAGACATTATTTCCCGCTTTTTTTTTTTAATTATATATCCCTAAAACTTCTTTTTTCCAATAGAAATTCTCTCCCCCCCCCCCCTCTTAATTCACCAAAGCAAACTAAAAAAATAAATAAACCTAAAGAAAAAAACAACTCTGAACTTCCCCCCTTTCACTCAAAACTCAAAAAATAATAACCAAAAAATAAATAAACCTAATGATAGCATTTATAATTTTTTTTCCTCTTTTTTTTTTTTTTTTTAATAACTAAAACTCAAAAACTCACCCAAAAATAAATAAACCTAAATTCGACATTGTTGGCATTATAACCTCTTTGAGTTTGCTGGTAGTGATATAACCCACAGGTTTATGATGGATGATGTCGCTCTAATACTCTATTGAGAAATGGCTAGGATTTAGAGGAAGAAAGAGTATAGAGAAACTAGAGAATTAAGGGGAGAATAATGATATATTATTAAATGAATGGTAGGCTAAATTGATACAAAAGATTCAACTCTAATGCTCTATTTTTATAGAGCTACTAATAAAACATAAAGACTCTAAGCCCATTAACTTTGGATGTAAGACAAGTAAGCCCATAACTTAATCTGGAATTCAGTATCAATGATAATCAATTCAAGATATTTCGTAAGATAACATAATCAACCTAAGATAATTTCTTGATGTACTTAACAACTTCCATCTGGCAAGGATAATTTTGCAACTCATCAAATCCATTCAAGAGGATTTATATTTAGTAACATGGCTGCTAATTAATCAATTCCACATCAGATGCCTGCCACAAACATTTGATACATCCTTTGTGGTTCTCCGTTAAAACCCCAAAAATACAATCACTATTCAGTGTGATAAGATGAATAGTAGTACATACATGGACACAACAATTCTTGAGAAAAGTAGTGCTGTGAAGAGTATTTTTGTTTCATAAATTTATCAAGTGTTGATAATATTGGAAAAGAATTTGTAAAAGCATTAAAAACTGGTTTACTTTAAGGAACATTATGATATTTGGTCATGTCCCAAATGTATTTCAGAAAAAAATCAATGGCAGAGCCCACTAGTTTCTAACTGTAATCAAATTCTTGAATGGATACCAAGTAACTTTCAGTATGCGTCATGTCCAAGTGTCAGAGTAACCTTTAGCCAGAATGGGTATGTTAACGACCTATGTGCATGATAAAAGTCTCTAGACATAGCTGAAAAGTAATGGGAATTATATTTGTGGATTGAGTTAGTTTTCTTCATTTCTCCTTCCATAACAAGAGAGAAAGTCACCAAGTAGCTTCTAGGGCCCAGCTGGTGTTCTCTACAGCTGTTTTCTAATTTTACCCGAACATCTGGGCTTTTATGTTTTTTATTCTTAAGATGTACTCAGACGATACTGCTAAGGAATAAAGCCTTGACTTGGAATTAGGATGAAGGGTCTGTTTTGTCAGAAAGCATCCTCCTTAGGAAGAATATCTCATTTTCTTGTGCTTCTAGCTACAAAAAACTAAGATCATAGAACATGTTCTGTTTTATTTGAAGTTGCGTAAGAGATTTTCTGTGCAGTAGATGTGTTCTGAGAAACAAACATACCTCAATTCTGAGATTAATCTGTTCCTCCTTCTCTTCCCTTGTCCCCTTTAATCTCACTCTCTAGGTTCTTCCTGCCCCCTGCCTCCCTCCCTCCCTCCCTTGATTTCCACTCTGGTCCTGCATCAAGTAGTGTACTGTACAATTATGAATGCAGTTGTGTGGATAACACAATATTTGTGGTTTTTTCTTCTACTATCCCAGTATCCCCTTAATGGATTGCAGCTGTAATGTGAAATAACCAATTCTCTATATCTGCACTTCCCAAGTTTGAACCAAAAAAAAAAAAAAAAAGCCCTTTTTTTTTGGGGGGGGGGGGGGTGGGGGGATCTAAATTATTTCCTTCAACTTTGGGGTAGTTGGATTTTGCCTTTTTAAATTGTGGAAACTGAGAAGTCACTCCCAACTTTTCAAAACTTAAAACTAACACCTATCAAGCCACTTAATTAATTATTTTATTAAATTGTGTTATTTTTTTACGAAATTTTTAAATAAGAATTATAATATTATAAAATATTAATTTATTTTGTAATTTTTTTCATATAATTTTGTACTTTATTTATAAGCATTTAATTATAATTTTTTATATATAATTTAGTTTTTATTAATTATATAGCATGAAAATTATACGTGAAAAAATTGAAAAAAATCCATTATACTATAATATTTGTGATTCTTAATTAAAAGCTAAATGAAAAAATTATGCAATTTGATAAAATAATTAAATGGCCGATGAGTGTTAATTTTAAGTTTTGTAAAATTTAAAGGGGTAATTTTCAAGTTTTCAAAGTTAGAGGGGGATAATTTTCATACCCCCCTCCCAAAAAAAAAAAAAAAAAAAAGTCACTTGGTGTTGTGCACTTGTGAAGTATAAGAATTTCTCGACATCTGATTGTCACATATTTGCTTATGGAGAACAGATTGTTAAAGGAATTGATGCTGTTACAAGGGAACAGCTAGTAAGCATAATGTCAATGTTAGGGGTTCAGAATGCAGCCCCAGTTTTCAGTATGGTACCTACCGTTGGACCTTTTAATCCTGCAGCCCTTGTACCTACCATAACTGAAGAGGATGAAGTTATACTGAACAATGTGCAGAAAGTGGTGGAGTTCTTGACTGCAGGAAGTTCAGTGCCAAGAACATCTAATCAGGTATAAATGAATCCACTGCTACGGCATTGACAAGTACTGACAAACAGATGCATATTTACTTATTTTGCTGTAAGAGAGAGGGTGGTTGCTACAGTATCCTGGGATGACGTGGCACAATATAAGCCATTGAATGAGATTATCAAAATTCTTAGTAATCTCATCCAATAGTTTAGAATATGCCACATTGCCCCGGGTTTTGAAACTCTTAGGGCACCATAGAATTCCCCAAGAGAGATATTCATGTAGCTCAGATTCATTTATAGCGTAGCTCAGTTCTGTTTGTGTAATTGTTTTTATTTATATAATTTTTTGTTGGTAGGCCCTGAATGTAGCTCAGATTGTCCAAGAACTCCTCCCCGTGTTGCCAGGCATCTCTGCCAGAGTGCTTCCTGATATTATGAGTAGATTATCTTCTCGGGTATTAGCACGAGTAATACGTGACGCATTTTTGTAAGAATTTGCTTACCTGACTGCATAAGGCGGCGCAATTGTGTATACTGAAATATAATGCACAAGAAATCAATATGAGTGTATACATAGCCAATGTAGCTGTATGCTGGTCAAGTTGGGTAGATTTGAATAATCTAAGCATAAAAGCAAGGGTACCATCCACGTGGATGCCATTTGAGAAGGTCACATCTATGCATTTTTAGAATCTGTGTTTCTACATAATGTGCCCTGTAGGAAGGCTTGCAGCTAGACTAAAGAGGAGTCTGTTAGATGACAAATTTCAAATGGATAGATTCGGATGGTTAATTTACCGAAGAAATTGGCAACATTTTCCCCTACGTTAGAGGATGTTCAGTCATAGAAATATACATGAATTCATCAATATATAGACCGATATGATTGCAATTGGTTCCTGGTGATGGGCGTCCATGAAATGCTCTTGCTTCACGGACAGAATGCACTGTGCACCAATATCAAACCTTATTCTTTGATCGCCTTCCTGAGTTTCAGAGATGCTACAATCACAATCAGATTTATATCAAAATTATCAATTTTCTGTTGCATGTAAAACTGAATCTGAAAACTCTTAGATTGGATATGATACCTAACCTCAACATAAATACCATAGGTGATAGTTCCTGTTGATTAAGTAGAACTTCCCTTATGAGCCTTACGTATTTTATGAATAATCCCTAATATGGTGGATTTATCTATATTTTACGGGTAATCCCAAAAATTGCACTCAATCTGATGCATTTTTCTAGGTATGCTTAAAATTTCATATAATTATGGGTATGTGTGTTTCTTGTTTTTAAAAATATTTTATATTTTTATTTTTTAAAAAACAAGTTCCATATGGGTAATTGTTTTTATAATGTTTTTAGAAACTGTAATTCTTAACTTAAAATCAGAAAAAATAAATATAACTTTTAGAGAATGTTTGGTTGAATGGAATAAAATGAAAATTGGAATGAACAAAAAATTTGTTTGGTATGCACTGTAAAATGGAAATGCTCATTTCATTGCAAAAGTGATGAAATGTGTCATTTTATCATTTGAGATATATATTTTTTTTCATTTAACACATTCCTCAAATTTTTTATATATTTTAATATTGTCCTTTATTTATATATAATAAAAAATTGATTTTTTGAATAATTTTATATTAAATATTTTAATAATGAAATTTAAAATATCATATTTTTATATTTTAAAAAAAATATTTAATGCAAAAATTTAGTAAATTAGAATTTTCATGCTTTTGTTATAGAAAATTTTATGTTAATTATAATTTTGATAATTTTTATTATTGACTATATTATATATTTTAATAAGATTGAATTATTTAATAAGATATTAATTTTTTAATAAGAATGTTATTGTCATTTGTTATATGTTTTCCATTCTATTCTTATATTATCTTGTTACATCAAATATAAAAAAAGAATGCAATATTCATTTTATTCATTACCATATGAAATATAATCATGAAATAATTATTTTACTCTCATTCTTGTTCTCATTTCATTCTATTATATCAAGCGTAATATTATATTTTTTTAATTTATTTTTTTATTTTGGATTATAGTTTTGAATTTATATTAAATTTTTTCTTATTTGTTTCATTGACTATTCTTTATTCTTTATTTTTATTAGATATGAAAATAAAAAAAATTATTATCTAAGAATAGGTTTTGAAAAAAAAAATTCAAATAGATTAAAAAGTTTCTATTGATAATTGTTTTTATAATCAATGATAAAAATTATAACTGTAAATGTATAATTAAAAAAATAATTTTAAATGTTTTCCTAATTTTTCTTTTTGTTTTTAACAGCAATTTTGTGATTAACTAAAACTTATCCTTATTTGTTCAACCAAATACCCTCTATTTATTTTCCTTGTATATGAAAATATTGTTTAAAAATAAAGAACGATTTTTAAAAATAGAAAAAAATATATCCAAATACAAGCATGTTTGGCCTCTAGTACTCAAAGTACAATACAATAATCATGTTAGGCCTGTAGAAAGGAAAATGAACATCACCGATAGACAAGATATAAAATTGTAACATAGTTCGGTTTATCTAATGGCAAAAATAGATTTTTATTTTTTAATATTTGCTAAAATTTTAATAACTTCTTTAGAATTTTATTTGAAGTAAATTTATCTTTTAATTTTTTAAAAATGTACAATGCTATTCAACGGTTTAACATTGTTAGTTTCCTTTTTTCTTTTTCTTTTTTATATAGATAATAATTATATAGTATCCAACATGATGTCTTACATAACCCCTATATATGTAATATTAGGAGAATTCTAAGTTACTCCTAGAAGTTTGATACCCAGAGTAATGTAGTAAAATATAAATCACTGGATGAGATTATTAAATTATTACTAAGATTCTTGATAATCTTATTCGGTAGTTTATATTTTATCACATCATCCCAGATACTAAACTTCTAAAGGTAACTTAGCAAGTATCATAATATTTTTATATTCTTATAGCAAAAAGATCTTTTTCTTAATTTGTACTAAAGTTTCAATTGCATCTCTTAAGTTTATACGAAATAAAATTACCCCCTAATTCTCTATCTCCATAACTATATAACTATTTAAATTTTCACTCTCATGGTAATCAACATCAAACAACATTCCATTATTCATTATACCTAAATTTCTTTTTGATTCTTGGCTTGATTGTTTTTCTTGCAATGTTTTTTCTATTCTTTCTTACACCTACATGCTGAAAAAGTTGTGTTGGAAATTGTGCAAAAAGTAATTTAACTTTTTTGAAATCATCATCTATATTCCTTTTTCATTATTATTGAAGTGAGTTTCTTCAATAATTTTAGAAAGCTGAGCGGTAAATTTGCTTTAAATAAAAAGATTAAAAGATAAAATTAACATTTTAATAAAAACTAGGGAACGAAAAATATCATTTTATTATAAGATTAAAAAAATACAACTTATATAAGTCATGTAAAATATTAAGTTCTATTAGTAACATTATGTATTTCAAAAAACTAGAATGTAAATTTATTTTAAATAAAAATTGAAAAGAATAAAACCTCAACTAAAATTAGCAGACTAAATCTATATTTTTGCATTTATCAATTTATAACATAATTTTTAAATATTTAAATCTAATGGAGAAGTACTTACTAAGAAAGTGTATGATTGACATTTTCTTTATTCTATTCCTTGGACATGGAAATTTCACCCAAGACGGCTACAAATCGAGGGAATATAAAGCAACCAAAAATAGAAATAGAAACGAAATTTAGTCTCTCAGACAGCCACACTGTGAAGAACTACGGTTTCAACTGTGAGTCCAGGTCCAAATCCAAATAGCACGCCCCATTCAAGTCCTTCTCCGGTGGTTTTGAGACCATCTTCAGCTGACTTCTTCCGCATCTCATCCAGGATAAACAAAACACATGCACTAGACATGTTACCATATTCACTAAGCACGTGCCGAGTGGCCCTCATTTTCTCAGGCTTCAAACCTAATTTAAGCTCAACTTGGTCCAAAATTGCAGGACCACCAGGATGTGCAATCCAAAAGATTGAATTGTAATCTGAGATTCCCAATGGTTGAAAAGCTTCAACTAAGGCTTTCTCAATGTTCTTTGAAATTAGCCCAGGAACGTCCTTTAAAAGATGGAATGTTAGCCCCACTTCACGAAGGTGTCCGTCAATGGCACCTTCACTATCTGGAAGGATTGTTTGTGCTGTCCACACAAGCTCAAACAATGGCTTCTCAACCGGCAATGGATCTGAACCAACAATAACGGCAGCTGCACCATCCCCAAACAATGCTTGCCCCACGAGACTGTCAAGGTGGGTTTCGCTGGGGCCACGAAACGTGACTGCAGTAATCTCAGAGCACACAACCAGCACGCGTGCACCTTTATTGTTTTCAGCCAAGTCTTTAGCCAAACGGAGCACCGTGCCACCGGCGAAGCAACCTTGCTGGTACATCATATAACGTTTGACTGATGGCCGCAGACCTAAGAGTTTGGTGAGTTGGTAGTCAGCTCCGGGCATGTCAACACCACTAGTTGTGCAGAAGATTAAGTGGGTGATCTTGGATTTTGGTTGGCCCCATTCTTTGATGGCCTTTGTTGCTGCCTCTTTTCCCAGTTTTGGAACCTCCACAACCACCATGTCTTGCCTGGCATCCAAGGATGGAGCCATATAGGCACACATGTCAGGGTTTTCTTTCAAGAGATCTTCGTTTAAGTGCATGTATCGCTTCTTGATCATTGATTTTTCACCTGAAATTGATTGCAAAGAGATATCAACATCACTATTTTTTTTTTGGGTAAATCAATATCATTAATTTTAAACATGAACAATATGATAAACCACTAAATTTAATTGGTTCTATAATTGATAAGTCTCTATTCCAATTCACACGTAAATATTTCTGTCTTTTTGACAAGGAGTTTTGGATTATACTTTGGCAGTGACATATACATGTCTTGAAGACAGTAGAGATTGATCTGATGATTTTTTCATTAAACTAAGCTCTAATTAAACATATAAAATGGGAAGAGCGAGTTTATATGAGCTTAATCCGCACGGACTTTTGCCATATGAGCTTAATCCGCACGGACTTTTGCCGTTACTAGTTTACTCGCATAAGTCCGCACTAAATATGGATTTAATATTAGGATGTGCGGTGCGGACTTACTCGTGGGCAATTTATATTTTTTAATATTTTTATTAATTATTTTATTTTATAATTGATATATTATATTTTAATATTTATTAAATTATATGAATAAAAAATTAAATTAAAGTATAGAAATTACATTGAATTTATTAAGAAATAATTGAATTAATTTTTTTAATATATATTAAGATTAAATATAAAAAAATAATTAAAAAAATATTTTTTTATCAGTAGTCAAGCCTATAACTACGTGTACTTTTCCCTGCTGTTTTCAGTCGCATAAGCCTACATTAAATTCAATTTTTATACTTTAAATCCGATCCTAAATCTTGTATTAAATGCAGACTTAATATTAAGTTGCTCAAATTAGTCCGTAACTGCGATACATGTCTATCTCTAGTTATGTCCAAGGACATAATGTCAATTGATTGATTTCTTTTCTATTGGAAGATTTTTTTAGATATTTAAAAAGTCAATATCGGCATCATAAAACTAGACTAGCTCATTTCACAATTTACAAACACCACCAAAGAAAACTTTCTTTGGATGCTGATAAAGAAAAAATAACCAATTTTTTTTTTTAAAGTATAATCTTTTCTCTTATTTGGTTGAAGATAAAATACCGAAGAAAGAAAAGTTAAACACAAAATTCTTGATTATAATTTTTATAATTATTTCGAAGTTTAAAATTTTTCTTCCTCATATCCCCTGCCATTCAAATTTGAAAAACTTCTCTTTCTTTCTTTTTCCCTCTCGAATAGTGATCTGCAGAGAAAAGAATTTAAAAAGACTTACACATTCGCTTGAATTTCTCTTTGAGCTCAGTCATGTGCTCGCTGTTGGTGATCCGGAAATAGTAATCCGGATACGAGCTCTGCTCGACACAGTTAGGCGGCGTTGCAGTGCCAATGGCCATCACGGTGGCCGGGCCTTCAGCTCTTTGAGCCTTCCGGATTTCATCAACGCTCGCCATTTTCGTTCGGGTGTGTTTGGAAGTTTTAAAGTTGCAGAATTAAGAGAATTAATCTCACAGATTATGGTGGGTGAGGAGAGAAGAATATGAAGGGATTTTATATGTAAGGGAAGATGGGCAGGAGGGGTAGCTGAAATGCACGTGCTTGACCGGTATAGGTCTTCCTGTAATAATGGAGTGTACGTGTCAACAACCATTTTATGAGCTGACTGTGCACGTGATATTTGAGTCTGGTGGCAAACCGAAGCATGATTTTATAGACCGGGTCTTCTTTTGCTCACCAACCCAAACTCTATAATGTAGTGTTTAAAACGCCCTGCTAATAAAAAAAATCCCTACAGACAAGAGAAGTACTTTTATAATTTTATAATGCCTTTTTTAATAATTTTCGTAATCTTTTTGTCAAAGACTGTACTTATTATAGTAATGATAGTTCATCGAAGGATGTTCCTCTCGGAATCCAGCTCATCTAAATTACATTATAAATTTTAGAGAGCAAAATTAATTAATATTATTGATAAAAAATTAAAGATAAAATCATTATAAATGAATTATTTTTATAATTTATTATTTATTAAATTTTTAATTTTTAATAATTATAATTTTTTTCAATAATGTATCTCATATTTCAAAAAAATCAATTTTTTATCTCGATAATCCCCGAATTCAGAATTTGGAATAATGTGTAAATTGATTTAATTATATTTATTTATTTTTAATAATTATAATTAAATAATTTTTGTGTAAATTTATCATGTTACTTTAAATATTAAAATTTTAAAATTATCATATAATCTACCTCACTAGAAATCACGAAATTTTGCATATAAAATATAATTTTTTATATTGAATTTCTATAAAATTATGTGAAAGAGTTCAAATATGATTTTTTGTTATAAAAGAAATATATATTGTCATTAAAATAATAAAAATAATTTAAAGCTTTTAGTAATAATAATAAAATTTATAATTCTTTAATACTTTCCAATAATGTGTGTCAACATAAGCTCTTTATTCTGAGTAGACTTATCAAAATGAGTTAATCCGATCCTATTAGACTAATTTAATTGGCAAAAATTGTATATCAAGTCAGTCCCAGGCCGGACTACTTTTTTGTTAAGTCAGGTTCAGATCGGATTGTTACAATCCCAATCCTAATCCCAATCTCAGGTCGACATTTACTTGGTGAATTTTTATAACTTGTTATATTTTATTATTATTATCATATTATTTATTTATTTATTATTAATGTATATAATTAATTAATTAAAATTTATTATTATTAAAATTATTAAATATAATTTATTTTATTATTATTATCACTTAAAATTTTATTAAAAGGATGAAATTAAGATAAATTTATTAAAAAAATTGAAATAAAAATTATATCTTTTTAAATTTTAAAGATATTAAATATTAATTCTTTTAAAATAGAAAGTAAGCAACTTTTTAAATATTAATGTAGTTTTGTTCCTAATTTCTTAAGATATATTGGTAACTTTTCAATATATTAAAATTTTAAATTAAAATCTCACCACTTTTAATACTTAAAAGAAAATATTGACTAAAAATAATGTGATTACTTATAAAAAATTATTTATAAAAATGCATTTAATTTAAATTAGTTAAGTTTAAATTTAAGATATAATAATTAATAAAACTTATAATCAAAATTATATATTAAAAATTTTAGGTGATTAGTTAATATTGAGAAACTTTAAGTTTTAGATTAAAATTAAATAATTATTATTGTTATGATTACTCTTATTATTACAAAATATAATTATATTTTATTATTATTACTTAAAAATTATTATTATTATTATTATTATTGTTGTTGTTGTTGTTATTTAATAGAACTAAAAATAATAAAAAAATAAATTAAGACATAATAATTTTTAAAGTGAAAAACCTTCATTAAAAAAGGTAAAAATTATGGGACTTAATCTAGAAAAATTTTACTATTAAATAAGATGAGTACAAATATTTTGCTAACTAAATTTATAACATATGAATATATCACTATTTCTAATTATCTTTTTCACTTGATAATGATCTATCTTCTTGTAAATTATTTTATTGTTTATTTTCTGCATGAAACCAATCTTTTAAACAAATAGCTATCTTTAAGTTTTGATCATTCATAAATGAATTCTTATCATCCAAATTCATTCATCAAGAGAAAATGCACTTTTTGATGCTACTGAAGATATTGGAGGAGTTAGTATATCACGTGCCATAAGAGAAAGTATAAGATATTATATTATTTGTGCTTTCCACCATTCTAAAATGGTAAAATCTGCATATTAGCGACAATAGGTGTAAATAAGTAAGAATTTAACTCATTATTGATTGAAGGAGTATCATCAGTTAAATCTAAGAAATCATCATATTTTTCATGAAATGAGATATTTGTTTTTGAAGAAGATGAAGAACTTATGTATGAATGTGAAGAACTAAATTTATTACTATATACTTGAAATATTTCTAATAGTAAATTATTTATATCATTCATATAAAACTCTAAGTTAAATTCATATTGCATATTTTCATGGTACTTTTATAACAATTTTTTTTAACTCTTTCTTATTTAACTTTAGGATCCATAATTGCAACTATAACATATAAATGAGGAATGTTTCTAAAGTATTTATTTCATTTTGATAAACATTCATTAATAATAATTTCAAACCTATCAATATTTTTAAATTTTAAAAATATAAAACTACAATTAAGTAGAACATGAAGTATTGAGTGAGATATAGGATAATAAGAATTAGATAAAAGATTATTTGCTCCATAAAGTATTTATAAAAATTGTAAGCAAATTTGTGCTCTTTCCCATTCAACATTTTCAAGGTGATGATTAAGTTGAATATTTGTTGAATAAAAAATATTTATAACATCTTTATACTTTGAACAAAATTTCAACATTTTAAAGGTAGAATTTCATTATGTACAAACATCTTATGGAGGTGTCTTAGGTTTCTTAGACATTTGAATATATAACTATTTCCAATCATGCTTTCTAATTGATGATGATTTGATATATAAAACTATATTTTTAAAATTTTGTATAAGTATAGAAATAACTTTTAATGTATCTTGAACAACTAAATTTAAAATATGGCATACACATCTAAGATGAAAAAATTGAGCTTCAAGAATAGGATTTAAAATTAAAATTAAAATTCTAATAGCACTAGTATTAGTAAATGCATTATCAAAGGTAATTGAAAATATTTTATCTAATATCATATATGCACTACAAGTATTTTTTATATAAGAAGTAATAGTAGATGAATCATGTGGTGGTGAAATTGATTTAAAATAAATAATTCTTTTATGTAAAATAAAATTATCATTAATATAATGAGTAGTTATATAGACATAACCCATTGGAGATGGTGATGTCTAAACATTATATGTAAGTGCAATTCTATCTTTAAATTTTGAAAACAAGTTACCTAAGTCTATTTTCTACTCTTTAAAAATTTTATTCAATTTATTTACACTAATATTTCTACTCATACCATGCCATTGAGGATTAAAATGTTGAATAAGGGCATTTAAGTTCGGAGAACTAGTTATACTAAAAGGCATTTCAGCATGACAAATCTATTTACATAATTCATACTCACAATTATCTTGACTAGATATGTTAGAATTTTCACATGAAATATTTACAATATCTACATGCTTAGAAGAATAATGACATCTCAATGTACTAATACCACTATAACTATCAGAATTATAATTTTTTGGATAATATTTGCAAAATGCTTTAATTACACCATATATATTTTTTACATCAAAATGATTCTATATTTCAAATTTTTTTAATCTTTTTGTTAAATCAGATGAGGATGTAGGAGTGTTTACATTCTTATGACTACGAGCATGTTGTAAAAATGAATGTTGAGAAGAAAGAGGAAATGATGTAAATTCAGGTGTACTTGAAAGAGTATTTATAAAATTGTTATTTGAAAAATTAGTAACTATATTTTCTAAAAAAATTTAATCATCAAAATAATTTTGTATATTATTAGGATTATTCAAATCCATAATTAAAATTTATTAATAATGTAAAAATAAAATTACTAATATTAAATTTAACAAGAATAATAATTAACTAAAATACTGTAAAAATTAAAATTAATAAAACTTAATAAAAATATAAAATATAAATGGAATTTAGAAAAAGATTAAAAAGTGTCACTAATATTTTTTTTTCAAGTGAAAATTTCAATACTTTACAACTTCATGCACCACTTCCACCTTCAATCTTCAATATTTACAGAGAAATGAAAATTATAAGAATGAAATTGAAGAGATTAAGATTAAAGAGAGAAAGAATGAATATTTGTTATGTGAATAAGTGAATTGAGTTTGATTGAAAATTGAAAATTTAAGGTAAGTATTTATAATAGTATAAAATATATAGGAAAAGGCCGACTGAGTGACTGTATTGTGCTGTTGTGCAACAACTAGAAAGCCATTGCATAATGGACCAAGGCCCAAGGCCCAAGGCCCAACCCTAATGCCAATGGTTACTCTGTATTCTGCTCTGCCTTGACTTTTGATGTCTGCAACTGCAACTCTACAAGTTTGCATTTTGCTTTGCAATTGCAATGTTGGCTTTTTTGACTTCTATACTTGCATGGAAAACTCATACTCTACATTCCATGCTCATACTTATCTTAATTCTTAGGACGATAAGGCCCTTAATGTAGCAATGCAGATTGTAGACGTAACCATAATAATAATAATTATATGAGATGAGATTTGCTTCGACACTTCATTGAAAAAGATTACCATACGCCATACGACCATACAATTTTGATAATTATATGAGGTGTTCATATGACTAATAGTTATATAGGGAAGATGATCTTCAAGTTAAGGATGTTATTAAAGAGAGAGTTTGGAATTTTAATAATGTTTCTTTTCTACTTCTTGAAAAGGTAGTTGTGAATATTCTTGGTACTCCTTTCAGTCTTACTAAAAAAGAGGATAAGTTAGTTTGGGGTTTATCTAAATTTGGACTTTGCACTATTAAAAGTATATATAATTTCTTAAAAATAATAAACCCCCATTTTCCAAAAATGCAATTTAATTAGATTTGGAAAGTTTTAACTTTAACAAAAATTCATATCATTATTTGACTAACTGTTTTGAAAAAAAAATCTAATAAGAGACCTTTTAAATAGTAGAGGTATGAATGTTCCTTTATCCTGTGTTTCTTATGAGACTGAGATTGAATCTATCACTCACATTTTGCGAGAATGCCCTATAGCAAAGACTTTCTGGGATTCCATTTAGATTCCAATGTCTTGTGCTACCTCCTTCCATTCTAAATTTTCTGTCTAGTTGAGGTAAAATTTAACAACTTTTGTATTAAGTGTCAATCTAAATGTCCCTTGGGGTACAATTTTTTCTTTTGGTATTTAGAACCTTTGGCTCTATAGAAATAATAAAATCTTCAAGGATAACTAATGAAGTTTTGATATAAACAAGATAACTATGTCAAAGGCTACAAAATTTTAGGCTGTTATGACACCTAACAAGATATAAACTCATCAGCTAGTTAAGAAAGTTGGATAGGAACCTCCTTCTAAAGGTTTTTACAAGCTTAATACAGATGGTGCTACCAGAAACAACCTAAGGCTAGTAACTTGTTCAGCAATTATCGAAGATAGTAATGGCCATTAAGTAGTTGGCTATTATAAGGGATTGAAAGTTTCCTCTAATTATAAAGCCAAACTTTGTGGATTGAGAGATGACCTTCTCCTGATTTATAATAGGCAATTACTCCTATTAATTATGGAGTTAGACTCCTTATCAGTTGTCAATATGATTGTAAATAATGTTAACTATTTCCTATTGATACCTACAGCTTAATTGAAGACTGTAAGGATATTATATACAAGCTAGGATCACTTGAAGTTAAGCATATCTATAGGGAGGCTAATTTTGTGGTAGATTATGTAGCCAAAAATGCATATACTCTATGTAATGTTTTGAAAATTATGCCCCTCCCCCTTCAAGTGTTTTGTTGTATTTAATGACTGATCATAGTGGCAATACTATGCCCAAAACAATGTATATTTCTTAGTCTTTTATATATTTCCTATCTTTACCTAAAAAAATAGTTATTTTATATGTCATTCAAGGTCTTGGATGGTCCCATGAATTGAATAAAGTCAACGAAAATGATTTTGTAAATTTTGTTTTATATCGCTTATGTTTTTTTGTACAATAAATAAATTAAATTATAACTCTCACACTAATTTATAAAAAATAAATTTTAAATAAATAAATTATCTTAAATAGTTTATATTTTTTAAACTATCGCCTTTTCAATTTTTTCTTAAATCTATTTTGATTATTTTATAACTCATATTTTTTACAATATAATATCATAAAATATAATTAATGTATTTTAACTTAATTATTTCTTGATTTTAAAGTATAAATATATAAAAATATGTATGTAAATAAATATATAATAAAATATGATTAATTATATTTCAAATAATTATAATTTTATTATAAATAATAATTAAATAAAAATTATATAAATATGTAAGTTCATAAAATATAATTAATTAAATATTATATATCAATTTTTATTTAAAAAATTTTAATTATGTTAATATAATTTGATCTTTAGATTAATATGGATTATTTTAATTTATATATTTATTTCTATTAATACATTATTTTATATTATTTTATAATTTCAATTAATTCAATAATTAATTTTAAAAAATATTTTTAATACAATCAAATAATTTGTTAGCTATTAATTATTGACTAACTTATTAGTTGCTAGTTAACTTTTGGTTATTAGTTAATTTATAAATTATTTGTACAAAATAGAGCTTAAGCATAAATAATTAGTATGATCAACAATAAAGATGGTAATATGAAAGTTAAGGTTAGAGATTTCAAAACATGTATCAATTATTATCAATTTATGAATTTAATATTCTAGTGATATTTTAAATATTATTTTCAATATTGAAATTTTTTCAAGTCAAATTGTTGTATAAATTCTTATAATTCAAGGCCATTTCGGTTGGATGCAAAGGTACAAAATATAAAGAAATAAATAAAGGATTTTAAAATTATTAGAGATGTACACGCATTGAATCATTAAATTTTAAGCAGGGCTTTTCATGCATAATTGTATGAATTGCAATGTCCTAAGTTCAAAGCTAACCCATTTGGTTTTTTTTTATTTTAAAATTTGGTTCTCCTTAACTTGATTAAATTTATATATGGTTCAAAACCCAATCCAAAAGTTTGATTATTTTTATTTTTATTATTATTTTAAATAAAAAATAAATTTATATGTATAAAAATATATATTTAAAGAAATAATAGGATATTTAGTCATATAAAATATTTAATTATATCAAACATTTGGAAACCTACTTAGGCATTTTATCAAACATTTGCCTAATGTGATTCAAATTATGAATTCCTATCAACATATTGTGCATTTAACTTCATAAACATAATTGACAAAATAAAAAAAAATAAGAGTTCACAATATGGCATGAATCAATTTGAAGACCTCATGATGAATGAAAGTTTAGGACTATACCTTTGTGGAATGACTAAGAGGATGACTTGCCACAGATTGGATCAAATCAAGAATGACATATTAGACTGCAACATTGCCATTTAGCACTAAGCTTTCAATGTAGCCTAATGAATAGTCTGAGCACTTCCAACAAGGCTCCATTAGAAAGTCAAATAGATCAAAATAGGTTATCGAGGTTCCATTAACAAGGGAAACAATAAAGCTTCTTGAATGGACATTCTCATCTTAGACAGTTTATGAGACATAAAAAATAAAAAGTTACCAAATTGGAACTCTTTCTATGAAATCAAAAGGCTAATCTAATTTTTAGAATAATTTCATATTGAAAATTATTTTCTATATCGTAACATATCCTAAATTCAATTAGATTGCAAAGAGGTGGCAACCAATTTAGGTGGAACAATTTGATCATCTATGGTAATGTTTTTGTAAAAAGATTAAGAATGAAAAACATTAATAACTTAGAAAAAATTTGATTAAACTCCTTTATCAAGGAAATTCGGCTTCCAAGACTAAGAGATTTGCTTGTTTTGATCATAACTTATCAAATAAGTAGACAAAAACTTGATACTCTTTTTAATTGGATTATTAAAAAACATTAAGAATTGGTACACTAAACTCCTTAATTGTAGTATTACATTGTTGATCATCATTATTACTTGTGGAAACAAGAAGAAAAATTACTAATCCATATTGTTCAAAATTTTGCTATCTAAGGAGTTCTCTTCTCTTCCAAGAAAAAAGCTCATAAATTGTATTTTTCTTCCATAGCTATAACCTTGCGAATCCAGAGAACAAAAACATCAATAAAAAAATATTAGTTAAATATGCTTGTTAGAGCAATCCTAATTTCAGGCTAAAAAGAATCATCTTGCCCATACTACATTATTAGAAATTTAGGAAAATTAGTCAATGTTGCCATGGAATCAGTAGTGTGGTGTTTGTCCTTTTCTTGCTATGGTGGTCTAAAAAGGATAACTTTTGACCTTGGAATGTGGCTACGGAGGCCACATATGGCACTAATGATAAATTTACAATGAATTTGGACCCTAATAAAGGTATAATATGCTACATTCAAAGGGTTGACAGATGAAAGTTGTGAGAGTGGGCCTTATAAGGGATATTTTAGATCGGTCTACGTAGATCTACCTAATAGAGATATGACACGTATCTCTAATAATTATCATCTTGCAAAAGGCATCTTTAGTCCATGCTAATAATATAGGTTTGTGCAGTATGAGAATGTTTCTCTAACTTAGAAGGAGGCCAACTAGATGTTAGGCTTTAATGTTTATACAACTTGGTGAAGTGCTAATTAGATATTTAAGCTTCCAAGGTGGGTTTTTATGAAGCAATATTTGATTGGTTGCCTAGTTCCTGTGGATAGGAAGTGAGAGGTCTCAAATATAGTTAATGCTTATACTTGATTCGATATGAAGAGTCTAATCAAAATGTCATTATTACATGATATAATTTGATTTATCACCTAAAAGAATTTTGTAGGCCCACTTATTTTTCATGTGGGATTTCATGCCTTAATAAATAGCTTTTTTATTGGCTATAATTAATGAGATGAAAATTAAATAAACTAATTTTATTCATCTACACATATATTTCATCTTTGTAAAATATTGAAATGCTAAAAAAATGTTAAATATAAATTAAAGGATAAAAAGTGTTAAAATTATAAATTAAGTAAATACCCTTCCAAAATTCTTTGATTTAGATGAATACAAAATATTAAAGAGTGGAAGGTTTTGGAGGATTCACTATAAACTCTTATATCCTTTCTATCTGTAAACAAAACTCCTAAACAAAGGAAAGAAAATTCCATAATATTTTGACTTTGTTTATTTTGGTATAGGATTTTTTTTAGGAATATAGTTAATATTTTATATATTTCATATTAAATATAGAAAGTTTGTTGAAAAAGAAGAAGTTATTTTCCTTAATTACTATAGTTCTAATATTACTTTTTTTTAGGAAAAAAATTTGGAGATAATATATCTCTTCCATCCTTATACATAAATATGAGATTTTTCTATAAAAAATATTTTTTGAAAAACATATACATCCTTCACTTCCTTTTCTTTTCCTCCATTTCCACCCAAGCAACTTATTATAATAACAAGCTAGTTAAATCAACATTTTACTATTAATTTAATGATTAATGATGGTTTCTTTTGGACCTATAAAAATAAAGGGAGAAATTGACTTGGTAGAAAATGATGTCCAAGAGAAGCTGAAAACGTTGTGGGTGTTGTGGAGGCTGGTGGCATCCATGATCCAAATGGATTGTGATACATGCGCGGAGACGTAATAATTCACCATCCTTGGTCAACTGTAAGCAAGGACACCAACTATAATAATAAATTTTTGGTCTTTCTTTGATTGATGCTTTGTATTCCACGAGGAGCTTCAAGCAAGCTTCCGACGACTTTGTCCAAGTTAGTTGCACTAGGCAAAAATGGTATTTATAAATATTTTTATAAGTTGGATTTTGTTATAATAAGCCCTTTAAAAATTTTGATATAAGTTTGTGGAAAAGTTATAAAATTAAATTTGTAATACCTAATAAGGTTCTTCGTTCAATTTACAATAATACTGAAACCCACCTTAAAAATTTGAAAGAAATGATAATAGAAAGATTTTTTACAATATATTTAGTTTAAGTATATAATTGCATCTTTTATAATATTAGAAGGTTTTTTAACAATGAGATATAATACAAAAAGTTATATGTATTTTAATTTTTTTTCAAGTGTTAAGACTAAATTCCTTTTTTTTTTTTATGCATGTGGGGACCTATCAACAAAATTTACTTCAAGTTATTCTTACATTTCTAGTATACGCATGAGTACAGTAAACAAAAGTACTAAAAAATCCCCGAGGCTTAAATGTTTTTGACTTATTTAATTTAATTACTATTAATAAACTAATTTAAAGTAGAGTCATTAAGTAGAGAGAGAAAATGACTGTAAAATAAATCGGGTCGCAAATTTCAATATAGATTTTGTAGGCATTTCTCAAACATCCTCTGATTTTTATTCTTGTTTTTTTAATAACAGTAGCAATTTGGATTTACATGTTGTATAAAAAATCTAGCTCAGCATTCATGTGATGTATGAAATTTATTTTTAATCAAAATCAATATATATATTTTATATTTTATAAATAAATATTATAAAAATATTATTATAGATAATAAAATTTATACAGTTAAAATTAAAATTATTTTTAGTCAAAATTATATATATGTATAAATATATATTTCATCTTTTATAAATAAATATTAATAAAAATTATTATAAAGTTAATACAATTTATTCAGTTAAAAATCATAATTAAAAATATAAAGATATATATATATATATATATATATATATATATATATATATATATATATTTAAATACACGCATTATTCTTCTCAATTTTTTTAATAAGAATCATCTATTTTATGAAAAATTAATGTAAGATGTTAAAATTATTAATCAAATAAAAAAAATTAAAGCTTGAGATATTAGATATTCAATCCCATCAAATTTATATATTTTAAAAATTAGTTTAAAAATATAATAATCACTTTTTTATAATGAACATTATAATGAATTATAATATGAGTATACATATGAATAATTCATTAAAAATATAAAATACATTTAAGTAAAAATAATTATTTTATATTATGCAAATATTCTGCTTAAATATAGTTTTAAATTTGGAGTGTTTGAAATGTCAACTAATAAGAATATTAATAATATTATAAAATTTATAATTTAAAGTTCAATATGATTTAAAATATAAGAAGAAATCTACCGCAACATTTGTCAGATTTAACTAATAGCATGAAATGATAATATGGTAAATAAAATATTTTAAGAAGATATTTATAGCATAAAATTTAAATATATATTTACCATAACTTAGATTAATTTTAGTGAAATAAAGTGATAATAAATATAAAATATATGCTCATACGAGTATTATAATTATAATAATATTAGGTAAATATGCAAGATTACAATGATGATTTAATATATAAATAACTAATTAGGAATATAAAATATATTTGAATAAAAATAAATAATTATAAAATTTTTAAGATAAATATTAATTATAATTTATTAGTAGATTGTAATTTTTTTATTTATTTAAAAAAGGATAAAAAATTAAATAATTATAATATATTAAATTTATAAAGAAAGTAAATTAGTCTAATAAGATCTAATAATGATAGATATTGCATTAAATGGTCTTTGATACAAATTATTTTTAGGTTGTTTTGGGAGAGAATTTTTTCTTTTAGGAAAAATTTGCAGATGGAAGAGTTTTAAAAGAAAATGTAAATAGATATAGATAAATTGATATTTATCATAAATTAAATTATTTTTATTAAAATAAAATTATAACATATAAAATATATACCTTTGTGAGTATTAAAATTATAATAATATTATGTAGATATACAAGAGTACTATAATGATTTATAATATTAGCATATACAAATAAGTCATTAAGAATATAAAATATATTTAAATAAAAAATAAAAAATTGTAAAATTTTTAAGATGAATATTAAATATAGCTTATTAGGAGACTGTGAAATTTTTTAATTTCATTGAAAGATGAAAAAAAATTAAATAATTATAACATATTAAATTTAGAAAGAAAATAAATTAGTCTAATAAAATATAAAAAATACTAGATATGGCATTAAATTCACTTTAGTATGAATTTTTTATTGGTTACTTTGGGAGAAAATTTTCTGTTTTGGGAGGAAAATTTGCACATGAAAGAGTTTTAAATGAAGGTATAGAATATAGATAGATATAAATATAGATAAGTGCATATATAATATATGCTTATATTGGCATTACAATTATAATATAATTATAATAATGTCATGTAAATTTGTAAAAGTATTATAACAATTTATAATATGAATATATATAAATAATTCATTAGGGATATAAAATATATTTGAATAAAAAATAATTATAAAAATTTTCATATATATATTAAATATAATTTCTTAGTAAATTATGAAAAATTTTCATTAATTTAAAAAGTGATAGAAAATTAAATAATTATAATATGTTAAATTTAAAATGAAAGCAAATTAGCGTAATAAAATATAAAAATAGTAGATATTACATTAAATATTCTTTGCCATGAATTTCCTTTTTGAGATTGTTTTGGGGAGGAATTTTTTGGTTTTGAGAGGAAAATTTACAAGTGGAAGAATTTTAAATGAAGATATGAATGGGTAACAATCAAAATAAATTCAACTGAAATTTGTTAAGAATGATAATTGTGTATTAATTTAAAAATTGTCTTTTCATATTTTTAATTCAATTCTTTCTTATTTATTTCTATTACAAGTTAAATTGGTATCAATTATCATATTTATATTTATTACAATATTATTTCCTAATTTATAAACTCTTATAATTGTATCATATAAAAATTTTTTTCTGCTCTTTTTTAAGAGTGAAAATAGGTTAAGTTAAATTAAATTTTATATTAAAAAGGTCAAGCTTATTTTGTAAAAGATTAGATTAAATTTAATTTATTAACTTGTATAAAATCAAAATCCATGCTCTATTTGGCTTATTAAAAATTTTTGACCTAAGCTACTAACCATTTCAAAACATACTTGCAAACAGAGCCTCAAATGAGCTAACTGATGATAGCCTTTAAAGTCAAAATAAGCCAACAATCAAATGAGGCCAATGCATATATTTGTATGTGTTAAAATATTAGTAATATTATACATGTAATTTATATTATATTATATTATAGGTTTGGTTAATAAATTTAAAAGAAGCCTTAAAAAATAAGTTTGGTTTATTTAGCTTTCCCAACTTTATCCTAATTTATTTAGTTAAATAAGTTAGATTAGATTAAACAAAAAATAAGTGAGGTCGTAGATTCATAATAGGCTACTTGATTTATTCCCACCCTTGCTTCCTTCTATGTTATTTTTCTTACTATATTTATAATTAAATAAATTTATTATGTCATTTTAAAAACGCATTAACTGAACACAATAACTATTCTCTTATTTATAAAGTTGACGATTATAATATCTCTTAAATTTTATTATCAACATTATTAGTCTCTTATTTTTACTTTTGATATAATTATTCATCTTTTGATTCACATACAATGTTAAAATAAATGAACAATATTAAAGTAAATGGTTAAATCTCATTTTAGTAATATTAAATATATGCTTTTTTTGTTATATTTTTTATTTATTTTAGTATTACAAATAAGTAAAGGAATAAATAATTATAATAAAAATAAAAATTAAGAACTAATAATGTTGGTTAAAACCTTTATGAATGAGGAAATAAATATTTTGTTTACTCAAAATCTTTTAGTTGACTACTCTAAATTTGCAAGTTTAAGAAAGATTAACAAAATTCTAAAAAATTAAGAAATTATAAAATTTCAAAAATTGCAATTAATTCAATGATAACTGAGAGAGCATAATCATAATTAAAGTATAAAAAAAGAAATAAAATTCTTTCAAAAATTTTTAATTAACACTTACAATCCAATTAATTAGTTGATGATATTTTTTATATTTATATAATGTTAATATTATAAATGATTTCTATGTAATAACAAATGGTCACAAGTACCAAATATTTAAGATATAAAAGAATTAGAAAATTAAAATAATTATTAAAATTATGTGATGTATTAAATTTTATTGATAGATAGGTAAATTTTATATATTTATAGATAATATAAATATAAATAAAAAATGTCTTTGAAATTTTAAGATTGTCCTTTTTGAATATTCCAATAACATATTTTTTCATTTTATCTATCTTTAATCTATAATTTTCTACCAATTCTTCTTAATTTTTTTCCCAAAATATATTATTCAATTTTGGGTATAATCAATCCACCTATAATACTAGGTTACTTTGTAATTGTTGCCTTTTAAGGGTCCAAATTACAAATTAAAATAGCTATCAATTGCCTTAGATGGTTAGTGACCATAATATAGCTAGGCTTAATTTATCTATTTCCTGAACTTATAGCATTTATGATCTTTAGAATGCCACATCTCTAACATTTATTGATCTTGATTGCATTCCAAGGGATGGAAGCAGGTAAAAAAAAGTACATCATCAACTATAATCAATGGAGCTACATTTACACAAATTGAAGCCATCCATTTTTTTCAACAAATCTTGATCCTTGATCAATGCACATCGTTTCACTTAAGTTACTTCCTTCCTTTTGTTTTGCTTTCTTTGCAAAACTCACTATTTCAATTTTTTCTCAACTTTCTTTGTTGCTCTCAAACCCTACAATTTCTTAGATGGTTTTAGGCATTAATGTCTTTTACATAGAAACACCAATTCTTTTGCCAAACTTACTATTTTTCTCAAATCTTTAATGGCTTTCAATTAGATAAACAGTTGTTCAATTCCTTTGGATTAATCAAGAACTCTTTAACAATTTGTATCACTACCAAATCATTTAAATTTATTGCTAAATTTGTACATTAACCATGGCTAATTTGTAGAAATCAAAATGACTCTAGGTGGATTGCAAGTCTTTTAATCTTAAAATTATTAGATATATTATTGCTTTATATGCTTGAAATATTTTTTTCTTACTATTACATTATTTTTATTGAAATAGGGATTCGAATGAAGTTAGAAACTACTTGGATACACTTAAGTTAAAAGGAGGTCATGAAGGTAAAAGATTATTAGATGTATTTCAAATGACAAGGTTATATTTTGTCACATGTTCATAGTGTGTTATTATCTTGAAATTGAATGTAAAAAACATATAAAAGATCTATAATGATAATCATAGACATTTTATTTTTGTCATATGACCATTTTATAATATATTTAGGATGTAATGTTAAATAATTTCATATTATTCCCGCTATATGTATTATTCTTACTCATAAAATCATTCTCTTATAAAATATGAAATAAAAACAAAGAACAATTTCCAACACAAGCAATATTAAACAAATATGATTGAATAAAAAGAAATTAAAAATTCTAGTTAAAACTTATAATTTTAGTGCTATTGGGGTTCTTTTGATTTTAACCATTGTCGGAGAAAAGGTAATAACTGCTTTGCCAACACTTTTAAGAGTCAAAATATGAGACTTAAAATAGTAACTCTTTAATTATAGTTCAATTTTGATAGTTAGCAATAGGACTTCGAGGAGGAGAAGAAGAAGAAGAAGAAGAAGATAGGAAAATTATAAAAAAAGAAAAAGGAAAAATCTTTGAAATGATTTGCAACAATGAAGGGTGATGAAAATTTATTAAATACAAATGAAGGCTTAAGATTTAGATTTAAAGGACTGCAGCTCCATTAATAGTAAAAGATTCCAATTTAATCAATGAAACATAACAGCATTAGGTAAGGGGATTAAGAGTAACCCTATTTTCTATGATGCCATCTAACATTGTATTTGTACAAATTTTAAGGTTTTCTTTTACTTCTTTAAAATATTTTTGAAAATTTATTCTTTAAAATTTAGAAAATTATAGTTTATGAGATTTTTTTATAATATTATAAATTTTATAAGCCATTACTATCACGACTCAAATTAGGAGTCATGATTGGCATATGACCTTAAAGGAAATATACATAAACTAGCTCATGCAAACTTTTTATAATACTAAAAAATCTATAATTTGTTAGTTGTTATGCATATATTTTTTTGTACATCTAATAGTCCTAACATGGATCCTACGCTTTTTTACCTTCAATATTATATTCACATTATTAGCATAGTTAATAGTTTCATCATAGACTTTCACCATTTAGTCATCTTTAAAATATTTTAATAGTAAATCATGTTTATATAAACATAATCTTTGACACAACAAAAGTTAGATCTTGCTTCTAGGTTATAAGGTAATTAAGTGTTAAAGCATATATTTTATTATAAAATAATAACTTTATCTCTTTTTTCGATACGGATGATGCATACGACTTACCACTACATAGTACTCCTCTATTTATGATGATGAGGATAGTGGACCTGAAACTTCACTTTTATTTAAAAAATATAAAAAACACAATAGTGAGTCATTTATTGAATGAATGTATAGCATGAAGCCAGTAGAAATGGGATAAGTTAAGGCACAACCTTTTCAAAAAAATCTTAAAATTTACAATTAAATCAAGCATATTGAATTGTAAAAATGCACATGCTGCCCTATTTCAAAAATTCTCATTTCAGTTATATATGAATAGTACCTATGAGAATTAATATTGTAAAATATTGATGTTTCATTTTTAATATGATGTTGGAATTGTTGGGAAAAATCTTAATAAAATTTTGAATTGATTTAATAACCCCTAAGGGCACTAAATCATGATATATACACAAGCAATTGAAGTTGCAATTATAAGGATATTGGAGTGATTTTAATTGTATAGGATGAATGATGATATAGAATCATGTTGTTAGTTATTTATGTGATTTATATATTGTTATTAATATGAATAAAAAAAGTTGTATGTATTACCGTTAAATACCATAATATATAGTTAAAGAAATTAAATACTTAAGAATTATAATTTTTATTGGAAAGTTGGTAATAATTTATCTTTGAATATCTTGTTGAGCATTGATAAAATATGAATAGGTATAAAAGTAGTTAGGCTTTATGGCAAAGTTGGTATTTTAAACATACCTAATGAATTTGAAATGAAAAATTAATGCTATGACTGGCATCTTATCATTACTCACTTTGTACATGAACTATTAAAGGGGATTTACATCCTTCATAGGGAAGCAGAGGAATGATAAGGATTGAAGGGATAAGATTGGAGGTTTAATGCCTAGGTAGGCGGGGGATATGGTTGGACCAAAGATATAAGGAGAAACCTATATATCAACTATTATCATTTGTTAGGAAGATCTATGTGATTATTATACAAAAAAGTTATATAAATTAAAGAAATACTTATATCATATTTACATTTTACATTGCTTACTATTATGTTTTTGATTGATTAAGATAAGAGCTTCGTAGAAAAGGAAAGGTATAGCCACTTATTAAGTATATTAATATTCATACATTCTATTGTTAATCTTTTTATTTACATGTTCTGAGAATAGTATGCCCCAGCATAATTGATATTTACATTTGGACCCTTCTAACTCCATATGATGCCTTTCTAGTTATATTTCACTACAAATTCCACATAGCTACTGATGGGCCATATATATACTATTTTGTAAACCTTAAAAGAATAAATTTTGAGTCAAACTCATTTGTAATCAATCCTATCTTGCTAAACCATCCATAGGGAGATGTAGTAAGTAGTTCTAGTTTAATAAACATGCCTTCATATTCTTCATATGAAGAATTAGATCTTGAAGAGGATCCTAATTAGCAACAAGATGATTTTAATTAGGAGTTTATCTATTTTTTTATTAGTGTTTGTATATTTATTATAGTATCTTCATAAGAATTTTGGAACTTTGTATAAATCTTTTATATATGTAAATTATATTTTATTTTTTAAGTGCACTTGCGATAGAAATTTTATTTTCAAAAATATCTATTATTATTATTAAATAGTAAAGAATTAGAAGTATTTTAAAGGCTTATAAAGATATTTTTGTTACTATAATAGTACTAGTTAGATATCTTTACATCGATTATGATATCTAGAAATTAGGTCATGATAAGAAATTTTAATGTATAAAGTGCCTTCCATAAGCAAGGAATTGATGGACTATTAATGAGATGTGTAGCTGAAAATGAAAGGACTAGGTTAATGGTTAAGATGCATGAAGAAATATGTGGTGATAATGGATCATGCCTCTATAAAAGGCTATAGTGGCAAAGACATTTTTGGCTAATGATGAAAAATGAATATGACCAGTTTCAAGCAGATTATTAGGAATGCATGGAAGAAAGGACAAATATAGGGTTTTTGGACATGGAAGATTAGAGGAAAAATATGATTGACTACTTACAAAGTAGTATTTTGCCTATTAACCCAAGAAATGCTAGAAAAATCACTATGCAAGTTAGTTTAAGGATGGAATCCTTTATAAGAAAAATAAAGGCAACACACTATAAAGATGTCTAAGAGAATATGAACAACAAATTGTGATAAAAGAATTTGATCAAGAGTATAAGAAACTCTACCATGAATTTCTATGTTTAGGATATTATTAGCTAAGTATGGAACTATATGCCAGATGATTTGTGCAATGCCTCCAGCCTTATTGATTACATTGGAATGTTATTTGTGTTTTTGTTATAGAATTACAAATACTTACGCTCCTCAGCCATTTCATGCTTGGGCATTTGACTTGATTAGACTTATCAACCTTGGATTAAAAGGAAAGGCATGGATTTTAGTGGCAACTAAATTATTCACAAATAGGTGAAGGCTATCACATTAAAGAATGCAAATAAGTAAATTGTTGGAATACTTATCAACGAGAATATCATTTATCATTTTAGAATCCCAAGGCATATCATCTCAGACAATGATACACCTTTTATGAATAAATTTGTCATGACACTATTAAAGAAGTGTAAGATTAGACATGATAGTTTAGTCTTTATTATCCATAAGGAAATAGCCAAGCTAAATCTATAAATAAAATACTGTTAAAGATCCTAACTTAGTTGGTGCATGACAAGCCTAAAGCTTAGGTCAATCATTTACCTTATGAGCATATTGATCAATTAAAATAAGGCTAGCTTAAGCAAACCCCTTTTTGTTAATATATAAAATTGATATGATCTTAAAAAAGGTAACCACAAAGACTTATATAAGAGAATCAAGGATATGCTTCAAAGGGCTAATTCAAAGGGCTTGGATGCATGAAAGAAGCTCTTGGAAGAGCTAAATACATGGAATATGTGCATTTTGGCCATTTAGGCTAATTGATGCTATTTTGGCCATTTTGGGCCTTAGTTTGCATTTTTGTCATGTTTTGCGATATTTTGAAACATATTTGGCCTTCTATTTGTTAGTGATTTAGCCTATTATTTTACTATTTACTTAGAGTTATTTGCTATATTACTATTAATTTAGGGTCTAATTGAGTTCATTTTAGCTTATCTTCAACTAGGATTTTAGAGAGTTATATAGGGAGACTTGTTCTTTATAAATATAAAGTTTTAAGACTTTGTAAATTATGAATCACTTGATGCCTTCTTTATAAAAGCATACTTTTTCTTGAATTCTTAAATGAATTTATGGCTTATTAAAAGGACTCAACTATTGTGGCTTTAATATTCACTTATCAAGGATACATCTTCCACACTTATTAAAAGATTCTTTTCCTTTATGGTGTAATCAAGAGGATTTAGATTGCGACATTATCAAAAGGATTCGACTTTTTCGCAGTAATATTCATTTATTAAGGATACATCTTTTGCAGTTATTAAAGGATTTTCTTCTTGTATGGCATATTCTTTATCACTTATTACTTCCATTCTTTCTCTTTCAGAGTGTGGTATGATTATTCTTTTATTTTTAATTTATTTACTAAATTTTGGGACAATTTATCAGTTAGATTCACATCATTTGGTATCCATTCATTATCAACTTATTGCTATCTCCATGTAATAAAAATGAAATTTAATGTTGATAATATTGATAATAATGAAAAATTCATTTTAATATATTTTATAAAAATGGTAAATTAATGAGTTTAAACATTGTATTAACTTTTAAGTTTTTTTTTGTTTTTCTACAATAAATTTGTATTTTATTAATATTATACATTATGATAATAATAAATTTAATTAATAATGTCAATTAAAATTGTATCAACCCTCAGGATCTTTAGTAAAAATGGTAAACTAATAGGTTAAATACTACTAACACATCAAAAGGCCTAATAATTTCATAAACATAATAAAAGCACAAATTAAAGCCTAAGATAGTTAAATGATGATGTGAATTCCAAGAATGAAGAGGAGCTTTCACATCTACCAAAGGGTCTAATAGTAAGAGCTAAAGTTAAGAAGATTAATAAAGGATTTTAAGGGCTTATAGAAGAAGCTTGGATGTATAATAAAACAAAGTTGGATGAACGAGCTTAGGTGTTGTATATTTTACCCTTGGCTGAATTTGTGAAAGTACTCAAGTATAGTACTTGAGTACTAAGCTTTATTTTTAACTTTGTATTCAAAGACTCAAATATAATACTCGAGTATTTGTAGTTTTTTTACCTAGTACTCGAGTAGTGTGCTTGAGTACTTCAAGGTTGGATACACTCCTAAGTGTTATTTTGCCTTATTTCTTATTATTAAAGATATTATTGAACCTTATATTAGTTTGCCCTATTATTTATCATTTTATTTTAAATAATTAATATTTTTAATTAGCTTTCTAAATTAGGCCTAATTAGTCCAATTAAAGCCTCATTAGCTTAGTTGACTTTTTAACTTTGAAGACCTATTTGAGGAAGGTTGTTCCTCATTATTACAACTTTTAGCATTTGTAAATTTGAAAAATTCTTTGAGAGCTTTTTCTTTTAATGGTTCTAGCTAGAACTTTAGACTTATCAAGATTGATTCAACTCTTGTGGTATCAAATCTCATTTATTAGAAGATCAACATTCTTTATGGCATGATCTCTTTCATTAATTGCTTAGATTCTTCCTCTTTTCTAAAGCAAAATTATATAGTAGCCAAGTAAAGTAGTTAAGTATTTAAAGGTAGGGAGCATATAAATTAGTGGTACTTGAATCTAGTACTTGGATACCTTGAACAAATTGTTTAGTACTTAAGTCTACTACTTAAGTATTTCAAGATAGAAACAACTTTAAGCTATTGTACTTGAGTAAATATTTAGGATTGTGATATTCACTTGTAAATTAGCCCTTTATCCTATTTTTCTTAACACTAAAGGTGTTATACAATCATTTGAGGTATTAATTAAAGAAAAATCAAAATAAAAATGAATAAAAGAAAAGAAAAGAAAAGCAAGATCAATAGATAAAAAATGAAGATCAAAGAAAGTAAAGAAAAAGAAAATCAAAAGTGAAAGCAAAACAAATGGAAAGAAAGAAAGAATTCCTAAAAAAGGAAATTTGTTTATTAAAAGGTTAATTATTCAATTGTATGCTTTATTTCATCTTTAAACTTCTTATTTTGAATTAAACCTTTCATTACTTCTTTCATACATTTTAATATTCTTTTCTTTAACAATCTTAGTTTTTAGTCTTGTTTCTTCATTGTCTATTATGTGCCTTCAATTCTTTTTTATGTTTTCCTTTCTTGAATTCCAAGTGTGTCTATTAATCTTTTGATTATCTACTTCTTTCTTAAGTGAAAATATTTATTATGATTGTGAATCTTGCTAATAGTGTCATTTAATTCTCAAAGAGCTATTAAGATAGAAAAATAAAAGTGTTAGAAGGCAAGAGCATGTGAAATCATTTAAGGAAAAAAATATTTAGTGTGCAAACATAAGTTGAGTGTTTTAAAACTTAGGTGAAGAGTAAGCTGTTATGAGGTTCTTTTCTTGAAGCAAATAATTTTTTTAAAGATATGAGAAAGTTGTGTAAAAATTAGTGATATAATGAATGTGATTCAAGAACAATTGGATAGAGCTATGAAAGAAAAATTAGGGAGAGTTATGTAATAATAATTTGAGATAATTGATGAGAAGATTGGAATAATAGAGTGAGGAAGAAGAGAGGGAAATAAAGAAGGGAGAAAAGAGAAAATAAGAGATAACATGATAAAGAAGGCATAAATAGTAATGATAGAGGTGGAGGTAATAGGAGTTAGTAAGAGTTCAAACTCATTATATAGAAGTGTGAGAATAGGAGGTGAAAGAGGGGAAGAAAGAAGAAAATATGATAAAGGAAGAAGAATTGAAGGGAAAGATGAAAAGAGAGAAGAAGATAGATGAAAGAGAGAAGAAGTGGATGATAAACTTGATAATATCAATGTGAAGTTTCTTTCATTCCAAAGGAAAAATGATCTCAATGCTACTTATAATGCGAAAGAAAGGTAGAGTTAGTATTGGTTGCCATAACTATTTTGAAAAGAAGAAGATAAAACATGTAGTTATTAAATTTTATAAATATGACATTGTTTGGCAAGATCAATTCATGACAAATGTTTAGAAAAATAAAGAAAACCTATTTATACTTGGGAAGACTTGAAATTTGTTATAAGGAAGAGATTTATTCCTAACCATTATTATAGAGACATATGCCAAAAATTACAAAGCCTTACATAAGGCTCTAATAATGTTGAAGAATTCCACAAGGAGATGAAGCTTGTTATGTCAAGAACTAATGTTAAGGATGACAAGGAGATAACTATGGCAACATTTCTCTATGGCCTAAGTAGAGAAATTGCTAATGTGGTTGAACTACAACATTATAAAAATATAAAGGATATAATGCATATGATTATGAAGGAAGAAAGGCAATTTAAGGGGAAGAGTTTTTCCAAACATAGTTCTCATTCAAGTTCTATATGGAAGTCATAGGATAAGAAAAATGATTAGAAAAAAGATAAAAGGAGCAAGCATAACAAAAATTCTCCTTCTAAATTAAAAGGTGAGGACCTTAAAGGGAAATAGAAAGTTAAAGAACCTTAAAGACATTCCAAAATCAAATGCTTTAAATTCCTTAGGAGAGGTCACATTGTTAGTAAATATCCTAACAAGAGTGTTATAATTTTGAAAGATAGAGACTATAAGTCCATTAATGATAAAGAGAATAAAAAATCCGTAACATCTTTTTGTGATGAAAGTGAAGAAAGTGGTTTGATAGAGATGCTTTAGTGATTATAAGAGTATTAAATGTGCAAGCAAAATAAGAAAGGAAGGAGCAAAGAGAAAACATCTTCCATACTTGGTGTAACATCAAAGGCAAAATGTGCAATATCATCATAGATAGTGGTAGTTATGCAAATGTAGCTAGTACTATTTTAGTAGGGAATTTGAATTTACCTACTTTGTAATATCCCACTCCATACAAATTAAAATGATTGAATAATAGTAGGGAAATTAGGATGACTAAGTAAGTGATGGTGTCTTTTTCCATTTGAAAATACCATGATGAAATACTTTATGATGTTGTCCCTATGTATGCTTGCCATCTTTTTATTGGGTAGGCATTAAGAATTTGATAAGAAAGTTACCTTTAATGATATCCTCAATATGTATGAATTTATGAAAGATGTGAGAAAAATAAATATTAAACCTTTAACCCTACAACAAGTATACAAGGATCAAGTTAGGTTATAAAAAAAAGAGAAAAAGAGTATAAAAAAATTAAAAGTGATAATAAGAGGAAAAATGTGACTAAAAAGAAAAACAATGTGAATGAAAAAAGAGAGAGCTTAAAACAAGTGAGTGAAAAAATGAGTGCATATACAAAAATGAGTGATACGAGGAGTGCACACTTTGCATCTTCGCTTATGTTTGTACTATCTTATTAAAAAGCCTATGTTAACACTAACCAAGAAAATCTTATTTTGCCAAGAGCTATAAAATTTATTTTGTAGGAATTTGAAGGAGGCTCTAAGAGAGCTATCACCTAAGAAGGGTATTAAGCATTAAATTGACTTAATACCAGGAGCTTCTATTCCAAACCATCCTAACTATTGGGCTAACTTGAGAGAAGTAAAAGAAATTCAAAGGTAAGTGGAGGACTTATGTTAAAAGGATACATAAAAGAAATCATGAAGCCATGTGCAATTTCAATCTTAGTGGTACATAAGAAGGATGGATATTAAAGAATGTGTGTTGACTGCTAGCTAACTAACAAAATCACTATAAGTATAGACATCCTATCTCTTGGCTTGATGATATGCTTAATGAACTACATAGGTTTTATATCTTTTCAAAAGTTAATTTAAAACATGGATATTATCAAAAAATATGAAAAGGGATGATGAATGGAAAATTGCTTTTAAAATAAAACATATTTTAATAAGTGGCTTGTGGTATCCTTTGATTTGTTTAATGGACCGAGCATACTTAAGAGATTAATGAATAATGTTTTATGCCCTTTCGTTAGAAAATTTATATTTATTTATTTTGATAACATCCTTATATGTAGTAAGAATATGGATGAGCATGCTTTGCATTTGAAATGTGTGTTACAAGTTTTGAAAAATGAAAAATTAAATGCAAACATGGAAAAATATTCATTTTATTTAGATAAAATTATTTTCTTAGGTTATATTATTAGTAGTAAGGAAATTGAAGTGAGGATCTTTCATGGGTTAGCTAGCTTTTATATAAGGTTTGTGAGGGACTTTAGTATTATAACTATCCTTTTAAATGAATTAGTTAAAAAGAATGTTAAATTTTATTAGAGAGAAGAGCAAGAATGTGTATTTAATTTGTTCAAATGTAGATTATGTTTGGCCCTTTTACTTGCTTTTCCAATTTTTTTTCTAAAACATTTGAAATTAAATGTGATGCTTTAGGAATGAGTATTGGAGTTATTTTAATGTAGGAAAAGAAGCCTCTTGCTTTCTTAAGCTAAGTGGAGTGGCTCTTAACTATCCACTTATGATAAAGAGTTTTATACTTTGGCTCGTGCTTTGAGACTTGGCAACACTATTTATGGCCAAAGGAGTTCATGATTCACATTGATTATGAATCCTTGAAATACTTGAAGAGTAAAGAAAAGCTAAATAGAAGGCATGCAAAGTGGATTGAATTCATTGAAGCATTCTTATATGTCATATAATACAAGCAAGGGAAAGATAGTGTAGTTACCGATGCATTATCAAGAATGTATCTTTTTATCTCAACTTTGTAATTCAAGTTGTTAGGCTTTGAACACATTAGAGATTTATATGGGAATAATATTGATTTTGCCACTATTTTTAAAGCATGTGAAAAGAAATCTCCTGATAAATTTTATAGACATAATGGGTTTTTATTTAAAGAGAATAAATTATGTGTGCCTAAAGGATTTCTTAAGGAATTACTTGTGAGAGAGGCCTATGGTGGAGATCTTTGTTAATGTATATGCCCTAAAATCAATCATATTGATGATTGTAAATTTGAATCGTATTATTTTAATGAAAATTCCAATGATCATATTTATATGTATATTATCTGTGTAATATATTTAATTATGATAATAACCTTAGAATAATTATATTATTAAATGTCCCTAGTTATATATCATTGAGGATTAGGTTACTTTGATATGTTAAGGCTAACATGTATGGTGACTTATATGAGATATTAAGTTTACACATGAGTACAAGTTAGAGAACTTATATACTGGACTGACCCACCCTAAGAATACTACATGGATCATTATGTGAGTGTTATGAGTGATTCTTAATAATCATTATTAATATGATCCTTTGACCTGAGATCGCCAAGGTCCTTACATGTGAGTTTCATATTTTGATACTACTCTATGTCACTCATAGTTGAGTGAATGCAAGGATAATTATTGGATATGTCACATATCATGCGAAGGGATTTGTGTGATCAAGATGGAATTTGTCCTTCCTATATAATAGAAGTGACATCTGTGGGCCCCTTGATTAAGTAAGGTTGAGAAAATGTATGGCTATACTCAAGTGAATTGACATGGGATGTCAATTACATTTGCTTCAGTTAGTTTACTTAGGAATCAAGAAACCTTTGGATTTGGCTATATGGGAATGAGACGGTCCATGTCTCATGCTCAATCTAGATATCTAGGATAAAATGGCATAAATGATGATCACGTATAAAGGTTCAGTTGAATCACCGACTTTCTCATTACTTGGGTAACAATAATGTGTTGTTAGACACCACTCACTATTTATGATCATTAATGTGATTTATGATCATTGCCAATGTAATGAGAGCTTATAGGGTCGCACACTTAAAGCCTAGAGGATTTGGAATTAATGGACCAAATTGTTTGGGCCTACTATTTGAGAATTCTATGTTATAATTACAAGGCCCAGTAATAAGCCTATAATTATACGTGAAACAAAGCCTAATTAGTTAGGGTTTTTTATGTACCTATTTAAATAGGCTTGTGGGATAATAATAGATTATTATTTATGCATCCCAAAGTATAGAAAAATCCTAGCACCTCTCATTGACTATAACCCTTGAAGAGGCATAACTAGCACTATGAGGCTAAGGAGAAGAAATCCAATCAGTGTTTGTGTGGACGTTCACTGGTGATCTGCTAGTTCATGTGAATACCTTGGAGTCTTTGGTCAAAAGGAAATCGAAGAGTTGACTAATGAATGAGTCTCTAAATTATTGCAAAGGTATTCCTTAAATAAATCCTTATTCTAATATAACATTTTGCATAGATCTGTTACCTGGGATCAGTTAATTCTGCTGCATTTATTTGGCTCTAGATCCCAATAATCTTATGGCGAAAAACTTTAGACATATTAAATAAACATTTCTTTAGTTTAGCATGAAACATGATATATAAAAATATTGTGCTAACTATATCACATGCAGAAAGGTTAAATCTAAAGTTTTACCTCATGGTCTTTATACTTAAATTTCTATTCTTGGTGAACTTTAGGCTAATATTTTTATGGATTTTATGCTAGATTTACTAAGGAAATGGAATGGAAAGGATTTTATATTTGTTTTTGTTGATAAGTTTTTAAAGATAGCTTATTTTATAGCTTGTCATAAGACTAATGATGCAACAAATATAGAAATCTTTTTTTCAAGAAAGTTGTGAGATTGCATGGAATGCATAGGAGCACTGTATCAAATAGAGATACTAAATTCTTGAACTATTTTTAGAAGATCTTATAGGCTAAGTTGGGGATAAAGTTACTCTTCTTAATAAGTTGTCATTCTTAAACCAACGAACAAACTAAAGTAGTCAATGGAGTTTTAGGTACTTTATTATGATCCTCAATTCAAAAGAATTTAAAGAGTTAGTGTTATGACTTAACCTAATTATGATCAGTGTAGATCCCAATGCGTGGTTCTATAAGCCTTAACATTATTCACATTAATTTATGTAATAAAACATTCTATATTTTAATGGAGCTTAAAATTTACTTTAAATTTTGTAAAAAAAAGGACAGAGTTTCCACTATTTTTGGATACTTTCTGAAAGCCACATACCCTAAAATATAACACCTATATATTTTTTAGATACAATAGCAACAAATATACATATAATGCTTTACAATTTCAAACTTATACATAGATAAACAATTCAACACATCTAAAACTAAATTAATAATATCTCTATCTTAAATTTTGACCTTAATCTAACTATCACAATCCTTTAATAAAACAGTTTTGATTCTTTATAGATGCAACATGGCTCAAAAGCATATATCTTAATTTAAAGACACTGGAAATAAAATGAAGTTGCAAGAACTTAATGAGCTTATATTTATCACTACCTTATATGAAATTAGCCTTATATATATAACAGTTACAAATTAATCATGTTTTAAACTAGAAACTAATAACAAACCTAATTCCTTGGATCTCTGAATTACACAAACCAAGTCTTGGATAGAGTGTGCATTTGCATATAACTAGATTCCATATCTTTTGTCATTAATAATCGTAAACTCAACTACTCACTAGTATACAATATTGTTGCAATATCACACACCACCCATTTTGTGTAATCATCACATTCACACACAGCCATCAAGGTTCAAACATAAATAAATTGTCATAATCTAATTAAGTCCTTGCAATCACATTAAATGATAGTATCCAATCATAGACATAGTTCCAATGTCACATCACATCATATAACCATTTATAAATACACATGTATCCACATCTGGATTTTCAAGTCAATCTTATATTTTTTTACAAGCTGTTTGTTGGGAATTTCTCATTTGGCTTTTCATGTCATCACCCCTATCACATTTCACAGTTTTTAATGTCATTCATAGTGTGTTTCGTAATATGGCATATCCACTAAAGCTTAACTCTACATGTCACCAATTCCATGCAATTTCAACACAATAACTTTTCTATCATTACGAGGAGATATAAAAGAACATTACAATATGTATAGCAACACTACCATGCTTTTTTGCATGGCCGCAATGATCATTCACATCACAATATAGAGTATACCACTTTCTTTAATAGGTAACTAACAATGTAAGTTCATTAAACACATTGCAACCTATATCATTCACTATTGTAATCTTATTATAATTAGTGGACAGATGATATTGACATTACTATACCATCTTAACATGGTAGCGTCATATTTATTCAAATAGATAACTGCTACTTTATCATAAGCATTATTACTATATCATTTATACATAGCTACATGGGTGGTTTAATGCTAATCCATACCTTATACATGTGCCTTTTACGATTCACAGGTGGATGTCAAAAGAATTAGGGCTACTTATAAGAAATTATATACATATCATAAAAGTCAAGTATTTTTAAAATATTTGTTTAGGGTAAATATATACTCATTTGCTCAAATCCACCTATTTCATTTACTCTGAAGCATCCAGGTTCTATTTTTTCTTATTTTCCTATTTGCAGATTGCAAGAATAATTCATAAATGAATAACATTCACTATTTTCTTTCTAATAATCTCAATTTCAATTTTGTATCATGATATATTAATAATCTAGGTCATTAGCTTTAAAGTTAAGCATATCATAATTTAGGGGCTTTTAAATTAAAGTCACATGGAAATAAAAGATTCATTTTATTTTACTTAATCATTCTAGATTATTGATTTCCCTTAATTTCAAATATTTACCCATGAGAGTGGAGATTTGTGCTTATATAGTAATTTCTTGGATCCATACAATTTAAAGATAAATATTAGGAGTTGATGATCCATAATATAGTATTTTTATAGCTTCAAATTATTATCAAGTTCCTTAAAATGTATATATGTAATATATGTTTGTACTTCCTTTAATTCAACTTTAACTTATATTAGGATATTAAAGTTAGTAGCATAAAAAACTTTTATTAAATCAATCAATCATCTTATAGCATAAAACTTCTATTTTTCAAAAGCATTATCTTATACTTATAGAGCATATTCATAACCATAGTTTCATCATTATAAAATTGAAAGTCAACTGATAATTAGAAATCCATGTTTCTATGCATAACAAATCAAAATTTATATATTTAATAATAATGAGTATATAATTTATAGGTATTTGGGTTACAAATATAGAATTCTTGAAAATAAAAATCATTTAGGTAGTGTATACAGTTACATAAATCCTTCAAGATTTTCCAAAGCACTTAGACTCTTTTTTTCTTCCTTTTTTATTTATTAATTTCCTTAAATGGAGTTTACTGGTTATCGGTAACATCAATGGCACTAAAAAAGGTGATGCCCTATTTCATTATCAACATAGCTATGATTTGTGGTAGTTTTCATGCTTCCTTAATGCTGGAAGGAGGTGGACTATTGAACAATGGCTCACCAAAAGCTACGTATCAAGCTTGCTGCTGAATTACTCGTGGAGCTTTTCTCTCTTGCACCATAAGAACATCGCTAGCTAAAGTGGGGCTGCCCCTGATAGTAGCGATGCATGGCAACTTGCATGTTAACAAGAATGGTGGTTGGAGAAACTGTAGCAAAGGAAGGAGAGAAGGAGGAGGAAGGAAGAGAAAGAAGGAGTCAGGCTGAAGAAAGAAGAAAGAAGAGGAAAAAGGAAAAAAAGTAGTTTGTGTTAGTGAGAGAAATTAAGAAAAAGAGGAAAAAAAAGATAGGAAAGTGGTTTAGGCAAGAAAGAGAGAGAGAGAGAGAAGGTATGCCCGATATAATAAAAGAAAAGAAAGGAAAGAGAAATGCTTAAAATTGAGTTATGGGTTACAATTCCATATTTCTCACACAATGTATGCTTATCTCTCTTTTAAATCCTAGCCCTCCAAACTCATTTAATTCAATCTCAACCATCAATTCATTTCAAAAACTCATTTTTATAAAACTAATTTTATTTGTAATCTCAATTCGATTATTTTAATCTTCTCTTAATATATATAAATATATATACGTAATAACTTGATAAAATTAAAAATTCTAAAATAAATATTTTAATCTCCTTCAATTCCAAAAATAATTTATCCAATATAACCAATTAATTTCATATAACTCCATACTCATAATCTTTATTTACAACTTATAAGAAAATCTTCATAGAAAATATTCAAATAAGCCTCAAATCAATAATGGCCATATAAAAATACATTTGAAATATTACCATCAATATCATTTTGATATTTTAGAACATTCAAAAAGAAAATAATTTTAAATCAAATATTAAATAAATAAATAAAGATAGATAATTACAACCATTGAAATTTATAACAAAACTTAAATATTAACTTGGGGTGTTATAGTTGGGAAAAATGCTTGCTTCGTGTTGAATTTGTATACAATAGAATTTTTCATTTTGTCATTAACTTTCCCCCTTTTAAAATTATTTATAGCTCAAATCCATTAAATTCTTTATATTTAATGCCTTTAACTATTGATGAGAGATTAAGTTTAAATGGTAAGAGGAAAGCAGATATGGTTTGCAAGTACACGAGCAAGTTAAATTGAATATTGAGAAAGAAATGAAACAATATGTTAAACAAGAAAACAAAAAGTGAAAGAAAGTAGTTTTTGAACTAAGAGATTGGGTATGGATTCAAATAAGGGTGGAAAGATTTTCAACTTAAAAGAAGAGCAAATCACATCCTAGAGGAGATGGTCTCTTTCAAGTGGTAGACAAAATCCATGAAAATGTTTATAAATTAGATTTGCCAAGTGAGTATAATGTGAATGCCTCTTTTAATATTGTTAACCTTTCTTCTTTTAATGTAGGACTAGAAGATTCAAGGATGAATCCTTTCAAAAAAAAAGGGATGATGTGAATTCTAAATGTGAAAAGACCTTCCACATCTATTGGGAGGTCCAATGACAAGAGCTAAAGATAAGAAGATTAAGGAAGGACTCCAAGGGCTTATTGAAAGAGTTTGGATGTATGAAGAAGCAAGGTTGGATGAGCTTAGAAAAGCTTCGATGTTATGTATTTCAACATTGGTTGAATTTATGTAAGTATTCAAGTGCCAAGCTTTAATTTTTTTTTTATATTCAAAGACTTAAATATAGTGTTCAAGTTCTTGTAGTTTTTCTACTTAGTACTCGAGTATTTCAACTTTAGATGCACGCCCAAGTGTTATTTTGCCTTGTTTGTTTTATTATCTTAGATATTGTTGGCCTTATATCAGTTTAACCCATTATTTGGCATTTTACTTTGGACAATTAATACTATTTAATTAGCTTTCTAAATTAGGTCTAATTAGTTTAATTAATACTGTTATTTTGCCATGGTTGAATTTGCATCATCAATTCTTTTAGATAGCTTTTGGTAGTTGCTTTCTTTATGATCACATTAATTAGTGTTAAACTATTTGAGTCTAAGAAAGTCCAATTAGTCTAAGTTAACTTGTTTACCTTTTAGCCTTTACAAGATAGGTTATTTCTTATAGAATGAAGATTTGGATCATTATGTTATATGTACTATTAGAAAAAAAATAATTTCAAAAAAAAGTATTGGTAAAAAAGTGCTTAAGATATAATGTAATAAAGTAGAAGATGAAATATTATTTTGAAGTTGTTTTATGAAAGAATTTATTTTGGATATATTTGATTATGAATAATTAATTTTAAAAAATTAATTATAAATTATTATTTTATATGTGATAATATGTAAATATTAATTTTGAAAGTAAAAATTATTTTTTGGATATATATGATTATGAATAATTAATTTTAAAAAATTAATTATAAATTATTATTTTATATGTGATAATATGTAAATATTAATTTTGAAAGTAAAAATTATTAATTCTATTTTTAATTTGAAAGCTATTGTGGATATAAGAATGATTATGAGAAGTCACTTTTTGTGTAATCAAGCACATTAAAAAAATAATAATAGGAATTCTAGTCCTTTTGCCATGAAGGGTTTAAATGAGGGGATGACAGAGGTTTATGCACAACATGTATAATTGAAATGTTTAATGATCTTTTTAAAAATGTCATAATTTTTTCCATATAAAGTATAGCATAAGGAGATTATGTGCATTTTAATCTTATTATTATTATTATTATTATTATTATTATTATTATTATTCATAGGCATGTTGTTGGATCCATGAATAAACCTAATTAAATTGGACTTCTCGCCTATAAAGCCACTTGTTGCAAATATTTAGTGGTTAGAGATTTCACCACCTTGAGTATGGAAAAGAGAAGATGAAATATGGATGAGTAGTCACAAAAAGTAGAAATATGGCTAATTATTAATGATCAGCCACCAAAAAAGCAACATATGAAATCTTTGGTTGTAATTGAAAAGGTGAATGAATAGCAAAATCAAATTATGGAACTTAAAGCATAAATTGCATCTTTCTACATTAGGCTTTGAGACACTAGTCTTTAACAACTCCTATGGTAACCATAAGGATCATCAAGTGGAATTGTCAAGGTCTCATCTACACTACAATAGTTTAGTGCTACAAGTAGCTAATAGGGAAGCACAAATTACAGTTATTTTCTCTATAAAACATTATACATGTAAATAAAGCTCCAAAAAAATCGAAGCTTAAGATTCTCAAATTACGAAGGTGTAAATATCCAAAGGCTTAATGGTAGGATTCTTATAGCATGATGATATATTTACACATCTTTATTGGATAATTTGAAGTAAATATTGTGGCTAAAGATGCCTTTATAAAATAAATAGTGTAAATGCTAATATGAGGTAATATAATTTATTATTTGAGTAAAAACAACATATTTTTAATAGCAACTAATAGAGTTTCAATCTCTAAGTTAAGAACCTCAATAGTTTTGTGAATTAACTTAATTTTATTAGCTAGTGTACAAAGTGAGCCTAATGTCCAAGCTGTATTAAACCAAAATTAGATTATACTTATTTGTTAAAAGTAATGTAATCTAGGGTGTAAAACCAAGTCGTACCTTAGTGATCACTTGAATTATCTTTTCTTAATTGACTTACTAAATAATGTTTACATAATTATTTAAGTTATTTATGTACAAAAAATAAAAAAACAGATGCTGATAGAAATAAAATAAGATGCAGACTGATTGTTGGTAGAATGTAAACAATATGTAAAATGTAGGATGTAGAAGATAGAATGCAAGATGAACACAAAATTAAAATTAGGGGAGGGGTTTTAATTCAAAAATGAAATAATAGTTTTAAACCAAAATGAAACATAGTAAATAGCAAGTAAGAGAATCAATATAATGAAATAGATAATTAAAGGATTTAAGAACTCTAGTTTGGATTAATCATGGATCATTTGATATTTGACTTTTCCAATTCATTGAATTATTTGATTTTTTAACCTTGAATTATTTGGAACCTGTGTAACAATTCATAAACCTTATACTGGATGACTATCTAGGATTTGATTAATTAAGATTAGCTAAATTAAACAACCACTGTAATCCTTAAGAAGCTAGATTGAAATTAATTTAAAGTTAGAATTTAGTTGAATTGATAAATTACATTAGAAACCTTTTAAGTTAATCTCTTAATCTTTGCATTTTTTTTTTATAAAACTATGATTAACCAATCTTAATTTCACATCTAAATAACAAAAGATAAAAAATCACATGGATGAATACTAATTATACCATATTAACATTCAACTAATGCAAATTCAAGGCAATTAGAACAAAAGATTAGGAAAGAGGAAAATTAATTAAAACAATTAATATTATGAATTAAGATCTCATAATCCATCAGAGAAAAACCTCAAAATCTTTGAATCAAATCAAAAGTTTAGCTCTCCATTGATAAAGAACAAGAAAATTAAAAGAAGAGAATGTATTGCTAAATTCTATAAAGTGTAAAGCCTAATTGTGTTTTTGCCTCTTATTTGACTTAATTACCCTAAAACCCTATTAGACTTGAATTCTATGCGTTTTAGCATTTCAGAGATGGGGCCCTCCTAATTTTTAGAAGCCCAAAATCTATTTTTACAAAGCAATTAATTCTAAGAATTACAATAGTTAAATCTCATAGGTCTAACTTCTACCTAATATAAGATTACTAAAGCAATATAATTTTGGTAAATTGTAAACATAAAAGTTGTAAAGCTAGATCTTAGAAAGATTTAGGTGCTGGCTTCACATTAACTGGGCCTCTATAGTTCTAGATATGACCTAAAAATTAAAGTTAACTCTGTTAGGATAAAAATAAGGTTTAACTTCTTGACTAAATAAGACATTTAAGAAGTCTTAATTAGGCTTTGACAAAAAATTACATTATAGATATTTCTTTAAGCTTTCCAATGGTATAAAATCACCCTGATCTGATATCCAGAACTCAAGGTATAGCTAAAAACTTGAAATATTATAAAAATCTAACCTTGACTTAATAAATTTAGAATATTGTAAAACAAACCCTAAATTATAAAACAAGGCTAATTCTATAAAACTTAGCAAATGTAACACATTAAGAGACATGAAATAGGAGACAATAATATAATAAATATTTTTCATATTAGAGCTTATAAAGGATCATATTTTTCCCCATAAACTAATAAGAGCTTCGATCCAATTCATCTTAACTTTTCATTTTTTTAATATTAAATCTATGGTGTACATAATGCTATGTTGTTCTTACTAAACACAATATTTTACCAAAAACAATTTCTTCTTTTCCTTCATTTTCCAATAGCACCATAACATTTATTTCTTCCATGACATTATTTTGCTCCAATGGAAAGGTTAGATTCCACCACTTGTAACATAAGAACCCTTTCTCCTTCCATATGCTCTTCAACCATCCATATCTTACAAAAAATTAACTATTTGGTTCTTATTCTATTAACTTTTTCTTTAACATATTGGCCATACATTCATTCCTTAAAATAATCTTTAGGTTTAATAAATATTTTTTCTAATTAAGTTTTGTTTGTTGGAATAGCAAGCATATACAATAGCAAAGAAAACCACCTATAACACTGGCAACATTTGAGATGATAAGAATACTTAAAAGAGAAAATTTGAGATAAAATTATGGAGCAAGAAGAAGAAATCTACTAGCATGCATACATATCTTGAATACAATTTTGAGATCCTTTTTATGCAAGAAATGCTTAACTAATAGAACTAACCAAAAAATAATCTTCTACCTAATATTTACTTAACTAACTACATGATTGTCAATTATACTAACTTCTAGGTTATACCATAATACTCTCCTTTAATCTAGATCTTTTATATATCAAGCTTAACAAACTTTTAAACCTTTTAAACCTATCAATATTTAGAGGTTTTTTTAAAATGTTAGCCACTTGATCTTCATATTTAAGGTATAACACTTTAATTCTTTTTTTATTTACGTAGTCCCTTAAAAAATTGAACCTTGTTTTTATGTGCTTACTTCTTCCATGAAATATTAGATGTTTAGAAAGATTGATTACTAAAATCTTGTCTATAAAATAAGGTCATAGGCTTGTTCAAGCTCATATGCATTTATTCTAACAGGCTTAAAAATCACATTACTTGATATCTTGCTTTTGTTGTTACTATGTATTCTAGTTCATAAGAAGATATAACCATCATTGGTTACTTCTTAGAGCACTAAGTAAAGATAGTTTCAAGATATAAGAAGGATAACCTAAGGTGCTTTTTCTATTATCCTTACCAGTCATTATTAAAGAAGCCAACTAAATGCCTATTATTGTTCCTATTGTTATTAGTGAGTGACAATCCTTGATCATGAGTCCCTTTGACATATCTCAATTTTTTTATTGCTAAGAGATGAGATTGTTTAGTACTTTCCATAAGTCTACTAATAAGACCAAATTCATAAGAAAAGTTTAGTTTAGTAGCACATAAGTACCTCAAACTCCTTACAATTTACTTATAAAAGGTAAGATCAACAAGATTGTTAGTATCGCCTTCTTTTCTTAATTGTATTTGTATTTATTAGTGTTTGAGTAATGTTACAATTTGATATTCTAAATCTCTAAAGTAGATTTGTAGTACTTGCTTTAGTGCATTATAATTCCCCTTAAGGGCTATTTGAACACTATGTTAAGAAAATTAAAGAGTGGGTTAAGATCAATCATCTTAAATTTAAGCCTTATAGTATCTTCAAAGCATCAAACTTGGTTTTTATTATATTTAGTTATTAACAAGTCATCCATATAGAGCTAAACTATCATAATAGACTTTTGATATGTGAATTTTACATACATATTATATTCATAAAGGCATTTGTCAAAACCATGCTAAATAAAGAAGGAATTAATCCTCTTGTTCTAAGCCTCTAGTACTTTTTTAAGGCCACATAAGGCTTTCTTCACTTTGTAAAGTTTATGTTTCTATCTTGCAATGTCAAAGTTTTAAAGTTATTTACATAGACTTTTTCTTTATGGCCTATTTAAAAAAGGCTAATTTAATATTTATGCAAATTCCAAGATTTGTATGTCGCAATTGCTACTATAAGTCTCACTAACTCAAGTCTAGCTACAAGTGAGAAGACCTTTTGATAATCCAATCCAAGTTTTTAAAGGAATCCTTTAGCTACAAGTCTAGCCTTATACTTCTTAATTTATCCATTTAACTTGATTTTAGTTTTCTTGAAAACCCATTTAACATCAACATACCTTTTGTTTTGAGGTATTCTAACCAATTCTTAGTTTTCATTCCTTTCTATAGCACTAAGTTCCTCCTTTATAGCTTTAACCTAAGTTTTTATTTTAATAGCTTGCTTAAATTATATCTACTAACAATATGCAAAGAATGCTATATACACTAAATCTCCACCTTTTATCATTGTATTGTTTGGAAAATTTTCAAAATCCCTTAACCTAGATGACTGCATTCTATTCCTTTAAGTTATAGTGTTCACTTGAATGGAATGTGCTTGTTATTTTACAAGTGGCGTGTCTCCAATTAGTACATGTTGTCTTTATTCACTGCCTTCATCAAATAGTTCAAATATAATATAATATAATTAATTTTTATATTCGACTTCATGCCATCATGCTGATTCCAAGTTTTGGATTCATCAAATAAAACATCCTTATGAATGATTAACTTATTTGTTGTTAGATTTAATGACTTATAACCACTAATTGTATAATACCCCACTAGTATGACCTTTTCTTTCTTGTCACCTAATTTTCTCCTTCTTTGTTATGAGACATGGGTGAATAATCATTGGTAGACCTTTGAAGGGATTATGCCCCTTTAAAATTTTTAGAACCATGTATTATTATCATGTAATTATGTGAATTTTTTTAAAAAATGTTTTTTAATATAAGTAATTTGGTTGCCTCAAAATCTTCAATCAAGATTCATCATTGTGTATAACACAATAATCTAAAAACCTTAAGGTGATTTACCTTAGGTTTCTTGCCAATCCAATCTTTTTTTAGGGTTTTCACATTTAGCATTCTAGTTGAATAAAGATTAAGAATGTAAACTACACAATCATAACTTTACGCCAAAAGCTATTTTGCATAGCTTTGATTTTTAGTATACTTTAAGCTATATTCATTATAGTTCTATTTCTTCATTTTACCACTTCATTATATTGTAAAGTGTAAGGGTTAATTACTTCATAAATAGTATCCTTTAATTTGCAAAATTATTTGAATTCTTGTGAGTTATACTCTCCGCCTTTATTAATGCATAGACTTTTAATCTATTTGCCCTACTATTTTTTTACCATGAATTTAAGTGCATATTTAGATATATTTTTATTTTTGTATTTTTAAAAATCCTATTTTTAAAAACTATTTTTAGGTTGAAAGAAAATAAAGAATAGGGGTGATTAATTTTGTAAATAAGAAAATATTTTATTTAATTACTAATTGACATCTAGAATAAAAAAATAGGCTCAGAAGATAATTAAAAGTTATTTCTATTTATTTAACTTATACATTTAGAAAATAGTTTTTAAGAACAGATTCTAAAAATAGGTTGTCAAGCATACTTTTCTATTTTTAAAAATAAAAAAATAAAAAATTATTTTTAAAAATAGAAAGCAAACAAATCTTAAAGTTCTTAAATGCCTTTAAAGCTTAAAATTTTTATTTTAACAATTGAATCTCTATTTTCATATTGAAGTCATCACAAGAATGATAAAATAGTTATTCTTACCAAGATTCTAAACACTGATAGGTCTACACATATCTAAATAAACAATTTCCATCAAATTTGATGTTCTTTTCATAGTTTCCTTTTGAAATGATCTTTTATGATGTTCAACCAAATATAAGCTTCACAAAAACTCTATAAAAGGTACACCCCTATAACATCTTATTCTTACTTAGTAGGTTTGAGCTTTTAAGATTTAAATGGCTAAACCTTAAGTTTCAAGTCCAATATTCATATCTTGTTATAGCTATTAAACACTAACACACTACATTCTAAATTTCAAGTTTAAAGGTTCCATTTTTTTTTTATAATGGAGCCTTAAATCTAATTCTTCCTTTTTGAATTTGAGACAATAAGAAACCTTTCTTCCATTTTCACCATACACTCCATTCTCTAGTAATTGTCTAAGACTTAACAGGTTATTCTTATAGGTACATAAAAGACTTCAAAAATATATGCATGCCCGCCATTCTTTTGTTGAATTAAGATCCTACCTTTTCTTCTACTAAATTAGCATTATTATCGATAAACTTAACCTTGGGCTTCATATACATATCCAAATCCTTAAACTAATCCTTCCTTCTAGTCGTTTGATTGGAACAACTAGTGATAAGAAACCATGGGCTCTTTTTTTGTTTTTTTGTTTTGTGAAGTCATCATTACCATCACATTCTTTTCATCTTCTTCTTGCACAAATCTAGCTTTTTCTTTATTCTATTGCCTATTCCTTTTACATTTACACCTGTTAGCAAAATGGCTTTACTTATCACATTCATAGCACTAAGTGCGTGATTTATTAAACTTATTTCCTTGCACTTTTCTTTTTTTTGAATTTCTTTTGTCACTACTTTGAACTAGCATTACTTTTCTTGCTCATACCCCTGCTTCTCACCTTTATTATTTTTTAACCTTTTCTTATAAAACTTAAGCTTCTTGCTTTACTATTCCTTAACCTTTGTATTATGACCTAACTTTTAATACTATGATTGATATAAAGACACCTCACTAGTATTAATTTACTAACCAGTTATCCTTATATGCCTTTAAATTACTTATAACTTTATACTATTTAGCTTTGCTATAGACAAAAATAAGCATTTATAGAAAATAAAATTAGTTACATGTGCAATTGGAAATCTGAAATATAATTTACATACATGAAAATATTTACACAAGAGTTTTAAAGTTTTACAAAAAAAAATACTAAAGTTAACGTACAAATGCTAAAAGTAGAGTGATTTCCAATTTTATCCATCTTTTTCTAATCTAGGTCTTCCTAAGGATCAAATTTTATAGATAGGAAGGATGAAAGAGTTGACATATTGACTAAACTAAAACTATTGATTATATCCTTTTGAGAATGATTAGGCAAAATAGGATTTACAACAAAAGAATTTGACTTAGAATTTAGTCTTTAAAGTCTTATAAAATAATCAACGTAAGATCCTAATGTGGTTATATAGAATCTATATTGGAATATTACTAGGAATGTTCCCTAAGGTGTCAAGAGAGTTCTTGTATAGATATTGGTTATTCCTTGGTGATCCATGCTCAGAAACTATGAATAAAAAATTAATAACAAAGATTGTAAGTATTAAAATACTAAGTGATTAACTACTCCTTTCTTTTTTAGGGAGTTTTCACTATATATATATATATATATATATATATATATATATATATATATATATATATATATATATATATATATATATATATAGCTATGTAAAATAAACAATAATTCAATTTAAATTTGTTGTAATGTTTACAAAAATTATTCTAAAGAATAGCAATAGCTAGCATATGAGTTTCTCTTTATATCTTCAATTTAAACTTATCCCATGCCACCTTAGATATTAAGTCACAAATCTTGTTCCTCTAATTCTTACCACTCCTTTCCTTCTTTATAAAGGATTGATGAATAATAACTTCTCCCATGAATCATGTATAGATGAGCATTTGTACTCATAATGAGTAATGATAAGATGTCATAAGCAAACATAGGCATCAATCATATATTTCATTATCACATATCATAAGGTATGGTCAAAATACTAACTATACTATAAACTTTAACAAAAATGCCAATTCCTGTACATTCAATTTTCTTGATCATGTAATATTATATTCAAGGTTGACATATACAACCTTTCCATCCATAATAATAGAAACATATAACTCATATGAATAGTTATCAATATGATTCTTATATCATTAACTATTTTATACATTCAATTTTCTTTCAACATTTTTTAAAAGAGTTTCAAATAATCATATTGTTAATTACCTTGTTTGCATCATGGTTTGATGTCCTTTATGGCTTCCAAATTAATTTAAAATTTTACTAAAATCTATTGTAAAATTTCTAACATAATATTACACATTAATCATTAACTAACTTACATTATTTATTCCCACAGGTACTATCCATACAAACCTAAATGAGAAGTTTAAAATAAGATATTATAGGGGAAAATTAAAATAAAGACCCTTTTTTAACACTTATACCAATTTCAATCATTACCAAATTTTTGTAGAATGTCTCTCACATGTTAAATATTGGAAAATTTCAATTATTTCAGAAAATTTTCATAATGGCACTATCCATATAGAACCAATATCATAGAATTTCCAAAATTGGATAGATTTGAAGGTACAATGATAAAGGATCCCTTTTTGACATCCAAATTCACTTCAATTATTACTAAATTTTAATATAACATCCTTAACATGTTAATGATGAAAAACATCAATTATCTCACAAAAATTTTGCATGGTTATTGTTTATACAAAACTAAAATCTCAAAATTTTTAATTTTGGAGTTGCTATAAAAAAAGGATTTTCTAAAGATCCAAATTAAATCCAATTGCTACCAAATTCCTATGCAAGGTTATTAACATTTTAATGATCATAGAATATTACTTATTTTATTTTTTCTTAGTCAAATTAGGGCATAAATAACACTAGACAATAGCATATAGAATTTATAATTCTGTTTCAAGCCATTGTAACTAAAGTCCATTCAATTACACTTTTCATAACTTTAAAATTTTTCAAAAATTTCCAAAATTTTGTTTACCTATTTTAACATCATTTGTAACATGATTACACTTAAAATTGAAATTTAAATAGTTCCTAATCCTTATTTCTAAAGAGAAACAAAACATACTATTGAATCGTTTTTAACAAAATTTTATTTCTACACTTTCCTATGGTTATTTTTTAAGAAAAAAACCTAAGTCATCTTTTACTCATTTCAATATCATAACACTAATATTATGTCTTCATATCAACATTTATAAAATATCAAAATCAAATCATATAGCACTACATCTCAATTTTTCTTACAACATGGCCAAAATTATCAAATTTTTTCATTTTTTTTATGAGAAACCTCAATCAAATAAGAGATAATTGCCACTCACCTCAATTCCTTCACTCCTTAATTTTCAAAAAACCATTTGGAATAGAAAATAGTAGCTTTACAAAAATAAATTAAATTTTAAAAATTTAAAAGATGAGATAATCATGAAAACTTAAAAAAGATAAAGAAAAACCTAGGACACCTAACTAAAATTTGATAAAACTAGTTGTAAAACCTCTTGAAGTTTAATGAAAAGTTGAAAGCCTTAGTGAAGAAGGTTAGAGATCTCATGATTTGGTTGAGGAAAATAATAAGAATTTGTGCAAAAAAATGTCCAAAAACTTTTAATGAAAAAACCCTAATTTCAAAGCTTTCATTATAAGCTTCCTATTTTTAATTCTTTTTTGTAAAAATTTGGCTAATAGTTCAACACATGGAACATGATTTTTTCTGGCCTAAAACTTAAAAAATTTTCCTCCTAAATCCAATGAATTTTAGCCAAATAAATGCTTAGTAATAATCACTAACAAATGCCTTTAGTTTTGTAATTTTTCACCAAAATGCCAAAAGCTTCTCTAGGAATATTAGGATTTTTAGTATCAAAAATCATATTTAGGCCTAAAATAATTGGCCTCAGTCATCCCAAACAAAAAAAGATGGTTTATTCCAATTTTGACTCTAATTTTTAGGTTTTCAAGTTACTCAGGCCATTTTTCAACTAATTGTGATTATAATTTCTTATTTAACTTTCATAAATTTTTCCTTAATTTAGTGTTAGGCTTTTTATAATATTTTTACCCATACTAGTGTACATTGTAATTTCTATAAAAATTCTAGATAGATATGCCCTCAACCTATCTTTACTGTTTAAATGAATTTTACTTAATTTTATTATCGAATTTTTATTAAGGTAGTTTTCTATCCAAAATTTCTTCTTAAATTTTTCTTACTCTATTAGGGTATTTCACTTTATTTTCTCTATCTTTCTTTATTTCTTTTTCCCACAATATATAAACTTTTAGTGAAGTTTGTACTTATAGTGCTTATTCCTGCACCTTTTCAAAGATTTTTTCATTTAACCTTTATTCATATACTTCTAGGGTGGCTTAGAGATTATTAAACATTACCTTACTTAATTCTTTAGATTCTTCAATTACAATTCTATATAATCAAATCTTGAGGGCTAAAGTTCTTAAAATTTTCTCAATAATTATTAGGACTTCAATTTTATCACCATTAACCTTTAATTGATTAGTTAGAGGGATGTTCTTAGTGAAGTAATCACTAATACTTTCATTATTCTCCATTTGAAATGCTTAAATTACCTTCTTAAAGTCTACAATATGATTTTTTTATTTTTTTAACACCTTTGTAACACTTCTCAAGTATATCCTAGGCCTCCTTAGTATTTGAAGCACCTAATATCTTATCAAATATCCCATTGTTAATGCTTTGGTGAATGAAAAACAATGCCTTGCAATTTTTTTTGTTCTCCATATTAGTGAAGTAATCACTAATACTTTCATTATTCTCCATTTGAAATGCTTAAATTACCTTCTTAAAGTCTACAATATGATTTTTTTATTTTTTTAACACCTTTGTAACACTTCTCAAGTATATCCTAGGCCTCCTTAGTATTTGAAGCACCTAATATCTTATCAAATATCCCATTGTTAATGCTTTGGTGAATGAAAAACAATGCCTTGCAATTTTTTTTGTTCTCCATATTAGTGAAGTAATCACTAATACTTTCATTATTCTCCATTTGAAATGCTTAAATTACCTTCTTAAAGTCTACAATATGATTTTTTTTTATTTTTTTAACACCTTTGTAACACTTCTCAAGTATATCCTACGCCTCCTTAGTATTTGAAGCACCTAATATCTTATCAAATATCCCATTGTTAATGCTTTGGTGAATGAAAAACAATGCCTTGCAATTTTTTTTGTTCTCCATATAAACTTGCTTTTGTGCTTCAAGGTACTTAGTATCTAATTGCAGCCTAGTCACAACTTTTAAGACTTCTCAGTAATCAAACATCAGTTTCATTCATATGCACTATTTATCATAATTCTTGCCATTTAAAATAGAAAACATAGTGATAAAAAGATTCTCTTCCATTGGCTATTTTTGAATCTTAACTCTTGGTACTAGTTCTGTTAGAACAATAAGCAGATAAAGAAGTAAGGAAAACCAACTATGGCACTGGCAACATTTGACATGATAAAAGAGACAAAGAATGTGATAAAACCAGAGAGCCAAAAGAAGCAATTTATTATTTTGAGAACATATCTTGAATATAACTTTGAGGCCCCTTTTATACAAGAAATGCTTAACTAATAGAACTAATTAGAGGGTAAAAACAATCCTAGCTGGCAATTATACTAGTGTCAACATTATACCATATTATTGCTTTCCTAAGAAACATGGAAACAAATTATATATGGGTAAGCATCGTATTTGGCTTTCCTTCTTTGTTGGTTTGGAATTTGTCACAAAGGAATGAATGAATGAATGAATAGGGATCCCCATGTTAACACATTATGTAGTTTTTCCTTCTTTCTTTCTATCTTTACGTAAATTTTGCTCTATTTTATCTTGCATCACCATATTACCTCATCTAAAGTAGCAAAAATATTAACCTTTCTAGCCTTCACTTTATTCCAAGTATCCTTCAAGTTACTTAGCTTTTCTCTACTTATACTATGGTGAGATCTGGGAGGTTGTGGAGTTTCATATCGAAGGTAGGAGATATTATTTTTTAGGGGGAAAAATATTTAATGGAACATTAGCTTTAGTCATAGATAATGTAGAACTTTGTATATCATACATTTAATTATTTGAAAAATGAAAGATTGAGATCAACTGAATGGGAGCTTTTGTTATGGAACAGGATCTTTTCAATCCATAAGGTAGATAAGCTTTCATCATTGGAGGAAAAAGAAAGAGTACCATATTAATAAAATATGTTAAGGGAGAATAACCAAATATATTCTTGTAATGAATGGATATTTGAGTAAAATTGACATGGATGATTTAATTCAAGATGAGGTTAATTTTTAACTTTTTGATTAGTAAGTAAGAATATGGAAAGTGATATTCTTCTTTTGTTATCAAAATCTTGTATTTCAATATAATATAGTATAAAAGACAAAAAACCATAAATTTTGTATCACCATTGTTCTATTTGTTCTACTATTTTATTGATTAATTGCTTTAATTATGATTATAAACATGAGATCATTATAAAAAAATTATAATAGTACAATATATAAGAGTAAAGATTTCAAAAATTCATCTTTCACAAGAATATTTATCTTGAAAAATGATAAAAAAATATTGCTACCTTTCTAATTTTCTTGCACATAATTTTGCAAATAATTTTAAGTATTTAATTAAATTTTATATATTTAATTAAATTGCTATTAGTCATATAATATTGAAATTATATGTTAAAAAATGACATAAAATGATTGATTAAGCAATGATCAACATTAATTCTAAATTTTATATAATTTAAAGTTTTAATTTCCAAATTTAAAAAATTGGTGAAAGTGAAATTTAATCACCTAAAGTAATGGTTTATATTTCCCCTAAGTGTTAGACATATTACTATTTATACTTATATTAAACCTTTAATTTTTTTTATAAAATATATTAAAATATTATATATGCATCCATTAAGTTGTAGAATAAATTGTGATAAGATTAAAAGATGCAACAAATCTCCTCTTTAATTATGAATTAGTTTTAAAATTTGTAATTTTGTATTCAATATTAATTAATTATATCTATATAATTTGAAGATTTAACTATCAGGTAGTGATAATTTTTTTTTTAAATTTTAACTTTGTTTAAATTTTAACTTTTGGATATCTTTAATTTTCAATTTTATTTTCTGATGCCTTTCTCTTAAGGGTGCTTAACGAATGGGCTGGACTAGACCAAGCTAAAATTCACATAGGGTCAATATGTTTAGGCTTATTTTTAAATAGGCTTATTTTGGCTGATTCGATTTGGTTCAATCTGCAAGCTTGTTAGACTGGTTGGACTAGTTCATGGACTAACTTATTTTTTAAAATTTTAATTATATTTTACTCTTATTTATTTATTATTTTATTTTTCTATTTATAAATTTTAATTTATATTTTTATATTCATTATTTTTAGTATTTATTTTTATTATATTTAATTATTTTAGGTATTTGTGTTTATTTTTTAACAACTAAATTGTGTTTTATATTAAATTGTAATACAAAAATAATGAATAAGTTATTTTCATTTCTTGAATGTAAATATTATTTAAACTATTAAATATAAAAATTTTGAAAAAAATAAGTTCTCCTATTTAAGTTCGGATAGGCCTTGTCCATTTTGGTCTACAACCTATATGAACCAACCCATTAAATGGGCCTTATTTTTAAGGGTTTGGTTGGTGAAAAGCTCACAGCCGGTTTGTTTGGCTTGTGAGCTTCTTGTCCATTAAACATCCTTACTTTCTCTTAACAAATGGGAATGCAACTTCTTCTTTTTTTCCCTTCCATCAATGTACTATAACCAATTGCAAATAGACTATAGATATATAATAGGAATAATATTTGAAAAAGTTTGTAAATAATGAAATTTGAGTAGGTCAATTAATAAATAAGACCAACTTTAATCAAATTTCACTCTTTGTTTGTGAGAAAGAGACTAAATCAAATTCCTTTTGTTCCGTTGACTAATTTAGTCATATTGTTTTATGTGTATTTTTTTTAATGATGATAATAATTAATTAGTTAGTCAATACAATGGATTGATAATATTGTATCTAAAATTTAAGAATAATAATTTTGTACATACAGATAAGTTTACAAGATTTTATACTTTTTAACACAATTTATAATATTATATATATAAAATTTTACAATTTTTTCTAAAAAACTTAGAAATTTTGTACGGATATTTTATTTGTAACGAGTTCGTAAACGTTATCACTTCATCTATCAAAATTTAGTCCAAAAAATTTCTTTTATATTAAAAAATAAATTTTAATATAAAATGGATGAAATTAAAAAAAATCACAGAACCTAATAATATATGTACTAATATAAATTTTTTTCATCTCTTATATAGTAAAGCAGAGTTCTAAATTTTAATATTAAATATATAAATTTATCAGATGACCATGAGTTCTTTGTTTTGTCGATTTATTGAAAGCAATAGCTGATCTTTTGTTTTTCATTAGAGAATTGTACCAAGAAATAATAAATCGGTTACAAAGGTGATTAATGCCTGTATAAAATTTTAATATAAAAATTTTAATTCTGAATATCGAATAGTAGAACTTTTGATAGAAAATAATCCTGTAGATCTTATTGTTATACAAAAATAATTACAAATCTTTTAATTACAATTACATAAAAACATTATAATTTTTTATTTTTATATAAAATTTATGACTTAATGATGTGTTTGATGATGCTTAATTATTTAGCACTGAAAATTAGCATTGAAATTTTTAGCACCAAATATATTAAGCATTGAATTTTGTGTGTTAGAATTTATTTTAATCTTTAGTATTGAATTCAGTAAAAAATTAAATATTTTAAAAATTTTAATTATTGTATTAGCCGAATGTGTGGCCCTAAATTTTTAAATTAAAATTTTCTATCTGCTTAAAGAATAAAGTTCAAATTGAATAGAAATATTTTTGCAAAAAAAATTATATACAAAATAAACCGATCATAAATTTAATTTAAATTAATTTCATGAGCTTATTGATTTTGTGTATATAAACTCTGAAATTAATATAAAAAATATATGCTTTAAAATGTATATATTATTGTTTATAAAAATAAATAATGTGTAGTATGTAAAAAGTGAATAGTTTTTTTTGGTAAATATATAAAAAGTGAAAAGTGAATAATTGACTCAAGAATTATATGTATATTTATTACTTTAATAATCGAAAAACCTTTATCTTTTATCAATTCCATGGTAAAAGGTATCGAGCGTATTTGGCAGTGCCGTTGCCGAATTCGATTAGTGACGACCGCTAGCTTTTTTTTTCAGCAATAAGTGTTTTAAACAAATTCAATAAAACTTTCAATTTGAATTATTTCAGTTTAACACTTAATTATAATTTACAAACGAATCCCTAATAAAAGTAACTATGAAAAACATAATTTTTTTTTAAAAAAAAGTTTTGTCTAAGTACCCAAGGTTAGAATTTCATTGATCAATATGAATATTAATAGTCAAGTGACCAAAATTTTATTGATAGGAATAGACACTATATAAATTTTCAAGCCCACACCAATGAATCAATCGTCAATCTCATTATAAGCGTCCGTATTTTAATTTATGGACAATCTTGTGAATCGATTAAAAGGAAAAAAAAAAAAAAATCTCGTTGTTTGTACGCAGCTGCCTGATTTTTCATGGTAGCTAGCTTAAGATCAATGTGGGGTAGGTGGGCATTATAATATTCAAATTTATTCATCTAAAGAAAAGCAGAGATGTAAAATAATGTTTTTATATCCTTACAGCTATTAAATGAAACGCGTACAAATAAAAAATGGCAATGTTAATAAAATAAGCTGGAAATTTTCCCTCATGAAATTAGAAAGGTTTTTCCCTCTCTATTTCATTTTCAATTTTCCCATCCAGAGCCTAGACATCACATTACCAAGTTGGGGAGTGATCCTTACCCATTTTCATTATAAAATGATGATATTTTTATTTATATATACAATATGTCAATATCAATGAATTGCAGTTGGGTAAGTAGAAGAAGACGCAGTCAGGTCTACAACATGAAGCCTTAATTGGTTTGCTACCAAACTCTGGGGGGTTGGGCCATATGCGCAGTCGCTTGCTCATGTCCTTACAAGACAAAATTGGTCAAAAACGTGAATTTCAGCTACCCTCTCAAAACCTTCCTCTTTTGCATATAAAAACCTCCCTCATCCTTCTCACGTTACCACCAAAGTTTCTTACTCATTCTTTGGTCTCTTCTCTTCATTCTGCAACTGCAACCCAAAGTACAGGAAACAGAAAATGGTGAGCGTTGAAGAAATCCGGAAGGCTCAAAGAGCCGAGGGCCCAGCCACTGTGATGGCCATCGGTACTGCAACTCCGCCTAACTGTGTCGAGCAGAGTAGTTATCCAGATTACTACTTCCAGATCACTGACAGCGACCATAAAACTGAGCTCAAAGAGAAATTCAAGCGCATGTGTAAGTTCTACTTTTTTAATTCCAAATCTTTTATTCCTTTGCAAATCACCAAATATATTCTGAACAGAGTGAACCATAAGTGGTAGGAATTGCGAAGGTCTTGCCATCTTAATTTTGTTCTTTTTATTAATCATATTTTTCCTCTTTGGTTGGGCCGTTGAATTCATGAGGTAGTAAGTTTTTTAATACCGATATTGACATTTTTTTAAAAAAATAATATATATAAACTAATTAATTTCAACCAAAAGGAATCGGTTGACATGCTCATTATAGTTTTCAAGAAATGTCAATGACTATCACTTCAGCTTAGCTAACATGGTTGAAGGTGTTAAGATTCAGTAAAAAGTCATTAGATCAGTTCTTGAAGTTCCCTAACCTTTTAATTTAACGGTTTTGCTCGTAACATGTTATGTCCCTGCCAAAATTGAATTGGTATATAGACTTTTCAATAATTAATGGTAAACTCTAGTGGTTTATTACATTGTTTATTTCTAAAATAATCGTATTAATATCTCTCTGTAATCAATTTCAGGTGAAAAATCAATGATAAAAAAGCGATACATGCATTTAAATGAAGAAATCTTAAAGGAGAATCCTAACATTTGTGCCTATATGGCTCCATCCCTGGATGCCAGGCAAGACATGGTAGTTGTAGAGGTTCCAAAATTGGGAAAAGAGGCTGCAACTAAGGCTATCAAAGAATGGGGACAACCAAAATCAAAGATTACCCACTTAATATTCTGCACAACAAGTGGTGTGGACATGCCTGGAGCTGACTACCAACTTACCAAACTCTTGGGTCTCCGACCCTCTGTGAAGCGTTACATGATGTACCAACAAGGTTGCTTTGCTGGCGGCACGGTTCTTCGTTTGGCAAAGGACTTGGCCGAAAACAATAAAGGAGCACGTGTACTTGTTGTTTGTTCCGAAATCACTGCAGTCACATTCCGTGGCCCTAGTGATACCCATTTGGACAGTCTCGTGGGACAAGCATTGTTTGGGGATGGAGCAGCTGCTGTCATTGTTGGTTCAGATCCATTATCAATTGAGAAGCCATTGTTTGAGCTTGTGTGGACTGCACAAACAATCCTTCCAGACAGTGAAGGTGCCATTGATGGACACCTTCGTGAGGTTGGATTAACATTCCATCTTCTCAAGGATGTTCCTGGGCTTATATCAAAGAACATTGAGAAAGCATTGGTTGAAGCCTTCCAACCATTGGGAATCTCTGATTACAATTCAATTTTTTGGATTGCACACCCTGGTGGTCCAGCAATCCTGGACCAGGTTGAGCTTAAGTTGAATCTGAAGCCTGAGAAGATGAGGGCTACTCGACATGTGCTTAGTGAATATGGTAACATGTCAAGTGCATGTGTGTTATTTATCTTGGATGAGATGAGGAAGAAGTCAGTTGAAGATGGTCTCAAAACCACAGGTGAAGGACTTGAATGGGGTGTGCTTTTTGGCTTTGGACCTGGTCTCACTGTTGAGACCGTTGTTCTTCGTAGTGTGACTATTTAGAGAGCATATATATATATATATATATATATATATATATATATATTGTCATTTATATTCCTTCAATTTTCTGTTGCATTGAGCAATATAATCTTGCACTATTCTTGGATGTTTCCTATATTGTGAAATTTTATATTTTATATAGCACATTGCTAAAGATATCAAAATACATGTGTAATCCAAGCTATCAAAGTCCTACTTTGGCCTAAATTATTTTAATTTTTTATTTTTCTAATGAAGCATTAATTAAAAAAGTAGCTATTCTTAACGTCCTCTTTCAAATTCTAAATTTGTTATGATTTTTAAGGAGATAGGAATTTCAAAGGTGATCTATATGTTGGATGCTTGCATAAGAGATAGAAAGTATGTTGGGTGTGATCTTAAGCTAGCACCTATGACATAATATCTATAAATCTAGTCTTAATCATACCACTTCTATATGGCTAACATATGGGATTTTTTTCCCCTTTTTATCAAAAACATTTGGATTTCTAGAGTTGATTCCCTAAATATCCAACTCTTAAATCAAATTCCCACTTACCTTATTTTCAATGTAGTCAGCATGTTTATTTATTTTAAAAATATCTATTATACATAATTAGTATCCTCAGCTCATTAAGAGAAGGATAGACAAAATTTGACATAGGAGATAAGTGGGTCTTCTAAAAATATCTCTTATATGCCTTTCTTACTTAATCAAATGGAAATCTCTATTTAGTGATAAAATACATTAAAATCTCTCTTACTTTTTTAGGTGCCTCACAAAATTTAGTGGTGGTGAGGTCATGCTTGGCTACCCTCCTCCAAACCTCGAGGATATGAACCATAAGAAAGAGTTGTAAGTTTATGCAATGAAAATTGAGTAGTCAATAGCAGCCTAATTAGAAGCATAATAATGTGCTTCCAAAAAGATATTGAATTTATACATGTTACAACACCTTATCAAGAAAAAAAAATTCGTTCAATACGTCAATTAGAAAAACATGGAAAGCAACAATAATTCTAAAAGAAATAGAAAAAAAAGGCAAGAAAAGGATAACTTATTATTGTCATCCATGCTATAAAATTCTTCCAAATGAAACATTTTTCATACTTCTAGGATATTATGTTTAGTTTCAACATTAGGCCTCATTTGCTATGATGTTTCTAAACTACATCTTCTTGCATGAAAGATTCAATACACTAAGTACTATGACATTGTTGAAATTACACAAAATAAGGATCAATATTAACAATATTCATTAGAAAAAGAACAAGGGCAATAGATACCACTTTTCAAAATTACACATCCTATAAAAAAAATCATAACCAACAACTATCAAATATTAATAAAGGTGCATTAGATACACATGGAGATATATTCAAACATGGATGAAGTAATGCCATCACTAGAACAAACTCCAACATGATTGGTATATTCAAAGTACAACGTTTACATACCATATAAAGTTTCTTATTGCAAATAGTACTTTGTTCAAACTTTCTTAGAGAAAGAAAGCAAGTTTAGTATTGAGGGAGTAATACATTGTAAATCATAAGACTCAAAGCTTCATCTGATAAAGGTATCAGGTAAGACATCCAAATATCAGAACTAGTAAAAATAGAAACTTCTTTTATGTCTAGGAACTAAGTTTTAACAAAAATTTTGGTGAGGAATTGTTATGCCTGGTTCTTGTAAAATTTTAATATCTTGATAGTATGCTTGACCAAAGAAGGAAAAAACCAAAGTTTGCAAACAATACCTCGTGCCAATCGACTAAGGATTAGTTGAAGTAAATAAGTCAACATCATATTGGTCAAACATAAGGGAAGGTTTTCATAAAAATAAAGATCATGGGAAGACATTCCATTATAAGTGTGACCACTATCATATCATAAGCAATTATCCATTATCAGTGACCCATCTTTCCATTCCATTCCATTCCAGTATGTAGTAATCACCTATTCTAGGAAGTTAAGACTTCATGATGCAATTATGTAACAAACTATCATAATCTGATTCTCGGATACTGTGATTGGCATAAAAATACTTAACTAGTAGTAATATACTAACCAGTTGTCTTTACAAGCTTTAAGATATTTTTGACTTATTTTCTTTCTTACCTCTATTGAGAATATAAATATGTATCTATGGAAAATAATTTTTATTTGTGCACACCTAAGGAAATTTAAAATATAATTTACATATACTATGCCAAATAATATTTATATAGGAGTATACAATTTTTGAAAATATAACTTTATACATAAATATTATTAAAAGGTAAGATTCCTAATTAGGACACCATGAGATACTATATGGAAGGTTTTCAAAGACAAAAGGAAAAATGTCACATATGAGTCAGTTATTTTTGTGGGATCCATGTTTTGTGTTTATAAATAAAAATCCAACAGATAAAGTGTGAGTATTAAAATATTTAGTGAATGGCTATTTTTCTTCTTTTTACAAAGAGTTTTCACCATAATAGATCAAATATGGTTATTAGTATAAAATAAAATTTGATTAAAGCTTTTATGTATAATGTTTTCAAAGTTCACTAAAAAGAATAGTAACAATTGGTAAGTTTATCTTTATATCTTTGATCTAATTTTATCTCTCATCATTCTAGGTACAAAGCTACCAATCTTATCCTTTCCAACCTTCACCACTCTTTTCCTTCTATGTTAAGGATGTATATCTTCTCCATAAATCAAATTCAAAGTAAGTAATATCAAGATGTTAGTCGTAATATCAATTACTTATTTGATTCACTTCATAATGTATGGTCAAAATATTAGTTATACCATAAATTTTTTTCATTCTTATACATGTTCACATTTCACCATCACATGACATTATATCTAAGGATAGCATACAACTTTTCCATTTAAGAGAATGACAATACTTAATTCTTTTAAATGGCTAGCAATTTATAACTCAAACATCATCAAATGCATCATAAATTTCTATTACTTGTAACTTTTTCAATGAGATTCACCAATATCAAATGTGCTACGTAATATGAATACTTATATGATTTAGTGTCTTTTGGACTTCCAAATTAATTCAAAATTTTTATTAAAATTTTATATAATGCTTGTAACACTTTAAAAATATCAAACATAAATTTCTTATGATTTCATCACCCTTGGATACTATTCACATAATATCAAAAATTAGGAAATTTAAAATAAGACAGTATAAGAGCAATTGCAATAAAAGCCTTTTTTCAATACTCAAATCATTTCTAATCATTACCAAATTTTAACACAATATCCTTAATCTGTTAAATGATAATAAAAATTCAATTACTTCACAAAAATTTTACATGAATGCTATTTATACAAAATTAAAAACTCAAAATTGCCAATTCTAAATATTTTTGAAATTACTATGGAAAAAAGACCTTTTTTGCATTTAAATTAATTTTAATTGTTACCAAATCTCTATATGAGGTTCCTAACATACTAATACCAAATAAGAGGACAAACAACAATAAATTTCATAATACAAAATTCAAAATTCTTTTTTGAGCTTCTTATAATTGAAGTTCACATAAATTCATGTCACGACCCATCTCGATAGTGACCGACGTGTATCTTATTATCGATTTCCACAAACCTTAACAATTTTTATTCTTTCTATCTAATGGGAGTTACCAAGTTTCAAAGGAACTTGAAATTTCATTTTAAAAATTTTGTAGAAAATCAAATAACATCTCCTCTCCTTTTAAACATTTCTCGAGGGCTACACGCCATGATACAAAACTTATTTGAATTCCAGATACGACAATGATTAACATTTATACAATATCATACATTCTCAAGACAATTACACATACAAATTTAACACAACTGCTAGATTAGTCACATCTTTAATTCAAATACTAGTTCTAAGTCATATAATCCCAACTGTTAAATCTTTTAATCTAGGCAGCCTTTAATTCTTCATGAATGTAACAAGGCTCATTTCTTAACTCAAAAATAGTGAGAATAAGATAAAGTGAGTTCTAGGAACTCAGTAAGCATATATCTACCAATATATTGCATGAAATCAATTTTATATATAAAATAACCATAGGTATATTCAAAGTACAATGTCTACATACCATATAAAGTTTCTTATTGCAAATAATACTTTGTTCAAATTTTCTTGGAGAAAGCAAGTTTAGTACTAAGGGAGTAATGTATTGTAAATCATAAGACTCAAAGCTTCATCTGATAAAGGTATCAAGTAAGAGATCCAAATATTAGAACCAGTGAAAACAAAAACTTCTTTTACATCTAGGAACTAAGTTTTAACAAAAATTTTGGTGAGGAATTCTTATGCTTGGTTCTTGTAAAATCTTAATATCTTGATAGTATGCTTGACTAAAGGAGGAAAAAGCCAAAGTTTGTAGATGATACCTCATGTTAATCAATCGAAGATTAGTAGAAAAAAAACAGATAAGTCATCATTAGATTGGTTGAACATGAGGAAAGGTTTTCATAAAAATAGAGATCACAGGAAGACATTCCATTATAAGTGTGTCCATTATCATATCAAAAGCAATTATCCATTACTAGTGACCTATCTTTCCATTCCACTCCAATATGTAGTAATCACTTATTCCAAGAAGTTAAGACTTCATGATGCGATTGCATAACAAACTATCACAATCTGATTCTCGAATACTATAACTGACGTAAAGATACTTGACTAGTATTAATATGATAACTAGTTATCTTTACAAGTTTTAATATATTTTTGACTCATTTTCTTTCTTAACTCTACCAAGAATATAAAATGTATCCATGGAAAATAATTTTTATTTATGCGCACATAAGGGAATTTAAAATATAATTTACATATACTATGCTAAATAATATTTATATAAGAGTCTACAATTTTTGAAAATATAACTTTATACATAAATATTATCAGAAGATAAGATTCCTAATTAGGACACTATAAGATACTATATAGAAGGTTTCCAAAGACAAGAGGAAGAATGTCGTACATGTGTTAGTTATTTTTATAGGATCCATATTCCGTGTCTATAAATAAAAATCCAACAGATAGAGTGTGAGTATTAAAATATTTAGTGAATGGCTACTTTTCTCTTTTTTTACAGAGTTTTCACTATAATAGATCAGATATAGATATCAATATAAAATAAAATTTGATTAAAGCTCTTATGTATGATATTTTCAAAGTTCACTAAAAAGAATGGTAATAATTGGTAAGTTTATCTTTATATCTTTGGTTTAACTTTATCCCTCACCACCCTAGGCATAAAGCTTTCAATCTTATCCCTCTAACCATTACCACTCCTATCCATCTATGTTAAGGATGTATATCTCCCCCATAAATCAAATTCAAGATAAGTAATATCAAGATGTTAACCATAACATCGATTACTCATTTTATAGTGTATGGTCAAATACTAACTATACTATAAAATTTTTTCATTCTTATGCATGTTCACATTTCACCCTTACATGACATTATATCTAAGGATAATATACAACTTTTCCATTCAAGAGAATGACAATACTCAATTCTTTTGAATGGCTAGCAATTTATAACTCAAGCATTATCAAATACATCACAAATTTCTATTACTTGCAATATTTTTCAATAAGATTCATTAACATCAAATGTGCTAGGTAGTATGAATACTCTTATGATTTAGTGCCTTTTGGGCTTCTAAATCTATTCAAAGTTTTTATCAAAATTTTTTATAATTCTTGTAACACTTTAAAAATATCAAACATCGATTTTCTTATAATTTCATCACCCCTGGGTATTGTTCACATAGTACCAAAATAAGAAAATTTAAAATAGGACAGCACAAGAGCAATTGTAATAAAAGCCTTTTTTTCAATATTCAAGTCACTTTCAATTGTCACCAAATTTTAACACAACATCCTTAATATGTTAAATGATGAAAAAAATTTCATTATTTTACAAAAATTCTGCATGGGTACTATTCATATAGAACCAAAAACTTAAAATTGCTAATTCTAAGTAGTTTTGAAGTTGTTATGAAAAAGGAGCCTTTTTGGTATTTAAATTAATTTCAATTACCAGCAAATTTTTATGCGAGGTTACTAACATACTAATACCAAATAATGGGACAAAAAAACCAAATTTTGTAATATAAAATTCAAAATTCTTTTTTGAGCTTCTTATAACTGAAGTTCATATAAATTCACTTTTCATAACTCTAAATTTTTTCAAAAATTCCTAATTCTTTCCATACCTATTCTAAAATTATTTTAACATTAAAATAAAAAATTAAATTTTTAACAATTTCTAATCTTTGATTCCAAAAAGCAACAAAAATCATGATATTGACCTACTTAACAGCTTTATTCTTATACTAACATAATTTTAAATGTGTTCTCTTAAGGGAAAACTTTGTGAATCTTCTCCTATCAATCTTAACATTAGAATACTAATATCATATCATCATATTAACATTTATATAATATCAAAACTAAACCATATAATATCAAAATTTAGTGAGCACATATACTAGCATATATTACCATATCCTTCATTTTTTATGGGAATACTCAAGTGAGTAAGGGATAATTGTCATTCAACTTAGATCCTTGATTCTTTAACCTTTCCAGTGCCCCTTAAAGTAGTAAATTTACTAAAAATAAACCAAGTTTGAAGACTTTTGAAGAGAAGATTTCCACAAAATTTAAAGAAAATTGAGGAAAACTTAGGTTACCTTGCAAGAATTTGATAGAATCATTTGGAGAATCTTTTAGGATTTATAAGCGAATTGAAAACCTTAGTAGAAAACCCTAGGAAACTCACAATTTCAAGGATGAAGTTGAGCAAATTTTTTTGTAAAGGAAACCTAAAAGGCTTTATATGAGACCCAAGTTCAAGTTTCCTTTATAAGCCAGTTTTTCCTATTTCTTTTTTAAAATTTTATTGATAAATAAGAACATGATGCATGGTTTATCTAAGCTAAAATCAAAAGATAAATTCTCACAATCCATTAAAATTTAGTCAAATATAATGCCTAGAAATAACCATCAATAATTACCCTAAGTTTTTCACTTATTTACCTTATTACCAAAAGCTTCCTTTGCAAGCTTGAGCCTCTTTTTTTTTATTTTTTTACTTTTAAGATCATATTTGAGGTAAAAAACATTAATCCAAATCAACCTAAATCCCAAGATAGTTTATTTCAAATTTGGGTCCAATCTTTAGGTTTTTACGCTACTTGAGCATTTAATTTTTTATTATGCCTTTATATAATTGTTTCAAACTTAGTGTTAGATTTTTAATTATATTTTGACCTATATTAGCACCTAATATATATTTTTTAAAAATTCCAACTAGGTGTAGCTCCAAACTATCTCTATGATTTACTTAAATTTCACTCAATTACCTTACTAATTTTTCGTTCGAGAGATTCTTAGTCAAAATTTCTTTTTGAATTTCCTTACTCTATTTGAGGTATTACACAAACCATCCAAGAACATAGGTTTATAAATACCCTTTTGATGATAAGCAAGGGGTTCAATTTAGTAAAGTTAACTATGCAAAACTATATACACTTGACATTCTCACCTTTAGCATTCTCTAGCTAGACCATTGCAATTGCTGCAATTGCTTTGTTACCCTTTTTTTCAAAAGTAGTTCCACATAGATACCCTTTAAAAACCACTTGTTAGTGATTCAATATCTTGGAGTTTCTAACCCAGTTAAAGCACTCCATCCTACAGGAAAGCCTTGTAGGACTTGGTTACACTACATGTTTCTTGGTCGACTTGCTTCCATAAGGAACAATTGTGTGTAATCACCTTTTAAAGATTAAATATTTTTTGTACTTTTATTCATTTTCTCTTATGCTTTGTATCATTCCTGTTCATATTGCATTTTATGTTAATGCCTTACTAACAAACTGTGTATGCGAACCCTGATTCATTTCGTAATAGGTAAGAGTTGCTTGATGAGAAAAATATTTACTATTTTATTTTACCTTATTTTATGTCTCTTAGGTGTTACATATGCTTAATTCTATAGAATAGACCTTGTTTTATAATTTTGAATTGATTTTAGAAGTTTGTGAATTCATTTGGTAAATGTTGGATTTTGACACTATTTATATTTTTCAGCTATGACTTGGGCTCCGAATCTTAGATTGAGGCAAACTTTATATTGATAAAAATCTAAAAGAGAGATATACAACTTTTTATGTTTTGGTCCAAGCCTAGTTCGGACGTTTTGGAGGTCAAAAGTGGCTAAGAAGTTGAAGGCATCATTCTGCCCTAACTAAACCAGTTTTGGTATTTGGGCTATATTTGGAGCTACAAAGGTTTGATTAAGATGAAATCAGTGTTCAAATTTTGCTAAGATCTAGGCCTACAACCTCAAATTAAAAAAATTAGTGAAACTATATCATTTTGGGGGTCATTCATTAGATGGAAGTCAGACCAGTGAGATTTTACTACTAAATCTTCTAGAAGAAATTGCTAAGTTTTATAATCTTAATAGGAGTAGGATTAGCAAAGCCTTAATTTTTGTAATCCTAAGAGGACCAGGATTAGGATTCTATAGGTTTTATCAAATATAAATAAAGATGAGGGGGTAGGCAATATATCATACAATCTAATTACATAGAATCAGCAACATAGTTTTCTTTCTTCCTTTTCAAGCTTTTGTCTTCCAACCACAGAGGGCTAATTTTCTAAGGTTGATTCAAGGAGTTTGAGGTTGTCCTCTTAAGAATTATGAGATCATGATTTGTAATGTTAATCATTCTTAATTAATTTTCCTCTTTCTCTATTTAATTGTGTTGAATTCTTGAGATTCCTTGTGTTAGGTGTTGATTTGATATAATTAATTGATGTTCATCCTTGTAGTTTCTGAATCCTTTGCTATTTTGTTATGAAATTATGGTTGATAAATTGTAATTTTATGCATAGGGATAGAGAGTTGAAGGATTAATTTGGACATTTCTAATTTAATTTCTCAAATTAACTGAATTCTAATTATAAATCAATTTCGATCTAGTTTAGGGATTATAGCAATTGCTTAATTCAATTAATCTTAATTGATCAAATCCTAGGCGATTGTCTTATGTAGAATTCACAAATTGTTACAAGGATTCCGGATAATTCAAGGTTAATTCTTAGAAAAAATCAAATCCTAATTGATCTATAATTAATCCAATTTAGGGCTCTCAATTTCCTTGAATTAGCTATTTACTTCCATTGATTTTCTTCCAATTTTACTTCTATTTTACTTTTATTTTGTTCTTATTTAATACATTGCTTTTACATTAATTTCGTGCAACTAACCCCCCTTAATTCTAATTTTTTTCTAAATACAAGTCATTATTTCATTGTTGTATTTTGACTTTAATTTTGTTTCTGCACACATTCTATTTCATTGCATTATTATTCTGTTTGCATTAGTTCTTCACATTTCCATTGCATAAATAATTAAATAATTATGTATATAATGTTAGGAAATCATTTAAGAAAGATAAAATAAAAGGATCACAAGGGGTACTACCTAGTTGTGCTATTATACAACATTATTTTTTAGCACACTGGTTTCAATATAATTTTGGTGTATTGCGGCATGCATATCAAAATTTTGATGCCATTTTCGGGAATCCTCTTGAGTTTATCTTTTCATACACATTCCTAGCAATATATTATATAATTGATCAAGAATTCCAACTAGTCTTTGCTTTTGTCATTGTGTTTCTCGCACGTTACGGTAACTTATATCCTTCTATCTTTTTGTGTTTCATTGCATTCTTTTACATTCTCTAATTTTTGCTCATAATTAACATTATCTTTTTCATACATATTCTTAGCAATATATTACACAATTCTTGTAGCATTCCAGTAGGAATAAAAATATTGATAGTTCTAGCCCTCATAACCCCCATTTTGCACCTTTAGATAATTCTGAATACATGGCTAACAATAATAGAACATTAAAGGAATTGGCTAACCTTGATGTCACAAATCAAACTTTAAGAATCTAATATTCTGAATTAGATGCTAACTTTGGGCTTAAATCTAGTTTAATACACTTGCTTCCAAGGTTCCATAGTCTTATAGGTGAAGATCTACACAAGTATTTGAAGGAGTTTCATGTGGTTTGCTTTACTATGAAGCCACAAGGCATTTCTGAGGACCATATCAAGCTAAGAGCATTCCCCTTCTCCTTAACTGATGTAGCCAAATATTGGCTCTACTATCTTCAACCTGGTTCTGTCACTTACTAGACTGATATAAAGCAACTGTTCTTGGAGAAATTCTTCCTTGCATCTAGAGTTGCTGCCATAAGAAAGGAAATTTGTGGAATTAGGCAAAAGGGTGGTGAGACACTACATGAGTACTAGGAAAGCTAAACCCTAAATTATGTGCAAGTTGTCCATATCACCAAATTAGTGAGTAGTTGCTGATTCAATATTTTTATGAAAGCCTTCTCCCTATGGATAGAAGTATGATTTATGCTGCAAGTGATGAAGCTTTAGTGGACAAAACTCCAATAGCAGTAAGAGACCTTATTGCAAACATAGCAGTAAATTCTCAATAGTTTGGAATAGGAATCATGGCTATTGCAATTAGAAATATGAATGAGATGAGTTTCCCCAATTCCAACTAATAAAGATTAGAAAATAGGCTAGATGAATTGACTACTTTAGTGAGGCAAATGGCTATAGGACAATAACAACAAATTCCTCCTCCTCCTACCAAAGTTTGTGGCATTTGCTCTTGCCTAACTCATCTAACAGATTACTGTCCTATATTGTAAGATAATGAGTGCCTTCCTCCTCCTCCTCCAGCATATGCAGCTGCCATCTTTCATGGGAAACCATAATTTCAATAGCAAAATTAGAACTAATTCCAGCAATCACAACTAAACCAATACCAGCAGCTACAAATCAACCAGCTCTAGCAACAACATAATCAATATTCTGGTTGGAGGGATAACCAGAATTTTAAGTATAATAGTAATCTAGGATAGAACTAATATCATCCTTCTGCGTACATCTGAATGCAACCTAACCCAGTTTAATAACCATAAGCAAATTCATCATCTTTTCAACTATTATTTAAAGAATTAGTTAAACAAATGGCAGTAAGTAACTTGTAATTCCAACAGAGAGCAAAAGCCACCATGACAAATTTACAAACATAAATAGGCCAATTGACTTCTACATTGAGTGAACTTAAGGCACAAAGATCAAGCCACCTATCTTGCAATAACACAAAGAACAAGGAAGTGATGAATATAATCATGCTGAGAAGTGGTAGAGAAGTTAGCAATCTTTCATGTGCACAACTAGTAAGTAGTAAACTAAAAGCAAGTCAACAACTAGAACAAAATGAAAAGAAGTAATTAGAAAAATAGCAAAAAGACAATGATAGTGAGGTGAATTCTTTCCCTATCCCTTTCCCTTTTCCAAATAGAAAACTTTTTCATCAAAAGAAGAATCAAAAGAAAAATGAATATGAGAATCAAATTTTAGTGTCCTTGAGAAAAATAAAAGGGAACATACATTTACTGGATTTGATAAAACAACTTCTAAGGTATGATAACTTCTTAAAAAATTTGTGTATCAATAAAAGAAAATTTAAGGTGGATGAGAAAGTAAGTATGAGGGCAAATGTGTCTACAATAATCCAAAGAAATTTACAAGAAAAATGCAAAGAGTCAAGCACATTTACCATTCTATGCATCATAGGAAAAACTAGAATAAAGCATGCCATGTTAGGCTTAGGAGCATCTATAAATGTCATGCCTCTTTCTATTTTCAATGCCTTGAATTTAGGAGTTTTGAAAGAAACAAAGGTTTTTGTTCAATTAACCAATAGATCTAACATTTATCCTTTAGGAATTATTGAAGATATTTTAGTGCAAGTTGATGGACTAATTTCTCCAGTAGATTTTTACATTTTAAAGATAGAAAATGAGGTTCAAGCATTCTTCCACCAATCATTCTTGGTCAGCCTTTTCTCAAGACAATAAAAATCATAATTAATGTCCGAGATGGAATATTAACTATGGAGTTTGATGGTACTATAGCTAAGTTTGATATTTCTAAAGATATGTAAGACAACTCCATATCATTTCTTAGCATTTTGGAGCCTTTAGTGCATGATTCTCCTCATTCTATTTCTACTATTTCTGATGTGCATATTTTTGTTTCTAATTCTACAATTTTCAATTCTATTAATTCTGATTTTGCTATGCACCATTTAGATTTACATGCTAATGCAATCCAAGATGAATTACTTGCTGAGTTTCCTAAATTTTCTGAATTTATGGATTGTTTTGATAGTCATGAATGCACTTATAAAGATGGTGCTATTAAGTGTTCCATTTGTGATGAAATTTCTACATTTTAAAATGAAAATAGCAGTGTTCATTCAAAAATTGCAGAAAAATAAAAAAAATAATAGAGACATTTCACTTTTACAAGAACAAGAATAAGAAAAAAGGTATTTTTACATTGATCCTTCTCACCATTTTATTGATCATGTTGAATTTGTTTTACCAAATGAATTTGAGCATTCAAGCGAAAATAAGTTAAGAATAACACTTTAAGAACTTATGGTGAAGGATTCAAATTTTCATAGCACCTCTTTGAAGGATGAAGAAAAGCTTGGCAAATTGAAAGCAAAGGAGATAGTCAATCCTCATATAAATCTTTATTGAAGAGATGGAAGCTAGGGTTTAACGAAGCACATTAAAGAAAGACGCTTCTTGGAAAGCAACCCAAACAATTTATATTTGCTTTCTTTTATCCTTTTTTTTATTTTCCATGTCCTTTATCTTTCTTGATGATTATTCTTGATGATATTGATATGTTTTACATTGAGGATAATGTAAAATTTAAATGTGGGGGGGATACCTTAGGATTTACTTTATGCTTTGTGTTTTCTTTTAATATTCTTTCAAAAACTAAAAAAAAAAATTTAAAAATGTATTTTTCATTTAATTTTGAGTCATTTTTAGTTGCTTTCCATTAATGGAGATTTTCCACTTTCATAATTAGGATTCAATTAAAATTAAATAGGATTCATAATATGATCGAACGAAGTATTTTTCTTCTTGAAATTGATTGATGTAGTGATGGATTTTGAATTGGTAGATTGAAATTGGTAGTATGACCCACCTTGTGAGATTTTGAGCCTTTTGTTGAAAAATTTATACTATGATATTATCTTTCCTTCTTATGTGATGTTTTTCGATGATTTGTTTCTTTAGAACTTTCTTTGAATCTTTTTGAGATTACATTTTACACATGCATGCACAAATATGATTAAGGCATTCTTTCTTTCTTTTAAACTAGAGCCATAAAGCCAACTTTGATGTTTTTACCTTTGTTAAACCCCTTTGAGCTTTTATTGTCTTTTCTTTGTTGATTAACTAATAAGCATATTTTTCAAATGAAAAATAAATGTCTTTACAAAACCTTGGGGATTAGTAGAGCATCTAAATTTTTATGAGATAGGCTCTTGAATAGGTGTGGGGGTGTGTAAGTTTATGTATTGTGAAAAGTTATCATCAAAAGTTAGTTAAAAATTTTTTTTCAATCAAAGTTCAAAAAAAAGAGCAAGGAAGAAAAAAAATAAAAAATAAAAAAAGAGAAAGAAAACAAAAAAAAAAGAGAAAAGGAAATTAAAAAAATGATAAAGAAAAAATTTTGAATTGAAAAAAAAAATAAATAAAGAAGTTGATGAGTATTTGAATTTAAATTTGAATTTGAATTTGATTTGATGTGTTGAGTTGTAATTATTTATGATTTATCCATGTGTTTTTGGTTCAAGTGTTTTATTAATTTCTTTGGTTTCTAACCTTCTTTCATCCTTATTTTTTCTTCCCTTTTCCCTAGCCCTATTACAACCTTGAATGAAGTTGTGTTATGCATGTAATCTGAGTAGTGGAGATTAGATGATTAGTAAGCTTATGGTAAAAAATTTTATAGAATGAACTTGAGTGAAACACTTTACCTTAAACACTTGAGAGTTGGAAAGTAAGGCTTGTGATAATCTACCAATTTGATCTACGTTTTTTGAATGAAGTTGTTATGTTGATTAGTTTCAAGTTTGTCAAGATTTCTTTGCATGATGTGTTATGTTTCTTGCTGCCGTTGGTTGGTTCTTGCTTGTGGATTTGTAAATTTGAAATTTTTGGAAAGTAAATTTTTTTGTGTCTTAGTTTTAAATAAAGTATTATTTTATCCGAGGACAAGCAAGGGATAAGCATGGGGGAATTTAATGAGAAAAATATTTACTATTTTATTTTCTCATATTTTATGTCTCTTAAGTGTTACATATGCTTAATTTTACAAAATAGGCCTTGTTTTATAATTTTTTAATTGATTTTACAAGTTGTGAATTTATTTGGTAAATGCTGAATTTTTATACTATTTATGTTTTCTGACCATAACTTAGGCTCCACATCTTAGATTAAGGAAAAATTTATATTGATGGAAATCTGAAAGAGATATCTACAACTTTTATGTTTTAGTCCAAGCCCAGTTTGGACGTTTTGGAGGTCAAAAGTGGCTAAGAAGTTGAAGGCATCATTCTGCCCCAACTGAACCAGTTTTGATATTTGGGCTATATCTGGAGCTACAGAGGTCTGATTAAGGTGAAATCAGTGTTCAAAATTTTCTAATACCTAAGCCTACAACCCAAATTAAAAAATTAGTGAAACTATGTCATTTTAGGGGTCATTCATTAGATGGAAGTCAAACCAGCGAGATTTCACTGCTGGACCTTCTAGAAGAAATTTCTAAGTTTTATAATCCTAATAGGAGTAGGATTAGAAAAGCCTTAATTTTTGTAATCCTAAGAGGACTAGGATTAGGATTCTATGGGTTTTATTAGATATAAATAGAGATAAAGGGGTGGGCAATATATCATACAATCATACAATCTGATTACATACAATCAGCAACACAATTTTCTTTCTTCCTCTTCAAGCTTTTGTCTTCCAACTATGGAGGGCTAATTTTCTGAGGTTAATTCAAGGAGTTTGAGGCTCTCCTCTTAAGGATTATGAGATCATGATTTGTAATGTTGACCTTTCTTAATTAATTTTCCTCTTTCTCTATTTAATTGTGTTGAATTCTTGAGATTCCTTGTGTTGGGTATTGATTTGATATAATTAATGTTCATCCTTGTAGTTTCTAAATTCTTTGCTATTTTGCTATGAAATTATGGTTGATAAATCATATTTTTATGCATAGGGACAGAGAGTTGAAGGATTAATTTGGAAATTTCTAATTTAATTTCTTAAATCAACTGAATTCTAATTATAAATCAATTTTAATCTAATTTAGGGATTATAACGATTGCTTAATTCAATTAATCCTAATTGATCAAATCCTAGGAGATTGTCTTGCGTAGAATTCATGAATTATTGCAGGGATTCCGGATAATTCAAAGTTGAAAAATTAATTAGAAAAATTCAAATCCTAATTGATTTATGATTAATCTAATTTAAGGCTCTTAATTTCTTTGAATCGACTATTTACTTCCATTGAGTTTCTTCCAATTTTACTTTTACTTTACTTTTATTTTGTGCTTATTTAATACATTGCTTTTACATTAATTTTGTGCAACTAACCCCTTAATTCTAATTCTGTTCTACATATAACTCATTATTGCATTATTGCATTCTAACTTTAATTTTGTTTCTGCACACATTCTATTTCATTGCATTATCATTCTGTTTGCATTAGTTCTTCATGTTTTCATTGCATAAATAATTAAATAATTATATATATATATTGTTAGGAAATCATTTAAGAAAGATAAAATTAAAGGATTACTAAGGGTACAACTTGGTTGTGCCATTATACAACATTATTTTTTAGCACACCAGTTTTAATACAATTTTGGTGCATTGTGGCGTGCACATCATTACTCTTATTAGTATTTTTTAATTTTAACTTGTAAAATAAATCAACATGCCTAGTGGGATACAATTAAGGTTTCTAACCCTGATACCCTTTGATTTATGCAATTATGGAATGGTAAGTTTGTATTCTTAGGAAATATGATTTCATCTTCTTATCTTCCTCATGACAACCCCCTTTTCCAAGAAGGAATTTTAAGGGAAATTAATGAAAACCAATAGTGGAGAATATGATAAAAATTATTGAGAACTTAGGTCTTATCCTAAACACTAATCAAAGTAATGTTGACAAAATCAGTAGAGTTAAAATTAAAGAATGAATCAAAAGAATGGCCATTATAATCTCAAAAAATAGGTTGGCTAAAATAGCAAAAATATCCATAATAATAGGCCGAACAATGATTAAAGGACAACACTAGGTGGCCTATAGAATTAACCCATAAAATGCCTTACAATATACCAAACACTAATAAAAGTAATTAGGAAATTGCTACTCAAGTATATTCAGCTAAGGGCTATAACCATGATTTAAATTCCCTAGGTTTGATTGTGATAAGATAACAAATGAATAAGAGTAATCATGATATGGTGCATATGCTATCACAATAAATCACCATGATATTAAGAGCAGTCTTAGAAGATATGGTTGCCAACCAAACTTAAGTAAATGAAACATTAGAAAGGTGCTAACCAATCAAAGTAGAAAAGTTAGCTAACTTGAACTCCTTAAAAGGTTTAAGATGTTAGCATAATAGCTTGGTTCCTAATAAAATAATGATATACCCTCTAAAAGAAAACTAATCAAAGTAGAATCCTCTGAGTCTAAATATGTCAAGGCCGAACAACTTAAATATAACCATGCAAAATTGGCTAAATGAAGTGAGCAGATAAAAAAAATAGCTTGATTACACAAGTCTCACAACATAGGTGCTTAAGCACATGCTTAACAACTGAACTAGGAAGTACTAAATTGTCAGCAAGACCAAGTACATTAGAATCACAAAGACTAGAACCTAACTTATAGGTTTTGATCAAAAGATTATTGAACTAGTTAGAGGATAGAGTATATATCCTAATTACTAAAGAGCTTTCCTAAAATGGATTTGCTAACTTGAACTCCTTAAAAAGTTTAAGATGTTAAAGCTTACTATTTTTTTACAATAATAATTAAATAAACATTGAACACATAACCAAATTTATAAGTAAATGGAAAGAATTAGTCTCAAATGAGTTCTTCAAGCTAAGGCATTTTCCTTATTTTTGACAAAGATGGCATTCTCGTAATATTCAAGATTGTTACCAAATTCGATACACTTATAGGCCCAAATGGAACGAATGTTCCATGACTAGTATTACTAATAAAAGATGAAAGTGGAATTAGTCTACTTGTTCAATATAAAGGAAAGACTAATAAAGTTATTTAAGGAATACTTATTCAAGTTTTAGAAGAAAATACTTTATGTAGGTTACCAAGATTAAAACCATAAAAATAGCAATGATGAGATTTGACTAAGTCATTCTCAAAATTATAGTTAACCAAAATATTATTGATATAACTCAATTGGTTAAAAAGTTTTGTTAAATTGAGTAGCTACAACAGGAAAAGGGTAAGAAGTTGCACTGCTCACACTTTAGAAAGGAGAAGGTGGCCTATGTTAAAGAAGAAATTAACAAAGAAAGTGACAACAAGATTCATTTGGTGAAACTTAAACTTGACCCTTCTTACATGTGTTTTTATTAAAGCATGCCGATCAGAAAGATAAAATGGATTGTATTAGTAAAAAGTTTTATTCTTTTGACATTAATAAGGTTGATTAGGTATTTAACCCTATCTAAAAGTCATTGAATTCTATTGAAAGATGAAATAAAAGATAAAAGTATTGTAAATACCATCATATGTTTAGTCATGATACTAGTAAAAGCATTTATTTTAGGGAAATAATTGATAATGTTATTAAGGAAGGTTGAAGTTTGTCGACAAAGGTAAAGAAAAGGAGGTGTTAGTTAATAAAGACCCATTTCCAATGAGGTTAAGTTATCTTAAGCTGATAAATTATTTTAGTATGTTTAACATAGACATAGATATGGTGGCCTATTATAAGTATGACAATCCTTTGGATACTTCTTTCTTTCCAAAAGCATATCTTTTGGAAGGAGAATCAAACACAAATTTCATAAAAAGGATTCAATGTGATGGAGGTATTCTTAAGATGTGCACTTGATGTGAAAAGTATTATGAAGAATTGAAGGTGGTGATGTATGATAAATAGTTGAAGGATTTGATTGACCTAGAAGTCTTGAAGTTTGCCAACAAAAACTTAGAACAAGGAAGAGGGTTGAAGAGTTCAAGAAATACAAAAAGGATGGATAAATTTATTTTTAACAAATTAAACTATGACACAACCATAAAAAAGTTAAAAAAAGAACATCTTGAAATGGAATAGATAAAAAATGAATTACGATGTAAGAGAAGGAAACAAGTTTAGAGGCTAAGTTTCTTTTAAAAAAAAGACAAAGATATGACCCTTAGTATAATAAGCTTCCATTGACCAAAACATAGAAAAGGAAAATGCAAAGACAAGTTACATATGGAAAGAAAGAGAAAGAAAGCTACCAATCCAAAATGTCATCTAGCCTAGGTGAATCAAACTGCATAAAGAAAGAAAGAGAAAAGAAAGAGTCCATCTTATAGTAGTTGAAAACCCTAAGGACAATGGATGAACCATAATATTAATGCAATAATTATTTTGCCACTATCCTTTTTAAGGTTGAAATGGAAGAAATTAGATATGACTTTGATGATAACATGTTGATTACAGTTATTGAATTTAACAAAGATGCGGTTAAAGAATTCGAAAGGTTGATTAAGTAAATGAAGAACCACTTAAGGCTACTGCATGCTAAAGCTTATATGGATGGTTGGTTAGTGAACAAAGTGTTGATTGATAGAAAGGTCATAGTCAATATTATGCTTAGATATACCTTCATATGGCTAAGGAAATAGTTGAAGGACTTCATGCCATCTAATCTCACCATCTTAGACTTTGATAGCATAATATTAACTTTAAACGGAGGGTACTTATTAGTCAAAGAGTAAGTTAAGTGACTAGGCCCATATTATTCGTAGTAGTACCTTTAAAGCTAAACTATAACCTATTGCTTTGTCAAGAATAGATCTATGTTGTAGGAGTAATGCTTTTAACACTCCATCCAGAAATGTTTATATGGAAAGAAGATGGGCAATTGTATGCATAAAGGTCGATAATAGCCTACGCCATGTGTAGTTGTGCAACATTAAGTTCAAGATGCACAATCCCAATGTATATCCACTATATATTAGTAAGCACATTGACTAATTAATTATGCAAATGTGCATTCTTGACACATATAAATTTATGATAATCCTCAAGGCTTCAATGTTAGGAATGTCTTGCAAATCCAATGAATGAGTACCAAAAATAACTTGCTTAGTTGTCGGCTTATGTTGTTAAGCTAGCTTATGCAAAAGTCCCAAATTGTATTTACAATGATAATCTATTTGGATTTCATCAGTCACTTATCAAAGAGGACACTAAGAAACTTGAACGAATATATTAAAAGAATATAAAGATTATCGAAGGCCATAAGGATCAAAGGCCAATATTTATTACTACAACATTATTGAAAGACATTAAAGGCTAAATAGTTAACATATTAAAAGAATATAAAGATTGTTTCTCCTAGAATTATAATGAGGTGTTAAGATTGAACCAAGACTTGGTGGAACACAAACTCTAGATAAAGAAAGGATTTTAGCCATATAAATAACCTTTCCAATGTTTTACACCATAAAATGTACTAAAAATTAATGAAAAGATTGAATGGCTATAAAATGCTAAATTTATAAGAACTATAAGGTATGCCAAATGGATTTCCAATATAGTATATATTATAAAAAGAATAATAAGTTAAGGGTATGTATACACTTCAAAGACCTAAATAATGTCATGCCTAATGATAAATACCTAATTCCAAAGGCAAAATACTAATTGATTCAGCCTCGAGGCATGTGGTAGTAAACCTAATGGATGGTAATACTAGTTATAATCATGTATACATAGCTAAAGAGAATACGGTAAAAATAGTTTTTCAATGCCTAGGATTGATTAATGCATATAAATGGTTAGTCATGCCACTTGGCTTCAAGAATAATGGAGCTACCTACTAATGAGTAATGAATACTATATTCCATGACATGATTGGGAAATCAATGGGAGTTTATATTAATAATATAGTGGTGAAAAGCAAGTCTTATAAGGAAAATTTGAAAAATCTAAAGCAAGCTTTTAACCAAATGCACCACAACACCTTGAAGAAAGACCTCCTGATATGCACATTCAATATTCTTAATGAATAACTTCTTAGGATTTTTAATACACTAAAAGGGGATTGAAATCAACAAGAACAAAACTAAAGCCATCATAGAAACTTTGGCATCGAATAATAAAAAAAAAGCCATAATGCTTTCTTAAGAAGGTTAATTTCTTAAGCTAGTTCATCTCAAACTTATTTAACAAGATTAAGGTGTTCTTATCCCTTTTAAAAATGAAAAACACTGAACAATTTGAATAAAAGGATGAACATCAGGCTATGTTAGAAGATGTTAAAGGGTACTTAGTGAAGTTACATGTAATGTTTTCTCTTATTCCAAATTGACTTCTTAAGATTTATGTTTTGGCCTCTAATAATATGATGGGGTGTTTTCTAACCCAAGAAGATGATGAAAGCAAAGAAAGGGCCATTTATTATTTATCAAGAATGTTAAATGTAACAAAATAAAAATTTTAAACAATGGAGAAATTATGTCTTTTTCATTTTTCTTGCACAAAACCCATGTATTATTTAATACCAAATGGTAAAAAACAATGTCCTTAAGCACATGCTACCATAACTTTTAATTCATGGCCAAGTAGGAAAATGGGCTTTATGTCTGATTGAATTCACATTATAATATTGCCTAGTAAAGGTTATAAAAAAGGAAAGTAATTGTTAACTTCGTAGTTAAATATAAAATATAGCTAGTAGATTTTGTTAGTATAAACTTTTGAAAATTATATTTTGATAATGCTCTTATAAAAATAGCAAAGGCATAAGCCTACTACTCATAGTGCTACAAGGCAAACTGGTTGAATTTGCATTTGCCTTAGATTAAAGTGTTCAAATAGTGAAGCCAAATATAAGGCATTAATTATTGGCTTAGAACTATTATTAGAATAAGAGACATGCAATGTTGAAATCTATGACAATTCACAACTAGTTATTAAATAAATTAGCAAAGAACATAAATGTGTGATCTTAACATGGTGAGATATTTAGCTTACCTAAGACTATTACAATTGATCGAGGGACAATATTTACTAGTCAAAAGGTAAAAAAGTATTCTAAATCAAGGGGGATTAAAATTTTTACATCAACACTATACTATGCCCAAGCTAATGGTCAAGTTAAGGTTGCCAAGAAGTTAATCATTGATACATTAAAAAAAATACATTGGCTATTACCCCAAAAATTAGCACTGAATGCTAAATATTGCACTTTGGGAAATTAAAAGCCCACCCAAATAGTCAACAAGTGTGACACAATACAAATTAGCTTTTAGTCATAATGCAATATTGCCGATTAAAGTCACAATGCAAGCTTTAAAGGTATAGAAGCAAAAATGAATCATTACTGAGTGATTTTCACATCTCAATGCTTAGTGAATTAGAAGATATGGATGAATGGTAGTGGAGTGCTTTTAATTCTTTAATATGTAATAAAGAAAGGTTAGCCAAACAATACAATAAACATATCAAAAGTAAAAGGCTTACATAAGGCTAATTAGTATGGAAAGTTATTCTATTGATGCAAATTAGGCTAAGTTATAGGGAATGGTCAACTCATTAGGAAATACCTTTCATGGTTATTGACTATTTTGATGAAAATAATTATAAAATTTACTTAAGAATGATAAAGTTAAAAGTATTAATGGCAAGTACTTAAAAGAGTACAAGTCGTGCATTCACGAGGCTAACATAATTGATATGATTTAGAATGATGGTTTATATAAAATGATCAAAAACATAGTTAAAGCTTGAAATAATATGCATAACTTAGTCAAAATTCTTCATTGCCAAAATAGCCAGAAAAAAAAAACTATAGATGTACAGATTATAATGTCTTAAATTAGCTGAAAGTATTTAAAATTATAGAGTAAGCTCTTTACCACCACAAACTACAACTTAATTGAATTAAAAGGTGATTTGAAACTTTGTCATTAAGTTAATGTTATTTCTTTTTGCTCCTACATTACTTGACAGTTGCCTTTCTTGTTTATCAATTTATCACTGATGGTCTTGAAATCATTCAAATTTAGCTCTTCCTATTACAAAAAAGGTTCTTCCTTATCATTAATTATTTTGAATGTGTCCTGCAACTATTACCAAACACTTTAAGCTTTTATCAACCACAACTAAAGTTCAATAATTTGCTTTAACAAATAGGAAAGCTTGGTCGCATTCTTTATCATGTCTCCAGTGTAGGCATTACGTTTAGTAACAAAGTTAACTTTCCTTTATTCACTAGTCTTGAAATTCTATTCTGATATTGCTTAAAATATTGATAAGCACTCTTAATAGCAATTACTTTTCTTCAATTCTCAATCATCTCTAGTAAGGTGTCAATAGGATTGTCAACAAAAAAGTTAAGCCTCACACTACCTTCATCAGTTGATAGATTTTTTTGTAGAAATTTGAGGGTTACATTTATCCCTTGCTAAGACTCAAAATGTTAGAGCAAAGCCTCCAAATCTTGTTTAAGCAAAGAATCCAGCTCGATTAGTGCCACTTTGATGGCTTTCTTGCACTTGTTATCCTAATTGGTTAAATATTGTTTGGCAGTAATCAGTAGAATTGAACTGAGAACATATATCAAGATAAGGAAACTCCAAATAGTGATGACATCTTCCTCATTGGCCCCTACTTTGACTTAATCATCTTTAAAATGCCTTTTATTAGCTCTAGTATCATCATTATTCTTAGATTCACCTCCCTTATCATCTAACCTTTTTAGTTCAAAAATATTTTTAAACCCTCATTCATCCTTTTCATTGTGACCTAAAGGTGACTTAACTCCTACAACATTGTCATCTATAATTTTTTTGTAGCAAAAAATGGCATCCAATTGAATTTGTACCCTTTTAATTGTAATGGTTGTCTTCATAAAATCAATAGGAGTAGACTTAATGTTGCTTGGCACCTTAGTGGAAGTTGAAGTATAACAATTAGAAAATTAGTCACCAGAAGTAGGAAGAATTTAATAAGTTGTAAAGGCTATAACCATAGCTAGTTTCTCTTGAAAGATGAAAGAATACAAGTACATCATTACATAAAAATTAAAGGAAAATTCAAACAAAGGTAACAACTTACTTAAGATTAGGTAACCTCTTCGATAACACCAAGATCTATATTTGACTCACTAAGGAATCTCCAAGCTATGATAAAGTCAAGTTATCTCCTGAAGAGATTATAACTAAAGACTAAAGGTGGCTAGAAGCAATAGTTTTTCTTTCTTTTTAGGGGTCCACCCAATACATTGACTATTACTTATCTTAGAACAATAAAATTATTATTTTTCTCATAATAAGGAGCTCATCTTCTACACTCTCATTTTCAGGGAAAGCTTTGTTAGCTTTATCATAAAATTATTCTATTCAACCTCCTTTATAGCTTAGGTAGCCATATCAAGCAATATTCCTTAAATTACAAATAGTATTGTAGTATCTACAAAAAATAAAAATTTAAATTTTTAGTTGATAGGTCAAAATAATAATCGAAATAATAAAGAACTTTTATTCCTAGGATTAGGAAGCTACTCACACTCAACTTAGACAATTAGAAGAAGTTTAGCCATAAAGTAAGCATTTTTAAGCTTGTAAAGGTAATGATAGCCTATGATGATACCAAGGGTTAGTTTTGCATTCTTAGGTATTAAAGGTATGTATCTAAAGATTCTAAAAGGTCCAGTTGATAATGGAATTGGTTTTAATTTGAAAGTTGAGGTTTGAAAAGGGCCAATGTTAAGATTCTTCTGATATTCTTTACACCACTTAGTCCCATAGTAGGCATTATGGCTCTTTTTATTTTTCTTAAGGGATTCCTTAACATTAAGGGTAGTAGCTTATATATGTCAATAATGAAAAATAACTTTATAATATTTCTTAGAAGCAAGGATTTCATCATAATACATACCTGTGGTCTTTTAGGACACTTCAATAGTTTGCTCATTAACAATGTAAGTTGGCTTCTCATTAATAGATAGGTCAAAATACTAGTAAATGTTAGTGTACCACTAGTCTTAAAAAGTTTTTATATAAGCATGATAAAATAAGAAATCATAAAGAACAAAGGCATTAAGCAAACTTTGGTTGAGGGCTTCAATCATAGGGATGTTAAAGGCTATTAAGGTCTATCTTTGAAAGAAAAGGTCAAATGTGATCAATGTTTGGACTTAGAAAAGGTCAAATTGTCCCATCATGGTGTTTGGTAAATGCCACTCGATTAATGAAGTCTTTTCTTATGGAAAACTAGTGTAAAAATTCTAAGGGCATGGGAAGTTGACCCAAAATTTGACACTTTGTGGATTATTAGGTGTTAAGTTAGATGTAAACCTAAAAGGACCACTAGGCACAAAAGCAAAATGGGCCAATCAAACTATAAAGGATAGTACAAGTGTAAAAAACTTAAAAATATAAATGGGAAAAGTTAAGAAAAGAGAGATTTTAATAAAAAGGATGAATAATGGCTTGAATATATTAAAACCCTAAAATAAAATTTTTTTTTATTTATTTTAATAGGTGACAAGGATAAAAAAATATTCTTAAAAGTAGGTTAATATCCATATTTGGAAGATCAAGAAAGGATCCCCTCCTTCAAGTTTGTGAAGTTTTACTAAGGTTTCATTTGAGTCATGACTAAGTTTATATTTTCATATAAATAGTCTAGAACAAATTAACCTAGACATAATTATTGGCCACACTCAAAATGGTGGCTAAAGGTACATAAGAAGTAGAAATTTTTAAAGGCAAAATGCAAAACTAATTTTTACATAGTCAATAAAGTAAGAAAACCACATGATCAGTATTTGAAATAGAAGACCTTAGTTAACCTATGTAGTTTATGAGAAAAATCATGTAAGTAAAATATTTTACATTAAGCTTAATTGGCTTTTTATAGCTTTCATTTTTTTTAACTCTAAAAAGGAGGTAACATGGTCATTGAAAAGCAATAACCTTGTCAAAGTTAAAAGTGTTAGTGTATATGCCCTAAAACCAATCATATTGATGATTGTAAATTTGAATTGTGTTATTTAATAGCAATTTCAATTATCATATTTATATATATTGTATGCGTAATATATTTAATTATGATAATAAATTTAGAATAATTATATTCTTAAATGTCCCTAGTCATTTATCATTAAGGATTAGGTTACTTTGATATGTTAAGACTAGCATGTGTGGTGACTTATATGAGATATTAAGTCTACACATGAGTACATGTTAAAGAACTTGTATACTGGACTAACCCATCCTAAGAACACTATATAGATCGTTTTGTGAGTGTTATGAGTGATTCTTAGTGATCATTATTAATATGATCCTTTGACCTGAGATCGCTAAGGTTCTCTACATGTGAATTTTATATTTTAATACTACCCTATGTTACTCATGATTGAGTGAATGCAAGGGTAGTTATTGGATATATCACATATCATGCAGAGGAATTTGTGTGATTAAGATGGAATTTGTCCTTCCTACATAATAGGAGTGACATCTATGGGCCCCTTGATTAAGTAAGGTTGAGAAAATGCATGGCCATGCTCAAGTGAATTAACATGGGATGTCAAGTACATTTACTTCAGTTAACTTACTTAGGAATCCAAAAATCTTGGATTAGGCTATACGGTAATGACACGGTCCATGTCTCGTGCTTAATCTAGATGTCTAGGATAAAAAGACATAGATGATGATCACGTATAAAAGCTCAGTTGAATCACTGACTTTCTCATTACTTGGGTAACAATAATGTGTTGCTAGACACCGCTTATTGTTTATGATCATTAATGTAATTTATGATCATTGCCAATGTAATAAAGGCCTGTAGGGTCGCACACTTAGAGCCTAGTGAATTTGAAATTGATAGACTAAATTGTTTGAGCCTAATATTTGAAAATTCCATGTTATAATTATAAGGCCTAATAATAAGCCTATAATTATACATAGAACAAAGCCCAATTAGTTAGGATTTTCGATGCACCTATTTAAATAGGCTTGTTGGGAAATAATAGATGATTAATTCACGCATCCTTAAAGTATAGAAAAATCCTAACACCCTTCCTTGACCATAACCCTTGAAGAGGCGTAGCTAGTACTACAAGGCTAAGGAGAAGAATTCCAATCAATGTTCGTATGGACGTTCACTAGTGATTTGCTAGTTCGTGTGGATACCTTGGAGTCTTCGGCTGAAAGAAAGTCGAAGAGGTGATTAACGAACAAGTCTCTAAGTCATCCGAAAGGTATTAATCAAATCCTTATTCTAATATAATATTTTGCATAGATCCTTTGGCTAGGATCGGTTATTTTTTACTGCCTCCCAATCCTAACAAAAAGGTCAAAAAGTGTTAGCTTTATCATATTGTAAGGTAGATGAAGATTATTAGTCGAGGGAGACCAAAAGGATAAGGCTTAGCCCAAAAGTAATAAATTACATTTGGGAGAAAAGTGAGAAAGCTAAATATTGTTAAAAATTCACAAGGTTTTCCAAGTTGCTTCTTTTTCAAATAGAACTCGATCTAACTAAGCTAAATATTCATCATAAGGATAGGGAAAGTTTCTAAAAATCTTAGATTCTTTTCTTACCTTGAGAAAAGCAAGCATAATGTTGGAAGTAAAAATGGGTTTCTGGATTATGATCATTTTCCAAAGTGTTAATAGAAATTGGACCAAGATAGTATGGAAGAGACTCACTATCAGATGTATTAAAAGATGAGGAGTGGTAAATACCTTCTCATGTAGCTTGATACACAGGTAGCTAAATCTTGAGCAAATAGAGAACTAGTAACCATTATTTTGTTCTAAAAGCATGGAAAAAGAAAAAATGCAAGAATTAAAAGTAAAAGTAAAATAAGAATGCATTATAAAGGATGTAAAAATAGTGATGGAAGAAAAAAATGTTATTTAAATAGGTAATTATGAGTGGACTTTAATGGGTCTTTATAACAATTGTTCATGCCTAAAGGTTTACATAAAAAAGATATGTCCTTGCACTTATCATAATGACATAACTTAAGCCATGCAATGGTTACAAAGTGGTAATAAACCCTAACTAATCATAGTTTTCTAAGCAAATCTTAAAAGATATGCTTATTAGATACATGTAAAAATTCTATCTGTTAAGACTACCATTTTGTAACTTTTATAGATTAAGGAAATTCCTAAGATATGAAAAAGCCAGTAGTTACCCTAATAAAGAAATAACAAATGGTTGTATGTCTTTTTTTCAAATTTTTTAGTATACCCTAAAGTCAAGATTCTCTTTGAAAAATCTTTGAAATGAAAAATTGAAAATAGTTTGGTTTTACTATTTTTCAACTCCAAATAAGAAATTGAAACATGAGGGCTTATGCTATGCTTAGTTTTTGCAAAATCTCAATAGCCTAGGGATATACTCCACTAAAGGAGGAGAAAGATAAAGTTTGTAGAGTATAACTTATGCCAATTGACTAGACATTAGCAAGAGAAGTAGTTAAGCCAATATCTTATTAGTCAAACATGATAAAGGGTTTTCATAGAAACATTCCATTATAAGTGGAGCCAATTTCATATCATTAGTAGTTATCCATTATAGGAGGGCTATTTTCCCATTCCACTCTAGTATACAATAGCCAACCATTCCAGGATGTTAGAACCCTATGATGTCATCATATAACAAATTGCCCAAGACAATAAATCTATAAATACCCTTATAGTTAGAAGCAAGGAGTTCTATTTGGCAAAATTAACTATATAACTTTATACACACTCTGCATTTTCACCTCTAGCACTCTACTAGCTAGACTATTACAACTACTTTACTACTTTTTTTAAACAATTCTACACAAATTTCCTCTAAGACCACTTGCTAGTGAGTTATGAGCTTGGAGTTTCTAACTAAATTGAAGCACCCTCATCCTAGAGGGAAGCCTAGTACGAACTTAGTAAGAGTGTAGGTTTCTTAGCTAAATTGCTCCTATAAAGTGCAATTTTGTGTAATCACCCTTGTATGCTTACATGCGTTTTTACATGTTTATTCATTAATTTTTTCTACTTTGCATTGCTTCAATTTATATTGCATTATTCTGTCAGTGCTTTACCAATAAACTATGTATATGAACTCTTAGTCATTTAATAATAGTTAGAGTTTCTCTTATTAATATCTCATAATTTTAACAAGTAAAATAAAAATATACACCCTTGTCATAATAAATAACATAAGAAATAGTCACAAGTTTAAAACCATAAAACACCACCAACACCACCATAGATTTTGAGGTTAACTACTCTAGTTAAAAAGTGCATGCCATTGAAGTTAAAAGTCAAAATATTTCTACATAAAAATAAGTTGAAATATTTTTGCATAAAAATTTTGAGTAATAAAGTTAAGAGAGTTTATAGATTATCAAACTTTTCTTGCAATGTAGTACCTATTACCTAGTAAGGTTGGGGTTTTTGGCTCAAGAATGCCTTCTTTTGAATAATTAGTCAGACCAAGTTATAAAAAATTCAAGTATTAAATAAAATCATGATAATGAGGATGATGGTATTAATAATCAAAGAAAAATTTTCTTAATGTGAATCTTAGCATTATAAAAATAGCTTAAGATAAACAAAAGGAATATACACATGACAAATATGCTAAGTATGTTATCTACTAATGTAAGTATGCTATGTACAATAATTAATAAAATTTACCACTTACTCTTCTCTTAGTGCTTTGCCTACTCCAACATCTATGATTTCCCTTGAAACATTTAAGAAAAGAGATCAAAACCTTGCATGAAACCAATAGATTTCAAGTCTTTTCCAAAGGCTACAAGCCCAAAATTAACTAACTTCCAAAGTGCTTAAAGCCCATACTACTTAGAGATTCTGTAAAAGATCAAAGGAAATAAGTTAAAGTTTCTTAAAGGGATAGTCACAATAAGCTCACAAACAATGATAACCTTTAAAGAATGGACAAAATAAATGCAAAGGTAATCAAAATAAAATATAGAACAAGTTACAAAAGTAAGAATCACATTAAACCTTGCAATAGAAAGTTATGAGAACTTTCTTATGAATGAAGTAAAGAGAATAAAAATGGCATTCAACATGAATTCTAAGAAATGTATATAATTCGCATAAGATTTTTTTTTAAGTAGTTGCAAATTTTAAGCAAGCATTCACACCTTAAACATAAAAAAAAAAACAAATTGGCATAGTTATAGCTAAAAAGAACCTTGAACTAAAACAAAGCAAAACCACATAATGTTATCCCTATATAAAAACATGTTCTATCTATTCTTGTGTCAAATAAGAAACTCACACTTGTTCATGTACAAGAGAATGAAAAGGTTCATTAATGATTTTCTAATTTCCCACCTAGAACTTAAAACTTTAACATCATGATTACAATAATACTCAAAGGTAGCACAACTAGCACTTAGTATTGTAATGGCATTCGATGTTGTGTCAAAGGGTTTTACTCCCCATCATACCTAAGGTTCAAATCTAAGATATGCCAAATAACTAAAAACAACAATGGTTTACTTTTAATTTTATCAAAATAAAATGTAATTATTTATTTTAATAAATTTTTGTAATATACATTAGCAATATTAAATATATAAACTTATCAATTTTAATATTAAAAATTATTTAATATTATTTAAATATATAAATTTAATATATTTATATATACTTTTTAATATATTAAAATTATAATTTTTATACATATACAAACATATATACATTTATACATGCACTAATTAATTAATTTTACATTACTTATCATATATTACAATCGACGTATATGTAAGCGTCATTGTATATTTGTTGTCTTCAATTTTAGTTCTTAGACCAATGATGAATACATGTAATGACATCAATTTTATAACCAATGTTAAAAATAATAAGAAATGATTTGAAAAAGAAAAAAATTTTAGCATTTTTTTAAATATCTTTCAATGGTTACTATTAACTAACACATTAAATAAAATACTCTTAATTTCTTTCTATGTTTTACACATTCCCCTATTTAAATTATAATTATTGCTAACATTAATTTAATAAATAATTATAATTCTAAACTAATGTCTTGATGCTTTCAATATGTTAGTTTCCTATGCAATTATAGCTTATAGTGTTCTTTACAGTAATTGTAAATAGATAGATATAAAAAAATTATATGTAATTGACATCAAATTCACTTAAAATGAGAAACTGAGTGCAAAGTTGTGACTTTTCAAAAATTTTAACTCAAAGATACATTTTTAACAGGATGTTGAGTTTAGTCAATTTTTACTATAAATATTCTAAAATGATTGCTAAAAATATTGATAAGGCCCAATAATAAGAAATTATTGTTAAAAACATGGAAAATACTAATGTACCCTAAAATCAAAATACAAGAAATGACTACTAAAATAAGAAAGAGGCTACATAAAATAATCATAATAAAAGTACTTTTGTGGATGAAGATGGTGATGATGATAATGATAGTATGCCAAACAATGGCTAAAGGAATAATGTTGGGTAGGCCTTTAGAATGCTTGCTAGAATGCCTTATAGCATGTCACATGCTGATGAAAATAATAGGGTTATCCCTCATAGTGACTAAAATGCTTTGGCCAAAAGGTTAAATATCTAACTAACTAAAGTGGTTAAAAAGAACAACAATCATGGCTTAACTCCTTAAAGTCTAACTATGATCAGACAATAGATGGATAATAATAATTATAACATGGTTCACATGCTCTTCTAACAAGTAACTACAATATTAAGGCCGATCCTTAAAGATATCACTACAAGTCAAAATCAAATGACTCAAACCCTAGAAGAATAGTACAGTATCTCAATTCCTATCATAGCAATGACAAAGATTTAGAGAAAGGAGAAACTAAAAGTGAGCTTGAACACTACTACATGAGACTTATAAGGCATGATAGAAATGCTAATAGGTTCAACTAAGTAGACACTAAAACATGTGTGTATAAGATAATGTGCAATAGTTGAACTAAATATGCCAAACTACTAGAATAATTAGGTGAATCAAGGTTAAGGCTAGAACCAAAATATACAATTCATGGTTGAAAGATTACTAAATTATTCAAGAACTTAGAATGCATTCTTGAAGCACAAAGAGGCATTCCTAGAATAGATACACCAAATTAAACTACCTAAGGGCTTCAAGATGCCAAAATTCACCATTTTCTATAGTAAAGACAACCAATCAACCATTAAAATATAAAGTGGTTCATAATTGAATATAGAGAATCAACCAACAATGATTTCCTTAAGTTCAAATATTTCCTATCCTAACAAGGACTACATTCTCTTGATAATTAAGCCTTTCGCCTAAGTATATACATATTTTGACCTAAATGGAACATGCGTTTCATGATTAGTTTATTAAGGGATATGAAGATTATACTGGTTAATCTAATTAGCATGAAGAAAAGTCTAATGAAATTGGTCAAGGACTACTTATATACATTTTAGTGTGTGAGGAGCTGTTATTTCACTTAAATTATTGAAAATGAGATTCTAAAAATTGCAATGGTAAGCTTTGACTTTGTCATTCATAAAAAGTTATTTAACCAAAATATCACCTATGTGGCCTAAGTAGCTAAGTTTGGCAAATAGAGCAAACACATTAAGATAAGGATTGAAAGCTACAATAAATACACTTCAAGAAAGAGAAAATTTCTTATCTTGAGGGGATTGAAATAGATGAAGAGAGGGAGAATGAAATCCATCTAGTTGAACTTAAACTTAACCCTCTTTTCACTTATTCCTTTTTAAAAAATGCTAAAATAAAAAAGTGGTTCACATTAATAAAAAAGTTTATTCTTTTGACACAAGTAAGCTTAGTCCAATTTTTTACCTTTGATTAAAAGGAAAATAAATAAAAAAATTTTAAACGCCATTGGATTTTTTTCAAAAGAAGAGATAAAAGATAAAAAAAAATACTACAAACGGTATAATATGCTTAGCCATATAACGATTGTGTTTATTTTGGGTAAATAACAGAGAAATCTATCAAGCAAAGGAGACTAAGATTTGCCAATAAGGGCAATGAAATGTTAATAGACAAGGACCCTTTCCCAATTATGTCTACTTATGTTGAGCCAATGGATAATTTCAACATGTTTGACATGGAGGTTAACATGGTGGCCTACTATGTATATGATGACCCTCTAAATGAGCCATTCTTCCTTGAGATGATCTAAACAAGGGAAAATTGAACATTGCTTTCATCAAAAGATTCTAATGTGAAGAGGGAATTATGAAGATTTACCCAAGTGTAAAAAATATTATGATGAATTAAGAGTTGTGCTATATAGTAAACAGTTAAAGACTAATGTCACATCCCAATTTTTGGACCATTGTGATTGATGAAAAGATATCAATCAGATATCTTTATAGGCCTTTTCAAATCAAACTACTTTATAACATTACTTTCTTAAGAATATACATAATGCAAAAACATAAGTTGAATTTTTTTTCTTTGCAAAATCTTTTCAAAATCTTTCTTCTTCTAAAAACAATCAAATCAAAAAACCTTTTTTTCACAATTGATAAGATTTAATCCTTTAAATATATTTCCCTAAAATCCATTAGTAAAACCAAAAATTAGATATATTTTTTTAAAAGAAAACTTTTTTTTCTTTTTTCTTTCTTTTTGAAGATTTACAATAACTTCTTTTTAAGTTAAAATCCAAGGCAAACAGAAGATGAAATATTTTATTTTTAAGAAATAATTATGCATAATGACCTCATAAAAATAAAGAATACCAGTGAAATGATTTCCAAGAAAAAAAAATGAAAGGTCATTACTTCTAATAAATTCTCAAATAAATAGTATTGTAAGAACTATTTTTAGAAAAGATGATTTATCAAACAAGATTACAAGGAATCAAATGGACTTATGAAACTTGCCTAAATAATATTTTCTTCAAACTATTTCTCAAGAAACTATAAAGATATTTTTGATGAAATTTTTTTGAATACTAAGTAATGGATTTAATTTAAAGGTTCAAACCATGAATCAAACATAATAGACTAAGACTACGTTAGAAAAATTTAGAAGATCCTATTCTAATTTAAAATATTTTATATAATTCAAGAAATAAATCATAAAAAATTTTGGTTAAAGATACAATGGATACTATTTGAGGAAATACCTAGTAAAAAATACTGAAAAGATTTTTTGTAAGAGATTCATATTTACCTTTGATAAAAATAGGAACCATTTTTCCTTTGAAAAGAAATCATGCAACTAGCCAATGTTCATCACAAAATCATTTTTGTAGAAACCATAACGTGAGTAAAATAATATTAGAAACTATATATGTACAGAAATACACATATATTAGTTATATGAAAAGTTACCTAAGCCATGCAATTATCCAATTGTCAAGTCTCAAAATAATTATATAGATTAAGAAAAGATAGTCAAACCATAATTATATAAATTAAAATTTTAAAAGTAGATATTTAAAAATAGATGAAAATGATTCTTCTCAGTTTAGACTAACTATTGGCTTTTTGTTTTTAGAGTCATCATAATCCTCAAAGATAATCAAATATAGTACTGTACAATTGCCATTATCTATTAGAGATCTTAATAGGTGCCCTTCAAGTCTAGAACACCTAAAAAACATATTCACAAGTGTAGTGAATAATAAACTATTCAATAGAATAACTATCACAAAAATTTTCTTATTACTTTAAGAAGACATTTACATACAAAAACTCATTTTCTTACTAGAAAATATTTCTCATTAAACTATATTGGTATGACTTGGATAAAATATAACTTAGTCATAAATATAATCTAAGCATTTGAATAATTATTAAATGATTTGGAAGTATAAAAAGTTTCTCCTTCTTACTTTAGGCCAACCTTAACCATATGTATCCCAACTATATGCCTCTCCTTTTACCTCATCTCTTTTTATGTGACTTGGTGATGCATGCATTGCTACTCGATCAAAATTAGATAATACTAATTGATAAAAAAATTTACAATATAAGGTAGCAATTAAGTTGACCCCTTAGTGATTCATTTAATATTATTCTTTTACAATGATTTATGAACTATAATTATAAACAAAATGCAAACAAAAATGCTCAACAAAATGCAAAATAAAATAAAAAGTAAGAATAATGCAAGATTATGATATAAAGAAAATAAAACAAAACACAATGAATGCAAGCAAAACTAAATTTGTAGGTTTTAAATCAAAATGTAAACAAAACTAACAAAAATAGAATGCAACAACAATATAAAAAGAAAATCAATGCGAAAAGATAGTTAATTCAAGGATTTGAGAGCATTTATGTTGATTAATCATAAATCATAAATTGATTGACAATTGTAATTGAATTTTTCAACCTTAAATTATCCAGAACTCATACAGTAATTTATAAATTATATGCTAGATAAATATCTAGAATTTGATCCATTAAAATTAGCAAAATTAAGCAATTGCTATAATCCATAAAGCAAGATTAAAATTAATTTGAAATAGAATTCAATTAAATTGAAAGATTAAACTAGAAGCCCCTGATTTGATCTCTCAACCATTTATTCCCTTGTAAAAAATCATGATTAACTAATTACAATTCAATCTAAAAATAAATAAACATTAGAAATCACAAGGTTGAATATAAATTATACCAAATTAACATTCAAATCATGCATTTCAAACATTTAGCATAAAGAATAAGGAAAATAGGAAAATCAATAAGAAAATATCAACATTACAACATAAATTTTCATAATTCAAATAGAGATGAGCTTTAAATTCCTCGAATCAATTAGAAATTCAACCTTCCAAGACTGAAGAAGAAGAAGCTTGGAAAAAAAAGGTTACTATCTAGAATTCTATATAAATGTGTTCTTGTTTTTGGATGCACAAAAACCCTATATCTGATTTCTTAACCTTTAAAACCTAATGGACTTAAATCATATACCTTCTAAGATTACAAAGAATAATGCCTTATTAATTTTAAAACCTCAAAAACCTAATTTACAAGATAATAAATTATAAGAGTTATTGTAGTGAAATCTCATAGGTTTAACTTCTAATTAATGAATGACCATAAAAATTATATAGTTTCACTAGACTCAAAACATGAAAGCTATAAGGCCTGGTTTTATAAAGTTTTGAGAACTAATTTCACCTTGATTGAACCTCTAAAGATCCAAATATGGCTTGAAAACTAAAACTAACTCAACTTGAATAAAAATAAGACTTCAATTTCTTAGCTAAATTAGGCTTTTAAAAAGTCCAAATTAGGCTTTGGTAAAAACATGAAGTTATAAAGCTTCCTTCAAGCTTTCTAAAGATATAAAGATTATCCTAATCCAATATCTACAACTTAAGACATAGTAAAAATTTTGAAGGTTAACTTTATAAAATTAAGCATATATAACATAATAAGAGGCATAAAATAGGAGCAAATAATATAGAAAAAAATTTATACATCACTCGGCATACATAATGCTAGACCAATCTCTAAAACTCTCCACAAGGTCTCATAATCATATGTCATGTCATATTTGGCATTCAAACTAGTAATATTATATACAACATAAAGCTCATATTTGGTATATAGATATAATTTCACATAGGGCATAAAAACCAATTTCATATAGAGTTCTCATTAGCCCTTTCTACATAATAAGGTAAGGCAAAAATGTATTCCAAAGCCATAATCAAAATACAATATAAAGATAATATAGTAAAAGAGAATTATAGTTTCCCTGTCATATTTCTAGTGACCATAGAAAAAATTAGTACTTCAATTTTTTATGCTAGATTACTATATCATTCTTAAGAACTCACCAACATAAAGCTTTAATCATAGATACTTTCACATATGAACATATTAGTGCATATATGAGTCATGGAACAATTCATGTCATAATTCATGCACTAATCATGCAATAGACTTACAATTTCACCATAAAACATATAAAGTAGTGTCTATTTTTTCAATAGAATTTCTATCACCACTCAAGAATATTCTTAGCACATTAGTATGCTATTAAACAAGAAAAATATTATTCTAATATAATTACCAACTCACAGTTTCCATAACAAAACCATAGAATTCTCAACTTGAGTTTTCCAAGTTCTACAACTTCTATTTTCTACTTAGATTTAATTCTTTATTTTATGTATTATTTTAATAAGTAAAACAATTATTTTTTCCTTACTTAATCTAGAAAAAATACTTGTTTCTTAGCAGTATAAAACTGCACTATATCACCATAAAATAACATTCAAAAATTAAGAAAATAGTTATAAAATCATACTAGGTTTTAACAAAAATTCTTAAAATTATAAATTCCATTTAAAATAAAAAAATTATTAAATTTTTTTCAAAATTTCCAAATTTTATATTTGAACATTTAATAACATTTTTTAAAATTTCTTCAAACTCAAAATAAGTTATACGAGGTACTCTTGTAACCATTTATCAAAACATCTCGAAGAAGGCACATTTTGCTTTTAAATTCCTAATTAAATATCAAACTTTAATGAAATTTTATAAAAAAAATTTACAATTAATAATAAGCCATAAAACATAATTTTTCAATCATTTTTATACTTATAATAAGTTGCATAATTTATCCACATATCCAATTAGCAAAACACCTCTACATAGGCTTACTTAATTTTCAAAAATCCATTTTATATGGAAATATTTATGAATTTTTCCTAAAACTTCTAGTGAAGTTTCCAAGACTCTGAACATCATTTGAAAACCATTTTTATCCAAAAAATAAGTTACTCAAGTCACCAAACCACTTTGCTAGAAAAAACCCATTTTGTAAGAAAACTTTTACTACTTGAAAACATGAGTTTAGAAAAACTATTTTTTAGCACAAAATAATATGTTTCCAAATACCTTTATTAATGCATTCTTGCTACACATTCTTACTATAAATGTTAATAAACATTACTTACATAGTATAGCAATTATTGCTCAAAAAATAGAATTTTCTAAAGAAAATAACAAGGAATTCAAAAGCTTGTTAAATTTGATTCAAATGATTTGTTGCTTTGAAAACCTTTGATGTAACTATTCTAAAACATCCATATAAAAGTATAATTTAATGCTTACCTAATTATTTGATGAAGAAAGAATTTTTCTTTATGAAAACAAGGAAAAGTTGAAAGGTCCCCAAAGTTAACACAAAATCATCCTATCATCCTTATTTTAATTCAAAACTTAGTTTTTACGTTATTAAAATAATTTTTTTCTTCCATTTACATGTGCAATCATGTTTCCAAAATCTTATTATTTTGAAGAAATCATCATCAAAATCATTTCTATCAATTTCTCATCATGAAACTTTTAAAAAAATTCTTTTCAAAGTAATCCACCATGATAGTCATGGCCTCAACATATCGTCAATCATAGAATACAAATATAATAGACAATCTATCATGAATAATCATGCCTTTAGCATACCATCAACAATAAAACACATATCTACTCTCATATATGATAATTTTCTTAAGAAAAACTAAAAAGAGAAAGAGTGGATCTCTACTATTTAAGGATGCCTGTAGGATTTATTTGCTACACTTAGATTCTAAAGTGTAGCATCCACCATATCATATAGTTATGTAATATCCCAAAATAGGACAAGAAAATTTATATAGAATTTTTACAAAAAAAAATACTCTAAGTGAAGTAAAAATTTCAAATAAAAATTTTATTAGAATATACTTAAATCAAAAACCAAATAATAAAATCAAGTGAAATTTAGGAAATGTAAAGGTAACTTAGATATGAGCCTAAATAGAATTTTTATGAAAATTTTATTAGGTATTAAAATAGATTAAAATCTAATTAAAATTTCAATAATAGGATTAGAAAAATTTGCATAAGAATTTATGAAAATTCCAAAACTAGAATACATTGAAAAGTAAGAAATTAAGCTAAAAATTAAATGAATTAAATTAAAAACTTTTGTTCTAACTTAAATCAATTTTTTAGGCCTAAAATGTGTATAAAAATTTAGAAATGAACACCCAAATCAAAGCTTAAAATTTTTTTAAAAAGTCTAGAGGCAAAAATGCAAGTAGAAGATTGGAACTAATTTGTAATAAACCATATTTACCTTTTTAAAATGGATTATTTTTATTAATTTTTGGAGTAATAATTTTTTAATCAATAGGGTTGTTTGGATGCCTAAGATGACCAACCATATGTCTAGGATTTTTTCAAAAAAAATAATATTTAGTAAAAATAAAATTGAAGATATTTTTAAAATTAAGGTTTAGGGTATATATATATGAGCTGGTAATTTGAAGCAAAAAATTTACTTCTTTGGCTAGCTTCAAAACCATGAAGAAGAAAAGAGGTTTAGGGAGAATTCAAGCTTTCATTATCTATTAAGAGTTGAGTGGAAACTCTTCTTTATTTTAGAGTCATCTCATAAAAAGATGATGATGATGTCGCTCTATTATGCTTCCTTATAAGTGATGGCCTATGTTCTATTTTTGAAATTTTCTGAATCTTAGTGTAATGGCAAGATCCTGGCATATTAATGTTAAAAATATTATAAAAAAGATTCATGAAATTTGCATAGCAAGGGTGAATATAAAAATTTTTTGAAATAAAAACAAATCTTCCAAGTGCATCTAAATAAGTGTTTGAATCACTCTATGCATTTAAGGGTTAAAAATTCTTAAAATTTCAATCCATGGCATTTTAAGATCATATTTAGTATTAGAATGATTATAGAAGATATTAAAAGTTTTTGAAAATTTTTAGATACATGAAAAACTAAGTTATAAATGAGATACTCAAATTTGCCAAATCCAAGACCTTATTCTATTAGGTTTAGGGTTTTAAATTATTTGAAGTACCAAATGATTGAAAAATTATATAAAACTTTTCAAATATGATATCTAGGATGATATAAGCTTGTCTTAAAATTTAGTGGCAAATAAAGTTAATTTGATTGCCCAAACGAAAGTTTTATTTTTACAACTTTAGTGCTATCCGAATTTGGTGGCTCTAAGTTTATGCCTTTAATGCATTAGCAAAGTCATAAAATTTATTATCCAATAATTGAGTTATTTCTTACTCAACATGTTAAGAATGTCTTGATAAAGTTTAAAAGTAATTGGTTTCTATTTGAATGATGAAAAGTGGCTTGAATTGCAAGTATTCATATGACGCCTTATTTTGGAAGCCTTGTTTTGCTACTGTGTGAACAATAACCAAGGGTATAAAACTTGTGGAATGAATGATGTTTCATGCTTTCTAATGTATCAAAAATATGAGACAAAATTTTGGTAAATTATAGAAATATTTTAGAGCTTCTAAGATCCCAATTAATAATATGAACCTTTAATTTCCAATACATAAAATGTTAGTAAAACTTGAAGAAAAATATTATGAACAATGTCACATATTTAAGACACCATTCACATGGCTAAGAAATGTCATTTTTGATAAGTTAGTAAGAACCAATCTTAATAACAATGTTTTAGAAGATAAAAATGAATATGAGAAAATGGCAAATTACATAAGACATTTATGGTGTGATTGGTATTTGGTTATATCCATTGGAATAAATTAAAAGGTTGATGTTTTAGTATTTCATTCCTATTTATTATAAATTATGAGAGGGATACAATATCCTTCTCAAAGAAGGAAAAGTGTGGTTAGAGGGAAAAGGTTGAATTGATGATATAAGGTGAAATTTATATACTTATCATTGTCATTTTCTATAATAAAATATATTAATGATATACATAAGAAAATTCCTTCATAAGACACTTAATAGTAATTACACATAAATAAAAATAACCTTTTATAGTGTAAACTCTTAAATAAGGCAATGAATAAACATTCACTAAGTATATTTTGTACTCACTATTTTGTTGAATTTAAATTACATATACTGATTATGGATTTGACAGAGTAAATTACTTATATAAGGATCTTCTAATCTCCTCATGGCACCCACTAGATACTATTCCAATGTAGAGTACAATTTACACATGTGAATACAAGAATAGATTACAAAGTAATACTTAGAAAAATAGACTCAAAATATAATCCTATTATAATACATCCTTTTTATCATGTACCTCTACCTGAGAGCTTCGCAAGTGATGATGTCTTTTTTTCCTCTGTGGAGACAGATCTAGAGGAATGGAACCTCGATAGATCCAACTAAAAATATATATTATCTAATATGTTATATAAATTATGTTTTTGTATAAATAACTTTTAGATGTGTATAGGTATATAGTTTATATTCTAACTTTAGATATTTGTGTTTCCTGATAATCTTAATTTAACAAAGATATTAAAATACTATTGAGGCTTATAAAGATATATATTTGGTATGCTAATATTAATTAGGTATTTTTATACCGATCACGATAGTCATAAAATGAGTTGTGACATAGTGGGTATCAAAGTATGATCCTAGATACCAAGAATCTATTATAATAGAGTCAGTAGGGAGCTAATTAGACCATAGAGATTTTGGAAGGCCCATGAAAGAATAAGTATAAGTCATTGCAAATCCATGAAAATTATAGGTGTCTCTTTACTCTTTCTTTAAAATTAGTATTTACTGATTAAAGTTGTTTTAGAAAATTATGGTTAGAAAGAGGCAAACTTAGCCTAAAATGCCTTAACAACTAACTAGAGTACATTCAGAAATATTGGAAAATGAGGCATCTGTAAACATACCCTTAAAAAACCCTTTAAAGGAAAGACTACATATTGTGCATGAATTTGAAAAATTAAACCCCTAAAATATGATGATATGAATCTTACTATGAACCTTTATCAATTCATAGACTGGATAGAGAAAGTTTTTATGCTAATAAGATATGATAAGAATATGATGGTGGAGTTAGTGGGCTACCAATTAGAGGACATTGTTCATTTTTGGTATCTCCACAATATTGAACCTATGATCGTTGCACGTGAACCCATTACTTAAGGGCAATTTCAAATATAGTTTATACATAGATTTTTCACCCCAAGCATTCATGAAAAATTAAGAGTTTGTCAATAAGAATAGCTTTAGATGGAGTTGGATCTTTTTCTTTTAGATGACTAGATGCTTGGTCCTCCTAATCCTAGTGTTGTTCTTGTTATTTCTGTTGGTGAAGAAATTGGGCAACATTAGACAAAAGCTCTTAATAGAAAGCGATAAAGGTATATTTTGATCATTATTATCCTCATAAGTACCATTATGAGCTTGTAACCCTCTAGATGATTCTCTATCTATTAGATCACTAGCTCTATAACTTTTTGAATCTACCATAGCTTATTTCAAGAGGAAAGTTCAAATGTTCAATTTTTCATAACTAGACATTCGTATACATATTTATTCTAACCATTATTCCTATTGAAAGCTCCACCACTATTAGTTTACAACATAAGGTCCATCAAAATTGTATTGGTTGTACATATTTCCAAGTGCACATATATCATTAATACAGTTTCAACCAACACCTAATTAAGCAATTATACTCAATCCTATTCATCCTATCCTAACCCATTTTTCCTACTAAATTCCTAGAGCCTAGACTCTAATATCAACTTTATTATAACCTACCTAACTATGACTAGTGTGATTCTTGTTATTGGTAACCACCAACCTATCTAAACCTATACTAGCACCATTACACAAAATTTACTAATTATATAACATTAATTAGTTTACTTGATTAAAGTTACAACATTTCACTTAAAAAAATTATGTTTCTAATAAAGTTTGTCTTGTCATATAGCCCAATATTTACAAATTCCACCCAAAAGATCCTTTAAAACATCTACACTAGCTCCTAAGTTCTACTTGTGGCTACTCATGTCATAATACTACTCTTAAACTATCAGTGGTGGTTATAGAACTTTGCTCTGATCACTTGAAAACATTTTTCTAAGAAAAATAATGAGACTCTAAGTCTTAATAAGCAGATAATTTAGTTATAAGCTATATACATATATATATTGCATTATTATATACTTTCATTTATCATACCAAGCAATACTTATTTATCACAAACAAATATCACACATCACACGCAATAAGCAATCAAAAATAATAAATCTCCCTTGCGACTCTTAACATCAATCAAAATCCTAACTTTATTCATTTTGGTATTCTACCAATCACATTAATTATCCAAATCCAATAGTTTCAACTTAGCATCTTAGTTCATTAATTCGCATCTCAATTCAATATACTTTAGATCACAATCTATGAGTCATAATAAGTTAACTACAACATCACAAGTTGCATCACATTTAATTAATTATTATCTACAAGCAACCATTTACTACTTTGAGATACACCATTAACATACCATACAAGTTTAAATAAAGTATTTACACTGACTAGTGTTTTTATGTTATAATCCTATATATGTAATATGGATACTTAAGTATAGGACTTGAATACTATAGAATAACAGTACAAGGCATAAAAGTATATGACAATAGGACTCGAATATAAAGGCCGGGTTTATAAGCTAATATTCAAGTAATATAGTGAAATGATGGAAAGTAGAGAGCTCAACCATCCTTAGTACTTAAGTACGGTACTCAAATACTACCTTTTAAATCCATACTCAAGGAATCTAGTTCGATCACACCAAATCTCATCATGCAATTTACCAATTCATACAATTTCACTTCTTCACATTATAAATTAGCTATTTCCAACTTAATCAAGCTTAAAGTAATCTTCAATTCATCACTTCAACTCAATCCATTTATTAACTTAAAATAAATATCATGAATAAACTCAAATTAAATAAAATTGTGCAATTGAAGTAGCTTATCAAATTACCTTAATCCAAGAAAAAGTGAAGATGAAAAAAGTTTTTTTTTTTTTTAGGAATTTCTGGCCCTATTACACAAACATCAATTATTTTTAAAAAAATCCCTAGATTCCCCATTTTGTCATCCATTCCAAAGGAACCCAAATTGTAAAGTGGAAATCTTTAATTCACACCTAGATAAGAAGAGGTATGATAATAAGCTTAAGGAAACTAATCAATTTCTTGCCATTAGCTTGCAATTTTTGTAAAAATTATTAGAGATGAGTATAAGAAGAAGAAGAGGTGTTAATGGGTTTGAGAGAAATGAACAAGGAAATTAGCTTGTTAGCCTGGTTTAGATATTCATAGGCTAATGGTATTTCTATAATTTTATAAACTTATAAGGGTAATTTAGGTAAATTTTCTCCTAAATTTTTTGTAAACTTTCTATCGCAATTCTAACCTCACACATTATTATAATTAATCGAGTTATACTTATTTTTATTTTAAGACTCCATTTTCTATAATTAATTATCTATGCTAAACTTTTCCATAACTATTTTCATTATTAATATATTTAGAGGAATACTATTTTAAAGGTTAAAATAAAATTTTATAAATTTAGAGGTATAACATTCTAGGTGACTTTTTTACATTTTTCTTTGTTATGTTTACTCCATTTTCATTCATTTGTATAATTTCTTACTTACATTTTAGGAAATGATCAAATTTTATAGTTATTGCTATCGCTTGGTTAATATTAGTATTTTTTTAGTTTGCTATTCCATTAAGGTAGGCTAAAGAAACTTACAATATTTTATTTAAATATACAATTTATGGAGTGGTTAATATAAAGAGCATTGTTGCAATTTGATATAATTGTTACTTTATATAATTTGATATTTTTATTACTTTAAATTGACGATAATACTGATATAGTATATTAGTATGATTTTTTTATGTGTTGTCATTTTAGCTGGTGAAATTATATTTTTTATATAATTTGTTATGTTTATGATTTCAAATATCTATTAAGTATGATGATATCAATCTGGCTTCGCCTCTTGCACCACTGGCTCTTCCTCAACTGTAATTTCTTGTACCGAACATAACCAATTGTTTTGCTCCTACAATGCACAAAGCCTGGCCCTAATCCCTACCCATGCCTCCTCCTCCCCCCTCTTTTAGGTCATGATGAAAATGATGCTAGTAATGATGATCCCATCACTCATTATCTAGGTTAACAACTTTTTATACTATACATACATTTTTTATTGGGTACTTTACATTGTTATTTATTGATGTTATGATGATTTGTTATTATATATTATTTGAGATTTTACTTTATATATTTTTGTTTGTTTGATTTATTATTATAACTAATAAAATAAAATTTTAAATTTATTATTAATTGAGAAAAATTGAGCTAATATAAATTTATTGGACAATAGTTGCTATTTAAAATAATTGCTAATAATTATATATAAATTAACTAGTTTAAAAAAATCTATACTAATGATATTGTCATTTGTATAAGGTTCAAACCTATATCAATGCCAATATAGGTTTGTATTGAATGACCCATGTTAGGCAATATATGGATGACATATATCATCTATATAGCTAATCCTTTTGAAATAACATCACTTGTTATTAGTGTTGTTGGTATAAGAGTCAACAACCACCACTTTAAACTAATCACGTGTCATTTGAAAGACTCTGTACCGACAATATTCAAAGCTATGCCGACAACTTTTGTATCAGTATAGCCCCCCTTTTTTTAATTTGTAGTGCTAATACATAGTAGTATGATTGGAATTCAACTTTAAATTTTTTAATCTAATTATATATTTTCAAAATATTCCATAATAATAATTTGAATATAGAAATGAAGGATATTCATCAAATTTTAATAATAAATTATTATTTTTGTGATCAATCACATAAAACATAAATAAAGGATATCAATTTTTAATATTTTGAATTTAATTGGATGTAACAAGTTAAATTTATTGTAATAAATCATTTAACATAACATACACAATTTTTTGAACTTAAATTTAAAACACTAAAAAATTGGAAAGACACTACCAAAAGTCATTATAATATTAGGAGCGTGATAAAAGTAACAAATTTCTACATAATCATATATATTTAAGTATACTTATTTTCTCTCTATGGAAAAATACAATCATATTTGCATTTAAGTTCCTTTTATTTGATGGAAATATCATTTGCCACAATGATTAAATCTAAACTTACAAAATTGAAAATAAATGATTGACATGAAAGTTTCAGTGTCATTTTTTTATGAACTTGTCTATCAGGACATTGGTATCATGAATTAAGTCTAAAGATGGGAAAGTTATCTTAAGCATATACTATGTATACAATTTTAAAAGACCAAGAGACAAATGATACTAATTTAATAGAAAACCTATGATATTGATATTAAAATATCTTTCAAATTTTAATTAATATTTCAATCTTGATTTTTTAGGTTTAATATATGGTTATCAATGAATTTTGGTTGGGTAAGTAGCCGCAGTCAGGGTATATCGAAACTCAATTGGTTCGGTGCCACCAAACTCGGGGGAGTTGGGCCACATGCGCAGTTAGTGCATTTATTGTTATTAGTTGGCAAGATAGACGTCTTTCAATGTTTGGGTAGACAACGCAAATTGGTCAAGCACGTGCATTTCAGCTACCCTCCTAAAACCCCATCCCTTACCTATAAAAGCCCTTCTCATTCTCCTTTCTTTGCTCAAACGAAATTTGCAACTCATTCTTTGGCACTTCTCTTCATTCTGCAACTGCATCTCAAAAATATACCAAGCAGAAACAAAAAATGGCGAGCGTTGATGAAATTCGGAAAGCTCAACGAGCCGAGGGCCCGGCCACTGTGATGGCCATCGGCACTGCAACGCCACCTAACTGTGTCGAGCAGAGTACGTATCCGGATTACTACTTCCGGATCACCAACAGCGACCACAAAACTGAGCTCAAAGAGAAATTCAAGCGCATGTGTAAGTTTTCTATTTTTTTTTTAATTTTTCTCTGCAAATCACCAAATATATTTTAAACAGAGCGGACCATAAACAGGAGGGATTACGAATGTCTTGGTATTTTGGTTTTTTTTCCGCTTTGGTTGAGCAGTTGATTTCATGAGGTAGTTGAGTTTTTGAATTCTGATATTGACTTGTTTAAATATTTTAGGTAATTAATTTCGATGAAAAAGAATCTATAGTTTTCAAGAAATGTCATTGGATTGTTACTTGAGCTTAGCTAACTTGGTTGAGGGCGTTATGATTTACAGCTTCTGAAGTTATAGAGCCTTTTAATTTAACAGTTTGTTTATGACATGTGTAGCTCTCTGCCAAAATTGAAATATTCATGTTTTACAGTGAATTGGAATATAGAGTTATCAATAATTAACTGTTAAATCTAGTGGTTTTATACAGAGTTTATGTCTAAAATAATGGTATTGATATCTCTTTGCCATCAATTTCAGGTGAAAAATCAATGATCAAGAAGCGATACATGCACTTAAACGAAGAGATCTTGAAGGAGAACCCTAACGTATGTGCTTATATGGCACCTTCCTTGGATGCTAGGCAAGACATGGTGGTTGTGGAGGTTCCAAAACTGGGAAAAGAGGCTGCAACTAAGGCCATCAAAGAATGGGGACAACCAAAATCCAAGATTACCCACTTAATCTTCTGCACAACCAGTGGTGTAGATATGCCTGGAGCTGACTACCAACTCACCAAGCTCTTGGGCCTTCGGCCATCAGTGAAACGTTACATGATGTACCAACAAGGTTGCTTTGCCGGCGGCACAGTTCTTCGTCTGGCAAAGGATTTAGCGGAAAACAACAAGGGTGCTCGTGTACTTGTTGTTTGTTCTGAAATCACTGCAGTCACATTTCGTGGTCCTAGTGACACCCATTTGGACAGTCTCGTGGGACAAGCATTGTTTGGGGATGGTGCAGCTGCTGTCATTGTTGGTTCTGACCCATTGCCAGTTGAGAAGCCACTGTTTGAGCTTGTGTGGACTGCACAAACAATCCTTCCAGACAGTGAAGGTGCCATTGACGGACACCTTCGTGAAGTTGGCTTAACATTCCATCTTCTCAAGGATGTTCCTGGGCTTATTTCAAAGAACATTGAGAAAGCATTGGTGGAAGCTTTCCAACCATTGGGAATCTCTGATTACAATTCAATTTTTTGGATTGCACACCCCGGCGGTCCTGCAATTCTAGACCAAGTTGAGCTTAAGTTGAATCTGAAACCGGAGAAGATGAGAGCTACTCGACATGTGCTTGGTGAATATGGTAACATGTCAAGTGCGTGTGTGTTATTTATCTTAGATGAGATGAGGAAGAAGTCAGTTGAAGATGGTCTCAAGACCACAGGTGAAGGACTTGAATGGGGTGTGCTTTTCGGGTTTGGACCTGGTCTCACTGTTGAGACTGTTGTTCTTCATAGTGTGGCTATTTAGAGTCTGTAAACCCCCCCCCCCTTTTTTATTGTCATTTATAATCCTTCAATTTTCTATTGCTTTGAGCAGCAAAATCTTGCACTATTCTTGTATGTTTCCCATATTGTGATTTTTTTTTTATGTAGCAATTCGTGGAAGATGATGGAACGTATAGAAATACATGTCTTTCCCCATTTTTGTATGTCGTTCATTTATCTTTCAAGCACCTAAGCTAGCAAGTACTGCTCTAGCTTGAATTATACTCTATTTCTTTTTAAGTGTTGTTTTCAGAAAAAAAAATTATTTTTATGTATCTGTTATTTTAAGAAATCGAAAATGTATTTATTGTCTTATGATCTAAATAAATGCTCAATTATTTTATTACTAGTTAATTTTTAGTAAATAATATATTAGTAAACTATATCTTTCCTAAAATTAAAGTTATTTATTATTTTATGCAACCTTCTTAAATGGCACTTAAAAAGAAATGAAAAGGGTAATAAATTTATTTCTTTTCCAATGAAGCACTTATTATAAAAGTAGCAGGACTTGACATCCACTTCTAAACTCCAAATTTGTCATAATTTTTGAGATTGGAATTTTAGAAGTCGTCTATAATGTTGGATAATTCATGTAAGAGATAGATAGGATGTTGAATAGGAGCTTCAGTTGGCACCCCCCCTTTTGAGTTAAAAGCTATAAATTTAGTCTCATACACCTGCAATATCCGGATTTTTTTTTTAATCAATATGTCCACTATAGGATGTATTTCCCTAAATATCCTAAACAAATTTCTACATTCAATTAACAGTTCTTTCTTTTTCTATAATCAAATTTTGCTGTAGGGGCAGTGCAGCTAGGCTTGACTAACCATAAGAAAGAGTTTATGTCCATGCAATTGAAACCAAGCGATCAGCTGTGGCATTCATGATGAATGAGACGAAAATGGTCATCCTCAGTGAAATATCCATTTGTTTTTACGTACAACGAATCCTCCATCCAGGAAATAATGATTAGCTCTGCATAACACAATTATGCCCATACAGATATTAAAAACTGCTTCACCAAAAAAACAAAAAAAAAATGTTATCAAAAACTAGTTTAATTTCTGCAGCTATAGAACCAGTCAAGCTACAATACATTACACAACTGCTTCAAGTACAGCAACAATTTGAGACACCCCAACCTATTAGTTACCTATGGATAAATAGTACAAGGCAAATGCTACGTACACAGATATTCCTACACAATTATCCCATATGACCACCTCTGTTCATTAGATCTGGGATCAGCGAAATAATGATCTAGTAAATGGTGTACAGAAAATCTATATACAGCATTAATCAGAGCAAAATGCAGAACATAAGGGCCACCGAAATAGATTATTTTATCTCCTCGATTAAACAATTGCTTTCAGTTTTTGCTTTACCATTCCGTATTTCAGCCCTGTTACTCCGTTGAAGCCCCACAACCAATTCCTTTTCTGCTCTTACAATGGCTGCTAAGGAGGACCATGCTTCATCGACCTGCTCATGGACCCAACACATAATGAAATATATCTTTCTTTCTGCCTGCTTAAGAGTACTTCGAATTTCATCCCCCCGGAACTTTCTTGGTTTCTTTGACTTCACCTCCCCCTCCCCAGCTTGAATTATCCTCTGCAAGTCACAAAGGGCACACACCAGAGCAGGACCTCCCAATGACATGAGAGCGAGCACATCATCAATAAGACCCAAACCAAGTTGCAAACCGCCCATGTGTCTGTAGGCTGGAGAGCATATCTGTTCCAAGCAATGGGAAAGAGCTTCGAGCATAGTCTCTGGCTGCTTAACTTGACCCAAGACTGAGGAAACATTCAATACCACCATGGCTGATCCTATAGCATCTGACCTCCAATCTCCATTGTAAAGGCGAAGAGTGAAGCAGTAGCTATATAAAATATCGACTAGGTGAACAGTTAAAAGGGGTGATGGCTCTCTGGAGCTTAGCTTGCTTACTGGAGCAAGTGGGGCTTCGGGACCACATGGAATGTGACAAAATTCATCATCTCCAATGCCATCGGGAACTTCTTGCCCAAAAAGAGGTTGAACAAGTCGGGTTCCATCCTTACTCAGAGTGATTTTTCTGGCAGAGCGCCTTAACCACCATGGATCCCACGGTTTGATCATCCTACTCAATTCTCCAGATGCAACAGCTCTTTGAAAACGTTTTTTCACTTCTGGAGATAAATCATCAAAATCAACTTCACCTCCTGCAGATAAAGCCAAAAAGAAAAAAATCAACCTTTTACCCAAACAGTGGGATTTACCAGGGAAAAAAAAGAGGAAAAAACTTAGAAGAGATTCCAATCATAGAAGCTCCTAATGCAGAACAAAATTGGGAAATACCTTTTCGACAAGTAGTATTCAAACAGAGAAGGGTAAATACATATAAGCAGTAATAAGAATATGCACATGTAAAGTTCAATGGTTACAACAGATCTAGAACATACCAGACAAAATCTTCTCAATTGTCTCCTCAGACAGAGTTGAATCCACGAAAGCTAAGAACAAATTAGATAGTACAATGTCAGAAAGCAATTGCAATATTAAAGTAATAAGAAAAACTCCTATGGCCTAAAAAAAAGTCAGATGATAGTTTATACCAAAACAGTCTATTCTTTAAGTATTACCATTCAAATGCTCCATTTTGCTGTTACCTATATCAATCAGCAACTGCATGGCAAGCCCCACTTATTTCCAGGAGCAAGAAACCCAAAGAGAAGAAACTAAAAACCAGTAGTACAGGTCAAAGATCTTTAAATTTTAATGTAAAAGTGGGTATGAGTAGCCATCTAATCAGCACATTGATTTCCTTTCTGTTAGAATATATTAGGAAATTATCTTAAATTGAGTAATATGTTATATTAGGCACAATATATCAGATTGATTATTACTTGTTGAAAAATAACTAGCATTTAGAGAAAAAGGGAGAAGTAGAAAGGTGAGAGAGAGTTGAAGAGAAAACTCTAAATATATAATTGAATGAAATTATGATATATTAGTTGAATACAATAAAAGACTTAGCCCTAATGCTCTATTTATATAAAGCTTCCAAGAAATATGAAGACTCTTAATACCCTTAACATTGGATACAAAACAAATAAGCCCCAATCTCATAACATATCCTAGAATCAATCATGATTAATCATAATATACCATACGTAGAGTCAATCTAATATTATTGATTCTAAATTATGTTATGGGCTTGCTTGTCTTGCACTCAAAATCTAAGGATATTAGAGTCTTCATATTTCTTAGAAGCTCTACATAAATAGAGTATTAAGATTGAATCTTGTGTAATAATTTAGCCTCTTAATTCTTTTAAAAATATTTTAGTCCTCCTCTCATTTATCTAGCCTCTCTCTACTCTTTCTCCCTTCAAGCTCTAACCATGTTTCTCAACATGGTATCAAAGGGGTACCATCCACATTGAAACTGTTGGGTGCCACGCACCGGAAATGTTAAAAAAAAGTTTGTGTTGCTGCTGTAAAGTTGTTGTCCAGTATTTGAGTTTAGGGGGAAAAAGGGGAGGAAAAATAATAGTTTGAAGTTGTTGTCATTAGGTTTATTCTTCAGTTATTATTTTTTGAGTTCTCGGTGAAAGGAAGGGAAAAAAAAATTAAAAATAATAATTAAAAAAAAAAGGGGGAAGAAAAGTTGTAGTTTGGTTCTATTTGAAGAACTTCAAGTAGTGCCGGGAGTCAAATTTTAAAACTGAGTTGACCCAATGACAGATTGGAGAACAGTGAACCTCAGTATTCAGTGCGTGCATCATGCATAAGTTTCCGAGAGGCAAGACCCATGGCATATCTCTGGTGGCAATACTTTTTCTAGAGCATATCTGGCAGGTTCTCAACCTTCCTGTGTAGTTGGTTTTGCAATTTGGTACCTCTGGCTGTGGTTTTTTAATTTTGGATAATTTCTAGGCTTCTTTAGTCAATTTTTCCTGTGAGATTTTTATCATGGGTGATCAGCTGCTGTTTCTGGTATTGTCATGCAGTATGGACTATTTTTGGTGAATTCTAATGTTTTTGGAGAGGGAGAGCCTTGACACAACGTTAGAGTTGATGCAGTGTGACCTAGAAGTCACAGGATCGAGTCGTGGAAACAACCTCTTGCAAAAATGCAGGGTAAGGCTGCATACAATAGTCCTAAAGTGGTCCAACCCTCCCCGGACACCATGCATAGTGGGAGCTTTGTGCACCAGGCTGTCCCTTTTCCAATGTTTTTGAAGCCAGATTTTATGAAATTTTCTGGTTGGTAATATAGAGTTGCTCAAATTTGGTTGATTTGGTGTTGTTGGGTTTGTGATTTCTGCATTGTCCGTCAGTTTTAGCATTATGTTTGGTTGTTCTATGTTGGCTTTGCAGCTGTTCGGCACAATTCAGTATGGTTCTTTCTCAACAAGTTGAGGAGTTGTTGCAATTTGGTTGATTTTCAAGTGTTTGGAGCGTAGTTTGAAACATTTGGTGCTGAAATTTACGGATTGTTGCTCAATTTGACATGCTTCCACCGCATATATAATTTTTCCTTTTTTCTTTCTGAAGCCTGACCTGTTGCTGTTCGGTTTTGGTATGGATTTGATTTAAAGTCAGGTTCAGATTTGGTATTATCAGCATATGATTTTTTTGTGTTTTCATGGTATCCAACTCTTCTAGTTTGGGTATGCCATGGCTGTTTGGCATAGAGAGAGAAATTTGTTGATTTTGGTGTTGGTTCATAATTTTATTGCTAGTTTGTGGAGTTTGACCTCAAATTTGGTAGATTTTGCCTGGAAATGAATGATATTTCAATTCCACTGGAGTTCATTTTTGGGCTTGTGGAGATGTGACTTAGTGAGTTGTTACAAGAAGTAGAGTTTTCAGCATTGTTCCAATGACAGCAGTTTCAATGAGGAAAAGGTGATGAGTGTAGCTTCAGCTCTTGCAATTTTGTTGTGGGCAAAATTGTGGTATTTGGTGCTATGCGCATTTGACTTTGGTGGTTCAAACCAATGGTTTTGGAGTCTTCATGTGGTTTGGGACACAATTTAATGTCTTGTGTTTGCACAGCTGTGATTTGGAGAAGTTATCCTCCATTCAAGAAGGTGTACACCACTAGTTTCACCTGCCTAGCATTGGATTGGTTCATACCCATCAAATATGGTTGAGAGCCCAATTGTGCAATGTGTTGGTGTTTTTGGATGGGAAGTTGAAAAGACTTCTCAAAGCTATGTCCAACTTAGATATTGGTGTTTTTGGCTAGGAAGACAATAAAATTTTTAGAAGCTATGTCCAACCTTAGTTGTTGATGTTTTGGCCAAGAAGTTAAGGAAGGAACTCATGGGAAGCTAGCAGAAGACTTTTGAAAGTTATTCGTATCCCTACCAAGATTTTGCAGTTTGTGAATGTTTCCGTATAGGAAAAGCGTTCACAAGCTATTCGTGAAATTTGAGGTTTATCAAGTTTTTTTAATAGTTATGTTTTATTGTTGAAGTTTATGTAACAAGCTTAAACTTTGCAATTTTTAACTTGAAGGTAAGTGTTAGCAGTGACAAATTCAAAAATTTTGATTTGTAGGGACAATATATACATATAAAAATAAAAATTTAAACTACCATAAAATAGTTAAATAATTAAATGAAGATAAAATATATTTTGATTTAAATTTTCTCATTTATATATTTCAGTATGTGTAATAAGTCAAAATTTCATGTCTTTTCACCACAATTTCAAATAAAATCTTCCTCTTTTAACCAATTAAACAAATTTATAGGGGCAATATTATATAAATGTATGGGGACAATTATTACAACTAGTTTATATATGTGTGTAATTTTATTTTTTTTTGGTGGGGGGCCAATTGCCTGTAATTTTATTTGCCTATAACCTAAGTGAGGGCATTTTGTCCCTCTGGATTGTCTCAGGCCTTCAACAGTCAACATAAAACTTTGTCGAAATTCCAACTATGAATTACACACAACGATTTAATTGTGATAATGCTAGATTGTTACCCAGAAGTAATGTGCTCTATAGCTCAAATATAGTGTCAAATGAGATAGAGAGGCTATATCGATGCCCAAATGTAGTGTTAAATGAACAAAGATCCTTACATTTTTTTAAGCAGATGTGGATAAAGAAGTTAATCCGAAAGAGCATAAATAGGTTTGATACTTGAAATATCAGTACATTAACAAGCAAATCTTTGAAAGTTGTGGATACTATAATTCGAAGAAAGATCAATATTATGTGTCTTTAAGAAACTAAATGGATTGGAGAAACCAAGGAGTTAGATAGTATAAGATTTAAACTATAATATACAAGGAAAGTTAAAGGAAAGAATCAAGTTGGTATTATTGTAAGCAAGATTTGGAAGATGAATGTAGTAGATGTAAAAATGATTGGGGACAAAATCTTATCATTAAGATTACTAATTACATAGGAGACTATCAATATCATTAGCGTTTATGCACCACAAGTAGGATCAGAAGCACATTTGAAGGAGAAATTTTGGGAAGACCCGAAAGGGTATGTTCAAAGAATTCCATAAGAAGCAAAGATTCTCATCGGAGGGGATCTAAATGAACATGTGAGTAGTGAGGAAAGGCGATTCTCAGAAGCTAATGGAGAATTTGTTTTTGAATAACTAAATGAGAAAGGGCAATTTATTCTTGATTTTTCGATAACATAATTTCAATCGTGAACACTTGTTTTAAGAAGCGAGAGAAGCATCTAATTACGTACAAAAGTGGAATCTCAAAGTCACAAATTAATTTCTTTATGATAAAGAGCTCAAATAGAAAAATTTGTAAAGATTACAAAGTGATTTTGGAGAAGCCTTACTACACAACACAGGATCTTGATCCTTGATATTCATTTTAAGACCTATTACCAAAAAAAAAATGAAAAATTATAAATCTCAAGATCAAGGAGTAACAACTCAAGGGAAGAAATAGTGCCAACCACATTTAAGATGAGAAGGCTAAGAGGGTTAGGAAGGTTGCTCAAGTAATCTTGAGTGAATCAAAATGTTTTGGATTGAAAGATAAAGAATCTTAACAATGGAACAAAAGTGTGTAAAAAAATGTCAAATTTAAAAAGGATTTTTTTAAGGCCTTATATATGAACAACAATGCTGAAAATTGAAAAAGATATCCAACGGCTAGGAAAAAGAGCACAAAGGCAATGAATGAGACATAATCTAAAGTTTTTGAAAAGTTCTACCAAGATCTAGAGACAAAGAATGAAGAACAAAAGATTTACAAACTTGTCAAAAATAGGGAAAAGAAATCAAAAGATTCGGACCAAAGGTGTATTAGGGATGAAGAAGGACAAGTTTTGATCACAAATAAAGATATTAAAGAAATATGAGAGAAGTATTTTTATAAACTTTCCAATAACAGGCAAGGATCAACTAGGAATATGGAAGAATTAGAAATCCAAGAGGATGAACAAAATTTGACTTGCTATCGCAAGATTCAAATAGAGAGGGTAAAAGAAGCTCTTAAGAAAATGTATAATGATAAAGTTATTGATTCTGATGATATTCCTATTGAACTTTGAGATGTTTAGGAGAGTAGGATATCTTTTAGCTCGCTGACCTATTTAATGAGATTTTTTATGTCTAAAAAAATGTCATATGAATGGAGAAGGAACATTTTTGTATCTATATATAAAAACAAAAGAGATATCTAAAACTGTATAAATTATCGAGAGGTAAAACTTATGAGCCACACTATGAAATTATGAGAAACAATGATTAAGCACAAATTAAAAAACAAGACTAGAATTGTAGAGAATCTATTTGGATTTATACCAAGAGGATCTACAATAGAAGCTATTTATCTTCTACAAGGGTTTATTGAAAGATATCAAAATAAATAAAGAGACTTACATATAATTTTCATTGATCTAGAAAAAAAACTTTCCTATAAGGATAAACTTATATCAAGATTCAACCTTGAGTCTTTATTTGTTTAATCTAATCTTGGATGTTCTTATCAGGAACATATAAGAGATTATTCCTAAATACATACTATTTGTGGATGACATAGTTCCAATTGAGGAATCAAGAAAAGAGGTTAATTATAAACTTGAGCTTTGAAGACAGGCATTGGAATCAAAGTATTTTTGCTTAAGTAAAAATAAGACAAAATACATAAGATGCAAATTTAACAAGTAGCAAAATAGAAATAATTTAGAAATAAGAATTCAAAAGCATGTCATACCATAAGTGTTTAAATCTAAATATCTAGAGTTAATATTACAAAGCAATGGGGAAATCGATATTAATGTCACACACAAAATACAAGTTAAGGGGTTAAAATAGAGAAAAGCATCAAGGATTATTTGTGATCATAAAATATCTACTAAACTTAAAGGGTAATTCTATTAGAGTGCTATATAACCAGCTATACTTTACAATAATGAATGTTGGATTTTGAAAAGACAACAAGAGCCAAAAAAAAAAAAGGTAGCGAAAATGAAAATGTTAAAATGAATGTGTGGTTACACAAGAAAAGACAAGATATGAAATGAATATATACAAGAGAATATTAGCATGACACCTATTAAAGAGGAGAAGACAAAAAATTAGTTAAGGTAGTTTAAACATGTGCAAAGAAGAAAAAGGCCAAAAAGGACACTGAAGGAAATTATAAAAAAGGATCTCTTGATAAATAACATTCCTAAAAATTTGAGCTTAGATAAAGCTCAATGACATCATGTGATTCATGTAACCGACCTCACGTAATGGAATAAAATTATATTGTTATTGTTTTTTGAGGCAACTACCCTTACAATGTTAAATGTAGATCCCCCCTCCCCAGTGTTAGAATATACAAGGAAATTACCTTAGATTGAGAATTATATTCTATTAGGCACAATATCTTAAATTATTATTGATTTTAGATTATGCTACGGCCTTGCTTGTCTTGCACCTTCTTAGGAGCTTTATATAAATAAAGCATTAAGGTTCAATCTAATGTAATAATTCAGCCTCCTAATTCATTAAATAATACTTTCATTCTCCCCTTATTTAGCTAGTCTTTCTCTACTCTTTCTCCCTTCAAACCCTAATCATATTTCTCAATACTTCCTTGTAATTATGTTTTAAAAGCACCGCCATAATGTTTCTTATGCAATAAAGCAAATGTCGTTTCAGTCTCTCCCCACTTCAGTACATCCCTGTACATATCCACCAACGACAGGATCACACACTCATGTTCTAGAATGACCATCCTATAATCATATGCAAGAGACCAAGCTAGCTCTAGGCCAAGAATTGCACCCCACAAATCAGATTGATATACAATTACCCAAGCTATGGGTGAATTTGTTCAACCATTGTCCATCACTTCCACAAATAACACTGCTACTATCCCCTTCATTGTACCGTCAATGTTCAACCTAACCCAACTCCATAGAAGTCCAACAAACAGCTATAATAACCTTGGCCTTCATTTATAGGCAGGTACTTAAGCAATGTTGATACACATGGACCTTGCTGAAATGACAACTAGCAAAAGTACCTTTGCCAATTTGTGCTCAGTAAAGTAGCGTTGATTTTATACACAAGCAGCAGCCAGAATTACAATTGAACTCAGAATACATTTAACCACTACTTTCAAATTACCATTGTGTTATAACTAGCAGTTGGCAGATACGGGCTTCAGATTGTGACTGGAACAACTTCAACTAGATCTGAAACTAGTGGAGAGCTTATATCAAATTTGAAATCCCTTATCCAGAAGACTGCATGACCTTATGACAATCACAGAAAAGATTTTTCTTTTGGGTGTCGAGTCACATCCTAATAAGAGTGTGACTATAAACTTTAGGATTTTACCTCATTCTGGCAGACTTAAACCTATATTTGCATTAATTATAGCTCATTTTCCTGATAAGTGGCTAGATTTAAAAAAAAGTACTTCTAGTTAGAAGCAATACATCGTATAGCTCCAAAAAATTATTGGATGTTTACACCAACTAATCAGGGAAAATAATATCTATTTGATAAATTAGTGACGGAAAAAGCAACAAGCAACAACAATTCTGAAAGAACTGGAAAAAATAAAATAAAATAAAGAAAGACAAAAGGAAGACAAAAATAAAAATAACTTACCATCTTCATCCATGCTATCAACTTCCTCCAAATGAAACCTTTTCAGTATTTCTAGCATCTGGTCTTTAGTTTTATCATCCGCCCGCCTTTGCTTAAGTTCCTGAACAACATTTTCTTGCATGAAGGATTCAGTACACCGAGTACTATGGGACTGTTGAAATTATACAAAATAAGGATCAGTATTAACAATATTCATCAGGAAAGGAATAAAATCAACAAATACCATTTTTCAAAATTACACACATCTATAACCAACAGCTGTCAAATATAAGTGCATACATATGAAGATATATTCAATCATGGATGAAAACAAGTTCTGGCACTACTAGAACAAATCCAGCTTGAAAAGCAAATTCAGAGCACAGTGTCGATATACCATCTGAAGTTTCTTATTGCAAATAATACTTTGTTCAAGCTTCCCTAGAAAAAGCAAATTCAATACTAAGATGGAATAATACATTTGTAAACCATAGGACCCAAGATTTCATTTATAAAGTATCAAGCAAGACGTCCAAATATTAGAACCAGTGAAAACATACTTCTTTCCCATCTAGGAACCCATTTTCAACCAAAATTTTGGTAGAGAAAATATACCCTTGTCATCACACAACATATGCAAAAGTCACCAATTCAAAAATTGGTATAAAGCCATATACAGATTACAAATTTTAAAATGTACCAGACAAAGTCAAACAGAAACCTGAGTATGTGTACTTACTTTGTAACATTGGAGGGAGCAGTATCGTGAATTGCATCGAGGACATGTGTACTGGGAAAACTGTTTCTGACATCTGTCCTTGAATAAGGGAGAGCGAAGCAGAAAATGAATTAGTATGCCAAGAAAAAATGGGAAAAGGAATATAATATTAGATGGGGGTCCCAAAAAAAAAAAAAAAAACCACCACCATGTAACTTTGAGGTTGGTGGCTCTAATTAAAAAGTGCTGAACATTGAAATTAAAAGTTGAGATGTTTCTGCATAAATATTTTGACTAGTAGACCTGAGAGAGTTAGAAAGACTGGTGTTTTTGGCACAGGGAAGCCTTCCCCAGAACAAGCACTTGGACCAAGTTTAAGAATTCAGTACTAAATCAAACTAAGATGGCAATGACATCTATAATCAGAGCAACAATTTCTTGATATGAATCTGGGCATTATAAAAAGAGATGAAGATGAATAAGAGGAACATACACATGACAAATAATCCGAGAAGGAGGGTTCAAAGAGGAAGAAGTAGGTGGTTTCTCCGAGGTAAGTATGTTATCTGCCATAATCAAATTTACCACTTCCTCTTCTTTTGGAGCTTTGTCTAATCCAACATCTATGATTTGTCTTTGAAACTGAGAGAAGAAATTAAAACCCTGCATTAAACCAATAGATTTCAAGTGCTGTCCAAGGTTCCACGCTCAAAATTAAATGACACCAAGAGTACTCAAAGCCTATATTACCCATATTACCTATAGAGATTCCAAAAAAGATCAAAGGAAATTAGTTGAAGTTACTTCAAGTGGCAGTCACAAGAAGCCCAGAAACAATGATAATTTTCAAAGAATAGAAGTCAATCAAAATAAAGTGTAGCTCAAGTTATAAAAGTGAGAATCAAATTGAAATTTGCAATAGAAAGTTTTGAGAGCTTTGTTAAAGAATGAAGTGAAGAGCATTAAAATGGCATTCAACTTGAATTCTATGAAACATATACAATTCACAGATGATAAACATAAGATTCTTTTCCAGTATTTTGCAAATTTTAGCCAAGAACTTACGCCCTAAGCATGGCAAAAACCAAATAGGCATATTCATAGTTAAAAAGAACATTGAAGCAATGCAGAAAAAAACCACACAACATAGTCCCCATACAAAATCAGGTTCTACTTTATTCCCATGTCAAATAAAAGAAAGGCACAACACAAGAACTCATGTTCAAGGATAGGAGAATGCAAGGATGAATTAATGATTTTCCGACTTCCCACCCAGCACCTAAGACTTGCACATCATGCTCAGAATGATGTTAAAAGATGCACATAGTTCTATATCTGAACCAAACACTACAGCAGATACCAGGTAATATACTTGTTAAATGTAATTGAATTGTATTAGTTGTATATGCTGTAATTAGCTAGTAATTAAATAAATTAGCCAATGTTCAGGCATAACTCTTGGGATTTCATTTGTTAGCATTAAAATGTATTGATTGTAATTCCACTATATAAAGGGCCAAGGCTGAGATAATTTTCTCAAGTAATTCCCAACAATCTCAAGTTGGTATTAGAGCCCTCACACTGAGGGACTCTCTTTCTGCTCTATTTCTCCCATACTGAGCTTCACACTCCTTTCTTTGTTTGCCCAGAATTGTCTACCTAAGAACCATTTTTCTACCCAGAACTCTAATTTTCCATCCTCTACATAAACAAACCCAAACACACACACATTCCCATCCTCCAGAATTTAAAACCACCTTCATTTTTGCTTTAACACAGACCCATCCTCCAAACTTCTGAATTATGCATCCCCCCCCCCCAACAAAAACCATTTTTCAATCAGATAGTTCAAACACAAACCACGCCCAATCTGGCTACCTTGATTCACAGAGCAGCATTGCAATTTTTCAAAAGCCACCACTAGAATCAATATGGCCGGTGAATTTCTGGCCACCCTCATTAGCCCATGTCATCAATGCACCACTTCCAGATGCACATGGGTTCCATACGCCACTGTCCTAGGCTTGCATGCACTACACAATGCGCCACAAGTTGACCATAGCTTCTTCCTAACTCCATTTATGATCTTATTTTATCAATCCAATCACCATATTCTCCTTTCTTTTTCAATTCCCAGCCTTAAAAAAAATTATAGAACAGAACAGAACCAGCCAAAGACAAACAACACCCTCTCTCTCTGAACACCCTTTCTCCACCTCCCTCTCTACCTTTCTCAATCAATGGCTTCCTCTTCTCTTTTACTCTCCATCACGTCTACTTCTAAACTCAACAATTCTAACAATATTTTTTCATCTGCAATTTCTAGTACTCCCACAATTACTTCTACAAAATTGAATGGCTCCAACTATCCTCCATGGAGGGCTTTTGTTTTGTTATGGTTCAAAGGCCAAGGTTATTCTGAATACTTAACTACAAAGGTTGAAGATGTTCCTACTGATAAATAGAGTGAGTGAAACAAGACTGATGCACAATTATGTGCAATTTTGTGGCAGTCCATTGATCCTAGTTTGCTGCTTATTTTTCAACCTTATGACACTTGCTACACCTTCAAGGAGAAAAACAAGAATCTATACTCCAATTATATTCAATAATTATATGAAGTTGTGGCTAGGTGGCTAGGTTGAAGGATTTAAAGCAAGAATCAAGTTTCTTTTCTTATGTTAGAATTGCCAAAAAAACAACAGCCTAATACAAGAAACTTTGGCCCATCATTGCTAACATTAAAGAGAAAGAGAAACAATAAGATAAGTTTTTTATGGTCTTTATTCTTGCTGGTTTAAATTTTGACCTCAGTGCCTTTCATCAACAATTATTGGGCAATGCAAATGTTCCTACAACAAAAGTGTTAATCAACTGTCTATTACTATTATCCATTTCGACCACTTTTATTAATATTGAAAACTCTACTTTGATGACACGTACTAGTGATCATGGAGGTGAAAGAGATGGTGGTTAGGGCAATCAACCTCATTGTACTTATTATCATAAGCCAAAACATACCCAAAATAGATGCTTTGCTTTACATAGCCGACCTCCTCGATATGTCAATGTGGTTCAATCTAGTTCTACCAATGTGATTCAATCTACTTCTAAATCAATTGATTAGTCATCTCTCTTTTCAAATCCAAAATATCAAGAATTCTTGAAAGGACAATTTCTTCAATACAAGGTATCCAAACAGGAACAAACACATTCTGCATTCATTGTAAACACAAGTAATTATATTACTCGCTAGTCTCATTCTGCATCTCATGATTGCTAGATTCTTGACTCAGGAGCTTCTAATCACATATCTAATAATCAATTTCTTTTTACTCATCTTGATTGCATTGCTAAATTCCTTCCTTCAATTACATTAACTAATGGTTCTCAAATACCCGCTCATGGTATTAATCAAGTTAAACCTCTCTCTTCACTAAATTTACAATCTGTTGTTTACATGCGCAATTTTCCTTTAAACTTAATCTCTATCACTCAACTTATCTGGACTCCCAATTGTTCTATAACATTCCTTTTTGATATAGGATCAGAATATAGGGAAGACAATTGGTATTGGACATGAGTCAAGAGGACTTTACTACATTCAACCAACATCATTAATTACTTTTATTGCTTCAAAGTCTCCAAAACTAATCCACTATCATTAAGGTCATCCAAGTCTTTCAAAACTATAGAAAATGGTTTCAAGTCTTTCAAGATTGAAGTCCTTAAATTATGAGTCATGCCAACTTGATAAACATGTTCATAGTTTTTTCTCTAATAAAACTACTAGTCGAGCTAATTCTCTGTTTTATTTAATTCATTCTGATATATAGAGTCCTAATCGTGTTTGTACCATTTTAGGTTTTTGGTATTTTGTAATGTTCAGTGATGATTATTCTCAGTGTACTTGGTTATATTTGATGAAAAATCATTCCGAATTATTTTCAATTTTTAAATCCTTTGTTTTTTAGATTCATACTCAATTTGGAATAACTATATGAGCACTTCATAGTGAAAATGCTTCTTTTGTTTTTTTAGATCATCACAGGGCATTATTCATCAATCAACATGTCCTCATGCTCCATAATAAAATGGAGTTGTTAAAAGAAAAGATCATCACTTAATTAAAACTACACAAACTCTATTATTACATGCTAATGTTCCGTTTCATTTTTGGAGGTGATGCTATCTTAATAGCTTGTTATTTAATTAATTGCATGCCTTCATTTGTTTTGGAAAATATAATTCCTTACTCTTTAGTGTACCCAAATCCATCTTTATATAAGCTTTCTCCTCATATTTTTGGATTCACTTGTTTTGTTCATAATCTTACTAATACATTTTTGTGGGCTACTCAAGGCTATACAAAAAGTACAGGTGTTATTCTCCAAGTTTAAAGAAATACTTCATATCTACTGATGTCATCTTTTTTGAAATTTCTTATTTCTTTTCTTCTTTTGGAGAATCTATTTTCATATTTGAGATTTTACCACTAGCAATCCTTGATTCACTTCCTTCAAATCCACCACAACATCGGTCTCTTATCACTTATCAATGACATCCTCGTCCAAATGCACCTCAAGTAACAAATGATAATGATCCACCTATTAACTCACCATCCGGTTCATGGAATCTCCTACTTCAATCACCTAATGATCTTCCTATTACCCTCTGTAAAGGTACTCGTTCCACTCATAACCTTTATCCTATTTATAATTTTTTGAATTATCATCATTTATCTACACCCTATTCTACTTTTGTTTTTGCCTTGTCCTCGATTTCTATTCCTAAAATTATAAAGAAAGCTCTCTCTCACCTAAGGTGGCATAAAGCGATGCTTGACGAGATGGCAACTTTAGAAACTAATGGCATATGGGATCTGGTTCCTTTACCTTCTAACAAATCTGTTGTTGGATGTCATTGGGTATACATTGTTAAGGTTGGCCCTAATGGAAAAATAGATTGGTTGAAAGTTAGACTAATTGCCAAAAGATATACTCAAATTTTTAGCCCAAACTATAGTGACACTTTCTCTCCTATTACTAAAATTGCATTAATTCATTTGTTTTTTTATCACTTAGAGCCATTGATCATTAGTTTCTACATCAACTAGATATCAAAAATATCTTTTTATATAGGAATCTTGACAAAGAAATTTATATGAAGCAATCTTTAGGATTTGTTGCTCAATGGGAGATTGATTTTGTTTGTCAATTGAAGAAATCTCTATATGGTCTTAAGCGATCTTCGAGCTTGATTTGAAAGATTTAGTAAAGATATTTAAAATTTTAGCATGTGTCAAAGTGAAACAGATCATTCTGTCTTTTATCATCATTTATCTACCTCTCAATCTATATATCTCATTATTCATGTTACCAATATAGTTATTACAAAGAATGATCAAGTCAGTATTGATCAACTCATGCAGCATATTTTCTATCATTTTCAAACAAAAGACTTAGGAAAACTCCAGTATTTTCTTGATTTTAAAGTGGCTCAATCTCATTATGGGATTTCTATCTCTCAATGCAAATATGCTCTTGATGTTTTAGATGAGACAGGACTTATAAATTCTAAACCTGTAAATACTCTTCTGGATCCAAATATTAAATTATTACCTAATCAAAATAAACCACTCCCAAATCTAGGAAGATATCGCAGGTTTGTTGGAAAACCTCATAATTACTCGACCAAATATTTCATTGGCAATAAGTGTGGTGAATCAATTTCTTACCTCACCATGTGATATTCATTGCGATGCAGTCGTTTGAATTCTTCACTACATAAAAGAAAATCCAACCAAAGATTTGTTATATAAAAATAAAAGGCACACTCGAATTGTTGGTTATTCAGACACTAATTAAATAGATTCTCCGAATGATCATCATTCTACTTCAAACTATTGTGTTCTTTTTGAAAGAAATCTTATTCCTTGGGAAAGTAAGAAGCAAAGTGTAATGACAAGGTAAGTAGAGAAGCATAGTATTGGTTACGGCATTGGCTACTTGTGAACTTATATAGTTAAAATAATTATTACAGGAGTTAAAATTTTATACACTTAATCCTATGAAACTTGTATATGACAATCAAGCAACCTCGCATATTGCATCTAATCATGTCTTTCATGAAAAAACTAAACATATTAAAATTAACTACCACTTCGTAAGAGAGAAAGCTGTTATAAAAATTATCATGGTTTTTATAAATTCCAATTATCAGTTGGTCAATATGCTCACAAAGTCCTTACAAGGTCCAAGAATAAACTACATATGTGATAAAATTGGTGCATATGATATATATGTTCCAACTTAAGGGGGAGCGTTAAATAATAATAAATGTAATCGAATTATATTAGTTATATATATTGTAATTAACTAATAATTAGAATAAATTAGCAGATGTTTAGGCATAACTCTTAAGATTTTATTTGTTAGCATTAAAATGTATTGATTGTAATTCTATTATATAAAGGACCAATGTTGAGATAATTTTCTCAAGCTATTCCCAACAATCTCAAGTATACTCATGACAATAGACTCACAATCATTGCGAACCACTATGAAGTATCTACTTTCTAAAAGACAAAGCGCGACACTTCAAAATAAATAGGGACCTTATTTAAATCATGTTGGATCAATTAGAAACATGAGGCATGCATGATAATACAAAATATATCGAAGATGACTGGCTCATAAATTGGCGAGCACATAAAGAAACAATAAGAAAACCAAAGCATCAAACTTAAAAGCAATGTCAATACAGACCTGATTTCAGGAATGGAAACCAAAAGAAAAAACAATTAAAAATGTCAGCTATAGATAAACAACCACCGGCACACCAAGTAGACAGGTTATGTGCTAAAGGTTCCAATTTCACTTCTTCCATCTCTGTGGCCGTGTTTTGATCATGTAAAGGGCGCAACGCAGTTAAACACGTATCTCAGATTCTCAGTTTAAGGTATATAAAATTAAATATGATGGTGCATCATACAGTTAAATAATTAAATCCACTTATATTGTTCTTCATGAATTAAAAACCAAGAAGAAATGAGAAACTCTAGTACATCACCTCTTTAGCTATTGCAACTCTCTCAACTAATGATGCTACCAACAAATCTTATTGAAAAAATTAAATTAAAGCAAACAATGTAGGCTATTTGATTAAAATGATAATGAAAATTTATTTAAAAAAAAAAACTACTTTGCCCCAAGTTTCAGGCATTTTTTCAACTAAAATACTAATATTCTTTAAACAAATTGGTCATTAAATATTTCTTAAGGGGGAAAAAATACTCCCTCCGAATCTCTTCAAAAAAAAATGGATATAGATACTAGATAATTTTTTTAATAAAATATTTCCTGAACTCTTTGAATTAGAAAAAAAAAAATGAAGACAAATTTACCTCTTGAATTTGGAATGCTGCTTGCACCGTGAAGGAGAGGAAGAAGTCAGAGGCAGTAGGCAGAGGTAGAGTGAAGGAGGACGACGGTCGCGAGGCTCTGCTAGGGCTGAGGTCGCCGACGAGGAGGAAGCAGAGATGCTACTGTATTCCCTGGTGCTGCAGAGTTCGTCACCGTGCGCTAATGTTTTGGGGTGAAGAGCTGTTGACAGAACAGGTTCAAATTTCGAAGAATCCAAAATCGGCCTTTCCCGATCTTTCCAAAAATTGTTCCATTCACTGTTTCACGTACGCACAAATCAAATTAAAAAGAGAAAAATACACCAACGTCCCCTAAAATTTGTAAAAATTACATTTGTCCTTAGTTTAAAAAATCTACACTAACCTCCCCAATAGTTTAAAAAATTACACTAACCTTTCCTGAAATTTACAAAAATTATACTGATCTCCCTTCAAATTATAAATAAATTACACATAAATCTAAATTAAAATTTTTTATTAAGTCACCTTTAAAAATATTACTAAACTTTGGTCAACTAAGTTATTTAATAAATTAATACCAAAAATACCCTTTATGTAGTAAAAATAAGTTTTAAATTTTTTCTCTAAAAGAAAATATTTAAAAGTATTTTTCTTTTTTATCTTAATATTTTTCTTTTTACCTTGTAATTATATATATGATTACAGTGAAAAGACTTTATATCTTTATATTTTATAATTTGTTTGTAACTAATGAAATGTTATATTAACCTATTTATTCATATAATAAAAAATTATGAAATAACTAATATCATGTCTTTATCTATATGTGAATTATATAAATGACTTAAGTTCTTTTTAATTAAAATAAAATTACATTAATTATAATTGAATGCTCTAAACACATGAGCAACAATATTATAGTAAAATTTTAAAAAATAGTTATTTCATAATTTTTTGTTATATGAACAAATAAGTTAGTATAATATTTCATTATTTACAAGTAAATTACAAAATATAAAGATATAAAGTCTTCTCACGGTAATCATACATATAATTATAAGGTAAAAAGTACAATATTAATATCAGAAAAGAATAATATTCTTAAATATTTTCTTTTAAAGGAAAAAAATTAAAACTTATTTTTAGTACACAAAGGGTATTTTTGGTATTAACTAATTAAATAACTTAATTAACCAAGGATTAGTAATATTTTTAAAGGTGATTTAATAGAAATTTTCAATTTGGATTTATGTGTAGTTTATTTTATAACTTTTTAAACTAGAAGAGAGGTCAATGTAATTTTTTAAACTTCAAGGGAGGTTAATTTAATTTTTTTAAACTATAAGGAAGTAAGTATAATTTTTGTAAATCTTAGGAAAAATAAGTATATTTTTCTCAATTAAAAATCTATCATTTCACTAGCTTTAAGAACCGGTGCGTTGCTTGAGCTTCCATTATAATAACACTACATTTTATGGATAAACAGTATTTTCATTAAATTATTTTTTGATTGAAGCATAAATTAAAAGATGTATACCTTAATTCTAATTATATTTAATAACAAAAATATGCTTGGGTAGGTATAATAAATTTATAGATGATTCTTTTAAAAATTATGGATATCGATATTAATTCATAATTAATACAAAGATATGTAAACATAGCAAGACAACTCAACAAAGATTTTTAGGTAAAAGAAATATATTAAATGGTTAATGGTTTATTCCAAATAAGAAATATTTATATTTTTACGTCTCAAGTAATTTATTAAATGGAAAAAAATTAGGCCATTACCCATTGTAGCAATTTATTGTAACGAGGTATCCGAAGCGGACTTTCTCTCATTTAAGTGCATCCACCGAGCATGATTTACAAAAATGGCCATAAGTCCAAATGACATACTCGAAGCGCGTTTCGTGAAGAACAAAAGCATAGAAACAAAAATAGAGGAATCACATTCCATTATTGTGCAACTTAATCAAGCAAATATAATATAAAATAAAAATAAAGGATTAAAAATTTATAAAATTAAAAATTACTATTACTATTTTAGAATAAAATAATAATATATTACTATCTAGAAAATAAATAGTAACATGCTATTATTTATTTATTTAGAGTTTTTACTTAGTATTACTATTTTAGAATAAAACAGTAACATATTACTGTCTAAAAAACAGACAGTAACATATTATTATTTGATAATTTAATTATTAATTAGACTTAATTTATCATTTATTTGGGGTTTTTCTTTAGTATTACTATTTTAGAACAAAATACTAACATACTATTATTTAGTAATTTGGTTATTAATTAAACTTAATTTATCCATTTATTTGGCATTTTTTGTTAGTATTACTGTTTTGGAACAAAACAATAACATGCTATTATTTGATAGTTTGGTTGTTAATTAGACTTGGAATGAAATGATAATATATTACTATTTAGAGAATAGATAGTAATATGCTATTATTTGATAATTTGGTTGTTAATTAGATTTAGTTTATCCATTTTTTTGAAATTTTTAATTGGTATTATTGTTTTAGAACAAAATAGTAATATATTATTATCTAAAGAATAAACAGTAATGTGCTATTATCCATTTATTTTAGAGTTTTTGATTGGTGTTACTATTTTAAAATGAAATAGCATTTTCTTCTTCTTTGACAATTTGGTTGTTAATTAAGTTTAGAACAAAATAGTAACATGTTACTGTCTACAGAACAGATAGTAATATATTATTATTTAACAATTTAATTATTAATTAGACTTAATTTATTTATTTATTTAAATTTTTTTGTTAGTGTTATTATTTTGAAATGAAACAATAATATCTTATTATTTAGTAATTTGATTGTTAATTAGGCTTAGAATAAAATAATAATATGTTATTATCTAAAGAATAGATAGTAACATGTTATTATTTAATAATTTAGTGATTAATTATACTTAATTTATCCATTTATTTAAAATTTTTATTAGTATTACTATTTTAGAATGTTATTATCTAAAGAACAAATAGTAACATGCTATTATCCATTTATTTGAAATTTTTTATTAGTGTTACTATTTTGAAATGAAACAGTAACATGTTATTGTCTATAGAACAGACTGTAACATGCTATTATTTAATAATTTGATTGTTAATTAAACTTGATTTATTCATTTATTTAGGATTTTTTATTAGTATTATTATTTTAAAATGAAATAGTAACATCCTCTTCTTTGACAATTTGGTTATTAATTAGGCTTAGAACGAAACAGTAACATGTTATTATCTAGAGAATAAATAATAACATGCTATTATTTAACAATTTAGTTGTTAATTAGACTTGATTTATCTATTTATTTAAAATTTTTTGTTAGTATTACTATTTTGGAATAAAATAGTAACATCCTCTTCTTGAGTAGTTCGATTGTTAATTAAGCTTAGAACGAAATAATAACATGTTACTATCTAGAAAGCAGATAGTAACATGCTATTATTTAATAATTTGGTTATTAATTAGAATTGATTTATCTATTTATTTAAAATTTTTTATTAGTATTACTATTTTGGAATGAAATTGTAACATATTATTGTTTAGAAAATAAATAGTAACATGCTATTATCCATCTATTTAGGATTTTTGCTTAGTGTTACTATTTTAGAATGAAACAATAATATCCTCTTTTTTATCAATTTAATTGTTAATTAGACTTAATTTATCCATTTATTTAAAATTTTTTGTTGGTGTTACTATTTTAGAACGAAACAGTAATATATTACTGTTTAGAGAATAAATAGTAACATACATATTATTTGACAATTTGATTGTTAATTAGACTTAATTTATCTATTTATTTGAAATTTTTTATTAGTATTACTGTTTTGAAACGAAACAGTAATATATTACTATTTAGTCTACAAATAGTAATATATTATTCTTTAGTAGTTTTATTTGTTCTGAAAATTATTATAACACTATTAGATACTAAAAGAGTTAAGGAACAAAAGTTTAATATAGGATTCAAATATGTCTAAATTGATAAAAATAAGATTAAAGTTAGAAAAATAACAAGAAAATAAAGAAAAATTAAAAAAACTAAAAAAGGCCTTTTTTGTAAAACTAGAACGGACAAAATGCCAAGCACGTACATCTTAAAATATAAAATAAAAAAATTCACTTAAAATAAATAACCAAGCATAAAATTATGATCGTTGAAAGTTTTAAATTCAATTTTCACGTTTTTAACTAGGTAAACTTCATCAAAGTTACATTTTCTTATTTTCTGTTGAAATATCATATAAAGACAATTGAAAACGAGTGATCATATGTAAAAATTAGTTAACTAATGATGGATTTATACCTTTTTAAAGTTTTTAATTTACGATCACATTCTCACAATTGAAAAAAGGATAATTTCGGTATATAATATTCATAAATCATAAAATCGGAACCCATTTGAAAAAAAGTTCAATGCTACTACATCTTTGAAATAAAGTCCACAAAATGACACCTTATTGTAATTTACTATTATTAGATTTCTTGTTTGTAGCCTATAAAGCCCACAAAGACAGATGAACAAATAGGCTTTTGGAGATTTAGCCATATGAGAATAAGTAGCCATCCTAATTGTGACCAAACAAAAAGATTTTTTTACCTAATTTTTTAATTCTTCAATATTTTTATCCTTTTTTTACATAAAAAGGTTGTATCCAAAATATATAAAATACTTATATAATGGAGGAGTTTTCTTCTAATTTTTTAAGATCTTCCATATTTTTTAATCTTTTATACATAAAAAGATTATATATAAAATATTTATAAGTAACAAGCATAGTTTTTCAAATTATAATTAAATAAATTATTTTTAAAATACTTATCAATATGTATATATATCATTATTCTCATTTAATTTCTATGGTAGTATTACTACCAATTTTGAAGTTGATATTCAATTTATTTAGATTTTTTTTCACTTTAATGAATTTGCTACTTTATTGCAATTTGTTAAATGATTTTTTGAATTTTTTGAATTTTTATAAAATTAGAAATTAATTAAAATTGAAAAAAATATAAATGCAAGTGATAAAAAGTACAAACTTAGGAATAAAATAAATCAACACTAATAATCAAATGTAATATTTATTTCATTAATTATATATTTTAAGGTATACTAAATGTAAGTATGAATGGTACTATTAAAATCTTCTTAGTATCATCATTGATTATCTCTAATAAGTCATTGTGTTAATTGAAAGCATTTTTAAATCTATGGATTACTTCTTCTTTTTTATCATGTAATATCCTAAGTCAATATTTGAAGTTTTATTAATTTTGATGCTTACATGTAATTATCTATTTATTTAGTTAATGTTTAATTTTAAATTTACTTTTTTAATTTATAAGTTTGGAATATTGAAAATAATATTTATGATAACATTTGAAATTTATTTATTTTATATATGGCTATTATTAATTTCTTATAAGTTGAAAATATTGTGGTAAATATAAGTGTAAGGATTTATGAAATAATTTATATTTAAAATAATTATCTTTGAAAGTTATGAAAATTTCAAATAATTATTTTCAGTCTTTTAAATTTATTAGGCTACTTCAGATATATATTTATATGTATATGTAAGAGGAAGGATGAAAATAATTAAGTTGGAGTTTTAAATCAAATCAATTTTTATGAAATGAGCTTTAAAAATAAATGAATGGTTAGATTAATTTTGTTTTAAAATGTGAGGCTAAGATATAATATTAGGGATGAGCTTATAATGGTGCATAAGGCATAAGATAAGTACCCATAGCTTTCTTTTTTGAACATCCCCTTCTTTATTTTTATGTAATGTTAGCACTTTCTCTCCATCCATTTTTAAGCCCCTCACTCTTTATTTTACAAGAAAAATCTAATCCTCCCCCTCTTCTCATTTCCACTACCATTCTCTTTCTTTTCTTTTTACATTAGGTGAAGTCCTTCTCTCGAAGGGTGGCTACTCTCCCTTCTCCCTCTTATCCTCCCTTCCTATCACTATCTCCCTCAACGACTAGTACCATTACAAGCTATTGTGCTTTCTTTATCTCCAGCCACCTTTCTCTTTCTCCTCTATCTTCTTTTTCTCTTCCTTACATTTCTTTTCTCCTCAACTCTAACTAGGTACTATCTTATGCCACAACCAGACATTGCTTCTCATCAAGCATTGAAGCTACTTCTTGGCCGATTATGTATCTAACTACTTTTAAGAAGTTGTAAATCACAACTGGCTTGGAAGTGCTATAAGGTAGGGTGGGTTGAACAATGGTGCCAGGGTTAGAGGTTTTTTTACTTTTGTCGGCATTCTAGCAAGATCTAGCCACTGGCAGACTCTAGCCGAGCACTCCAAACTTAAGTGAACATTTTTATATCATAATATTTCAATATTTATGTTAATTTGAAGCTAATCCAAGAAAAAATACCCATTTTATACGTCTTGTGGGTTCTTGCTAATATTTCTTGGAAATTAACATTTTATATTGTGGAATATTAGGAGAAGATAGAACCTTATTTAGAGTGCTATATTCTAGTATTATAAATGAATTGAATTGAATGTACAAAACCCATTCATGAGTATTATGAATATATGGTAATGGCTTAGGGAAAAAGAAAGAAAAGTTCCATGATATAGATTACTAAAAGACTATGGTTAGCATAATTGTAAAGTGTTATAATTTTATAGTTTAAAAGATTTCAACTTGAGTCAAGAAAGCCTATTTTGTTCATATTATGTATTCTTAGTAATATTTCTAAAAAAATCATATTTTTATGCTATAAGATGATAGAACAATATGATTTGAACTCTTTCTAAAGTATTTTATATTAATATTATGGGAAATTTGAATTGGACTCAGAAAATCTTAGCTTTATTACTTTATCTTGTATATTTGATATTTAGTATACTTGGTATAGCTTAGATAAAATTAGAATTATATGTTTTTGGAGGAGTTATCATATATGAGAATGTATGACTTGTCAATGATAAATGGGAAAATAAATGTTTCAATAATTTAGAATGAACAAGTGGCATCAAATGAGATTTTCTAAAAGTTTTCAATGATTATATTTTTCATGTATACAAATTCAATTTTAAATTACAATGAAATACTATATCTCTAGTTCCTAGTGATTAAATTAAGGAAGAGATAGGAAAATTATAATATAGAAAACAGAATAATGATTTTGAAAGAGAAATGAACTTGAAATATTTATAAATTATTCTTATGAATTGTAATATTATGAGGAAATGAGAAAAGATAAATATAAATGCTTTGAAACCTCTAAAAGTGGATCAGTATTATCAGGTAGGTGTATATATCACCATCATTTTATATTTTAATAAAAGATAGTAAATTGTTATGTTTCTATATTTATATATTTTATATATCATTTTTTATTTTATAATTCTTTATGATTATTTTATGAATTGAGGTGAGTTTAAAATTGTTTGAATTGTATAATCATCAATTACTAGCATTATTTCCCTTTCTCGCCATACAATCACTAGTACACGTATTATGATTCCTAAAACAAAAGTCAAAATAGGGACAAATACCTATAGAATTCTATAGACTTTTCAATGCGTAATTTTAGCATTCAACAAGTATTCCTAAATAATCTTATTTTATTATTATTAATTTATTTATTTTTACCAAGTTCAATGTTAGTCATATTAGTTAACATGAAATTCTTCAATTTATTTTAGAACTGGTTGATAATAAATATCATATGCATGCATAAACCTAGTTTCGTTGTAAATATGCAATTAGCTATTGAGTGAATGTTAATTGATCAACGTATACAATGGAAGCATGGTGACATTAGTAATAATTACTAACTGATTGATTATGAAAGAATTGTAATAGTTCATATTTTGACTAAGGGTCCATTTGATTAAGGAGAAAATGAATTTTTAGAATTCATTTTTCAATTTTTTCTTATTTGGACATTAAAAAATTTTAGTCAACAGGAAAATAAATTCTGATTAACTAGAAAGTTGTATTATTTTTAAGGAAAATAATTTCTCATTTTAAAAAATAGAATTCATTTTTCTTATTACTCAGTATATCTATACTAAAGCCCAAACTTTTTACTTTCTCACCTTATTATACAATTACAATCATAAATAAAATTTATTTTTATTTATTAAATATTTTATGATGGATGCTTTATTTTTATTTTTATAAAATCTATTTTTATTTATTAAAGTTTAGGTGCATATTTTTATGTAATATTTACTAAAATATTCTTCCTTTTTTTCTCATGATGGATATTCTATTATATAATACTTCATAACAATTAATTAAATTAACTATGTAAATCTATGTATAAGATTTTGTAATGCCTTTAATATATATTTTATTATTAAAAATCAATCATTATTGGACTATTAGACATCAATAATAATAAAAATTTTATTAAAAAATTCCTTTTTTAAAATATAAGTAAAATTATAATAATTTTGAAGTAAATAATTTTGATTTACTGTAAACAAAATTAATTTTTTTTATGTACCAAATACCAGAAAATATTTTTTCTTTATGCACCAAACAACAAAAAATCAATTCATTTTTCAGAAATATGTTTTCTTAGGAAAACATTTTCTAAAAATTTCATTTTCCCTTAAACTAAATGGACCCTAAGTTATATCATGATGGACACATTAAAAAAATATAGTGTGATTTGTATTAGAACATAATGGAATGTTGTGCTCATGCAACAAAAATATAAAGATGTTGCTATATTAGTATATAATGATATTTACTTTGAAAGCCCCGTATTGATGAATAGTTATTTATATAGGCCTATATAGAATACTTGAAAAGAAAATGAACATAATTAAGCATTAGTGAATTTACTACATTGAGAATTAAATCTTATGAGACATAGGAAATTGTGGACAGTAATGGGGCAATATTTTGAAAGCTGAATGGAAAATTCTTGGCAAATAGTTAAGAAAGATTATAAGGTTAACTTGAAAGTCAATAAGTGACCATAAGTATGGTTGCTAAAAATGAATGTGTGATATGGTTTAAAATTGAAATTTATCTATGATTGGACATTATCGTTGATGTGATTACGATGATTTAAATGCATTTGAGCCTTAATGACTATTTATAATGGTAATGTCTACCCAAAATGTACAGTATGTGATTAGCTCATAATCGTTATTTACATATGTGTTCAAAGTTAATTTTCCAAAAGGTAGTGGTAGAAATATATGCTCACTAACTTCTTATAATTCACTCTATTTTATCTCAATAATTTCAAGTTGAAATAACTTATTTGAGTTATACCTCAAATATAGAGAAACAAAGATTGCCTAAATTGAAATATTTAACAATTGGAGTCCTTTTGAAATAGGATTAAAATTTGAAATTGAAATGCCATTTAGTGTTAGATATATAGAGTTGTTAATCAGTGTATAAATTTGAAATTGTACTGTATTGTGTGAATATTTACTGTTGTACATGAGAATACATAAGTTTTGTATTTTAAGGGCATGTGACCCTCAAGAAATGTCCAAAAATAGGAAAATTTTTGTCTGTTTTTCTATAAAAATTTTCAAATAAAATTTCAAGTCCCTTTGAAATTTAGAAATTTTCTTTCATTAAATAGAAAGAGTGAAAATTGTTAAGGTTTGTGGAAACCGATAACAGGATTCATGTTGGTCATAATCAAGTTAGATTGTGATATGTCGTTATAAATTTTTTTCTTATCATATTAATCTTGTACTCAAAATAATAGTTTTAAATATATTTTATGAGATTTTGTTCATATAAATTAAGTCCTAGTTGATTTTACCTAACTCATTTATGTTTAACATTTTTAAAAAGATTTATTTGAACAAACTAATATTACTTTCAACCTAATTCATTCATGCTCTTGACTTATATCAATGTGAATAATTTTTATCATGAATATTATTTAGATTCATCTTTTAATTTTTTTTACTGATTTCTTTTTCAAAATTATAAATAATATATTAAGTAAAACTTTAAAAAACTTAACTAAAATCACTTAAAATTGAAATAATAGATTTTTATATCAAATAATTTATTTTTGAAATATTTAAATTATAAAGAATTATTTATCAAATAATAAAAATTTTCTAATGAAAATATATACTTTTGAACATAAATTAATATTTTTAATAGATTAAAGTAAGATGTAATTAATAAAATATTTTTTACGTATAATGATTTTAATTTATATCAAAATTAGGTTTCTTTAGGTAATAAAGAATAAAATCAATGATTAGCCCTTCACTTATATTGTGTTGATTATTTTATCTCTTAAATTTTATAACAAATATTATTAGTATCTTATTTTTACTTTTATTATAATTATTTATCCTTTCCTTTACTCGTAACATTAATACAAATAGTAAAAATATAACTAAAAAATAAGTATGTACTTGATATTATTAAGATAAAGTTTAACAATCTACTATAATATTTTTTATTTATTTTTAAATGTTCTAAAAATAAATCATATGATATAAAAATCTATTATTTCATTTTTAAGAAATCTTTCAAAGTTTTATTTAGTATATTATATTGTTATTTTGAAAAATAAAATGATAAAAAAACTCACTATGAAATAAAGTAATATTCTTAATGAATATTGTTAAGATTAAAATAAGCTAAGAGCATGTATGAGTTAGGTTAAGAGCAATGTTAACTTGCTCAAATGAACTTTTTAAAAAAGTTAAGTATAAATGAGTTAGGTAGAGTTGATTAGAATTGAATAAAATCTCATAAAATATATTTAATAATATTATTTAGAGTATAAGATTATGACAATAAAGTCAAATTTTATAGTGATAAATAAAAAAAGAAGTAATCTATAGATTTAAGAATGCTTTCAATTAACACTACATATGTAAACATGATGAGTTATAAAAGTTCATCCATAATAATACTAAGAAGACTTAAATAGCACCATATATATTTACACTTGATCTATCTTAAAATGTATAATAATTTATCAAATAAATATTTCATTTTTTTATCAATGTTAAATTTATTCAATTCTTAAGTTTTTTTTTATCACTGGCATTTCTATCTTTTTTCTCTCAATTTTAATTATTTTCTAATTTGATATCTTTTAAATTACAAACTTAAATTGAAATTTATCTAGCATTGAAAAAATTTATAAAAAAACTCAAAAAATCATTTCAAAATTGCAATAAAATAACAAATTTATGTTTAATGTGAAAAAAATCTAAATAAGTTAAGCATTGAGTTTAAAATTATTAGCATTACTATCATAAAAATTAACTGATAATCATACTATTATATTTAAAAATATGATAATGAGAAAAAAATATTATTTCCCTATTCCTTTCCAAAGTCAAGACCTTTTACATGCTTTATATTCTTTCCGTCTATTTGTTGAACAAGATAGTAAATATAGCGTTAATTCTTCATTAAAAACTTAATTAATGTATATTTTATTTGCAACCTCAATAAAAACTATTAAAAAAATATAAAAGTGGACCTATCCATTACTTAAGTGTACATGGTAACTTTTGTGAAAAGCATAAAGAGTGGGTGTGAAAAAATTAATACTATATAAGCAACTTTTATTCCTTTAATAAGTAGCCTATAAATTCACATTAACTATTTATCTCTTTCTCTCTTAAATTTAGTGGCTAGTATATGACTATCAAGTCAAAGTATTCATATCCATATTTTCAATTTGGGTATAGTAGAATTGTCCTAAATTTATATTGCATAATTTTGGACATCTTAATTTTATTATTTATTAAAAATTAAAATTTAAGAAGTATTTTAAATTTGCACAATCTTGCTTAAGTTTAAATGAGTTTTAACCATGAGTTGCAATTGTAAGAGATCTTTTAAATATATTCAAATCTATTTAGATATTTCCAACTTAAGAATTAAATTCTTCTGAACTGTAATAGATACTATTAAAGAAATTTATTTTTTATTTATTAAATGATTGATTTTTGAATTCCCTTTAAAGTGCAAAATATATTTTAGAAGATAAAATAGGATATCGGAACTTTTGATGAGAAAATCAAAAGAATAAATTGTTAAAAATTTAAAAATTATTTTTAATTAATTATTATTTATTTAATTTTAAACCATTATTTTTTTCATAAAAAATTATAATATGTCACTTTATCTTTAAACTATATCTTGCATTTTACATTAATCAAATTTGATTCTTTTATCAAGAAGTGTGAAAATGTACATTACGTCCTAATATAAATCTTACTCTTTAATGAAAGCAAATCCCAAGCCAACAATAAAATTAGAAGAAAAATTCGATTGATGCAAACCCAGAAATAATGATATGCCACTTAAGATAATAATACTTGAAATTTTTATTATTATATAAATGTCATACATAGCACTGCTCTAAAAGTCATGTATTAATTATTAATTTAGTGTTTATTGGAATGGCAATCAAACTTCATAACATAACTTGGATTATTAGAGTAATTTAATAATATAATTTTATACATCTTAATCGTTGCAATTGATAACTAAAATAGAAAATTAAGAAATTCACTCTTGCTAGTTCATATGCATATAGAAAGATTAATACAACTATAAGCAACATTTCAGCTATATACATAAATTGATTTTAAAGATAAAATTTTTGGTAACAAATTAGAATCTTCTAAAAAAGGAAAATATTTATGTAAATTGATAGAAGCATTTATGAATAACTTAATTTAATTTAAATTAGAAATTTGTAAAATTTATTTCTATCTAGTATTTTAAAATTTGGTCTAACTATCAACCTAAAAAAGTGAGCGGATCAAAGTTGGACCAATTCAATCAGTCGAACCAAGTAGATAAACTAGTTGCTGTATTTTTAAATATAATAAATTATCTATTACATATATGCATATATTTTATTACTATATTTCTAAAAAAATAAACAAATATTGATCTTAGTATAATTACAATAATCATGTAATACAATTTTGATTCAAATAAAAAGCAAATGATATATTTTTTCTCTAAACATAAATCTTAATTCTTTTCATTTAATAGTTATTGCAAATGATAAAAATATTAATTATAAAAAAAACTATTCATTTTGATCCTTATAGTTTACCAAAAATTAAGAAAGATTTTTTTTCTTTTTAAAATTCTTGAATTGAATTTTAAAACTTTATTAATCCATTTTTACAAGAAAATTTTAACATTTTTCTATTTTTGAGAAATTAAAAAATTTAAAAATTTTCAAAAAGAAAAACTATAGTTGTTGGCATTTTAAATTTAATATCTTAAAATGTGTGTTTTATTTACCTTGCTACTATGCTACACATATAGGATAAATTAGTTTTTAATATTTTTTCTTTTTTACATTATATTTTCTTAGTTAAGAGTTCCTTAGATTTTTATTTTTTTTCCATTTTTACATTCAATTTTCAAGTTGGATTAGAGTTTGCACTCTATCATTTTATAAAAAAAAAATTGAATTGGATGGATAAGTTGACTGGATTATTGGTTCAACATGAAACTTACCAAGCCAACTTGACTTTTTAACAAGACTAGGTTCAAGAATTGAACTGAGTTGTTTTTTAATCTGGGTATCAGTCTAGGTTTCAAAATCTTGTTCCTATCCCTAACAGGTAATTATTTTGGGAAGACCATTCAAAACTTATAAATTTATTTAATTATTTAATTAATTTATTTTAAACTTTGAAATTAGTGTTTTGTTATTCCAAATTAGATCTTTTTCATTAATATTATTCTATCGTACATATTGTTATTAATAACAATAAATAATATAGTTTTTAATTATTTTTGAAAATAGTAGATAAATAAGCTATTTAAAAATAAATGTCAGCAAGCTAAATGTAATTAAAGTAAGATTTATATGGTAGGCTAACTTTATATCGAAAAGAAATACTTGATACAAATAATAATTAGACATATTAGATATGATTGTCTTGAATCTTTAACATAAAAGTTGATGTAATTAGTATCAATCATTCAAAAAGAAAATTTATTTAAGGTAGGAATAAAAGCACTTGCTCAAAAGCAATGTTACTTACATAAATTACTAACTGGTAACCTGTGTGATATATGAATTTAATTAATTTTAATTAATAATGATTTATAATATAAATTATAATTTTAAATTTTAAATTATAAGATATTCAAATCATTAATGTAAAATATGTTATCATATTTTTATTAATTAGACAACTATAAAATTAATATATTTATATTTAAAATAAGTAAGTGAATGTACTATATTTTTTAACTTATTGTTAATAAATAAAGCTATTATATTATTATAATATTATATTAATAGTGATCATTACCTTAATTAGAAGTATGCATACACATTTAAATATTAAAAAAATAAATTTATAAAAATAATATAAAATTATATATATATATACATATATATATATATATATATATATATATATATATATATATATATATATATATAAGGAATAACATTTATTTATATGAAATGGAATGTATGCATATATATATCCTCAGTTCTATGTAAATGTAAACCATGATAGAAAAATAGAAAAATAAACATTGTCTAATTTACTAAACAATCTTTCCAAATACTTTTCACATAAAGAATATTTATTTGATCAAATACATTAGTTTTGTATATATGTTAAATACAGTTAAAGATTGAAATTCAACCTCTAGTGGAAAGATGAATATGTATCAACCTTTGACAATAATTTAGGGCTATTCATACTTTAATCTTTAACAAAAAAATTGCATTACATACCTTTTCAATGCTGGATATATGAAGTTGTTTTATCTTATCAACCTACAATAAAAAGATAAATATATATCAATCTCATGTCATATCTAAAATTATAAAAAATAATTTACTTTACATAATAAAGCAAGTCACACATAATAAATATATTTTATATAAAAAATTAGTACAAATAACAAAAACTTGCAAGAAGAAGAGTTTATAGGTTCAAAAAGGTTGTTTGCTAGAATGAAATTTTCCTTTGCTTGCTTCTCTAATTAAAAAATATCATTATGTAAACTCACTTCCTAAATCCATTCTCACTCATATAGCTATTCTAAGAAAAACATTATAGGTATGATATTTTCAAATAGAATAATGTCTAATTTTATTATAGTATTAATTTTTTTTATTATTATACATTGTATTTTAACATAATCAAATGAATGAGTAATAAAAATTACAAAATAATTTTTTTGTATTATTAAAAAAAATTCTTCAACATAAACATGTTAAATATAATTGCACGATAAAGAATTAAAGAAAAAAAATGATATTAGCAAAAGAAAATCAAAGATACATAGAACTATTTCCAAATGGATCCATACTCATCATTAACATTTAACAACTATAGTGAAATGATATACTAGAAGGAATTACTAAAGGCAATGACCATCATTTACTAAGATAGTAGCACAATAATTCAATATGTGGATATTGTTGATAGCAAAACAATATCATTCATAGACTGAATGACTTGCATGATTGGAGTTAAGATTGATAATAAGTTTTAGGATATGAGATTAAAAAAACATAAAAGAGAAAGGTAAGGCAAAAAGATGTTACCTAATAGGAAAAAAAATGAGGCAAAGAGAATGTTAACGCTCATTTGAAGAGAAAATCGATAATGACATATATAGATAGCAATGGTTTGAATATTTTTCAATGATATAAATGGAAACACAAAAATGGAAATGAAAATCAATTAGAGATGAAAGCATGATTTTTATCAAAACATATAAGTTAATTGCTAATGGTCAATTGATACTCACAGAAATCAATTGATATTGTATAAGGAAAAGAAATTAGAGAGATTATTCTTGAAAGGAAGATAATGTATGAAAATTAAAAAATTCAGTAAATTGGAAAAATTAAAGAAATTATAAAATTATGATAATATAATAAATGAAGAAAATAAATTAAAGAGTTTTTTCCCTCAATTTAATATAAATTTTATATATAAATGAGATATCCAATCTTAAAAAATACAATAAATTAGGGAAAGAGATTAGAGTGATTATAAATATACAATAAATAAGGGAAAAAATTAAGAAGACTATTTTAGAGAAGAAGAAATGCATTGAAACTAGAAAGTTTAGTAAATCAGGGAAAAATTAGTTATATTGTAAAAATATAATAAATGAAGGAAAGAAATTAATGAGTTTTATCTCAATTCAGTATAAACTGCTATATATAAATAAGAGATTTTGTGCTTTACATTAATTACACAAGTGCGACTCACAACAATATAATATTCATAGAGGAATGACAAATTGATATGTTAAAAGTTAAGGAATATTATTGCTAATATATAATATAAAGACTATTTAACATAAGAAGAAAAGCATTTGCTAAAAACTCTAGTACATGAAAAGATTACATGTAATCTCATCCTAAGGGTTTTATTTTTCATTTGTGTTGCATTTTATAAAAAATTATCATATTTATTAGATTTTTAAAATTGTAGACTGAATGATATAAAATAATTAATAATAATAATAATAATAATTTCCTAAAAAATAATAGAATATCATGCATTAAGCCTATTGTATGTACAAAATTTCTTAGTAAAGAAATTATATTGAATAAATAAATTTTATTATTTGATTTTGATGAAGAGGAGTACAATCTCTAAAATCTTGAAAAAAATACAAGATGATCCTATAATTCTTCTTTTGAAGTTAGCTTTTGATTGAATGCTTTAGGAAGCTTGATTTTGAACTAGATGCTAGATGTTTTGTTTAACTTGAGGGCTTTAGTAAAACTTGATCTGAAATTGAATAGCTAAATTTGACTTCAAACAAGACCTTTGATATAGCTTGATCTTAGCTCAAAAGTTGAATATTTAATTTTGATTAAGGTTGAATATGACTTTGGACAAAGGCTTTAATGTAGACTAATCTTAACCCAAAGGTTGAATGCTTGACTTTGATGGAGAGCTTGAAGAGGCTTGATCTCAACGAAAGATTGAATTTAACTTCAAGAGCTTTGATGTAGCTTGATCTCAACTTAAAGGTTAAATTTGGCTTAGAAAAGCTTGAAGGGTTTTAGAAAACTCGCAAAGTTGAATGTTAATGTTGAAATCTTCAACTTTGAATAATTGTTCTTGATGGAGGTTAAGGAATCCACTAGTTGTGATCAAGTTATAATGTTTATCCTCACAACCTCTCATCTATTTACACCAATCACTTTTGTTTTTCTTAAAAAAACTTAGTCATACTCACCTAACTTTATAAAATTCATAAAATCTTTATTAGAAATTTCAATCAACTACCTAGTTTTACAAGATTAGCCTAATCTATGCCAGTGTTTTAATCAACTACCTAACTTTATAAGATTCACTCAATCCATACTAGGATTACACATGTACAAGAAAAGGTATCTTAGAATCTTATTAGAGATTTTATAATCTTCACACACACATACACACACTTAAAAGTATAGATTTGCAAAAGAATGATTAATAAGTTTGAAAAGAGAATTTCTATCTTTAGAACCATAAGAGATTTATCGAAATGATATGTAAGTGAAGTATATTGTCTTGTAAAAAGTTGAAGCCTATTTATAGATTAGTAGCTACTTGCCTCCAAGTTGCTTTGGCTTCTTCTACAAGCTTTACTTTGATGATTACATATTGCTTATGTTATTGGAAGTCCAACTTATCACCATTTTCTTTACTCAAGCTATCCCAAAATAGCAAGCTACTTGTTATTTTGTTGGGTAATAACCACTTTTCTTCCTTTAGTTAAAATGCACGGCCTTTAGGATTTATCCTTGATTTTGCTTTCCAACTAGGAATTTTTTTTAACCTTATCCATACTTACAAGTAACAAACATTATTAAGTAACATTACAACTAAGCATATGTACTTAAAGAATATTTAATTTCTTTTATACTTTACTTTATAAACTATTAATGGTTAATGAAGATTGGAAAAACTAAAAGTAGATTTTTGATAAAGTAATATATACTTTGCTTCCAAGTTTACTTTACTTGCAAGTTTTTGTCATATTTTAAAAAACATTAAAATGGAAGGAAGATATGAAATCATTTAGCACATGGGGAATTTAGTTTATAAGGCCATTTTAGGTTTAGCTAATAGAAGTGTGATAGCTTAAAAAACATTTATAAAACACTTGATAGGCTTCTATTTAAAAACATAATTCTTGTGCCTAAAATGTATAAGTTGGATAAAAGTAATAAGTTTAATAAATCCAATTTCTATTTTAAGGCTAAAATAAATATAAAATCATTTGCATAAACAAAGCTAAAAAATTAAATAAATTTAATTTTTCCCATTTGCTCCTTAATTCTCTCCTTTTTTTTATAAATGATAAAACTTTGCAAAGTTTTAAACTAGCACTTTGCTAGCCTTAAAACATTGTAACAATCAATTGCCATTTACTTTGTAATTTCAAACAAGTTCTCAACACTATTCTTTGAGTGTAAGCAAGCTAGAGTTCTTGAAGTATGCAACCAAGCTTATTAGTTCTTTATTGATGCATTCTATCTATAAAAAAGACTTTGTAAGGATCTTAATATGAATTATGTTAAGTTGCCTTTATTTTATGCATTTTGTGTAATTATTCTTAATACTTGCATACTTGTGCTGTCTGTGCCTATTACTTCAATCATATTACATTTATTTTTATTAGAACTCTACTAGCAAACTATATGCTTGAACCTTATCTTTTAACAAAAAAAAAGTGTCAAATTACTTTCCATTTCTTGTAGTAATTTTTAATAAAAAATAAATTGACATACCTGATGGGACACAATTAAAGTATTCCATTCTAATACTTTTCTTTGCACTTTTATGCAATTAATAAGTAGTATTTCATTGCCACTAAACATGATAAACACCAAATAACTTTTAGCTTTTGGGGGCCTTATGATAACCTACTATTTCATTAAAGGGTTATCAAAGGCACTAACAAACCTTAACAATAGAAAATTATAAATGAAAATGTAGAAAATGTTATTTGTAATCAAAATAAATTACCTAACACTAGATAGAATCAACAAAATTAAGATCAAAATTCAAATCAAAGAAATAGTCACCATAATAATCACTGTTGACGATCTTCACAAAACTATAAGAACACCCATAACAACAACAACAACAACAATAACAACAACAATAAGTGAATGATAACCTAAGGAATCATGCTAAAGGATTACAAGATTGCAGGCTAGAATTCCCTATGGCATGTTGTAGACTAATGAAAATAATGGGGTCATGCAATATAACATTCAAAATAATTAGGTTGAAAAAGTGCATGCTGAAATGGCAAACAAAAATAGTCATAGCCAAATACTTTATAACTTAGTCATGATCAAGTAACAAATGGATGAAATTAATCACAACATGGTACATAAGTTGTCTCAATTGATAATTATAACATAAAGGCCAATTTTTGAAATAATGGTTGCAAGTTAGATTTACATAAATTAAACTTTAAGGAGCATGGCGTAATAGTTATACTCTCAGCATAAAGATAAATAAAACTCAAAAAGAGGATAGATTGAGATTAAATCCTTTAAGTTTGAGTATTTTAAGGCTTAAAACCATAATACAACCATGTAAGGTTAGTAAGACGTGGTGATTAGATGAAAAGGGCTTGGCTAAGCAAACCTTGAAATATGAGTGCTCGAGATCATGCTTAATGACCAAACTAGCATATGCTAAATTATTATAGTTCGATGATCAAGTTAATTAAGGTTAAGATTAAAACATATGGTTTTTAGTTAAATAACTATTGAGTTAGTTAGGTGGATAGAATATATATCTTAACTACTGAGGAGTTTTCCGAAAGTAGATCCATTAACTTAAACTTCCTTGAGGATTCAAGATAATAAAATTCACTTTTTTTTGGGCAAGGATAACTAGTTTACTATTAAGCCTATAGCTAGATTTATAGTTGAATGTAAGGAGTTAACTACAAATAAGTTCTTGGAATTAAGGCACTTCCTTTTATCTTTAACAAGAACAATGTTTTCTTTATACTCAAACCTACCACTAAATTTAGTGCACTCATGGGCCTAAATGGAACGAATGTTTCATGATTAGCTTTACTAAGAAGAAAATGAAAATTAGGTTAGTTAACTTGTTCAACATGAAGAAAAGGCCTATAGAGTAAGTTAAAGACTACCTATACAAATTTTGCCAAGTAAAAAGTAAGTGTTTCACCTGGGTTATGGAGAACAAAATAATAAAAATAATAATAGCAAGTTTCAACTATGTCATTTGTAAAAGGCTAGTAAACCATAACATTACTAATATAACCTGGCTACCCATCAAGGTTCATTAAATAAAGTAAATTTGGCAAGAAAAAGAAAGAAAATTATAATGTATGCATTTTAGAAAAAAGAAAGTGAAAATGAGATTTATTTTAGCAAACTTAAATTTATCTTTCCTTATACACGTTCCTTGTCTAAAAATACTGATACAAAGGATAAAATAGATCATGTTAGTAAAAAAAGTATACTCTTTTAATATTAACAACATCAATCGAATATTTAAGCATTTATTAAAGGATAAATAGGAAAATTATCCAAAGGTCATAGAATTCTATTAAGAAAAGAAATAAAAGATAAAATATATTGTAAATATCATAATATATTTTGACCATATCACTAATAATTGCATCTATTTAAAGAAAATAATTAAGAAAGACATCAACTAAGAAGGATTGAAGTTTACTGACAAAGGTAAAGAAAAAGAGACGTTAATTGACAAAGATACTTTCCTAATAGATTTAACTATGTTGAGCTCATAGATGATTTTAGCACATTTCATATAAATATGAATGAAATAGCTTACTATAAATATGATAAGCCCATGGACACACCTTTCTTCTGTAAAGCTAACTTGAAGGAAGAGAAATCAAATATAGTCTTCATTAAAAGAATACAATATAAAGGGAAAATTCAAAAAATGTGTCCTTGGTGTGAGAAATACTATGATAAATTAAAGATTATGATGTATGGCAAGCAATTAAAAGATTAAGTTAACCCATAAGTCCAAAAGAGTTAAAGGATTTCAAAAAGAAAAAAAGAGAAGAAAGAAATTTCATTTTCAATAAAATGGATTATAATTAGCCTAAAAAATAAATAAAGATCCATATCGATATCAAGAAGTTGGAAGGTGGCCACCTTAAAAGGCAATGGATTAAGAATGAACCTCTTCATAAGAAGAAATAGGCTTAAAAGATAAGGTTTATAGAAGGAAGGAACAAATGGTGCAATCCTTGTTGTAAAAAACCTTTACTAACAAAGACTTAAAAGAGAAGGATGCAAAGGTAGACAATAAATTAAAAAAGAGAAAAAGAAGGCTAAGCTTAAAATCCTTTCAACCCTAAAGAGTCAAGCAACTTCAAAAAGGAAAAAAAGAGAGTAATTTTCAATAATTAAAGACTTTAGGCTAGAATATGAACATGGATACAGATAGGGTAACCATCCTATAGTCGTCCTTCATTGCCATTAAAGTAGAAAATGTTAAAAAAGGTTTTGGTGATAGGACTTTAATTATAGTGGTTAATATAATGAAAATGTAGTAGAAGAATTTAAAAGGTTAATTAGATAGATAAAGAACCATTTGAGGTTTTTACATGTTAAGGCTCATGTGAATGGTCAACAACTAAATAAAGTATCAATTAATGAAGATGCAGCCATTAACTTAAAGCCTAAATTAACATTTGCTTAATTAGGAAAATAGGTAAAAGATTTTATGTCATCTAATATTAATATTATAAATTTCAATTGCAACTCATCAACTTTTAAATGCCTACTATTAGTTGATTTAAAGTAGGCCCAATTTTAAGGCTGACATTCTTTGTAGTAATACTATTAATGGTCAACTATAACCTATTATTTAGTAGAGATTGGATACATGCAGTAGGACCAATACTCTCCATTCTTCACTAGAAAATGCATATCTAGTGAAAGGATGGGATCATCAAATGTGTAAAGGCCAATGATAACTCATGTTATATGCAATAATGTAATGTGAATTTCATAGTTTACAACCCTAACATTGAGTTATTATGTGTTTACAATAACTTTGATCCTACCATTGTTGAGATGTGTATACTTAACACCTAAAGATTCAAAATAATCCACAAGGTTGAAACATTAGGATTGGTCTATAATCCCAATGGATGAATACTATAAACATTTTGCTCAACTGTCACCCTATACCACTAAGTAAGCCCAAACAAAGGTCTTGAATTGCATTTTTTATAAAGGCCTGCTTGGATTTGACACTCTTATCAGGGACAATAGTAAGAAAATTAAAGTTTAAAACCCTTTATAAGAAATTAACCTAGGAATTAAAGAAGAATAGCAACCAACTTATATCGATGAAACTTTAATAAAAAAAGTAAAAGCCTAGTTGGTTCATATAATGAAAGAATATAAAGACTACTTTTTATGGAATTATGATGACATTCTAGGATTAAGTAGAGATTTAGTGAAGCATAAGCTATAGAATAAGGATGGTTATTAGTTGCATAAATAGCCTTATTGACATTTTCCACCATAAGTTATGCTAAAAATAAAGAAAAAACTAAAAGGTTACTATAAAGCCAAATTTATAAAATGAACAAACTTTTATACATCACTTTTATGATGCACTACTAAATCTAGTGGCTTAGGTCTATTAATTTGTATAGTACTATGCAAGTTGAATGAAATCTAATTATTTTAAAGTAATAGTGCATGCTAAGGTGGTGTATTATAGTTTGCACCTTTATAAAGACCACAAGATATGTTGAACAGATCTCGAACATGACACTTATTATAAAGAAGAATAGCAAGATAAGGGTAGGCATAGATTTTAAGGACTTGAACAATGTCGCACCTAATAATAAAAATTTGATGTCGATTATAAACATACTAATAGAATTGACTTTAGAGCAGGTAGTAATAAGTCTAATGGATAAAAATGTAGGATTCAATTAAGTTTACATAGCTAAAAAAGATATACCAAAAATAACTTTTTAGTGTCGAAGGGCAATTAATATATATGAATGGGTATTTATACCATTTGTATTGGAGAATGCTAGAGCTATATATAACCACACCATGAATATAGTTTTCCATAATGATATGGAAGTTAATAGAGTCATACATAGATGATATGGTGATGAAAAATGACTCTTATCAAGAACACATTGAAAAGTTAAGGCAAGCTTTTGACTAAATGTGTAAAAATAATTTGAAAAGGCACCTTTTGTAATATAAATTCAATATAGAGGAGGATTGAAGTTAATAAAATTAAAACTAAAGCCATAATGAAGACTTTAGCATCGATTAATAAAAAGGAATCTTAATTTTCTCTTGAAAAGATTAATTTTTTAAGGAACTTAATATTAAACCTTTTTAGCTGAACTAAAATATTCTCACCCTTTTTGAAGTTAAGGAATAATGAGTAATTTTAATGGAAGGATTAACATCACACATCTTTTGAAGATATTAAAAATTATTTAATTGATCCACTTATAATGTCATACTTATTCCTAAACTAACCTTTAAATCTATATTCTTAGCCTCATACGATGTAATAGTATGTTTTCTTGCCTAAAAATTTATTGGCAAAGAAAGAGCAACTTATTATTTATTTAGAATGTTAAATGTAACTAAACAAAAATACTTGGCAATATAAAAAAAATTCCTTTTTCATACTTTTACTATACTAAGCTTCATTATTACTTATTGCTAACTATAGTATTGGTTTTAACTAAGACTAATGTATTAAAATATATGTTGGAATAGCCTATATGACATGACCTAACCCTTAGGCACATGATTAACATAGGAAGTCACTATATGTGACCATCTACTAGCCTTTCCTAAAGTTATATCTCATTCAAAACTTCACATATAAATGATTTATGATTTTAAGAAGTATGCAATTTTTAGATTTTAGGATAATTTGAGAAAATATTATGCAAGATTGCTCCACCTATCCCATAACTTACTTTAGCTAGTTCTTACAAGTAAATTTCATCACATTTGATGGCAATTAGAGACCTAAGAAGAAATGATCCCCAAAAGATAAATAAAGAAAAAAAAGGAGTGAGTTTTCTTGAAACTTAGTGAATAATCATTCCAAAATCAATAAAAATATATTTAGATTAGAATAAATGATAAAAATCTTATTTATCAATATGTGCACATATTCATCTACCGCAACTTAGTTCCTTTTTAAATAACAATCATGTTTTCATTCCTTTACTAGGATAAAAAATGTGTCTTTTCAACAAATAACATGTGCTACTAAAAGAAATAAATAAACACATACTACATTAGGTTACAATCATTAGCATACTATATTTTAGTCATTTCCCTTTTTATTGATCTTATATTAATTCAATTCATAAGGATGTAACAAGTGTAGAGAGATTCACTAATCCATATATTTGACTATTACATAAAGACATTGTAAAACAATAAAGAAAATAAATAAAAGTATGCACATTTCCTTGTGATTTCTTTCATCCTTATCTGTAACATTTAATAGAAACCTAGTAGTAAAAACCTTAACAAAGTTAAGTTTGTAGAAATACTCATAAATATTAATAGAAATATTTATTAGAATTAATAGATTAAAAAATTCTTTAGGAATTATCTAGGAAAAATCTAAAAAGAAATAGAAGTATTGAAGATCTAAAATTGATAAGGCTTTGAAGTAAATTAACAGTTGTAGTCAAGAGCATCCAATAAAACCCCTAAAGTGGCAAAAATGAAAATAGGGTACTAAGAGAAAATTATACACAATTTTAAGGGGTAAGAGAAGCATTATGAAAAATTTTAAAGGCAATGGTGGAAAGATTTGGAAAAGCACTAATTAATGATGATAATTAGGTTAAGGAAATGATTAGTTAATGCTTAATTAGGAGAGACAAACAATTGAAGCAAATCTAGCTCTCAGACGAACTAGGTATCCATTGGGCAAATATCGGTTCGATCAAATGTATATTTAGTTAATAACTACTTGTATTTGTATGCAAAATCCTTAGAATAAGGATAGGAAGTTTCCAACCAAGTAAGTAAAAAACAATGACATATGCCATGATGCAAGCGTGTAATGGCATATGCCATGACCTAATAAGCAACACTAAAAATAGGACATAAGAGCTAGGAATAGTTAATGAAAACTAAGACTTAGAAAAGCAATTAACACAATCTCTTCAAGGGCAAAGCCATGAACTTTGGTTTTATATGCCCTAGTGCTTTTTTTTTCTATAAATAGCTAGGATTAATTCCATTTGACGCACATAAACACATAGTCCATAACTAAGAGAGAGTTTTGGTGAGAAAGAGTGAGTTCTTAGTAAGATTTTGCTAGATTTATTAGAGCTTTTCAAAGTTGGATGGAAGAAGGAAGCCTTGATTATCTTTTTCATAAAGGTAGAGGTCTCTAAACTTTCATAAGATTCATTTCTTTTCATGATTCTTGTTATGAATTCTCCATTAATTTCATGTTATGTTCATAACATGCTTTAAATGGTAAGTGAAGGAATTCAAGGATCATAAGTTATTTTGAGTGAGTAAAGACACATTTTTTTTAAAATTGTCTTTTAGAAGATATTTATGTATGAGATGTATGTATATGTGTTTTTGTGATTAGGTTGAAGTAATGAATTTTACCATGGGATAAGTGGTCAAAATATTTTCTCAAAACTTAAGAAAAGATTTTGGAAAAATAATTTTGTTTTAACTATGTTTAAGCTCACAATTTTCCTTGTTTTAAAAGGAGAAAAACTATGGTTTTTATGCTGAAATTTGGTGAACACTAAACCATGCCTTTCTTGGGATGGTTTATAATTGTTACATCAAAGTTTTTAAGCAAAAATCATCATAAAACAAGCTTGAGAAGCCCACGACCATGCTATTATTTTGGTAAGAAAAATTTTATTTTTGTTAGAAAATTTTGTTACATCAAGTTCTAAATTATGTGGAAATGTTCATTAACATTTTTTTTAAGTTTTTATGAAAAGAACATTTTTAAAAATATTTTTAGAAGCTTAAAGATTTATGCTGAAAAATTATTTCTAAAACTAATATTTTCAAGTGAAAAATGGTTTCTTTCAATCTAATTTTTCCTAGTAAAATGTTTTAATTACTTATAAAACATGTTTTATGGTTTTTTAATGATGTTTTAAGCCTCCTAAACTTGATTATAAATTTTTAGAGAATTTCATTAAGATTTGTACATGAAAAGGGTTTTTGAAAGCCAAAATAGCCCTTTTTCAAGTATATTATTAGTTTAAGTTAGAAAAAATTTGTATAACTTATTTTAAGTGTAAGAATGATTTAAAAATTTTATTTGATGACTTATTAATTAGTATGAAAAATTTATAAAATTTTATTAAATTTTGATACTTAAATGAATTTCTTTTAAAACTAAAAATGCCTTTTTGTAACGTATCTTGATAATTAGGTAAAAAGATACCATGTATAAAATGTTTTAAGCAAAGAAAAAGCTTAATGTTGTTATTAAATTCCTTAATATTCATTCTAAAAATTTCAATAAAATTCTAATACAATTTTATGACTATTTTTTTTAACTTTTGAATGTTATTTTATATTAAATTGTGCATGTTTATATTGAAGGGAAGCAAGAAATTGTACTTGAATTAGTAAGAAAGAATAGTTTTGTTATTTTTAAAAATAATACATATAGTATTAGATTAAATCTCTTTAGAATAAAAGTTGTGAAAGTTAAAAAAATTCAAATTAAGAAATCTATAGTTTTATGGTGAAAATCATAAGTTTAGTAAGTATATCTGAACAATATTTCACTTGTCTAATAGAATGGATACTACTCTATAAGTATTATGGTGAAATTAAAAATTTATTGCAAAGTCAATGCCTAAAATACAACATGAATTATTCTATGACTTGTATATGCACTAACATATTTGTGTGTGAAAATATCTATGATTGAAGTCTAATATTGGTAAGCTCTTGAAAGTAATACTATAATCTAGCATAGAATAAAAGTACCTATATTTCTTATAGTCACTAGGAATTGTGATAAGGTAATTGTAAAACCTATTTTGCTAGATCGCACTTAATCTTATGGCTAATGGATTGCATTTTAACCTTATCCTGTATACATGAAAATAGGCTAGTGAGTGCTTTATATGAATAAATTGCCAATAAAATCTCTGTATAGAATGATTTGAATAATATATGTGATTTTTAGGGTTTAATTTCATGACAATACGTGACGTTATTACATGATATGTTTATGTGATTATAAATGCGAGTCATGTGGAATGATGTAAGGTAAATGGGAGGCATAAGGTTGGAATATGCATAATTATCATTAGTACGAAGTAATAAAGATGAACTTTTTATGCCTTTATGCCATTTAATAGTTCTTTAAACACTTATGTTTATAATTAAATTATATTCTATCTAATAGTATAGTAAAACATGTAGAGTAGATACACTAATAACTTTCAACATAAGAAGTCAAGTAGGTGGATTAGTCCAAGTGGAAAAGAATAAAAAGGGTATCCTCCCTAAAAGTAGCGAATTAGGTAGATTCTTTTGTAAAAAATAAAATTCAAATAAAATAATTAATTATGTTATATTTGCTTCTTTCTTTTACATTTTTAGGTACAAGTACTTTGGTAGAAAATAAAGAATAAAATATAAATAAAGAATAAGAAGAAATGGCATTTTGATCACCTTGATGATTTCTAAAGTCAACAAAATTTTCAATTACTATAAATTTCATTGTTGTTATTATGTAATCCTATTCCTAATAGATTGATCCCAAAATAACATATCTAAATTATAAGAAAGCCCATAGAGGCTACTATTGAATATGAAGAATTTACACCTTCCAATTGCTTAATGATAAATATTTTCTAGTAAGAAAATAAGTTTTTGTATATGCTTTGTATATAAATAATTTTTGGATTAAAGTTGAGTAGAAAATTTATGTGATAGTTATTTCATTGAGTAATATATTACTTACTCTACTTATGCATATATTTTTTATATGCTTTAAACCTGGATGGCATCACTTGAGATCTCTAATATATGATGGCAATTATATAGGATTGCATTTGGTTATCTTTGAGGATCTCTACCTTGATGACTCTTACATACACACAACTAACAATTAGTTCAAGTTGATAACTACTATTTTCATCTAAATTAAAATATCTACTTTAAAATTTTAATTTGTATAATTATGGTATAACTATCTTTCTTGGTTTGTATAGTTATTCTAAAACTCCTACAATTAGGTTACAATATGACTTAAGTAACTTTTTGTATAATTAATTTACATGGATGATGCATATTTTTATATATATATGGTTTTTTGTTTTTCAATAACCTTATAGTTACTATGAAAATAATTTTTTAATAGATAGTGAGTTAACCACACAAAAAATGGTTTTCATTCCTATTAGAGGTAAATAGTAATCTCTTCTAAATAATATTTTGAGTATTTTTTTAAGTATTTTTTCAAATAGTATCCATCAAATTTTAAATTGAAACTATCTTTGATCTGTTTGATATTATCTTAAAAGTATTTTAAATCTAGATATAATTTTTTTTATTTTTCTAAGTTTTACTAACCTGATTCTATTTTATTATATTTGTTTATTGATTTAAACATCTGAAATAAAAATGTTACTTAGTATTCATAAAGCTTTCTTTAAAGATATCTTTTTGGTTTCTTATGGAATATTCTTAAGAAAATATTATTCAAACAAGTTTAATAAATCTATCTTTTTGGATCCTTTATAATCTTGTTTGAATAATCACTTTTTCGAAAAATAGTTTTTTAAAAGATAGTCTATTTGAAAATTGATTGGAAATATTGACCTTCGAATAATTAGATATTTTTCTAAAACCATTCACTTGTATTTTCTATTTTGCTAAGGTTATTTTATTTTAATTATTTCCTAATAAAAAAGAAATCTTTTTCTATTTTTTTAGATTTAACTTTAAAAGAAATCATTAGAAATTCGACCTCAAAAATTCCTTTATAAAGAAAGGGGAAAAAAGGTTTCTTGAAACATATCTACATTTTTTGTTTTACCAATTATTTTTAAAGAAATATATTTAATAGATTGAACCTCATCAATTGTGAAAAATAATTTTTTAATTTGACTATTTTAGAAAAAGGAAAAGTTTTGGAAAAGGATCTACAAAGAAAGTGAAAAATAAATTAGTAAATTTTCTAACTTGTATTTTTGCATCATGTATATTTTTAAGAAAATAATTAGTGTTATCTAGTAGTTTGGTTTAAAAAGGCTAGTAAAAATTTCCAATTAATATCTTTATGCAAGCCATAATGATAAGTGTCAAGTTTTCATATCATCTTATCTCATTATGTTCCTTATTTCATTGTTATCCATGGCATAATTCAAAAGTCAAGTCATTCATCTGTCATAAAGGGTATAAGCTTATGACATTGTATTTAAAACATAATATCACCATAATATCACAAGTGCTTGAAGTAATCGCATTAGTAATAGACACATCAAGAAAACAAGTCTCCTTTTTTTTCCTCTTAATCAACCTTATCCCTCCAAGATTAGTATTATCCCACATAACTAGTACACCATTTGAAGGTATTTAATTCACCTTTATCTCAAATTATTAATATCATTCAAGGCATAATGCACAATGTAAATCATTCACAAGAGCGTAACCTTTTCTTTTCATATTTATAATAAAATTTATAAGATGACAATCACAATTAAGCCATATAAGGCCTAGTATAACCATTCAATACTAAACCATCATTTTGTTGGTGAATATAAATAATCAATGCCATATATGAACATTCTTAAGCTTCAAAAGTATCTAGTTCATCTACATCCTATATTGCTTGTTATTATATGGATTTAAGGTCATACAGTCTTATATTGCATGGTATGTTAGCCTAATACCTTGCATTTTCCTAAAAAATAGGTTTTTGTAACAAAATAAAGCTATACTTAACTATCTTTTCCTAGAGGTAGATTTTTAGCTTAATAGTCAACTACTTACTTAACTATAAAAACCTAGAAAGGGAATTAGGCCACATAGTTGACTATATAGTGACGATTGGCAGGTATTTTGAATATTTTTCTATGAAAACATTGTTCATATGCATTAAGTAACCCCTAAGTCACATTTAATTCACACCATACTTCAACCATGCTATTATTACCATTAAATGTTATTCCTAAATATCAATACCCATCATTCAATCTAACTATTAAGTGCACTAAATCATCCTTTTCATGGTCTTTCATCATTTTGCTATAAAAACATAAAAAACTCATTTAAACAATAATTTGATGAGGAGATTTAGTAGAATATTGCTCACTATACTTAGATTAGTATCTTAAAGTGTGGAAAATAATGATTGAAACATATATTCATTAAACAAAAAAGAGATGAAGGGATTAAGGGTTTTTAATGGTTTTACCTCTATCGGTAATTCTAAAATTCACATATATAAGAGGAAATAGATGAGGAATGAAATGGTTGATCAATGAGAAATTAAGAATGGTTAAGTTACTTACTTAAAAGATAAGAGTGGCGGGAAAATGGAGAATTCTTCTTAAAGCTTTAAGTTTTCTTAAAGGAAGATGATGATAGTCATTATAGGAAATGAGATTAAGAAGTATGGAGTTAAGGGCATTTTGGAAAAAATGATAAAAGATTATCTTTACTCATTAGCTAGCATGGTTAGGCTATAGTTAACTATACCTATCTAGATAGTAGCCTTAATAGACATAGTAAACTATTACCTTAATTTTCACAAAATTTTCATTGTTTACTTTTCATACTTTACTATTTTCTAACTTTCAATTATTAAATACCACATAATCCTTCCTTACTCTTAGTGTTTCTCAAATTTTTATATTTCATTATACTTTTCACCTTCCATAACTTTCCTGTACACTTATTATTTCTAATTCATGCATGAAACTTAAGTTATATTATCCAAATGAAACCTATAAATCATATTAATAAATAATTAATACCCAGGTGAATTAAAATTTAAATTCTTAGGGATATTACACTATAATACATGGTTAAATGGGAAAATGATCCTTATGCTTAATTGAATTTGCTTTACAATACTACCTATTAAAAACTATAAAAGGCCAAGTCAAGGTCGATTTCATAGTCAAGTATAAAGGATAGCCAATACATTTTGTCAATCTTAGTTATTAGAATTTATATTTCAATGGTTCACATTATAGAAATAACAATGGCATTAGTATATTTATTGTAAAACTACAAGAAAAGCTAGTTGAATTTTCATGTATGCTAGATTTAAATGTTCAAATAATAAAGTTAAATATGAAACATTAATTATTAGCTTAGAATTTTTAATTAAATAAGGGGAACAAAATATTGTAATTTATAGGGATTTATAATTAATCATTAAATAGATTTTTAAAAGAATATAAGTGTATAATTCCTAATATGACAAAATATTAGGCTATTTTAGCTAGATTATTATTTAAGTTTAATAATGTAATTGTCAAGCATATACTTAAGATAAAAAATGAGATGGTTAATGTCTTGGTCCAAATCACCTCAGCACACAATATTTGTCAATCAAAATTGGTCAAGTTAATCACAAATAGAATATATATAAAGTTTATGGAGTCTAGAGAGATATTGGGTGCAAATCCAAGTATTGCCTTAACTAATTGGAGAATGACTAATTGTGTATTTAAGCAACCCCTATAATAATTCCAGTTAGGCTATCAGAGTTAGGATAATAAAATTTGTACTTTTGGATGGAGAATTATATAAGAAACATTTTGAAGGCTAGTTACTTAAATTTCTAGGTGAAACTAAAGCTATTTCGGCCATTATTGAGTTCTATAAAGGAATTTATGGTGCATATATAACTAGAATCAAAATGAAGTAGGTATTAATGAGAAATGGTTTCTATTAGCCTAAAATAATCAATGATTGTATTAATTATGCTAAGAATGTCATAAGCATGTGTTGATATAAAGGGTTCTAGCTACTAAATTAAAATACATAATCAAGTCATAGTTTTTTCGAGGCTAGGCAATTGACATAATTGACAAAATATACATATAATTAGACAAAGACCATATTTTTATCTTAGTGGTGATAGATTACTTTACTAAATAGTTCAAAGTAACCATTTTTAAAGAAATAACCAAGTTGATATTGTTGAGCTCATAAAAAACAAACTAGTATGTAGATTTCATTTACTAAAGATTATCACCACTGATTGTGGAATAATGTTTACAAATCAAAAGGTGAGAGAATATGTCAAATCAAAATGGTAATGTTAACCCTTTATTATGCACAAGCTAATAGGTAGCTTAAAGTTACTAATAAATTAATTATTAATTTGATTAAGAAGCATATCAGCCAGTATCATAGAAATTAGCATCAAATGTTAGATAATGCACTCTAAATGATTCAAATTTCACTAAAAATATTGATATGAATTACATCTTACAAATTTAATGCAATATTTCCTATTGAGGTAACAATGCAAGCATTAAGGGTGAAAAAGTAGGCGATTATTATAATATATTACTTAGTGAATTAGAAAACTTAGATAAATTTGGTGGGATACTTTAGATTTGTTAATGGGCAGCAAAGTAAGGCTATCGAACATTACAATAAACACATCATAAATAAAATATTTGTACAAGGTCAATTAATGTGGAAAGTTATTTTGCTGATACAAGCAAATTTAAATTATAGGAAATAGTCACTTCATTAGGAAAGGCCATTTTCAATCATTGAATGTTTCCATGAAATTAATTACAAGATCCATAATATAAAAAATGACAAAGTCAAAGCTATAAATGTTAAAAGTAAAACATGTCTAACATTCTTGTGATCAATATAAAAAATACCTAAGAAAATTCTCATTCATTTATTTAAAAAGGTAAAAAAATAAGGCTGAATCCATAAATTATACAATGGCAAAAAAAGGCTAAAAACTATCTAGAATAATTATAAAAGCCACCTTAATTACATCTTGAATGGTCTAAGGATGATATGAAGCTTTATTACTTTTTGATGGATTTGAAGTCTTTTATTACTATTTTAGCTTAATATAATATAGTTTGCTCTATTTTAGTAGTTGCACTATATTTGACCTTTAGTTTAGGTCAAATGCCCTTTGTTGTTTCAAGTTGGCTTTAAAGATTAGCTATTTATTGTTAGAGATTATTAATGTCTTAGGCATTCTTTATTTTTTCCAAGTGTACTTATTGCTTAGTTGCTAAATTGATCTTCAATTATTCCACAGGCTTATAAAATTCAACTAAGACATTTTTGCACTAAGATAGAGCCTAAAAAGCCATTTCAATAGTTAAAGCCTTACTAATGCTCTCAATCATCTTAAGGAGCGCATTAACTAAAAAGAGGATAAGCAACTTGAAGCTGATAATAATGAACAAATCATAAGTAGTCACCTCTTACAAAGTATTTAGTGAAGAGTCTAAGTTTTCCTTAATTTTAGGATCTTAAACAATTATCTTTAACTCATTGTCCAAGAGTGAATGAAAATTGACTACAACTTTTTTCTTCTCTTCTTGCCTTTGATTTTGAGCAAGCAAAGGGTCAGTAATTATCGAAGCAAAATGAGAAAAGCCACTTGAGATTAGGAAACCTAAAATCATGAAGGGATTACCTTTTTCATCATCCTTATCCTTTTAATCTTTAGTTTGAGCTTATTCACCTAGTAATCTATATCTAACAAACTTAATTTCTTTTTCAACATTCTTTTTGTTGCTTTTGATATTGTAAAGGTTTATTGATTCTAAGGTGTTTATAAGATTTTCAATCATAACACTGCTATCACCACTTAAATATGGGTTACCTTCTCTAACAATTGACCTCACCTTAAATACTTCATCCTTAATAGTTCATTTACTAAGAAGGCCTTCCAAGTTAGCTTAAATCTAGGCCTTATCCACAATTTCAAATGATTTGCCAAAATTAGTGTGATTTAATCCAAAATGTCTAGATATATCTATAGGATTAGATTAATAAGTGCAATTAGCTAAGGAGCTAAAATAGGGATTAGTGGAATAGTCAAATAAGTAGGAATTAAGGCAAGATTTTTTAAAAAAGAAAATAAATCTAGTTAGCCAAAATAAAATAAGAAGTAAATAAACTAAAAATAGAAAAAAATAGATAATGAAAACTTAGGACTAGACAGTCTTTCCAATAGCATTATAACTAGTGATCAATTAAGCCATTAAAGTTCCCTATTGAAATAGAGTTGATGTATTAGTAAAGAAGACCATAGCTAAGACTCATAAGCAACTTATTGCTATAATCTTTCTTTTGTTGTTTCTTAGAAGCTTATCAATCATAAATTGGTTACTATCGATATTTGACTGGCTCCATCTTAACTCTTCCTCTTCTTAGCATTCTATAGTACTTCATTTTTTTTAGGAAATCTTGATTAGTTGCATCATGATATCTCTTAATCATAGTCTTCCTAGCTACTTGCTTAACTATGTTAGGTGCAATGCCTTAAATTTTAGTTAGAATGATAGTCCTTTCACATTTAAAAATTTGAAAATTAATAGGTTAATGCAAAAAAAAAAATAGTCAATGGGTTTTACATATATATATATATACACACACACACACATAAACTTACTTATAAAGGCATTAGGTTTCTTATATTCAACTACCTGAGCAATAGGTAAGGTTTTAGCTAATAAATGGGTTTTTATTAGATTTTAAGGATAGTTATAAGTGTTTGTGTAACTAGGAGTTAGTTTTGATCCTTTTTTTTATATTGAAGGCAAATACCTTGTAATGTTAAAAGAAAGATTTAAGAAAAGGATTAACTTTGGTTTCAAATAAGGTATATTACTAAAGCTAACATTTGAATTCTATTGGTAAGCTTAAAATAATGAGCTTATAGTAAGAATTATAGTTTTCTTATTTTTTCTTACAAGTCTTTTTAACAACAAGGAGGGAAGCCCTTCAATGTTAACAATCATGTTCAATCTTATAGTATTGCCTAGGATTTTAGCATAATGCATACTTCTAGCCTTTTAGGAAGCATTATTAATTTGCACATTAAGATTATGGGTTAATTTCTCATCTACCGTCATGTCAAAATATTTATAGGTGTTAGAAAACTACCAATCCTAGAAAATATTGGTATATGCATGACAAGGTAAAAACTCATATGAACTAAAAGCATCACTCAAACTTTGATTATGTTACTCAAATAGGGTATATCAAAAGCAATGAAGGCATATCCTTGAAAGTAGGGCTTAAGGTTAATCAATAGTAACCTTGAATAAGGCTAAACCATCTAGCCATTGTCTTTGATAAGTGCCTTTCAACTGATGAGGTTGTTGCTAGAGGTAGCCTAATGTAAACGTATTATATGCATAAAAAATAAGCTCAAATATTTAAACTTTATGGTTCACTAGGTGATGTGAATTCCTAAGGTTGCATTATCCTAATCTTAGAATCAAAATGAAAAAAAAAAGAATAATCACACCACACTTCAAAAAAAAGAAGGACTGTAAGTGATTAATGAGAATAAATCATGCTATAAAGAATGTTAATCCTTTAATAAGTGAGATTTGAGACCATAGGAGTTGAATCAATCTTGATGAGTCTAAACTTCTTACTAGAACTATTAGAAGGAAAAACTTTGAATCAGTTATGATGAGTTTGAAGTTCTTGTTAGAATCATTAAAAGGAAGAACTCTCAAAGAGTTTTCAAATTCACAAAATGCTAAAAGTTGTAACGATGAGGAATAACTCTCCTAAAATAGGTTTTTAATGTCAAAAGTTAACTAAACTAGCTGGACTCTAATTAGATTAATAAAGCCTAACATAGAAAACTAATTAAAACATTATTAATTATCTAAATAAAGTAGTAAACCAATGGGCCAAATTGATACAAAGCCTAACAATGTCTTAAGCAACAAAAAATAAAATAAAATAGATAATTAAGCATGCATTAAACTTCAATACTCGAGTACACTATCGAGTATTGTGTGAAAATCTATAAGTACTAGAATACTATATTCAAGCATTTGAAAATGAAACCAAATTCCAAGACTAGTATTTGAGTACTCATGAGAAATCAATTAAAATCGAAATACATATAACCCAAACTCTTCCTATTTTGCCTTTTCATGTATCTAAGCTTTTTCATTAGCCCTTGGAGTCCTTCTTTAATCCTTTTGGCCTTAGTTCTTGTCATTAGATCCTTTGGTAAGTGTAGAAGATTCTCTTCACTTTTGAAATTTACATTATCCCCCTTTCTACAAAAGGATTCATTCTTAAATCTTTAATTTTTACATTGAAAGGAAAAAGATCAGCAACATTGAAAGAGACACTAACATTATACTCGCTTAGCAAATTTAATTTATAAATGTCTTCATTAATATTCTTAATCACTTGAAGGATACCATCACCTCTTGGATGTAATTCATTTTTCCTTTAAACCGGAGATCTTTCCTTTTTTATATGAACCCATACCCAATCTCTTAGTTTAAAGATAACTTTCTTCCACCTTTTCTTAACTTGTTTAGCATATTGCTCTATCTTCTTCACTTCACTTGCTCATGTAACTTGTGAATCACATTTGCTTTTCTCTGTCCATCCAAGCCTGACCTCTTATCAATAGCTAAAAGCATTAAATTCAAAAGAATTAAAGTATTGAAGCCATAAACAACTTTAAAAAGGGAAAAGTTAATGGGGAGGTGAACATATTTACTGTATACCAACTCAACATGAGGCAAATATTCCTCCTAACCATTCAAGTTCTTTTAAATTAAGGAATATAATAAAGTACTTAATATTCTATTAATTACCTTAATTTGTCTATCAATTTAAAATTGACAACTTGTTAAGAAAAGCAACTTTATCCCTAACTTAGCCTATAAGACCTTCCAAAAGTAGTTAAAACTTAGTATCTCCATCTTATACAACATTTATTAGCACTCCATAAAATCTCATAACTTCCTTAAAGAAAAAGTTTGTTATGTTCATTATGTCATCCGTCTTGTAATAAGGTATAAAATAGGCTATCTTCAAATACTCATTAATAATTAAAAAAACATAGAATCCTTTTCATTCTTCATCCTTAGTAAACCTAGTACAAAATCCATATGAAATGTTAGTCCATAGTTCACTAAGAATAGGAAATGGAATATAAAAGCTATTAGATAAAACTCTAGATTTAGCCTTTTTACTTATAACATCATTAGTACAATACTTTTCTACATTATGTTTCATGTTAGGCTAAAAAAAATACTCATTCAATATGTCTAGATTTTCCTAAAATGGCCTAATGGGCTTTTCTCACAAGCAATTCCTTAAGAAATCCTTTAAGCACACATAATTTATTCTCTTTAAATAAGAAACCTTCATGTCTTTAAAATTTCTCAAAGGATTTCTTTTTACATGCTCCAAAAATAATGGCAAAATTAAAATAATTCCTATACAAATCCTCGATGTATTTAAAGCCTAACAACTTGGATTACAAATTGGAGATAAAAAGATACCTTCTAGATAATGCATCAACAACTACATTATCTTTACTTTACTTATATTATATGATATATAGGAATGTTTCAATAAATTCAATTTACTTTGCATGTCTCCTATTTAGATTTCATTTACTTTTTAAATGTTTGAAAGATTTACGACTTATATGAATCACAAACTCTTCTGATCACATGTAATGTTAACAAATCTCAAAAGTATGAATTAATGCATAAAGCTCTTTATCATAGATGAAGTAATTAAGAGATATTCCACTTAACTTATCACTAAAGTAAGCAATAAGCTTCTTTTCTTATATTAAAATAGCTCCAATACCTACATCCAAGTTATCACATTCAATCTTAAATATTTTAGTAAAATCCAGAAGAGAAGTAAAAAGGTCAAACTTAATTTATCCTTCAATAAGTTAAATGCACTTTCTTGCTTTTTCCTAATGAAACTCAACATTCGTTTTAACTAATTCATTTAAAGGAGTAGCTATAGTTCTAAACTCCTTTAAAATTCTCCTATAAAGGCTAGCCAGCCTATAAAAACTTTTCACCTTACTTGCACTTTTAGTGGTAGACCACTTCCTAATTACTCTTACTTTTCTTGGTCTATCTCAATTCCCTTACTACTAATAACATAGCCCAAGAACATAATTTTATCCAAACAAAATGAATATTTTTTCATGTTTGCATTCAATTTTTCATCTTTTAAAACTTGTAACATACATTATAAAAGCTAAACATGTTTATTCACACTCTTGCTATATATAAGGATGTCATCAAAATAAATAATCGCATATTTTCTAATGAAAAGGTGAAAAACATAATTCATCAATCTCTTAAATGTTCCTAGTGCACTAGAAAAACTAAAAGGAACATAAGTCATACATATAATCCATGTTTTATTTTTAAAAAAAGGAGGTCCAATTAAAAGTTTGCAAGAAATGAGGATAAAGGCCTACTTTTAAGCCTCCTAGAAATTTTTTAAGCTTTTAAAAAAATAAAATAAAACATAAAAATTTTGTCACTAGACTCACAAAGAAAATATAAGTCTTAAGTGGTGGATGACCAATTTAAGGCCTTAGTGCTTATGGTAACAAAAATTTTAAGGAGATTATTGCAAATAGTTAGGTTATGATTTAAGCTATCTAAAACTTTTTATTTTTTTAAATAAAAAAAAGCATAGAAAAATTTGAGAAAATTATATTTTGGAAAGTAAATTTCAGGAGGAAAATTTTGATACTAAAATCATAATTTTCTAACTTTGTTTTATATGCATTGTTTAAAAATATAATATAAAGTCACGAGTAAAATGGATAAATTTCACAAAATTAAAAATATTTTTGAAATCATCAAAATTTGCTTATTCTATTTATATAAAAATTATATAGGAAAAATATCATTTTATTTGCTCCCTAATACTGCATCATATTTATATTTAATTAAAATGGAATAAAAGAAAATAGTTTTTCACATGAGCTAGTCAAATTGACCATCCTACGTACTTTTTTTTTCTCATGCACACATTTACTCCAAAATCTTGCAAATTTCAAAGCAATAAATGGGTTATCTCTTTTTTCTCTTTAGGCTATAAAAGCTAAAACTAAGTCAGACCACCACTTTTAGTAATCTAACTTCTTCAATCCTAAGGTTTTTTCTTTTTCACTTAAGACAAAGCCAACTTATGACCTTACTTTACAACATTCCAATCTTTTATTTATCTAGGCTAGGTAAAAATTCTTTCTTATTCATATTAATTTATTTTATTAAAAATATATATTTACTTATTTAAATAAAAATAATATGATTCTTGATTTTTTTAAGTTCTTCTTAAGGATCTCTTTAAAAATTCTATGAATGGAAACTTTTCCTTTTTCTTCTTAGCTTTTGTTTGAAAAATATGTATATTTGAGATATATATTATTACTTTTTTAGAAATGATATTGTGATAATATATATATAAAGAAAAAATAAAATGTAAAGGTACCAAAAGGTGGCATCAGCCACACCTTTAAAACCTTTGAAAGTTTTCCTAAAAGGAAAATAATCAAATGTAAAAGTAATGGAGAGTAGCATAAGCTATACTCCTTAAGCCTTTAAGGAAAAGGTGATAGGTGGCTTATGATTTTGTGAGCTATCCTATCGAACTTCATTTATTTTTTAATAACATATATATATTTATAAAAGAAATTTTAAATAGTAGAATAAAAAAGAGAAGCCTAAGAACTTTAGATACATTAGGTTTAGAAAGAAATATTATTTTTAGATTCATTGTACAAAAAGAGTAATTCTTTAATTTTTGAAGAAATATTTTTTCTCTAAAAAATTGACCTTAAATTATTATAAGTAAAAAGAATGTATAGAGAAAATTCATGGAAGTAATTGAATTCATAAGTATCACCCGTGTTTTCTTGCTTTACCTTGACTTTTTGGAAGTCATATGGTCCCACAAGGGAAATAGTGATGCTTAATACTCATCTTTAATTTTATGCATAAATATTGTTAGCCCAATTAAGATAGCTTGGTTATAATTTTCAACAATATTATGACTGGCCTTGAATTTATTATTGTTAATATGAAATTGGAAAACACTAAACCTACATGATTTTGAATTTTGTTTAAGGTTATTTAAATGATGGCTATGGCAAAGATAGTATTTTGACCCTTCCCTGAAATAAAGGCTTATGAAGGCCAATCCAATAAATTAAAATAGTGTTAGGAGCTTAAGAGGCTATCTTCAATATAAAAAGGATAAAATAGTGTTAAAAGTTTGAAAGGTTGTTTTCACTATAAAAAGGATAAACTAAATAATGTTAGAAGTTCAAGAGGTTATTTTTGCTATAATTGCTCAAAAAGGTGTTTATTATCTTGAAATGTGAATGGGAAAGTTATGCCTTGGTACTTTTTTTATATTAATGAGTGGGATAAGGATGGTAAGAGTAATAAAGAGGAAACATGCATACCTTCTACCATTTATTATGAAATAGATAAAAATATATATAATTGTGAATTTATTAAACGTTAAGAAGTGTTAGCAAGAATTCCATTACTCTTAATATGTATTTATGGCTAAAACCCATCAGAATAAAGGTTAAGCAAACATTCACTAAGTATTTATACTCATTACTCATTAGTTGATATTTTCAAATATATCACCAACTTGATGAATGCTCTTTTTATTACTAATTATTGATAAAGAGCACCTCTTGTTAGTATGGTTATGTATAATTACTAAGGTCTTATAATTAAGCCCATTATTTTATGAACTTGGGTTGTAATAAGCCATAAGGCCATACTATGCACTTTATTCTTTTTAATACATATTTCATTTTTATCGTATTTGGAGTATTAGTCCTATATAATTTTTCTTACTAATTATTTCATTAAAATTTGACATTTTTATACTTTTATGAATAATAAAAATATATTATATATATGTAACAAAGAAAATGAAGGAGGAATTTTATATAAAAATTGTATATTTTTAGAAAACTTCTTCAATTTGTTGTTATAAAATTCTCTTGGAAGATTACTAGTTTTCTTGGCAAAATTTATCAAAAGAAAATTTTAGAAGAGTCATTTTCTATAAAAAATAATAATATGATTTCAAATAATTATTTATAAGTTTACTAGTTTTCACTAATTTGGTCCTATTATATTATATCTATATACAATAAGATTAATTCTAGGGAAGTTTTTCATCTCTCTTCCTTTTGAGTTTATTCATAAATTTATCAAAACTATCAATTCTAAAAATTTTAAAAACCAATAATATCTTCCTTTAGATAATCCAAGCTTATTGTTTCTCCTAAAGAAGAAGAAAAAAATTCACGATACTAGTTTTTTTTTCATTTTATAAATAAAGTTCTATCATCTATCTTTACTATCATATTAATTCATCAAAATAATTTGAAACTAATAATTTCATATTCAAATAATAAAAAATAAGGCTAAGTAAAACCTATATATCAAGAATATGCATATATTAAATAATACTAAAACTAAGATCAAACCAATACAAATTTCACAAAAAAACCCTAATTCATCATTTTTAACCACAAAAAACTAAATCTCCTAATTTGCCATTTTTAACTATAAACAAAATCAATCATTTCAACAAATTTTCCACTAAAATTAATCAAATTAATTCAACAAAACAACTAAAAAAGTAGCGATTTTACATTTAAATAATCAAAGCTATGGCCAAGTTAAACCTATATACCAAGAATATACATATATTCATAAACTAACACAAATTTCACTAGATTAGTCAAATTAATTAATCAAACTCCTAACTCATCATTTTCCACAAAAATATACTTAAAACTCCCTAATTGATTATTTTTAACTATAAACACAAATCAATCATTTTACTTACAAATCTTTAGAAAATTAATCAAATTAATTTATCAAGATAAACCAAAAACTAAAAATTTCACATTCAAAGCATAAAAAACTAAATATAGTCAAATTAATCATCAAAACAACCTAAAAATAAAAAACCTATAAAACCTAATCTTTTTTGGAAAAAAATGACTGATTAAACGTAGAAGAATGTGCTAGTGAAGTCTTAGGAGGTTGTCATAGTGGTGGCAAACGTTGAGAAGTCACTAGAGGCAAGCTATGACTTAGTGAAGTCCTAAGAGGTTGTAACAATGGTGGGGAAGGCTGAGAAGTCACTAGAGGCAAGCTATAACCTGATGGCAAAGAGAGGGATGGAGGAGAGAAGAGGAAAAAGGAAAAAGGAAAAAGAAGAAATGGGGGTTGTTGTTGCAATTTAGATATATTTTTATGTTAAAGGTGAATAAATTTGTCACTGAGTCCTTTTAATGAAATGATATGTTTTACAAAGCAATTAATATTAAAAATTTTGTAACTAATTCCATTATTGAAGTTTGAAAATATTTCATTAATGTACCATTTTTTTTTTTGAAAATTTTTACACGAATTCCGTCACTAAATTTTGATGGAAGTAGATTGTAAAATGCTTATCGCTAATTTTATTGCTAAACATTGAATTTATTATCAAATATTCTTTAGAGCTAAAAATTCACTTATTGATAGATGATCCATTGCTAAATACAAAATTCCTTATAGTAATATTAATAAATGATCATTTGATTCTTATTAAAAATGTATTTATAATATAATTTATATTTCTTTACAGATATTATTTTCATAATTTATTAATGAATTATAATCACAATAAATTGGATTAATTAAATAGTATGGTTTGTGTTATTATAAAGACAGCTGATGCGAAAGAGTTTTTATATCTTCTTGCGGGTTATTAAAAATATTAAGAATTTGAATTCTCTCCTTTTTTTATCATTTTTTATTATTTTTAAAAGATAAAAACATAATTTTTATTATGGACCTCACTATTTTTTTATTAGGATCTACAACATCAAATAAAAAAAAATTTATATCTATTTCTTTCTGAAACCTATTTCATGCATTTCTTAAGAAATGCATCGCATCCATTTTCAAATATTAATTACATACTTACCTTCAATGTATAGCCATTTGATTTTTCCGAAAGTTATATGAAAGAATACTTGATTTACAAAGGTAAAAAATACATGAAGAAGACAGAAGGGATAGTGTAAAGATTAACCGTCAATTTTGATAAAAACTTTTAGAATTTGTTTGTTTTAGAATTTGTTTAGTATTGTGATAAAAATATAATTAATTATTAATTAATTATAATATATAATGGTTATAAATTTTTTATTAATAATATTTTTTTAATAATGACTATTTTAAAAAAATAATTAATATAAAAATTTTAATAAAATGAAAGTCATGGCTAAATAATAACTCAATTTCTCTTCATTTCATTTCTGATCATCATAACGGAAAATTTGTAAAGGTGAAAAGGTGGACCTCATCATTTTCTCTCTTGTGAATTGATGCCAAGTAAATTTTCTCTTTTTACTTCCATGCTTGTGCTCTTTCCGGTCCTTTGCTGAACAAAGAGTAAAGATTGGAGTTGTTATAACGAGTTAGGATTAATGAATTGGTGCGAAATTAATATAATTTTATTTAGATTATAATTAAAATCGAAAAGAAAAATGATAATAATAATTTGCCTTAATAAAAAGTTAGATTAATTTGATTTGGTAAAGGATTGGTATTGGTGATGTTAGTCCATTAAATTATTGGATTAATTTATTAATTTAATAATTTTAGTAAATAATAAGTAATTAATTTATTATTATTTGTATGTTTATATATTATAATTATAATTAAAATTTTAGTATATTAAAATTATATTTTAATATATATAATATTAAATTATATATGAGTAATATTATATAATTTTTAGTATTATAATTTGTGAATTTATATATTTTATATTATCAATATATATTACATAAATTTATTAAAATAAGTAATTGGATTAAAATCAATAAATTTATGTATTCATTGTTGTTGATAAATATTATATAAAGTTATTAAAATAAATAATTACATTAAAGTTAAAAAATAATACAAATCACGTGAGAAATTAAATTTATCAACATAAAACTTAAAATTAATAAAAAATCATTACATAAAATAATTATTATAACTAAACATTCATAAAAATAATTATTTTAATTAAATATATATTAATTAGAATAATAAATTATTATTAATATTGTAAAATAGTGAGGTATATATATATTTTAAATGATAATAATAATAAATATAATAATAATCACAATAATAATTAATTTTATTTAATTAATAATATAAAATTAGCAATGAACAAATAAAATGATGATGATGATAATAATAATAATAATAATAATAATAATAATAATAATAATAATAATAATAAAAGTATAACAGATTGTAAAATTTACTTAAGATCGCATGATAAAAGTTAATCTAGAGCTAAGGTTGATGTTATAGTAATTTGATTTGGAAAAAGGAGCTTGACTAAAAATCAGATCATTACATATTTTTAACCTACTAAGTTAATTTAGTAGGTTTGAGTTAACCTATTTTAATTAATATTTTAAAAATTGAACTAGTCAATGAACTAGAATGAAAAATGGTTCAAAGTTTAATGGTCTAAAGTGGAACTAAAATTTTAAATATAATATATATTATATAATATGTATCAATATATATAATATATTAAATATAATATAATATTTTTAATGCACAAAGCTATTTATATGTAATTATATTCATTATTTATATTTAATATTTTATTTGTGTAAGTTTTGTATCAAATTTTGAAGCTTCAATCAAATATTCTGTCTTGCCATGGTAACTTCATATGTAATTATTTATTATCATTTTTCTTTTTACTTGAATTTAAATTGAATAAAATTAAAAAAATTATATTGAGAGTCAACATGCCAATTTTATTAATTTGTAATTGTAAGTAACTTTATTACTGTGAAATTGTTAAATCTAGAAGTAATAGTAATTTGGCACAAAAATAATAGAAATAAAGAGAAAATAACCTCCAAAACAAATCCCACATCGAAGAAGTTAAAAACTGGAATGGATGCAATATTACTATGAAAAGATATCAGCACTTAACTAACTTTAAATGTATCACGCGGGCTGTAAGAACCTTCATCTCTGCGACCGCTTTTATGGGTGGTTTAATAGTTTACCGCGCTGGTTTTTTTCCATCTTTGCAGTTTTGTGCATGATTGGACTAGAAAATTGGCCAATTTGTGATTTTTTCGGTTAGATTGATTAGTCTAATTTGATTTTTTTAAACATTGAAAAATGATAATTCGCAATTTGTTCAAATCGTTATCGGTTCAAACGGTATGAACTACTCAATACGGGTTCACTGATTTTTGCACCGATTTTTTATTAGACGGTTTTTTCAATGTGGATCAATCAAAAGCCGGTTCACCGGTTTTTGAATTGGATCGGCCAGTTCGGTCCAGTTATTTCAACAATAATTTTAGCAATTCTATTAGACATTCACTTCGATCATGTTTTTTTCTTTTTTATCATTGGACACTCACTTGTATATGCTGTTATTGTTGATTGACTGTCCTTATATTAGATGCAAATTATAAACTACTATAAAATTGTGGATCATTTTCCAACTAAAAATCAATATGGCTATTTAATGGTTCATGAACCCAGGAGGACTTCTGGTTGTGGTTTGGGGTGACTAATGTCACGATCCGAACACTTCCCCAAGTGTAGTCATGCGGCACTCAGTTAATCCAAACCCCTTTAGTAGTCAAGTAAGCTTAATTGTCCCCGAACACCTTAACTCTTACTTGAAGTAAGTTAGAAAGCTTGATAGAAGACACTTAAAAGAATGTTTGAGAGAACTTGCATTACTTCTTGAATGCTTTCAATTCATGTTACAAATGAAGGCTTCAAGTATATATATAGGCTAACTCTAAGTTCTAGAACTTTCCCACCTCCTTAATGGATAGTGGAGATTGAATGTATCTAACGGCCTAGATTTGTTTTTTAGAAAGTTCTCCTAGATATTTACAAAGATATTTCTAAAGAATTCTAGTTACAAGCTATTCTAGAATATTCTATAATTGTCTAGTAGTTTCTAGATATTTCTACATGGTTCCAAGGTTTTCTTTGACTATCTGGAAGTCTCTGGAAGATTCTAGAATTCTCTAGAAGCCTTTGGAAACTCTTGGAATTCTTTGGAAACTTCTAGAAACATTTGGAAGCTTTTGGATTCCCCTGGAACCTTCTAGAACTGTCTAGAAGCTTATGGAACTCTTTGGAAGCTTCTAGAAGTTTCTATAGTATTCTAGATTTTTCTTGGAAGGTTTTGGAAACTTCCAAAACTCTATTCATATTTCTTGCCAAAACCTTACTCTTTGTATTAAGTCTGGCGGGTCATCACACTCTCTTCCACCTATTCTTGCGACGTCCTCGTCGCTTCCTCCTCTTGGTACTTTTGGATAAGAGTCTTGAATTGCCACACAGAGCCTTCTTCCTCCCAGCTTGTCTCTTCCATAAGAGTTCCTTTCCATTTCACCAAGTATTCAATTTTTGGTGGTATGCCATGCTTTCTCTTTTCTCTATAATTGAGTATTTCTTCAGCCACCTTCTCATGTGATGCAACTATGGTTGGTGGTGTGTGTGATGATTCGCTTCTTGTAGGGTCTTCCTTGTCTTTATGGTATGGCTTTAACAAACTCACATGGAAGACAGGATGGATCTTAAGTATTGGAGGGAGCTCCACGTGATATGACACTTTTCCTACCTTTTTGACAATGGTAAAAGGTCCCTCATACTTTTGTAACAGGCCTTTATGCAAGGGTCTAAAACTCTTGAATTATTACGGAAGAAGTCTCACCATCACTAAGTCACCTACTTGGAACTCTTGTGGCCTTCGCTTCTTGTCTACCCACTTTTTCATTCTTCGGGCTGCCTTATCAAGGTATGAGCAAGCAACATCAGCTTGCTCTTTCCAATCCTTAGCAACCTTGAAGGCATTAGGGCTGCTCCCTGTGTACTTAGATTCCGAAGTGAGGGGAGTGATAGGTTGTTAGCTAATGACGATCTCAAATGGGCTTTTTCCCATGTCTTCACTGCTTTGGAGGTTATAGGAGAATTGAGCCACATCCATCAACTTAGCCCAATCTTTTTGATTGGCATTCACAAAGTGCCTTAGATATATTTCTAATAAGGCATTCACCCTTTCTGTTTGCCCATCAGTTTGAAGGTGAAAGCTTGTAGAGTAGTGGAGATCCGTCCCTAATAGTCAAAATAATTCTGCCCAAAATTTGGCAGTGAAGTGAGGATCTCTATCTGATATGATTGTGCGAGGCACACCTCAATACTTTACTACATTCTTGAAGAATAACTTAGCAGCTATGTCAGCATGCAATCTTTAGAAGTAGGGATGAAAGTCCCATACTTTGAGAATCTGTCCACTACCACAAGTATGAAGCCAGACCCTTCAGATGTGGTAAGGCGGAGATAAAGTCTAATATGACACTCTCCCAAGATCTTTTGGGAATGAGTAGTGGTTCCAATAATCCTGTAGGGACTTGTTGTTCATTCTTATCTTGTTGGCACACCAAGCATGTGCACACATAAGTCTCCACATCATCCCTGAGTTGGGGCCAATAGTAAGCACTTTCTAGTAGTGCTTTTGTTCTCCTTTGGCCAGGATGGTCAGCCCATTTTGTATTATGGCATTCTCGTATTAGCTCACGCTTAAGGTTTTCCCATTTAGGCACATGTAGGCGTCTTCCTTTTGTGTAGAGTAAGCCATCCTCGACCCAAAACCGTCTTGTTTTTCCTTCTCCTGCAAGGGCTATAAGATTCTTGGCCATGATATCTTGTTGTAACCCTTGTTTGATTTTTTCAAGTAGACTTCCTTCAGGTTTACTCATATAAGCCAATTCAACTTTTCAACTTAGTGCATTTGCAATTAAGTTTGTTCTTCCAGGCTTGTACTCCATAGTGTAGTTAAACTCTGCCAGGAAGTCCTGCCATCTAGCTTGTTTAGGAGAGAGCTTCTTTTGTGTTTGGAAATAGCTAGCGGCAACATTGTCTGTCAAGATAGTGAATTTAGCCCCCAACAAGTAGTATCGCCATACCTTAAGGCAATGCACGATGGCTATCATCTCCTTCTCTTGCACCGTATATTTTCTTTCTGTGTCATTAAGCTTCCTACTTTCATAAGCAATGGGGTGGCCCTCTTACATCAACACTCCACCTATGGCGAAATCTGATGCATCCGTGTGTAACTCAAAAGGCTTGGTCACGTCTGCCAGGCGCAAGACTGGCTCCTTCATCACTACTTGTTTAAGTTCCTCAAAAACTTGTTGACATCTTGTATCCTATTTCCAAAGTTGATTCTTCTTGAGGAGATCAGTAAAAGGGGTTGCTTTAGAAGAATAACCCTTAATAAACCACTAATAGTAATTTACTAACCCAAGGAAAGATCTTAACTCCGTCACCTTAGTTAGTGGCTCCCATTCTTTAATGGCTCGTATCTTGCTTTCATCCATTAATAACTTGCTATCCCTTATCTTATGGCTAAGAAAGAGAACCTCTGGTTGAGCAAATGAACACTTCTCTTTCTTGACATAGAGCTCATTTTCCTTCAACACCTTGAAGACAAGGCAGAGGTACTCTACATGCTCCTTTAAGGTGTTACTATAGATGACAATATCATCTAAATATACTACCACAAATTTATCCAAGTATGGTTGAAAGGTTTTATTTATCAATGTGCAGAATGTGGCAGGTGCATTTGTGAGACCAAAAGGCATGACAAGAAATTCATAGGAGCCATACCTCGTTACACAGGCAGTTTTAGGTTCATTCCTAGGAACAATCCTTACTTAATAATACCCCGACCTTAGGTCAAGCTTGGAGAAATACCTTACTTCCCTAAGTTGACCAAACAGATCATCAATCAAAGGAATGGGATACTTATTCTTGATGGTATTCTTGTTAAGCGCTCTATAGTCGATGCACATGCGCAAGGGCCTATCATGCTTCCTTTGGAATAGCACGGGCGCACCATAAGGAGCTTTAGAGGGTTGAATGTACCTTGCATTAAGTAACTTCTTTAATTGCTTTCTCAATTCTTCTAATTCAGGAGGTGCTATTCTATAAGGTGTCATGGCAGGTGGCCTAGCTTCGGGCTTAAGTTCAATCTTGTGGTCTACCTCCCTTCTTGGTGGTAGACGCTTAGGCAACTCTGGTGGCATCACCTCCTTAAACTCCTCCAATACTTGAGCGATTTCTATAGGAAGATCCTCCTTTAGTTGGGTAGGAGTTTCCTCCTTCAAAGCTGCAAGGTAAGTTAGCTCTCCTTTCTTTACTCCCTTGCTTAGTTGCATAGTGAAGAGCATTTGTGGCCCTACCTTAGTTGAAGTAGGAACCATGCAAGGAGACTTATCTTGCAGAATGGCCATTGATCGAAGGAAAGGAATAGGAACCACCTTTACTCGGTTAAAGAACTCCAAGCCCAATACTAGCTTGAAGTCATCCATATCCATAACGGAGAAATCCACCTTCCCCTCTCATGAGCTAACATGAACTTGTACTTCATGGGCAATACCTTCCATAGGCTTGGCGGCGGAATTTACAGCTTTCAACTAACCACCTTCCTTGGAGACCTTGAGATCGAATCTTCTAGTTTCATCAATTGACACGAAGTTATGTGTAGCTCCAATGTCAAGCATGGATTTTATGAGTTTTCCTTCAATCATCACGTCCACGTACATGAGCCCTTTCTTAAGTGGCTCTTGGGGTTGTTGGGCATGAGCAGCATTTAACATTTACAGTGTGCCCATTTGTGATTGTGCATCTTGCTTCTCACGTTCCTCGATCATGGCGCTTAGGGCATTCTTCTTAGGGTAATCGCGCATCCAATGGTCGCCACCACAAAGGAAGCACTTATTTTTAGGTTTAAGACTATCTCGTCTATCCTTCTTGCCATGTTGCCCATCTTTGCTAGAGCTGGCACGTTCACTTCCTCCCTTATGCTTATATCCACGGTCTCCCCCACCTTTCCTCTTGAACTCTTTTTGCTTTGGCTTGGAGTCTCGAGGTCGGGAGTAGTCGACCAAGGATTCCACAGCAGCAATGGCGGTAGCAAGGTCTTGTACTCTTTGTCACCTTAACTCCTGTTGCGCCCAAGGTCGCAATCCATCCATAAAGTTGAAGAGGAGCTCTGTTGTGGACATGTCAGGGAGTCTAAGACGTAAGGATGAAAAATCCCTTTTGTATTCTCGAATGGTGCTCGTTTACTTCAAGGTTTTCAACTTCTTCCTTACTAAGTATCCCTCATCTTCAGGATAGAATTGCCTCTTGAGCTTCTTTTTAAGTTCATCCTATGTTGTTATAGTGTTACCTTACTCCCTCTCGCTTTGCTTTATTCTATACCATAGCATAGCATCATCGAGTAGATATAAGGAAGCAACATGCACCTTATCTTTATCGGCAACTCTTGCAGCATCAAAGTATTGCTCTATGCCCCATAGAAAATTGTCAATTTCCTTGGCATCCCTCTTCCCATTGAAGAACTTTGGCTTGGATACCTTAATGCGAGGAGTAACCCTAGTCTCCATAGTGCCATGGGCAAGTGCCTCCCTACACATCACCCAATCTTGTCTCATTTCTTCTAGGTGGGCCTTCAATTCAACAAGCATCCCCATCACCCTTTCTTGGAAGGCTACTTGTTCTGCTTGCCTTTCATTTGCAATGTCCTTGGTGAACATGGTTTCCTTAATGGTTTAGACATCATCGTCCATTTGGTTACACCCTTGCTCCAAGACGTCAAGTCGTTCAAGGATGCCTCCAACAACGAGCTCCATTTTTACTACTCGTGATTCCATACTAGGGTTCTCTCTCTCTACCATGGTGCCTTCTAATTTCCCACACAAGACAGCTACTAGAAGAAGGAGTGTTGTAAGGTGTGCTAGCGAACCAGTTCTGATACCAACTGTCATGACCCAAACACTTCCCCAAGTGTAGTCGTGTGGCACTCAGCTAATCCAAACTCCTTTGGTAGCCAAGTAAGCCTAGTTGTCCCCGAACACCTTAACTCCTACTTGAAGTAAGATAGAAAGCTTGATAGAAGACACTTGAAAGAATGCTTGAGAGAACTTGCATTACTTCTTGAATGCTTCCAATTCATGTTACAAATGAAGGCTTCAAGTATATATATAGGCTAACTCTAAGTTCTAGAACTTTCCCACCTCTTTAATGGATGGTGGAGATTGAATGTATCTAACGGTCTAGATTTGTTCTCTAGAAAGTTCTCCTAGATATTTACAAAGATATTTCTAGAAAATTCTAGTTACAAGTTATTCTAGAATATTCTATAATTATTTAGTAGTTTCTAGAGATTTCTACATAGTTCCAAGGCTTTCTTCGACTATCTAGAAGTTTCTGGAAGATTCTAGAATTTTTCGGAAGCCTTTGAAACTCTTGGAATTCTTTGGAAGCTTCTAAAAACATCTGGAAGCTTTTGGAATCCCCTAGAACCTTTTGGAACTATCTGGAAGCTTCTAGAAATTTCTACAGTATTCTAGATTTTTCCTGGAAGGTTCTGGAAACTTCCAAAACTCTATTCATATTTCTTGCTAGAACCTTATTCTCTGTATCAAGTCTAGCGGGTCGTCACACTAAGCCACTCTAAAGTTAGAAAAATTCCATAAATTATCTTATGTTACAAACAATTTAAAAAAAAAATCATGTATAACCTTTCAAATTTTAAAGTATTTTTTATTAGTTTTCAATATATTATATTTTAATCCTGCCAAAGTATGTTTCCTACCTTCGCCTCTGAATTTAACTGAGTGCTTAATATTGGTGTGTAGTGGCAAATTGTTTCACCAATTATAATAATTATAGCTTTTACGTTATTTCATTCTAAATAGTATTTTTCCCCTTCAATTTTACAATTGTCTACTAATTATAGGATTTAATTAATCTAAATTTCAACGAGAACAAATGAGAAGCAATTGACACAACCACTTAAAGTTGAGGTGAATGTTCCGATCAGTTAGGATCTTAAATTATAATTAATAACTATAATATTACAAGTCATACTACAATCCTAATTTTCATAATTTTACATTATATATACATCTTTTATATTTATTCATAATTTTTTAATCATAATTAATCATAATCACAACTACAATTTGAAATTTAATAAGTATCCCATTAATTCTTTCTTATTATTAAAATTAGTGAGTGGGCATTAATTCAAATGAAGTGTAGCTCTTAGATCAAGATTTACACACACACACACAAAAAGAAGTGAATCAATTAATACTGGTATAAGTATTTTAAACTTACACCAAATCTTCACTATCTATTTTAACTTAATTTGGGCTTTATTTTGTATAATAAATTATCTTGTAGTATATAGATCAGGTTAATAAGTTATAAATTAACTTTTAAAAATTTTTATGTACTAATTTATTAACAAAAATTCTAAGTTTCGTTTTGCACAATAAATTAATTAGCTTATAATTTATTGACTTGATAGTTAATAAATTATAAATTAATCTCTAAAAATATTTTGTACACTAATCTATTAGAAAAATAAGTTACTTTAAATAACTTCTAAGTTACTAACACTTTAATTTTTTTAAAATTTATTATTATTTTTATTAATTTATATCCCACATCTTTCATTAATATGAATTATTTTAATTTATATATTTATTTTTATTGATTTTTTATGTCATTTTATAATTTTAACTAATTTAATAATTAATTTTATGAAATACGTCTTACATAATCTCTTAGCCTATTAGTTAGCAGTTACTTGTTACTAATTAACTTATCAATTATTAGTTAATTTATTAATTATTTGTACAAAATAGAATCCTAATTTAATAAATTATTTTGAATAACTTATAATTTATAAGTTATTATCTTTTTATTTTTTTAAATCTATTCTTATTTTTTTTATTAATTTATAACTCATATATTTCATAATGTAAATTTTAAATTATAAATATTTAAAAATACATATATAAATATATAATATTATAAAATATAATTAATTATATTTTAAGTTATTATAATTTCATTAAATAATAAAATAAAAATTTTATATTATATAAATAGATAAATAAATAAGTTTATAAAATATAATTAATTAAAATTTAGATATTATATTTTCATTTTTAATATTTTAATTTTATTAATATAATTTAATTTTTAGATAAATATAAATTATTTTAATTTACATATTTATTTTTATAATACATTTTATTTTATCATTTGATAATTTTAGTTAATTCATCAATTAATTTTGCAAAACATTTTATACACAATTAATTAACTTATTAATTATCAATTACAAATTATTAACTATTAGTTAATATATTAGTTACAAAATAATTTATTAATTATTAGTTAATTTATTAGTTACTTACGTAAGATAGAGCATTAATAATAACTAAGACTAGTATGATAGGAGAGAACTAATGATTAATTCATTTAATTTCTACCTCTCTTAATATTTTTATTTTTTTAATTTTTAACTTTCATTTATTTTGGAATATAAAATTATTATAAAGTTAAAATTATTATAAGCTTTTTTAAAAATTTCAACCTGTTTATATTTTGATTCATTTTTATTAAATTTTCTACCTCTTTTATTTCAAAAAATTATTTAAGTTATAAATATTTACAACTGAAATCAACAAAATTCATTACTGATTAACAAATATTTATAATTTATGAAAAATATGAAAGCAAACCGGAGGATTGATTATCACAAGGCTATATCTTTCCTCGTCAATGGGTGAAACTGCAACTGATTTTATTATTCTCTGTTCTAATCCAATATGTTAACATGTTTAAGTATTAACTCTCTGGTTTAATAATCTGAAAGCGTGTAATAATTAAAATGAAATTAAATAATAACTCTACCATAATAAAATTTTAAAAAAGCAAGATTTGAGAAAATTTTGGGACTTCGATATATTAATCTTTTTGATTAATAGATAATTAAATGAATAATTCTCTCTCTCCCTCTTCCTCTCTGTATATATATAAACACACACACACAAATGTATAAGCAAAGGATTAATTATTAAAATATAACTAAATCTCAACAATGAGATAGTATTTCACTGATTAATAAATAATTCTTATAACTACTGAAAAAAAAAACATTCCAAACACAGACTTATTTCAATCGATTTTTCATATTTTAAATGCGGTCATAAACTACAAATATTGTAATGAGTTATATTGATTTCAATGGTAAATATTTATAATTTAAATAATTTTGTGTGATAAGAGAGATAAAAAAATCGAATAAATATAAATTAAAAAATATATGAATTCTAATTTGCCAAAAAAATGAATTTGCAATAATTTTATGTTCTAAAATACATTAGAATTTTAAATTTGAAAAAAAAAATCCAAATGCTAAGGGAGAGAAACGAAAATTAAATATGTCAGATATTAATTCTCTTTTATTATCAAAGTCAATTTTAATAATTAATGTGCCTAACTATTGAATTAAGTCAAAATGAATAGCGGAGAATTTGTGAGTATAAAAAGACTAGTATTAATCAATCTCCACCTTATTATATATATATATATATATATCTTTTAGGGAATTTATGCGTCACTTTCAATCGTCTTCACAAAAAGCTGGAAGAATCATCTTTTCATTCGGTTGATGAATTATCATCGGGTAAAGTCCTGGTGAGGTCTCAGCTACATGTCTTATTCTGCGGAAATTAGTATTCATCCGCGTACAATTTATGCTTTACCGGGAAGAATTCAATGGTCAATTACTGTGGGAAGTTAAAAGTGACTCCTACCATGCATATATGTACATTATTAAACTCTTGCTACGAAACCAAGGGAAGTTGTAGGTGAATCCTCTCGGAGTGAATTAATTTGAAAATCTTTGATTAAAATAGTATTTAATATTTTTTAAAAGAATTTATTTATTTTTTGTAAATAAGATTTGAAACTTGATCTTTATATATATATATATATATATATATACCAACTGGCCCCGAAGGTGCCCCTAAGATGAAATGAAAAGAGATAGAGGTAGAAGAAGATGGAATAGGGATTGCAGACGGACTGCCAAAATTTTATTTCATAAAAGAAACTTACAAAGATTTGGGAAATGGGAGAGAACCAGCAAAACCGAGAGCTTATAGAAAGGATTGCTTCTCAGAAAAATTGCTTGGTTCTGAACATTTGGGGTTCTACTTATATAAGCAGAAAAGATTTCCTATTTCTACAGTAGCTTTTACAGTTTTACCCGTGGGTAAACAGGAAAAGTAAACAGTAAAAGTACTACAACAAATTTGACTTTAAGTTACCGAAAGAGGAAAAGTGACTAAAAGTAGAAAAGTTGTCCGGGAATACCACAAAGCTGTCTCCACCAGCTGCCAATTTTGTCTTCTAGTGCCGACACAATTGGCTGATCAACCGGAATTTGCATCTGAGGGCTCATATTGAGTAGTTTCATCTGATAGCTCAGGTTAGATCATCAAGACTGATTTTGCCAAGGTCAATGCCGAAACAATCGTCTTCATTTGACTGTGCATAGTCTTCTTCCTCTTCAGGTTTAGACTTCACAGGAGAGGTGGATAAGGCTTCAGACTTAACTTCAGTCTTTGACTTCATCAAGGTACGAATGTCTTCAAGTTTTGAAAGCCATTCGTCTGGAGTTGAAGTGATTGCTAGAGCAGCCATGAAGTTAGATTTGGATTGTAGAAACTGGTTCGTCCCCTTCTTTGGATTCTTGTTGAACTTAGGGTGTTTCTTGAACCATTTCTGGACTTGAGATTCTTCGGCTATATGAGCAAATTTGAAATTTGCCCACCATTTAACAGACCCATATCTCTGGAGGATTGGATAATTCCCTTCAGGATTCTGGGCTAAATGATATTCCCAGAAATAGCACCATGGAAGGCCAATTCTGAGAAAAAATTGTAAAAAAATAGGAAATTTTCCTTAATTTTTGTAATTAAAATTATTACGAAAAACATCCCATCCTTTTTTGATATTTTTGGGTACAATTTCTTCTATTGGTCCAAAGATGTTCCACCATCTAACAAACCAACTGGGAATGTGATACTTGGTATTACATTTGAAGAAAATCAACCAAGTATGCCTAAAAATTTTATTTTGAAAATATAAAGTATTCATTCAGGCTTCCTGGTAATCCCAATATGAATACCCTATTAGATTTTTTGAAAATGATTTTTCAAATTTCTTCACCTTGAATGGTTCTAGGCCCCATTCATTTGAGGTGATGATTTTTTCTATTCTGAAACTCGAATGAGTTACCAGAGTAGGATTTTCTGAGCTTTTCTTATGCTCAATAACTACAGAGTTAGAGTCTTCTAAAATATGTTGGTAGAATTCTCTGGTGTGAAGAAAAGATTTTGGAACAAAGTGCCAGTTTTTGGGAAAGATCTTTGGAATAAGATCAATTGGGTTACTAGCCCAGTATTTGGGTTCTGTATATAACAGATTTTGGTGATTGGATTTCTTCACATATTTGGTAGTTTCTTGGACTGGCTTTGGTTGGGCTGGAACTATAGATTTCAAAGAAGTTCCTGGTTTGTAGATTTGTTTTTTCTGGTTGGTAATGGCCTTCAGAATTTTGGATTGGCTTAAGATCAGGCTTTGGGCTTCTTGATCTTCTTCGGCTATATCAGCCCAAGATTTTCTCTCTAACTTGAAAGGTTTTTGGATTGAGGTTTCTAGAGCTTGCAAAACCTCAATTGGGATTTCATCATCTTGAAATGATGATTTAGATTTGGAGGAGGTGGCGGCTATGTGTTTGCCCTTTTCCTCAGCGGTGGGTTTCCGCTTATTTGGATTAGGAGGATCTTTCTTTGCTTTCCTCATATTTGTTGGGGTTTTTCTTGTAAAAATTCTCTTGTTAGAAAATCAGGGAGAGAATTTGAAGAACCTTTTAAATGTTCGATATCAAAATCAAAAACACTTAAAATGCCTGGCCATCTGGCAAAAATTTGTTTTGATGCAATATTTTGAACATCTTTTTGTAAAATAGATTTTGCTGAACTGCAATCAATTTGGATGAGAAATTTTTAATTTAAAAGTTCAGACTGAAATTTTTGAACACATAAAACTATTGCCAAAATTTCCTTTTTAGGAGTGAAATAGTTTTGTTGTGCAGAGTTCTAGTGTTTGGATGCAAATGCAACTATATGCTCCTTGCCATTTAAAATTTGTTTTAGAATACCACCGTATCCTAAATTTGATGCATCAGTTTCAACAATTTTGAATGCAACAAGATTTGAAATATGCAGACAAGGAAGGGTTTTGACTTGACTTTTGACTTTCCTCACAATTTGAGTATGCATGTCAGTCCAGGGAGGTGGACTCTTTTTCAAACGATCATGTAAAGGTTTTATAAGATTTGAAATGTTTGGGAAGAAATCAGAAACATAATTTAAACAACCCAAAAACCTTTGAAGTTGAGTTTTCTCAATCAATTGATCAGGAAATTTACCGGCAAACTCAATTGATCTCTCAATTGGAATAATTGTTCCCTGATAAATATTATGACCAAGAAATCGGATTTTAATTTGGAAAAGAGAATATTTGGTTTTGGAAATAGCTAAACCATTTCTCTGAGTAACATCTAAGAATATATTGAGATGTTTGAAGTGCTGGTCAATGTTTTCAGAAAATACTAGAACATTATCAATATAGACTATGATGAATTTGGAAAAAGGATTGTAAATTTCATTCATAATTCTTTGAAATTCTGAGGGCGCATTTTTTAAACCAAAAGGCATTACATTCCATTCGTATTGACCAAATGGAACAGTGAATGCTGTTTTATAGCGATCCTTAGGTTTTATTTGAATTTGCCAAAATCCAGATTTTAAATCAAATTTTGAAAAGATTTTTACCGAATAAAGTCAGTTCAAAAGATCTTTTTTATTTAGGATAGGATATTTGATCCATTGTAGTGCAGTGTTCAAAGGCTTATAATTGATTACAAGCCTTGGTGTGCCGCGTTCTATTTCAGCATTTTTATTCACATAAAATGCTGCGCAAGACCAAGGACTCTTGGACTTCCTAATGATTCCTTTTTGAAAGAGATCATCTATTTCTTTCTGGCAGTAATCCAGTAATTCATGACTCATCTGGATTGGTCTGGCCTTTGTAGGGATATCTCTATTAGAGAAATCTTTTTCATATGGTAAATTTACTATATGTTGCTTCCTACTCCAGAAAGTACTAGGAAGATTAGAACAAACATTACTAACTATCCTTTTTTCAAAATATTTGATTCTAGATTGAACAGTGGGGTTTTGAAGTTGTTGTTCAATCCGCTTGAAAGAAATTTCTTCAACAAGAAAATTTATTTGAGTTTTTTTACAGTCTATCAAGTTGACTTTTTCAGACTTCTTGACAAACTGGAAAGTGATTTTTTCTCCAAGAATTTTTGTAATAATTCCTTTATCTGAGACCTTGTAAGGAATCAGGGCTTGGATAAAAGGATTACCCAAAATTATTTTACTGGATAAATCTTTGACAAGTAAAAACTCTTGACTTGTTTGAAAAGAGGAATTTACTATCTGAATATTTGAAAGTTTAAAATTTATTTTTAGGAGGGAACCATTAGCAGACTTGATTCTAGCCTTAGTTTTTTCAAAAAATTTAGTTGGAACAAGGCCTTCTTAGATACAATTTACATCTGCTCCGATATAAAAAACGGCTATTATTTCCAAATTCCAATCATCTTTTTGTAAAATGACTGAAATATGATATTTAGGGACTGAAAGTCTGGAAATAAATCCCAAGAAATCATTTTCTTCGAGTTCCTTATCTCCATTGATTTTTTCTTTTCCTTTTAAAGAGATTAGAGATTCAGGGGGATCTTGAAGACTAGAAATGATTTCTCCTTGAATTTTTTGAAGAGATTTTAATTCCTTAACTTCCCTTTTGAGAAAATTTACTTCAGATTGTAAATCCTGTAATGTAACAGGTTTACTATTTTCTGACTTAAATTTGTCCAAGATTTGTTTGAAATCATAAACGATTGGTTGATAAATCCTTTTTGAAGAAGAAGGTTTATCCAGATTTTTTAGAAAATTTTGGAGAAAAAATTCTTATTTTTCTTTATCATTAGGATAGTCTCTAATGATGTCTAACCAAGTTTCTGTTGGTGTATGTCCTAGAGCCAATCATATTTATGATTGAAGTTATATACAATGTATTATGTTTTAGGCAATTTAATTATTATATTTTGTTTTTATTATTATTATGCGCAATTTATAACTTAATATAATAATTATCCTTGGAATAGCTTTGCTATTCCTAAAATGCCCCTAGTCAAGTATTATTATGAAAAAGGATAGTAATAATACATCGAGACTAGCATGTATAGTGACTGATGATTACGAATCATGAATATGTGATATCAAGTCAATACATGAGTACATTACTAGTGAACAATGTACTGGACTGACCCACTATGAGAATATTGCATGGATAAACGTGTCATAAGTTATTCTCATATGATCACAACTACGCATAAACCTTTGACCTGAAGTCACTACGGTTCCCTACATGAGGAATTACTCACTTTAATATTGTCCTATGTCACCTTTAATCAGGTGACAAGTAGGGCATTGATTGGGTGTGTCATAAATCATGCAGAGGGAAGTGAGTGATGTAAATGGGATTTTGTTACTCTTGTATAAAAGAGAAATATCCTTGGGCCCCTTGATTGAGTGAGACTTAGAAATGCATGGCCATGCTCAGTTGAATTAATATGTGATATTAATTATTTATTTTAAGTCTACTCAGTATCAAGAAATATAAATTGAACATTGACGAGGATGACACATTCCATGCCTCCAGTTCAATTTGGATATTATTACAAAAGGGTTATGATGTAAAACGTTGATCATGTATTAGGTGGATGTCGAATTACAGACATTCTTACTACTTGAGTGGCAGTGATGTATTGCTAGATACCGCTCGCTGTCTATGGCTCAATAATAAGTCATTGTCAACGTAGTAAGAACCTACAGGGTCACACAAAAGGAGTAGGAATAAGACAATAATTAATTGGACTTTAATTATATTAATATCCAATTAATTGGACTTATTTTCGTGCATATATATTATTAAGAATAATAAATTCACGTTTTATATATATATATATATATATATATATATATATATATTATGTGATATTATTTGATATTAAAGTAATATCAAGTAATTATCTTATCAGATATTAGATAAATATATTATGAGATAATATTATTTTGATATTTGATAACTATATGCAATTATCTAATATTAAGATATTTATATTATGAGATAATATCATTATCTAATATTAGATAATTAATAGATAAGTCTTATCTCTTCCCATTATCTCTAGGATAAGGATAAGATGAGTTGTTAAGTGTGATTAGGATTTTGGAAGCATTATCCTAGTGGCACTAGGATTATGGCTTGCCTAAGTTCTATAAAAAAGGGACTTGAGGGCAGCACTTAATAATCACGTTTTAAGCTTCCATATAAACCCTAAATCACTCAAAAACATCCAATCCTAATTCTTAGAGAGAAAAACGCATCCTAGCAGATGCGTGGAGGGTGAGAGGTCGTTGTTCACTCCGTGTGGATACCGTAGAGACGCTGTACCTTCTGGCCGGCGTTTGATTCATCCGCTCTCAAGTTTTGATCAGTAGAAACACGAGTGCCCAATAGGTAAAACCCTAATCAATGACTTATGCTTTTTGCATGGATCCTAGGTAGAATTCGGATCAAAAATTAAAATTCCGCTGCATGTGATAATCCGAATCCCCAACAGTTTCTTACTCCGTTTCGAGCATACTAACTTTGAATTCTGAGAGCGAATTCTCATAAGAGATTTCATTGTCTTGAGGAAGACGATCCATTTGCTGTACCTCATCCTCGCATTCTGACTCAGAAGAGGATTCTTCATGTGCTAGAAGACAGATTATTTAGTTTAGGATGGTATCATCTAAACCTAATTTTCTAATCTTTTTATTTAGCCTACAAAACCTAGAAATGTGTCCAAGTTTTCCACACCTGAAATAGACAGGTTTGACATTAGGATTTTAATTTTGGTTAGGAGGGATATTTTTACCTCGGGCTTTTCTCCTAACATATTTGCTATCGTGTTTAGATTTTTCTTTGGAGTCAGGTTTTGGTTAACTCTGGTGAGGCCTATGTTTTCTAGGCTTTAGATTTTTGGTGCAAGGTAAGCCAAACTGTTCGCAGAAAGAACCTAATTCTTTTTTGTTCTGGGCTTTTTCCTTAGCTAGTTGTTGTTGGATTTTATCATCCTAGCAGATTTTCAAAGCTACTCTTTGAACATGACTTACTAACTCTCCATAAGTTAGTATGTCATAAGGGATTTTATCACCGTAAAGGCTTCTAATTTTTGTTCGGACTTTATCTCCTAAGGTTAGAGGAAGTCTTGCTAAAAATTTTTCTTTCCAAAAGGATTGGTTGCTATCTTCCCTAGTGAAGACTCTGGTAAAGAACATGTCTTTATACCACCTAAAGTCAGATAGCGATTTACACCTAAGATTGGAAAGGAGTTCTGCAGACTTATCTCTCCAGATGTTAGGATCACCTAGAAAATGTCTGACTATTGTGAAGATTAGGGTATTGGTTACGTCAGGAATTGGGTTGTTATTAGGTCCTAAGAGGAATTCACCATTTCCATCAAGCTTTATTGCCCCTAATACCAACTAGAACAGATAAGTTTACTAACAGGTATCTTCAAACGTTAGGTTCTGAGTTAATATCTGATAGGAATAGAAATATATCTGTTAGAAATTTAGGTTCTGGTGTTTCTGAAGACCTTGCAGGTGAAACCTCTAGAACCAAATCTAGGATTGAAAACCTTCTTTTCAAACCTTACCAAATACCCTCTGAAAAACAAATATCCAAACCTAAGCGTTCTGTTAATGATATGATTACAGAACTCAACCAAAGGCTTGCAGTCGTTTGTGGGGACGAATCTGAAACCCCAAAATCTGCTAAGTCTAGCGTTAGAAATCTTGTAGGAGCTCTTGATAATTGCTCAGGAACATCTTCTAATGATTATCAAGTAAACCCTATCAAACATGAACCTAGGATAGAAAATTGGAGGCAACCCTAGAAAATATATTACCCTAGAGCCACTTCTCCTGACATAGTCATAGAGGAAAAATCAAAGATTATTTAGAATTCCTATAGCGGGAATAACATCTATGAATGGAACATAGATGGAAAATCTGAATATGAAATCATAAATGTCCTTCAACAAATGGGAATGGTTTGCATGGCTTACCAAACTAGACACCAATGTGATGATGTTGTAATCTGCCATTACCTAATAGCTGGGTTTTCAGGACAGCTCAAAGGTTGGTGGGATGATCATTTCACAGAAATAGAAAAAACTCAAATATTAGGGGTAATAAAGCTTGATGGAAATGGTGAGTCCTCTTAGGACCTGATAACAACCCAATTCCTGACGCAACCAATACCCTAATCTTCACAATAGTCAGACATTTTCTAGGTGATCCTAACATCTGGAGAGATAAGTCTGCAGAACTCCTTTCCAATCTTAGGTGTAAATCACTATCTAACTCTAGGTGGTATAAAGACATGTTCTTCACCAGAGTCTTCACTAAGGAAGATAGCAACCAATCCTTTTGGAAAGAAAAATTTTTAGCAGGACTTCCTTTAACCTTAGGAGATAAAGTCCGAATAGAAATTAGAAGTCTTTACGGTGATAAAATCCCTTATGACAGACTAACTTATGGAGAGTTAGTAAGTCATGTTCAAAGAGTAGCTTTGAAAATCTACTAGGATGACAAAATCCAACAACAACTAGTTAGGGAAAAAGCCCAGAACAGAAAAGAATTAGGTTCTTTCTGCGAACAGTTTGGCTTACCTTGCACCAAAAATCTAAAGCCTAGAAAACATAGGCCTCACCAGAGTCAACCAAAACCCGACTCCAAAGAAAAATCTAAACACGATAGCAAATATGTTAGGAGAAAAGCCCGAGGCAAAAATATCCCTCCTAACCAAAATCAAAATCCTGATGTCAAACCTGTCTGTTTCAGGTGTGGAAAACCTGGACACATCTCTAGGTTTTGTAGGCTAAATAAGAAGATTAGAAAATTAGGTTTAGATGATACCATCCTAAACCAAATAATCTGTCTTCTAGCATAGGAAGAATCCTCTTCTGAGTCAGAACGCGAGGATGAGGTGCAGCAAATGGATCGTCTTCCTCAAGACGATGAAATCTCTTCTGAGAATTCGCTCTCAGAATTCAAAGTTAGTATGCTCGAAACAGAGCAAGAAACTTGGTTAGACATCTTTAGAGACTATCCTAATGATAAAGAAAAACAAGAATTTCTTCTCCAAAATTTTCTAAAAAATATGGATAAACCTTCTTCTTCAAAAAGGATTTATCAGCCAATCATTTATGATTTCAAACAAATCTTGGACAAATTTAAGTCAGAAAATAGTAAACCTATTACATTACAGGATTTACAATCTGAAGTAAATTTGCTCAAAAGGGAAGTTAAGGAATTAAAATCTCTTCAAAAAATTCAAGGAGAAATCATTTCTAGTCTTCAAGATCCCTCTGAATCTCCAATCTTTTTAAAAGGAAAAAAAAATTAATGGAGATAAAGAACTCGAAGAAAATGATTTCTTGGGATTTATTTCCAGACTTTCAGTCCCTAAATATCATATTTCAGTTATTTTACAAAAAGATGATTGGAATTTGGAAATAATAGCCCTTTTTGATACCAGAGCAGATGTAAATTGTATCCAAGAAGGCCTTGTTCCAACTAAATTTTTTGAAAAAACTAAGGCCAGAATCAAGTCTGCTAACGGTTCCCTCCTAAAAATAAATTTTAAACTTTCAAATATTCAGATAGTAAATTCCTCTTTTCAAACAAGTCAAGAGTTTTTACTTGTCAAAGATTTATCCAGCAAAATAATTTTGGGTAATCCTTTTATCCAAGCCCTGATTCCTTACAAGGTCTCAAATAAAGGAATTATTACAAAAATTCTTGGAGAAAAAATCACTTTCCAGTTTGTCAAGAAGTTTGAAAAAGTCAACTTGATAGACTGTAAAGAAACTCAAATAAATTTTCTTGTTGAAGAAATTTCTTTCAAGCGAATTGAACAATAACTTCAAAACCCCACTGTTCAATCTAGAATCAAATATTTTGAAAAAAGGATAGTCAGTAATGTTTGTTCTGATCTTCCTAGTGCTTTCTGGAGTAGGAAGCAACATATAGTAGATTTACCATATGAAAAGGATTTCTCTGACAAAGATATCCCTACAAAGGCCAGACCAATTCAGATGAGTCATGAACTACTGGATTACTGCCAGAAAGAAATAGATGATCTCCTTCAGAAAGGAATCATTAGGAAGTCCAAGAGTCCTTGGTCTTGCGCAACATTTTATGTGAATAAAAATGCTGAAATAGAACGCGGCACACCAAGGCTTGTAATCAATTATAAACCTTTGAACACTGCACTACAATGGATCAGATATCCTATCCCAAATAAAAAAGATCTTTTGAACTGACTTTATTCGGCAAAAATCTTTTCAAAATTTGATTTAAAATCTGGATTTTGGTAAATTCAGATAAAACCTGAGGATCGCTATAAAACAGCATTCACTGTTCCATTTGGTCAATACGAATGGAATGTAATGCCTTTTGGTTTAAAAAATGCGCCCTCAGAATTTCAAAGGATTATGAATGAAATTTACAATCCTTTTTCCAAATTTATCATAGTCTATATTGATGATGTTCTAGTATTTTCTGAAAACATTGACCAGCACTTCAAACATCTTAATATATTCTTAGATGTTACTCAGAGAAATGGTTTAGTTGTTTCCAAAATCAAATATTCTCTTTTCCAAATTAAAATCCAATTTCTTGGTCATAATATTTATCAGGGAACAATTATTCCAATTAAGAGATCAATTGAGTTTGCCGATAAATTTCCTGATCAATTGATTAAGAAAACTCAACTTCAAAGGTTTTTGGGTTGTTTAAATTATGTTTCTGATTTCTTCCCAAACTTTTCAAATCTTATAAAACCTTTGCATGATCGTTTGAAAAAGAGTCCACCTCCCTGGACTGACATGCCTACTCAAATTGTGAGGAAGGTCAAAAGTCAAGTCAAAACCCTTCCTTGTCTGCATATTTCAAATCCTGTTGCATTCAAAATTGTTGAAACTAATGCATCAGATTTAGGATACGGTGGTATTCTAAAACAAATTTTAAATGGCAAGGAGCATATAGTTGCATTTGCATCCAAACACTGGAACTCTACACAACAAAACTATTCCATTCCTAAAAAGGAAATTTTAGCAATAGTTTTATGTGTTCAAAAATTTCAGTCTGAACTTTTAAATAAAAAATTTCTCATCCGAGTTGATTGCAGTTCAGCAAAATCTATTTTATAAAAAGATGTTCAAAATATTGCATCAAAATAAATTTTTGCCAAATGGCAAGGCATTTTAAGTGTTTTTGATTTTGATATCGAACATTTAAAAGGTTCTTCAAATTCTCTCCCTGATTTTCTAACAAGAGAATTTTTATAGGGAAAACCCCAGCAAATATGAGGAAAGCAAAGAAACATCCTCCTGATCCAAACAAGCGGAAACCCACCGCTCAGGAAAAGGGCAAACACATAGCCACCTCTTCCTTTAAATCTAAATCATCATTTCAAGATGATGAAATCCCAATTGAGGTTTTGCAAGCTCTAGCAACCTCAATCCAAAAACCTCTCAAGTTAGAGAGAAAATCTTGGGCTGATATAGCCGAAGAAGATTAGGAAGCCCAAAGCTTGATCTTAAGCCAATCCAAAATTCTGAAGGCCATTGCCAACCAAAAAAAATAAATCTACAAACCAGGAACTTCTTTGAAATCTATAGTTCCAGCCCAACCAAAGCCAGTCCAAGAAACTACCAAATATGTGAAGAAATCCAATCACCAAAATCTGTTATATACAGAACCTAAATAATGGGCCAGTAACCCAATTGATCTTATTCCAAAGATCTTTCCCAAAAATTGGCACTTTGTTCCAAAATCTTTTCTTCACACTAGAGAATTCTACCAATATATTTTAGAAAACTCTGGCTCTGTAGTTATTGAGCATAAGAAAAGCTCAGAAATCCTACTCTGGTAACTCATTCGAGTTTCAGAATAGAAAAAATTATCACCTCAAATGAATGGGGCCTGGAACCATTCAAGGTGAAGAAATTTGAAAAATCATTTTCAACAAATCTAATAGGGTATTCATATTGGGATTACCAGGAAGCCTGGATGAATACTTTATATTTTCAAAATAAAATTTTTAGGCATACTTGGTTGATTTTCTTCAAATGTAATACCAAGTATCAAATTCCCAGTTGGTTTGTTAGATGGTGGAACATCTTCGGACCAATTGAAGAAATTTTACCCAAAAGTATCAAAAAAGGATGAGATGTTTTTCGTGATAATTTTAATTACGAAAATCAAGAAAAATTTCCTATCTTTTTACATTTTTTTCTCAGAATTGGCCTTCCATGGTGCTATTTCTGGGAATATCATTTAGCCCAGAATCCTGAAGGGAATTATCCAATCCTCCAGAGACATGGGTCTGTCAAATGGTGGGCAAATTTCAAATTTGCTCATATGGCCGAAGAATCTCAAGTCTAGAAATGGTTCAAGAAACACCCCTGAGTTCAATAAGAATCCAAAGAAGGGGACGAACCAGTTTCTGCAATCCAAATCTAACTTCATGGCTGCTCTAGCAACCACTTCAACTCCAGATGAATGGCTTTCAAAACTTGAAGACATTTGTACCTTGATGAAGTCAAAGACTGAAGTTAAGTCTGAAGCCTCATCCAACTCTCCTGTGAAGTCTGAACCTGAAGAGGAAGAAGACTATGAACAGTCAAATGAAGATGACTGTTTCGGCATTGACCTTGGTGAAATCAGTTCTGATAATCTAACCTGAGCCATCAGATGAAACTACTCAATTTGAGCCCTTAGATGTAAATTCCGGTTGACTAGCCAATTGTGTCGGCACTAGAAGACAAAATTGGCAACTGGTGGAGACAGCTTTGCGGTATTCCCGAACAACTTTTCTACTTTTAGTCACTTTTCCTCTTTCGGTGACTCAAAGTCAAATTTATTGTAGTACTTTTACTGTTTACTTTTCCTGTTTACCCATGGGTAAAACTGTAAAAGCTACTGTAGAAATAGGAAATCTTTTCTGCTTATATAAGCAGAACCCCAAATGTTTAGAACCAAGCAATTTTTTTGAGAAGCAATCCTCTCTATAAGCTCTCAGTTTTGCTGGTTCTCTCCCATTTCCCAAATCTTTGTAAGTTTCTTTTATGAAATAAAATTTTAGCAGTCTGTCTGCGATCTCTCTCTCTCTATATATATGTATTTAATAATTTAGCCGTTTATAATAGGGAAAAATACAAAATGTTCCATTCAACTTTAGGATGATTGGATTTTATCTTATTTTGTTTTGAAAACTTGTAAATCGTTTCTTTAAATTATATAAAACTTAGAATTAACATCCATTATCAATTTATTTTACTATTTTATCTAATTATATGATTTTTAATAATATTTTCAAGGAAGAATCATAATATTATAATATTTTAGTTTATCTTATTATCTTTTTATGAATAATTTCTATATTATATAACTAATAGGAATTAAATTAGATATACAAAGTTTTAATTAGATAATAGAAAATGAATTGTAAAATTGTATATGAAAAAAATGGCAAAGTAAACCAATATAGTATAATATTGTGATTATTAAAAAGTTCATGAAAAAATTATATAATTTGATAAAAATGATTAATTAAGATAACAAAAGCTGTTAGATTCAAATTTTGTAAAATTTAAGAGAGTAATTTTTTTGAAAGTGAAGGAAATTCATACTATGAATTAAAATGCGAAATACTTACTTAATGATCATAGGTGACGCTGACTTCCCCTGTGTACATTCTGATTCATACGGTACACAAGAATTACACTGAACTCCTGCTTGCTTTTTCACGATGACTTCACCACCCAAATGTTGATTCGTACAGAGAACTCAGAGAGAGAAAGAAAAGCAGAAGGGGAGCCAACACTATTCTCATTGAATGTCTAAAATTGATATTAGCAGTTTTACTATTCTATTGCATGGCTTCGTAACTACTTTAGCAGTTTTCTCCCATTTTCAAAAGTGGGGGAGGTGGTTATCGGAATAACCACCTCCAAATTTAAATATAATCTTAAATATTTAATATATATAAGATGGGGGTCTTTTATTATGGGTGTACCCTACATTTATACTTTACAGAAAGTATGAAAGAGTAAAATCCAATTACTCCAAAATTAAAGGAAGCATTTTACATTTTTTCCTTTATAATATATATATATATATATATATATATATATATATATATATATATATATATATATATGAGAGGAAATGCTCGATAAGCTTTATTTTTTTTGGAAATTTATCATATACACTTTTGTAATAAAAAGTATGATTTAAAGAACCGTAGACTCCCTTCCTTTACAGGAAAAACTGAACAAAAACTGATGCACGAAAAGTGAAGTTAATAACTTTTTACGAAACTTTCTATGGAACAAAGTATCATTTATTGTATGGCACACAACACCTATTTAACCATTAGATTAGTGACAAGTGGAAAGTGGAAAGGGTGTCCCGTTTTTGTCAGTTAAGAGAAGTTGGAAAGATAGCTTCAAATTAGTCCTTCCAAATTGTGGCCATTATAGGAATGGCATTGACATAAAAATCAAAAATAATTTTTGGTTGAAGAACAAATCCAAACAGAAAGATTTGACAAATGAGGCTTAGTGTGGAGATCCGACCCAACCCCAGACTGATGAATGTGAAGAAGCTAACTGCAATAGGCAACAATAGTTTGGTTGCAATCCAAGTTCGGTGGTGAACCGTTTTTTGTTGGGCAGGGAGGAAGGAGAAACTGGGTAAGTTTCCCACTAGCTTTGACACGAACGAAGGGCAAACTGGGTAAGCTTCCCCTGTGAGTTCTTTTTCAACTTGCAGATTGATGTTCTATTCGGGTTTCTTCTCTTTGAATTTTGAGGTCCCCATTTTCCTTGTCTTAAAGACCACAAGATGACTCCTTGAGTGTGGATATAAGAACTCTTGGAGACTGAAGCTACCAAATATATGCTCTTTTTCAAGAGGTAAATAAATCACACCAAAATTAAAATATAGAGAGCCTCATTTTGCATTCTATAATCCCAGTCAAGTTTTTTCTCCAAGCAGTGGTATCAAGATTACGAGGAAGTCCAAAATTATACATCGATGGTCCTTATGGAACTGTTGCTCAAGACCTAGCTAGTATGACATTGTGGTGTTTATTCGCCTGGGCATAGAAGCCATGGTTGATCTTAACCGGAAACCATTGCAAAATATCTAAATATGTACTTTTGATATTTTGATGCGTAAAGTTTCTCATCAAATATTGCAAGAACTATTTTACATTAGTTATCTTCTACCTTCAAGAGCACATTTCTCCCATTTCCTAAGTACAAATAGAGTTCACATACATTCACCCACCTTGTTCTGTGTTATTCATCATATCCCTAACTTGAGAGAAACAATTCTAAATAAATCAAACACCTAAAGACAAAGCATTTGACAAGAACATATATCCCTGCAAGCTGCAACAAGGCATAGTAGATGGGACCAATATACCATGTGACAAACCTCTATAAACATTATTTTTGAAACAGGTCATGGACAAAATATATGACTTTCAATCATCTTTAGCAAGATAAATCCCTTTTGGTCAATCAATACCTGTTAAACAATTTTACTCAAAATATCATAGAACATCTTTTAGTCATTTTTCTCAAAAATGTTTTAAGGTTCCCAACTTAATCATGGAAAGTTCATTAATGTATGTTTACACTCATTTGTCGTGGCTTAGGCCAAAAAGTATCCATGGCCATAGCAATGTCATATGTGTCCTAGATATAAATGGCTTATGCTTTGATGCAGTTATAAACGTTCTAGACTTACCTATTTCTTCTTTTCCAGTCCTCTTTAGTGTGAAAGAAGTGAGAGATGTAAATTATGGGAAACCAAAAGATTTTTCATTTTCTCATTTTTGAGATAGTTTCTTCTACATAGTGATTACACCATTTTCAGCATAAAATGCCAAACAAATATTATCTAGAAAAGTATCTTACAGTGATGAATACTAAGAATGAAGAGTACTTGTCAATAATCTAAAAACGTGTTAGGTTACTACCTACAAAGTTCTGTGGTTGGCATAGGATGAAGAGTACAGTGATAAATAGTCCACAATAGATTATGCTCTTTTGTCATGCGGTATCTTTAGTTGTTTATATTTGTCTGATACATAATATTGAAGAACTTATAAGAGATAACAGATAAGTTCTCCTAAATCTACTTACTGCATTCATATAATTCAAATTCAAGACTTTGCTCAGATACTTCTCTCTTATATGTAATTGTCTGTGTGTAACCCAAAAAAAATTATATAAGAGTGCTCGAATCTTTAAATATGTACATTAAACTCCAACTGTTCTTACTGGCTAGTTACATTCTGAAAATTTTTCTTGGTTCTTCTTGGTTGAGATTGCTCTTCCTTGTTTATATATTTCACTCCACAGACACTCAACTAGGTATAGTATTTTTATTTCTCCTCTGAAACAACACAGTGCGGAATATTGTAATTTTCTTGATTTTTTTTATAATAAAATTACTATTCATATGAATGAAAACAATTCCTTTCACCCATTATTATAAGCATAAAACTTAAAAAAATTTATTGCTTGTAATGAGAATTTAATATAAAAATTATAAACGTTACAATATTTTATATGAAATATTATAATTTTTTTACAAAATGTTGATAATATGTACAAATTTTGTGTAACAAACTTATAAAAAGTTATAACTTCATCACTTAAAAATGCATCAATTTTTTTCATTTTTATCAAAAGTTACAATTTTTAATAAATGTATTGTAAAAAATAAGAGTATATTGATAATTGAGAATAATCATTTGTGAGTATTAATAAATAGTAGATTTTGTGAGCTAAATAACTTTGAAATGAAGATCTTGCTACTGATAAAAATTTTAAATTCGATTTTTAAAAGTACTTTTGAGATAAGATTTATTATTTACTGGTCTCATTTCCATATACATGTGATGATATAAGTTCGAGGATATCTTGTAAAATTAAGAACATCTTGCTATACATACTTTAAAAATTAAAACGAGGGACAAGGGGGGCTGCCGAACCGATAAGGGTCGAAGATGATGATAGGAGTCCATACAGTAAGGTATTATTAACAACCACACGCAAGCTTGCATGAAAGCATGACCCAGAAAAAGTGAAAAGCAAAGTAAACAAAAACATGACTAATTGAGAATAATAAAATGTTAAAATGTTTTAAAGTAAACAAAAACCAGAAAACATCGGGTGCTGGAACTCTATTCATTAAACCACTACTCTTGGGGCGCATTTGAATCGAGTATTTTAAGAAGGAATTTTATAAGAGCATTTAAAATGCTATAATGTAAATTTTTTATTTGCATAATTGATATGAGAAATTTAAAAATGTCACGTATTTGAAATGAAAATTTTAATTATATGAATTGTGGAATTTAAAATTCCATCTCAAGAGGAAGAATTAAAAATCCTTAATCGTCGCTTGGGCTTCTCCCTTTGCTACTTACTTTCAAATGATCTCTGTTTCTCTATGTAGACTTAATTTTTCAACTATTTTTTTATTATATAATTTGTTTGAGAAAAATTTGTACATTAGAGTAAAATTTACATTTTAAATTGATTAAATTGTCTATTATACTTTGTTTTATCACTATCATCGATTATTTTTGTTGATTTGTTTTATTTTTATATTGTATACGTTTTCTTAAATTCTGATGTGTAGTTTCGGATTTAAGTTTGTCTAAGAGTTGATTTGGCTTCTATCTTGCTTGCAAATGAGATTAATACATATTTTTAACGGTTAGTGACTTAATTATTGTAGCAATTGATTTTTGCTTTTACCCATCATGATTTGGAATAAACTTTTCAATGTGAACTTAATAAAAGTAATTTATTATTTATTTTTAAATACATTTTGATGAGTAAATATTGCAAAACACAAAAAAAACCCCAACTAGCAACCTCCAATAGAGTTTTGCTGTATGGAAGTAGCAACAACAATTAGTAAACATGCCCTCATATAACTACCACTTATAATTTCCAAATACTTGAACTGTTTATATTAATTTCCTTTAACAAGATCTTCTTATCAAATCATCGAATCTTAGGACTTTTTTATTAAAAAGGATTTAAGTTAATATTGTTGGATGGTTACCATTAAATTGTTTAATTTTATTTTTTCGTAAGTAATTTGGTGGCCTAAAATTCAAGTATTGTGAAAAATCACATGATATTTAAAAAATTATTGAATATATAAATTAATATATATATATATTAATGAATATTGAATATATATTAATTTATATTAAAGAGTATTGGATATATATTAATCTATATTTAAAGAGTATTGAATATGTAAATTAATATATATTAAAAAGTATTGGAAATATATATTAATTTATATATTCATTAGTTATTAAGTGATTTAATCTCATTCATTGATTTTGATACTTGATGCATGCATCAAATTAAAAGTTAAAACATACATAAAATTGGTCCTCTCTTCGTCCAAGCATATATATGTAGAAACAAACCATCAAAAAGATAGTGTATTAGAAAGAAAGGGAAAAAAAAGGAGAAAACCTATTGAGGAGGATCAATCTTGAATGATGACATCTTTTTTTTAATTCAGATTAGTGAAAATTATAAGTTTCAAAAATCCAAAATCAAGATGTCATCATTTAGTAATACACTATCTTTCTAATATATTATTCATCCATATCTTAAAAATTGATTTTACATTTAGTATCAAAGCATCATTAAGAAACTTATGATTTTCCATCAAGGAATTTAAATTTGAATTATTATTGCAAATTATGACTATCATGGATTATTAGTTTATTTTTTTTGGTAATAATAGGAGTAATTAAACCATTAGATGTACACACGCAATGACCAGGGATCGAGCCCTACATGCAGCAGAAGGCAAAACCTTCAAGGGACATCGAATGCCACTTGAGTCAAAGGCTCTCGGCATTAGTTTATATATGTATGTGTGTTTTCCTCAATTTTCCTTTCTTTGATGAAGTTTGTATCTTGTGTTTTGCAAAGTGCTACTTTAAATTTCATATATGAACAATTCATTATAAGGTTTCAATCTTAAAATTTTAGAAATTAGGTTTTGGGAATCTTCTTTTAAATAACAAATTGTAGCTTGATGATGTTATTAATTAATAATGTTATTTGCTTAAAAATTTTATATTGGAATTTTAATAGGCTTTACAATTTACAATTTAAATTTCATGATACATTTATGTAATTCAAGTACATTATTATATGTTGTTTTCTATGTATTTAAATATAAAAAATTATGTTATTTATGTAGGATCTTATGCTAAAAGAGTTTGTTTACACCAAAGTTGCCAAAATAGAATGTTTAAACATTATGCATAAAATAGTCATTTATTCATAATATTGATGAAATACCAATAAGAAAATTTGATGAATAAATGATTATTCATTCATTGATGAAAGTTTAGTACTTTCCCAAAGGAAAATTATCATTATATGCTTATTGAGCATAATTGTAGGATTTAAATTTCTTATATCAAACACATTTTGTTCATCCAAAGATGATATATGTTTTGATTAAGTTTTTTTTTTAATTTCTTGATAATGATAGAATTTGTGGCATTTATTTATGATAATATATTGTGGTGTCTCCCCCTAAGCAGAATTATAGTATACTCTGATATGTTTATTTGAATTTATAATAAAATAAGTTTTGAGCAATTTATAATTTATTTTACAATTATTTCTCTTCATTTGCAAGCTTCTTTTGTTACCATGTTCAATGGTTTGAACTTTTGTAAATGGAGTGAACAAGTAAATTTCAACTTAGATGTGTTGGATCTTAACTTGGCACTTTTGGACGCAAAACTTTTTGAAATCACTACTGATAGCATTGAAATGAAGTCTAAACTTAAGGCATAGGAACAGTCTAACAAATTAAGCCTAATGTTCATACAAACAATCATTGCAAGCAATATTAAGACTACTATTATACAAACAAATAATGCTAAGGAATACTTTAAGTTTGTGGAAGAATATTTTCATTTTACAAATAAGTCATTAGCTAGTACTTTAATGGCATAACCTATGACCATGAAGTTTAATGGAATGTAGAATATGCAAAAAGATACCATTGAGATGACTAACATTGTAATAAGACTAAAGATCTAGGTATGGCAATGGATGATCCTTCCTAATTCAACTTGTTTTAAACTCATTGCCTTTTAAATATGGTACTTTCCAAATTAAATATAACACTATTAAAGATAAGTGGAATGTTAATGAATTGATTGAAGAGCTAATGTAGGAGAAGAACAAACTTAAAAATTTAGGAAGTTACTTTATTAACTTTACTATTCAAAGAGTTGGTAAAAAACTAAAGCCAAAATCCAAGAAGTTTAAGAAAAAGAAAAGACCTATTAAAGCTTCTTAGATTAAGAAGATGGAATGAAATAATGATAGGTGTCATTTCTATAAGAAAGAAAGACATTATCAAAAAGATTGCCTTAAATGCAAGGCTTGGTTTAAAAAGAAAGGTAAATTTGAAAATTATATATGTACTTTTAAATCAAATTTAATTAATCTTCCTAATAATACTTGGTGGCTTGATTCTGGTGCTACTACTCATGTATCTAATATGATGCAAGGATTCCTTGTGATCCAAATCATAAGCCAAAGTGAAGATTATCTGTATATGGGAAACCATATAAAGGTTGAAATTGAAAGCATAAGAACTTATCATTTAGTCTTAGATATTAGCTATCATTTGGACTTATTTAAGATTCTATATGTACCTTCAATTTTTAGGAACTTAGTTTCTCTTTCAAAGTTGTATATCTATGGTTTTGATTTTACATTTGGACATGGTTGTTTTAGTTTATAAAAGAATTCTAAATCTATTAATTCTAGTACTCTTGTTAATAATTTATATAAATTGAAACTTAAAAATAAATTTACTGAACCCTTACTAACTATGCATCATAATATTAGCATTAAGCCTGGTATGCTCAATGAGAATTCTAATTACTTATGGCATAAACATTTAGGTCACATTTTTAAGGAAAGATTAGAAAGATTAGTAAAGAATGAGGTTTTAAAAACTTTATATTTTATTGATCTTGATTTACATGTGGATTGTATTAAAGGAAAGCAAACCAAACATAACAAAAGAGAAAAGGCCACAAGGAGCATTTAGCTTCTTGAAATAATTCATACTAATGTATGTAGACCTTTTGATATACCATCTTTTGGTGGAAAAAAGCATTTTATTATCTTTATTGATAACTTTTCATATAATGGGTGTCTCTATTTACTTAAAGAAAAATCTTAAGTAGGCTTTTAGGATGTACATTAATGAACTTGAAAGACAATTAGACAAAAAATAAAAGTTGTAAGGTTAAATAGAGGTGTTGAATTCAATAAAAAAATATGATGGAAAAGGATAATGTCTAAGCCCATTCGCTAAACTTCTTGAAAGATATGGCATTTGTGCATAGTATACTATGCCATACACACTACAACAAAACGGTATAATAGAAAGGTATGCTCAAACTTTAGTGTATATAGTTAGTAGTATAATGAGTAATTCCTCCTTACCTAAATCTTTGTGGATGTATGTATTGAAAATAACTATTTATTTACCTAACAAGGTTCTTAGTAAAGTTATTCCTATAACTCCTTTTGATTTATGGATAAATAGGAAACCTAGTTTAAAATACTTGCATGTTTAAGGTTGTCAAGCAGAAGTAAGAGTTTATAATCCATATGAAAGAAAGTTAGATTCTTAAACGGTTAATGGTTACCTTATTGGTTACCCAAATAAATCTAAAAGGTATATGCTTTACTATCCTAACAATAGCCTAAGAATTATGAAAAACTAGTAATGTAAAATTCTTGAAAATAACAAAGTTAGTGTGAGCACAAAATAACAAAGTATGGACATAAAGGAAATTAAGATACATGTTCATTTACTTGTAAATGTTTCTTCATCTATTGTTATTCCCAATGTCATTCCTATTGTTGCAAAAAGCCCTAGCAATAATAAACAACATTATAATGAAGACACACTCATTAAAGAAACTAACTCCAAAATGTTTAAAGCAAATAATTCACAAGAAATCCTTTTAAGAAGGTCTTAAAGGATAAGAAAATTAGCTATTCCAAGTGATTATAAGACTTATTTGCAAGAATCAAAGATTGACATCAATATAGACTTAGTTTTATTTTCAAAAGTCATAGGGAGTGTTGAGTCTGAGAAATGGATAGATGTCATGAAAGAAGAGTTAGAATTCATAAAAGAAAACAAAGTTTAGGATATTGTTAATTTGTCAAGAGGTGCCAAATAAGTTGAGAGTAAATGGTTCTTTAAGACCAAACATAACTTGAATGACAATATTGTATAGTATAAAGTTAGGCTTGTTACTAGAGGATTCACTCAAAAGGATGACATTAATTATAAAAAGACATTTTTACTTGTTTCAAAGAAAGACTTATTATAAATTATTATGGCATCGATGGCTATTTTGATTTAAAATTACACTAAATGAATGTGAAAATAGCTTTTACTAAATGGAAATCTTGAAGAAAAGGTTTTTATGGACCAACCTAATGGTTTTCTAGTTGAAGGAAAAAGTTAAATGGTGTGTAAATTTAAGAAATCAATATATGGACTTAAACAAGCTTTAACACGGTGTATATTAAGTTGAATGATACCATTACCTTTTTTAGTTTTAAAGAAGATCTAGTTGAATGCTACATATATTGAAAAATTAGTAGAAGCAAAATTATTTTTCTAATCCTGTATGTTGATAACATCTTTCTTTTAACTAATAATTTGGATTTATTACATAACATGAAGAATATATCTTTAAAAATTTTGAAATGAAAGATATAGGAGAGACATCTTATAGGAATTGAAATATTTTGAAATAGATCACAAGAATTGTTAAGATTGTCTTAAAAGGCTTATATTTAAAGAATTCTAAAAAGATTTAATATGAAAAATTGTTCTACTGGAATTATTCTAATTAAAAAAAAGAGGACAAATTTAATCTTATGCACTGTCTAAAGAATGATATGGAATAAAAATAAATGGAATCAATTCCATATAGTTCTATTATAAGAAGTTTTATGTAAGCACAAACCTGCACGAGACTAGATATCAATTTTACAATTAGGATGTTAGGTAGGTACCAAAGTAATCCTGGAATTGATCATTGGAAGGCTATATACAAAGAAAGTTTTATAGTACCTCCTAGGAACAATAGGTTATATGCTTTTGTATAGAAGATATAATTACTTGGAAGTAATTAGATATTCAGACTTCGATTTTACTAGATTTGTTAATAGTAGAAACTCCACTTTTGGCTACTTGTTTCTTCTTGGAAAAGGAGTCATATCATAGAAAAGTGCTAAAGAGTTCATTATTGCTTCATTTACTATGCAAGGCATGTTTTGAAGCCATAATTCAGCATTATGGCTATAGAACTTTATTTTAGAACTTAAGGTTATCAACACCATTACCAAGCTACTAAAAAATTATTATTATAACTCTATAGCAGATTTTTCTTCAAAAATGACAAATACTCAAAAGGTGCTAAGAACATGGACTTAAAGTATTTTGTTAAAGAGGAAGTTTAGAAACAAAGCCTGTTTATCGAATGTATTGAGACATATCTCATGATTGCAAATCTGTTAACTAAAGGTTTATAACTAAAGATATTTAAGGAATATGTGCACAAAATAGGTCTTGGTTATCTTTTGCATGATGTAATTGAGAATGTTGACACTCTGAACTCATTTATTTGTTTTTTATATGAATTGTTTGTTTCTAACTTTAAATAAGGATGAGCTCCATTTGATCTAAAAAATGTTTAGGGATGATGAGATTAACAAGTAGTTTTTTTATATAGGTGCATTTAAAACATTAGGAAAGGACGATCTCCAAGCTATACTTTTCTAAAGCCAATAGGAAGTTATAAGCCCATCTGTTTGTAAATTAATTTAGGAGGCTGATGAGAATCCTAATAAAATTGAAAAAAATCAATGAAACAATTCTAATTCTAATCCTAAAAGTAAACATGCCCTAACAATAAAAGGAATTTAGGCTTATAAATCTTTGTAATGTTGTGTATAAAATCATTACAAAGATTATTTCTAACTATTTGAAGCCAGTTATAACCAAGATTATAGCTCTGAATCAAAGTAGCTTCATTTATAGCAAGCATGGAATGGATTAAATTATAGTCGTGAGGAAGTCATCCATACTATAAGGTCTAAGAAAGGTTAGATAAGGTTCATGGTGATTAGGCTAGACCTAGAAAAAGCATATGATTGTATTGATTAGGAGTTCTTGAAAGATACTCTCTCAAATATTGGGTTTGACATGCATTTTATTTCCTTACTAATGAGTTGTGTTACTTTTAATAATATGAAGCTTGTTTGAAATGGAAAGCTTACCAATGCTTTCAAGCCTTCAAGAGGAGGGAGGCAAGGAGATCCAATTTCACCATATCTTTTTGTTCTTTGCATTAAAAAATTAGCTCATATAATTAGGTTAGCCATGCATCATAATCTCTAGAAGGCTATCAAATTGGTAAGAAATGGGATTCTCATCTCTCACCTTCTTTTTTAACTGACAAGCTTATCTTGTTTGCAAAAGCATACAATAACCAAGTGGAGGTTATTAACATGTGCCTTGAAACTTTTGGTAGAAGCCCGGCCAGAAGGTCAATAAAAAAAGTATTCTTTTCTAAGAACGTGAATCATAATAAAGCTAGAAGGATTGGTAAGAAGCTAGGAGTTGTAATAACAACTAATCTTAGGGAGTATTACAGTATCCTACTTCATCACAAGAGGGTGTGAAAAAAACTCTTACTAGTTTATTATAAAGAAAATGTCTTAGAAGCCTAGCAATTGGAAGTCCAAATCCCTTTCTCTAGCTGGCATTATCACATTGACAAAGTCAGTTCTAAATGCATTGCCCCGATATTACATGCTATGGCTATCTGTGAGAAGGTGGAGCAAATTAGTTGTAATTTCCTTTAAGGATCATCAACGCATAAGCCTTATCTAGTAACATGGGATGAGGTTTGCGATGGACTTGGAGTTAGACAACTCAAGACTTTTTAACAATGTATTTCTAACGAAGGTCACATGGGGTCTTATTGAGTGAAAAGACTCTTTGTGTGCTCAAGCAATAAGAACTAAATATAAGTGTGGCTAAGGGATAGTTCCTATTGCAAAGAAGCTAAAAACTAGATCTAATCTTTTCCAGGGTATTTGGGGTGTGTGGGAAGCTATTCAAAAAAGGGAGCCATTGGGTTATTAATGATGGATTGGAAACAAAATTTTGGAAGGATAGATGGTTATTTGATTGTGAGGTTCTCAGTAATGCTCCTGACATTATAGTTCCACAAAAAGAAAAGGAGTTGACAATAGCTTCTTATGCCCATAATGTGGGTAAGTGGGAGCTTGACCGAATTCGTGTTCATGTCCTAGATACAATTTTTCATAAGTTTTATGCCACTGCTACTGCACATCATAGCATGGGTAATGATAGGTTGGCTTGGAGTAGAACTTCAAATGGACGCTTCTTTATCCACTCTTCGTATAAGCTTCTCTTTAACAATGGCAATTAGCAAAGAGCTTAAGTTTGGAAGTTGATTTGGAGGTGGAATGGGCCAAAACACATTAAAACATTCCTTTGGCTCCTTGTTAAAGGAAGAATACTAATAAATGGCCAAAGAAAATCTTAAAGTATGATCGTCTTAGATGAATGCCTAAGATGTCAGAAGGCACGTTAGTCACCCACTCATCTAGTGCATGATTGTAATAGCATAAAGTTGCTTTGGTTGTCTGTTATAAAATAAAAAACGTGGCAACACTTCTTCTCTCTGAACATTCAAGAATGGATTAAATGGAATTTGACCAAAAACCTAGCTCATAATAATGACTCAAATTGGTCGACATTGTTTGGGAGCCAGTGGTAACTAATTTAGATTAACTAGAATAAAATTGTCTTTAAAGGGAGGAGTGAAAGCATCCCTAGTCTCATCTTTAGTGCAGTATTTAAGCTGAAAGAGTCTGCAAGGTGCAGAAGATTCAAAAACAGTACTCAACTCTAGCAACTAGGTTGATAGTGGATGTTGCATGGGTTCCTCTAGAGATCGTATGTATCAAATGTAATACGGATAGTTCCCTTAAAGGCAACAATATGTGGCATGCACTGATATTTTCAGGGATAGCTCAGGTTGTTGGCTCGTTGGGTTTAATAAACTTCTGGGTGACACAAGCATATTAATGGCGGAGCTTTGGGGGCTTTTAATTGGTATGCGCATGGCATAGAGAAGGGTTGGAAGAAGGTGCAATTTGAAATGGACTCTTCAATTGCTGTAGACCTTGCTCTGGATGGGTGTCCATCCATTCACTCATGTAGCACTATTGTTAGATGCATTCAATACCACTGCTATAAGGAAATGAATGGGGTTGTATATTGCTTGGCGAACATTATGCACTCTTCTTTTTGTTTGGAAATGCCGAAAATCTCATTTTCGAAGCCACTTGAGATGTGTTTGAACCTGGATGATGAGATTCTCTATTCTTAAGGTGGTTGTTTTTTAGCTGTGTCTTGCCCTTGTGTTAAAAAAGAAAAAAAAACAACTTAACACTTTTCTTCTCAAGTTACAAAAAAAAGGTGAATTAATGTAATAAAAAAAATACTACAATATTTTAAAAAAATCAACCAAAAATTATATAAACAAAAAAATATACAATGTTTATATTTATAAGCTTGTTGTGATTTGATTCCAAGTCTATTTCTATTTTTTTTTCTTTTATACGAGTTCCCAACCCACAAAAAGAACAGTAGTTAAACGTCGCTGTAAAGATGAGAAAAAAAAATTCAATTCAAATTTCGTTATTTCTTAGTCAGAATTGAACAGATAACTTGTTAAATCTTATTGACGTGCATGGCAACCACTCGATTATATACTCTCTAAGTCATAACACAATTTTATTTAAATTAGTAATGAATAATTTATTTCATAAAAATCACAGTATAAATAATATAAGTTAATAGTTTTATTATAGAGAAAAGGCATGAAATATGGAAAAAAATGGAAAAGAAAAAGTGTAAGACTTCCACTGAAAGAAATGAGGGGAAAAAAAGTAGTCGATTTTAATAGTAAAATAAGAAACAAGGAAGCAACATGTGAACCGGAAGTGCACAGTACACAAGAGTATAGATTCTAGAGTTAGTAAATATAGCTTGTGCTTTTTTAAACAAATTTAGAGTACTTCAAGCAAATATCTTGTTCTAATGTAAAGTACTCCAGAAACCACTGGACTCTCTTCTTCACTTGTACACAGATTATATAATAAAGCTTCAATGTCATCAAGAAATTAGAGAATTCAGAAACACTTAAAATTAGGACAAACAAAACGCCAAGTGACGACGACCTGAATGCCTAAAGTCTTCGAAGCATCGATATTAGCAACAAACACCTCCATTGAAAAACATATAGAGGAGAAGCTCATCCTAATTAGCAGCAAAACATGAGTACTCTTGTTCATCAAGTTTTGGTGTTGCTGCTTTGATTTCATCTGCCGTACCATCCCAAGATCACACCATTAAATAAAACCTAAATGAGGAAAAGGATTTTGGGCAAAAGATAACGAAGAAATGATGAGATGATATAGAATGTGTAACTGCAAATTAATAACTGCATGTCAGATGTGCCGAGGTTGAAGTTATCACAGAGAAGTTGCATGTAAGTGCTGTCCTTTTATGACTCCTCTCCTTGGGTATCCAATTCAGCAGTTGCTTCATTGAAAGCCTAGTGGTTATCGCAACGAATTGATCATTGGCAACAGACTTTGTTATGATAACATTTCACAATGTAAGATAGAACATTGCGATTCTTGTGCAGCAAATTTACAAAACATCTATATTTCACTACATGCATGCTGCCTATATATTGAAAGAATACTTACAAGATATGATACATCATTTCTCTAACTTGTCTAATTGGGGGAGTTAATTGCAATAGTAGAACACAGAGAAGTTAGGAGCAAGACCAAGCCTACATGGGTAAGTTGGAGGAAGCTTTGCGTTTGCCATATCCTGCCAACACAGACATACCAATCAAGAGGAGAGTTCCTTTCCAACTGTTAGGAGACATTTATTAAAAAACACAACTATATTCAACTTGCATAGGTTCATTGGAAATTAATCTTATCACTAACACCAACTTTGTTCACATTATCCATTTTAATTTTTTACCCAAATCAATTCAATTATATTTTAACTTTTCAGTCATATTAAATTTGTTTATTTACTTTTTCAATCAATTTTGGTTTCATTGTCAAAATCAATTAAATTGATTCTGCAAAAAAAAAAAAAAAAAGAATCATTTACCTCCAAAGGGAACATTATCATTAACTAATTTTCCTATTTTTTTTCCAATCAAATCCTACTGAATCAATTAAAAATTTTCTTTAAATTTCCTTAAAAGCTCTTGTTGCACTTTATTTATTGTACTATATATATTTTCTTTTCAAATATTTCATCGTGTTGTTATAAAAAATGATATTAGACTGCTCCATTTTTTTAGCATGATTTCCACTTTTCCTTTAACAAGTTGATTAAACCTATCTATTTTCTCCAATGTCTGGCTATATATTAGCCAAAAAAGGGGTAAAAAATTAAAAATCCTAGCTTAATTACTGTTGTCTAGAATCTTCACTTCTTTTTTTGTAATTGGGTTAATTAAGTTGATTTTCAATTATATAAATAAGAAATTATTATTAGCATTTAATCAAGACAATTAAAGAGGATTGGTAAATTTAGTATGATATTAAATAGTTAGACTAAAGATGAAATACAATGATTTTAATAACCTAACATTTAATCAAAATAACTAAAAAGGATAAATTAATTTAGCATGAAATTAAATATTCAAATTAAAAATAGTATATTATAAATAATTAATAATTAATTACTGTGATATGATTTTAATAACTCATATAAGTGCAGCTTATTGAATTCAAATAAAATCTGAAGCAAATTTAATCTTAATCCTTTAAGAAATTGAAACCTACATATCAAATTATCAAAAAGCTAAATCAAACTATTCATTTAATAATTAATTAATCTAATGATTTACTTTTATTTAAATATCTGGGTATGAATATCCAAGCAAAATTAACTTTATACTGAAGTCTTGGCCTTAATGTTTATATGAGTAAATTTGGTTTATATTCAATTAATTAATTTTTAGATAACCAACAATAAAACAATTGATAGATTTTTGAGGAAAAAATTAGAGATAAAAGGAGCATAACTTAGTTGAAAATTTACTATTAATCATATAATAATTCATGTTTAACAAGAAATAGCTAAAAGTTTTTATTTTGATTGCATCATTGATTTTCATTCAATAACTTATTCATTTTTCTTAGTTTTTTTTAGCAATGATTAATTATAAAATTATATTTAAAATATTTAGCAATACATAAAGGATTTAAATTTGATCCATCATTAGTGTAAATTAATTTTATACTATCATTCATTTATATATTATCACATCAATAAAAATTATTAAAATTCTTACTATAAAAAAACCCTTAAGTAATATTACTTTTTTAATTATGTGTCATTGTTTATTCTTTAATAGTGTAAAATATTTTATACCGATAATGCATAAAATTTAAACTCATACATAAATACTATAGCATTATAAATTTTTTATATATTAAAAATATTTCTAATCTGTCTCCCAAAAATTTTAGCCAAGCTTTGCTACTTTAAACTCATACATAAAATACATAGCATTGTAAATTTTTTATATATTAAAAATATTTCCAATTTGTCTCCCAAAAATTTTAGCCAACCTTTGCTACTAGTGAAAGTAATATACTTCAAATAAATAATATCCTGCTCATACATTTTTAAGTTTTATTTAAGATTATTGCACAAGGGCAATAAATAATTTTAATTTTAGGATAGATGAGTTGTGATTTACTAATATATTCCTTACAAAAAGTTAAATAATAGATAAAGTTATTAAACATTTATTCAAATAATAAGGATAATATTTGAAGAAAAATAATAAATATAATCTTGATTTTTTAAAATAATAGATAATTAGAAATAATTTTTTTTCTAAAATAAAAATTAAAAAAATGGAGAGAGTAACATATTTACAAACTGTGCTACTCTCAAATAAACAACCAAAACCATTAAATTTTCTTATTTACAAATTCAAGGACTCATAAATGGTGTTATCAGTGGTAAAATTTGTTTATTGTACCATTAAAGTCCCCACCTAAAATTAATGACAATCTTAGTTACAATACAATATTATTCCTTCCATTCAAGGTTATTATATAAGAATTAAAGAAGCCAATAAATAACTTTAATTTTAGAATAAATGTGTTGTAATTTACTAATATATCATCTACTAAAAGTCAAATAGTAAGTTAAATTTTTGAGCATTTATTTAGATAACAAGCACAATATCCAAAAGAGGGCAATAAATGAAATTTTAGTTTCCTAAAATGATAAATAATTAGGAATAAAAATTTTTCTCTAAAATTATACTTAAAAAAGTAATTGTGGGAATATTATTTAGTAATCACCAGAAATTGTGGAGTACTATTTTCACTAAAAGCATACATTTAGTGGCAATATTTGTGCTTGCTAGGTACTGAGAAATCATCCTGAAATTAATTTTTGAATAAATATTACAATTCTTTCATAAAAGGTTGTAATAATTATAAGAAAAGTTGTGATTCTATTATCAAAATTGAAAAAAGGGGAAAAAAAGTCTTCAACATTTTTCCTTTTTATATAAAATTATAAATTTTAATAAAAATATTGTAATAAATATGATAAATTTTCATAGATATTACAAGGATACATATAGATATGTATTTTTATAATACTACTAAGGCATAACCCTTAATATAAAAAAAATTCAAAATATCCCCTTTAATTTTTGAGTGGTTGGATTTTGTCCTATTCAACTTTGAAAACTTGAAAATCACACACTTAAACTATATAAAACTTGTAATTAATATTCATTATCTATTTAATTAATTATTTTATCAAACTATGTAATTTTTTCATGAACTTTTTAAACAAAATTCACAATAAGATAATATTTTAATCCATATCATCATTTTTTACCAAATTTTTTGCATTATATAATTAATAAAAATTAAATTAAATATATAAAATTTTAACAAAATATTTGAAAGTAAAATGTAAAATTAAGTGCAAAAAATGACGAAATCAGCCAACATATCATTATATTGTGATTCTAATTGAAAATTTTGTGAAAAATAAAATAATTTGATATTTTGAATTTTTCCCTAACTTTTAATAGATAAAAAATTTATTTATCCTAAGGGTATGATAAGTTGTTCCATTTTACGATTACTTCATATCATTGACTTTTTTTACGGCTTAAAATGAAAAGGAAAATATTGTAGGTACCAATAATAGATTTTAAATCCTTTAGTATTAGATTAAACTTTATAAATTTACCTCACCCTTTTATATTTAATAACAACTTTTGATTTCTATTCAAAACCTACCTGACTTGAAGTTATTGTCTTCACTATAGTAGATTAATGGCAACGTGTTGCAGGGGTTTATGTTTTTTTTTTACATAAAATATAATGTGCATAAATAAAATTAAGAATTAAAAATGTTAAATTTTGATTTATTATATTTATTTTATAATCATATTGTAAATAATATTTTTTTAATATGCTATAAGAATTAAAAATAAAATATATAGTTAAGTAATTCAATTAAATTATATCTTCAATTTATTTAAAACAAGTTTATTATAAAAAATATTTTATGTTATATTCATTCAACTTAGTGATATTGGTAATTAGGTTATAAATAATATAAGTGAATAAAAAAAATCACAATCAAGTAGATGAGAAGAATAGAAATAATGTATAAAATGTAAAGAACAAAATAAAATATGGAATTGGGCAAATAAAATGAACATTTTGTATATACACTTTTTAATGATATTAATGTTTGAGATGTGGGTTTTACTTCGTGCAATAAATAAATTAATTTATAATTTATTGACTTAGTCAATAATCTATAAACTAATATATAGAGATATTTATCACACTAATATATTGAAAAAAAGAGGTAGTAGCATATAGTTTATAAGTTATTACCTCTTCAAATTCTTTTCAAATCTATTCTAATTTTTATTGATTTACAATCTATGCCCTTTATAACATAAATCTAATTTTTTTCATAAAATATAATTAAATTAATTTCAATATAATTATATTCTAATTTTAATTATAACATATATAAAAATATGTATTTAAATAAATAAATAATATCATAAAATATAATTCATTAAATATTAAATATTTAATTTTTATTTTAAACTTCTTAATTACATTAATATAATTTAATTTTTAAATAAATATAAATTATTTTAATTATATATTTATTTCTATTAATATATCTTTTTACATTATTTAATAATTTTAATTAGTTCAACTGCTAATTTTACAAAATACTTCTTAAACAATTAGCTAACTTATCAATTATAAGTTATAAACTATTAACTGTTGACTATTAATTAACTTAATAGTTATGTATTAACTTATTAGATATCAGTTAGTTTATTTGTTACTTATGTAAAATGAAGCCATAAATAATAGAAGTAAACATGAAAAAGAAAAAAAATATGAAATTGACCAAATAAAAAGAAAAGGATATGGCTCTATTATTAAGAAATATAAAAGTTAAAATACATTATGTATTTAAATAATTTAATTAAATTAAACATTTAATTTATATAAACTATTATTATAATATCTATATCTTGTAATATCTATGCTATGTGGAGATATTAGTATCTAAGTTATAAATATTAGGAGTAATCATGGGAAACATATGCAATAAGCTAGAGAAAAGAAAGTGAAATAATGTGTGAATTATAAAATCTTAACAAAATTCAAATTGATGAATATTTAATTTAAAATATAGTACTTAAAAATTAATATTAACAAAATTTAATTGCATAAATTTAATTTTAATTTTATACCAATTTATCAAATAAAAATATATAATTAATTATTTTAATAAATATTTTCTATGTGAAATACATAAATTATTTAAAATATTAGTTTCTAAATAAAAAGTTAACATGTTATATCATTTTTTTATAATATTAGTGTTTAAGTTGTAAATAATATAATGCTTATGAAAAAGTGGAAAAACATATAATGAAACAAATAAAAAAAATGAGAAACAAGAAGTGAGCTATAAAATAATATAATAATTGAAAATAATATATATTATTAAAAAATTTAATTAAATTAAAATTTGTAAATTATTTAAAATATTTTATAACAAAAATAAAATATCATATGGTATATATATTTCATAATTATATTAGTACCTGACTTATAAATAATATGAAAGAATATAAAAAAAAGGAAAAAACGATACGGAGCAAATAAAAAGAAAAGAAATAATGGGGGAGTTGTAAAGTAGTTTAAGTGTGAAAAAGACAATATATAGTTAAATAATTCAATTCAATTCAATTATTAACTTATTTAAAATATTTTTATAATAAATAAAATATATCATGTTTTTTTTATACACCTTGGGTTTTGTTTCGTATAAGTACTTGATAAGTTAACTAATAACTAATAAATTAATTAATAACTAATCAACCAACCAATGGTTAATAAGTTAGTTAATTATACAAGAAATGTTTTGCAAAATTCACTATTGTACTAGTTGAAATTACAAAATGATATAAAAGAATATAATAATAAATATATATAATTAAAATAATTTATATTATTAAAAATTAAATTATATTAATGTAATTAAGTAATTTAAAATAAAAATATAATATTTAATATTTAATTAATTATATTTTATGAATTTATATATTTATTTACTTGCATACTTTTTATTTTATTATTATTTATAACAAAATTATAATTATTTAAAATATAATTAATTATATTTTATGACATTATTTATGTATTTACATATATATTATTATATATTTAAAATATAAAATTAGAATATAATTATGTTAAAATTAAGTTAATTATATTTTATAAAAATAATATTTAGATTTATATTATAAAGGATATAAATTGTAAATTAATAAAAAGAATAAAGATAGATTTATAAAAAATTTGAAGAGACCATAATTTATAAGTTATAAGTTATTAAATTAGAACTTATTTTTTTAATAAATTAATATGCAAAATATTTTTAAATGTTAACTTATAACTTATTGATTAGATTATCAATAAGTTATAGATTAACTTATTTATTACGTAAAACATAGCCTTAATAATATTAACATCTAAATTGTAAATATTAGGAGCAAACATAAAAAATATGTAATAAAGTAGATAGTAAAACAATGCATAAGTTGTATTTGTAAAGCCTTGACAAAGTTCCAATCAATGTGTATTTAATATTAAACATAGCTCTTAAAAAATTGAAACAAAAAGTATTGAAAAAAATTAAATAAATAAATTTAATTTTAATAGAATATATAATTAATTATTTCATTTAATACAATTTCTATATTAAAATTTTAACATATTTACATTTTGTTCATAATAAAATTAAATAAAATATATTAGGTCTATACTACTTTTTGAAATTAATTGTAACAATAATAATGGATATGCAAAATAAAAAAAAAAGAAAACAATGCGATATAATAAATAAAAAGAAAAGGGATAATTTGTAAATTGTAAAGCAATATAAAAATAAAAAATAGATTACATAGTTAATTAATTTATTCAAATTAAATATTTTAACTTATTTAAATTATTTTTATATGTACTTTTTTATGATATTAGTGTTTGCATTATAAATAATAGAAGAGAATATATATATATATATATATATATATATATATATATATATATATATATATATATATATATATATATATTAAAAGAAAAATAAAAGATCATGCCATGGAGTAGATAAAAAGAAGAGGTATAATAAGTGAATAATAAAGTAATATAAAATGTTAAAATAAAATAATTCATTAATTAAGTCAATTAAATTAAAAATTTTAGCTTAATTAAAATATTTTTATAATAAAAAATAATATATATCATATTATTTCTATATTGTTAAGTCATATTAGTTTTTGAGTTATAAATAACATAAGTAAATATAAAAATATACAATGAATTAGATAAAAAAAATGGTAAATTATATGCTATCCGATTTTATATTTATTAAAATAATTTTTAATTATATCATACTTGTTTGGTTAATTTAATCATCAATCCTTAAATTATATTATGTAAATTGCCTCTTTTTTTAATTACACCATAATTGTGTGATTAAAGATATCCCCTTTTCCTAATATATTATGACAACTCAGAAATGTGAATTATCATTAATAATAGTGAATATAAAAATTCTTGAGCCACAACATACAATTTTCTTTAGTTATTTTAATTCATATATTTCTAATTTTTTTAACCTTCGTGTTATTCTTCAAAATCCTAACCAAAAACAAAGATATTGTTTTGTTTCAAGAGAATGCAAGAATTAATTTTAATGTATAATAAATTTCAAGATCTTGGCTTTGAATTATAGCATGAGATAATTGAAAATAAAAAATTTAAATATATTATCATGAGAAATTATATAATTAAATACTTAAAGTTTGAGATTTTATTCAATGTTGAATTCTTTGGTTCTTAAAATTCCTACAAAATTGGTTGATCGACAATGTTACATGATCAGACTTACCTCTATCATAATCACCCTAATTCTCACTTTGAGAAAAGAATAATAATGTCCGGGTACCAATGAGAAAACACAAATTAGGGTTAGGTTATTAGAGTCAGGGAATCTCATTAAATATATTGGGTTAGATCATATTTCCTACCCATCACTGAATTCATACCCACATTAAATATCATGCAAGGCCTGATTCCATTTCTCACTTTTATTTAGAGCTCATATGAAAAAATTTAGCACTAATTTCCATTTATAAATTAATGTGAGATCCACATTAAAAATTTCTAACAATCTTCTACTTAGACCCCTATTAATTTATAAATGATAACACCTTGAAAAGAATTAATGTTAAAAATGGTATTGTTTTACTCATAAGTCCAATTGAGATCATAAGCATCCTACAATACTAAATATTATATCTGAAAGGATATTAATACAAAACATGTTGAATGCTCACATCTCGTCAACCAAAATAATTAAATATAATGTACATAGTAGAATTTACATTATCCTAATGTAGCTGAATGTAAATTCTCCATACAGTGGTCCTAACATCCATCTAAGATGTCTTATAAGAATCAATATTCTCAATACAAAATGAAATAGGGTCTAAATGTCTTTATTCAAAATAATGAAACTAGACCTAAATGTCTCAACTCACACTCCATAACTAAAATGTTCACAATATATGGTGTAGATACAAATATCTCATTATAGGTATTTAATTCAAACATATTATAGAATATTAATAAGCTCGTATAAACAAAACTATTACTAGCCCAAGACACTAAAAAAGGTTTAAGAAAATTTACTTTATTCACGTGATCATGCTTTATATTTACCCTTAAGCCTTTTGGTTTGTGGATTCACGAGCATATGATAGATGGAAAAGATGGAAATTAAATAATATGCTTGCATATTTTTTCTCTTATAAATAGGTACTTCAATTTGAAGTCCTTCACATGGGCAAATTTGTTATCATTGAAAGAAAATCCATAACAATAATTTTGTCACAACATAAATCTGGTTAAAGTTAGAAAACCCTTAACTTGCCAATTTGATAAGGAATTTATTACATGTGACATGCCCTATCTTTTGATGGAGGTTACTATAATTAACTGCATAATAATTCCATGACATAACGCCTCATAACACATGTCTAGTCATAGTTTTATGATCACTTGAACAATTTATAGAATAAGTGTAAGTAATCTATATATACAAGACCTTCCCATCTTTTATAAGTTAGTGTATAAACAATTGTACCATATTGATATAAAACAATAACAAGCTACTTACAATCAATATATATGGGACAACCTTTATCACTTAGAAAATATTTGGGCTTAATGAATTTAATCCTTCTAGATTAATTCACATGAGAGCACACTGACATATTGAATTTTTTTAGTACTAAAATAAAATAGTCCAAATACCCTTAGGATTTATATAATATAGGCCCATCATAAATATTTTTTGGCTTATAAGCCCACTATATATGCTATTTTAGGCCTACACATTTTACTCCTAGCCTACTTTTAACTACCTTTGATTTAATTATTTTATTTTGACCAACATGTCCTAACTATGACCAATATGATCATATAGATCTAAAACTACCAAAATGCCCGAATTCATGATACATTGATCTATGTTACTCTCTAAGAAAATAAAATTACAATCTCATTAAAATGAGATATAACTATGTAAATAGACATTATTCTCACTTTCTAAAAAAATATCTAGCTATTAGATCACTAATCAAGAAGATTATTTTCTTCTCTGACTAACACAGCTCCTATTAAAATGAGCTAATTTAAATCATAAGCAAGTTTTAAAATGTTGACAGAAGAAAGTCTTTGATGAATTGCACTTTCTTCCTAAAATAGTCATTAACTACTAACCTAATCTTGAACCCACAAATGCACTTGAGCATCACTTAAACATAAAATTGAGTTTATTTCTAACTTCCATTTTTTACAAAATTTGATAGTCTCCACTATCACAGGACATTCTTAAATGAATCAATCCTATTAGACTCTAAAGATGGCATTAGGATTAAATTTTGAATTTTGTAAAATCCGGGACAACCCTTTAAAAAAATGTACTCCAAAACACCTTAAAATTTAAGTTTTATTTATTAAAACTTGACAACTAGTTAAAATAAATTTTTATTGTTAAAATTCAATAAAATACTGTGTTTTCAAGTATACCACAAACAAAACCCATCTCTAATTGTGAAACCTTTTTCAAGAAGTCAACAAACCTTGGTGGAAAAAATTTAGTATATATCAAGTCAAAAAGACCAAAATTTTATATTTTTATCAAATTGAAATAGAATAATTAATAAAGTTCATAATAAGCCTTCACAGCTCTCCTACCTCATTACTAACCTTTTCCCACATGATCTAATTTCAAGTATTTTCCTTATCTGAAAATGGGTTAGATATTTACTATCTTTAAGGGATGCTTCATTTGATAATCCAATCTAAAATGACTACCAAATCAACTCAATTTAAGTGAAAAATATCTTTTGTTTTTCAATTTTGTCCCATACTCAAATTCAAACTTATAGTCGGTTCTACATTTAAAATTGCCAAAACATATTATCTAGAACTAAGCCTTATTAAACACAACATGTCCCATTCAACATCTTAAAAATTTTATTGCATAGACATTAAAATTTAGGAAATATTGAAAATATTTAATGCATTTCAAAAAAAATTAATCATGCTAAATCTCTCATTATAAAATTATACTATGCAATATCAGTCAATATCACATTATAAGAACTAATACCAAAAGGTATTTAAATGCTTACAACATGATACAAAGGTTAAATATCATACTTCTAAAATCCAACATTAAATGGTATTTAAAAAAATCTTAGAAATATAAGTTCAACTCTATGCTCATACTATAGCTAACTTATTATATTGACAATATGATATTGAAGGATATTTAATATTACTAATATGACCTCTCTTTTATAAAATTTAGAACAAATTTTCTTTTTAAATTTTGTACAAAATTTTATATAATTGGTCTCACAAAAGTGAGCACACAATTACATAAAAATTTCATGATATAATATGAGTATATCGTAATTTCCAATTTAATGCAACAATTCTCCAAAATTATTACACTATGCAAATAATTTTCAAAAATGTTACAAAAATTACTGTAAATAGATTATAATATAAGAGTTACCTAGGAAAAATTTTAGCTAAAAATAACTTCAAATAATCATTCAAATAAATTGATTAATAATTAGCATAAAAAAATTTTATTCCATAAAATTTTAAAAAATTACCCAAAATTATGTGCCCGAAGAGTAAAGCACAACCATATAATCATTGTTGCTAGAAAATGCTCTTACGGCAACATGTGCACCATATGCACCATCATTGCACATGAGTCATGCACATGTTGTACTATTCACATTCTTCTCCAGTTTGTCAAGTTTTATAATAGGTCATTCAACCCGATTTATCACTGAGGCAATATCCGGGCAAAAAATGTTCGATTTTCATGCTAGTTCTATCCATTTTTTATCCAAAATCATTCCAAAATTAATTTTTCCATTAACCTATATGAAATTTTCACAAAAAACACATTAAAATTCGCTTTCCAAAAATTTTCAAAATACTCAAACATGGTTCTATTTGCCATGATTTTATAAGCCTTTCTAGCTTTATTTTTTACCTTAAATCATTTCAATAACCCAAAAATTCAGCTTTTAAACCGCCCTACTCATTGTTTAATCTAAAAAATAGTTAATGTTTGAATTCAAAATTTGTAGAATTTACGCTGGAACAGTTTTGGCAACACCACCATATTAGGGAAATAAATTTTATTTTTTTGAACTTGAAACAATCTGTTTTATCACACTTTTATATAGTATTTACCAAAGTAATTGACTTTCTAAGTTATGGTTTTAGTTTAATCATCACTAACATAAAAGATTTGAACCCAATCATGTAACTCTTATATCTAAAGACTATCATGCATATTATTTTGGCCAAATGCAAATGCATTCACAATGCAAGACTGGAGTTTGAGAGCATTATACAGAATCGCCATAACATAAAAATTATATATACACATATAAAATTGATAAACATATGTCGTAAACCATATGAATAATGCAATGTCCACAAAAAAACATGTAAGATGTAAGAATGGCAACAAGTGTGCTAAATCATGTACATTCGTAACAATTGGCAAAGACAAATATAGGAGCTTACTTTAACAGGCCAACAATATAACATTTAATTTTCAACCAATTTATACATAATTTTATAATGAGCAAACAATTAGAGTGTATATGGAGATTTCATAGTGAATTAAACAAGTAATTTAATGCTATTGACCAAAACACTCAATTGAACCCATATATGTCATTAAAATATTAAAAATTAGCAGATAGAGAGAGAAACAATAATTTGCCAAATTGCATCAAAATTATTCCAAATTCTCAACTATAATTCAAAGCCAAACTAAGTTTTGATAGCAATTGCAAGAATTAATTTTAATATACAATAATTTTCTAGATCTTGGCTTTGAATTATAGCATGAGATAAATGAAAATAAAGAGCTTAAATATATTATCATGAGAAATTATATAATTAAATGCCTGGAGTTTAAGATTTTATGCAATGTTGAATTCTCTAATTCTCAAAATTCCTGTAAAATTATTTGATCAACAATGTTATGAGATTGGATCTGCCTTTATCATAACGACTCTGACTCTCACTCTAAGAAAAGAACAATAATGTCTTAGTACTAATGGGATAACACAGACTAGAATTAGGTTATTAGAGTCTAGGAACCTCATTAAATACATTAAGTTGAGTCATAGATCCTACCCATCACTAGATTTATACCCAACTACCATCACAAGATCCATAACTTAACTAACCTATATTTAGGTCATAATACTATGCAAGTCCTGATTCCATTTGTCACTTTCATTTAAAGCCTATATGATAAAATTTAACATTATTACTATTTATAAATTAATGTAAAATCCACATTAAAAATTTCTAACAGAGAATTCTTTAACTTTTGATAAGCACAACATCATCTAATTTTTTAAAGGGGTGAAGTTGTTTTGATTTTTCTTAGAATAAATATTTTAATTACTTTTTTTATCTCAAAACATAAATATTTCTTAAATTAGGGTTAGGACTAGTAATAAATCAGGCTAATCATGAGCAACCTATGGTTTACTTATTACAAGCCTAGCATGACTGATTTATTTAATGAAATAGATCAAGTTTAGACCAATATATTTGTCCATTTATTAAATAGGTTTAACCTATTTAATTTCAGACTTGACTTGTTAGCTCACTAAACTAGCCTATTTAACTAATATATTACCTTAATTTAGTTTACTTAAATTAATTGATTAGTTATATTATAATTATTACTATTCTTTCATTTTTGTATCTTCTTTTTTTTTAAATTTAGTTATTAATATTCTAAAATTTTAAAATTCATGAGTAATGAATTTATATTACTGTCTTATTTAATCTTTTCATTTTAAATAAATATGATTATTATTTATAAAAGCAAAAACAAAATTTTGTTTAATACCTTATTTATTTAACAAAAGTATGATTCTTTTTGTATTGAGGAACCTACTATTGATGTATATATATACCTAAATTTATAAATTTATTAATAATTTATTTAGATTTTAGTAGTTATACCTCAAATAAGCTAATAAATTAGGTCAAATTTTTAAATTTTATAAATAAACTAAATTAAGTTAAAATTTTAATCAACAAGTAGATTATAAATCAGGTTCAAGTCAATAAACTTTGAAATAGGCTCGATCTATTTATAGTGAAATCTTACTTAACTTGAGTTATTTATACTTCTAATTGAGATAAATTGTATTAATTTTTAATTTTTTTATAAATATTTATCAACTGTTTCTTATTAATACGAGACTAGTTATTAAAACAAATAAAATCATATTATTGGCAATTGAGGTAAGGGTCACCTCAAAAATGTAAAACGGGTTGTGTAAAATCCTAGTAGGGTGTGTGTGTTTTTGTGTGTGTATGTCTCTATCTCGATGTATATGTATGTATAAAATGAGGATAATAGAGTAAATAAATAGAAAAATTATATAATAATTTGAAAATAATAAAATCATAAAAATATAATATAATTAAATTAATATTTTAATTAAAATATTTTCATAACAAAATAAGATATATTACATTATATTTATATTATTTAATAATATTTACATATAAGATATAATTAACTGAGAGGCACGTATAGGTACGGCCCACTGGACACGTAACTATTCCGACCTCTTCGAAGCTTGATGAGTCAATTATTGGCGTCTGAGAACTGGCTAATTAACCGGAGGACGCTTACTAATGATTAGCTCCACAGCATTGGTTGCGCTCAATTTATCGGTGGATACAAAAATTATATAATATATAATTAAATATCTGTTTAATCAGCTATTCTTTAAAAATTGAGTTTAGAAACTGCAAATCAACTGTCAACGTTAACATCTACTATAATTAGTTTCACTATGTATTCAGCTTTGATTTAATTAGTCTATCACTCTATGTAATAAATAAATTAATTTATAATTTATTAATCAAATTAACAAACTAATTTTTAGAAATATTTTATATATTAACTTATTAAAAAAATAAATTTTTATTTAATAAGTTACTTTAATTAACTTATAAATTACAACTTCTTTAAATTTTTCTATATCTATTTTTATTTTTTTATTAATTTCTAACTCATACTCTTCATAATATGAATATAGATATTACTTTTTTATAAAATATAATTAACTTAATATAATTATATCCTAATTTTAAACTATAAATATATAAATATATATAAATAAATATATAATACCATAAAATATAATTAAGTAATTATAACTCTATTATAAATAATAAAATAAAAATAATAAGTAAATAAATATATAAATTCTTAAATATAATTAATTAAATATTGGATATTATATTTTTATTTTTCAACATATTAATTGTATTAATATAATTTAATCTTCAAATAAATATGAATTATTTTAATTATATATTTATTTATATTAATATATTATTTTATGTTATTTTATAATTTAAATTTGTTTAATAGTTAATTTTGTAACTTATAAATTACAACTTCTTTAAATTTTTCTATATCTATTTTTTTTTATTAATTTCTAACTCATACTCTTCATAATATGAATATAAATATTACTTTTTTATAAAATATAATTAACTTAATATAATTATATCCTAATTTTAAACTATAAATATATAAATATATATAAATAAATATATAATACCATAAAATATAATTAAGTAATTATAACTCTATTATAAATAATAAAATAAAAATAATAAGTAAATAAATATATAAATTCTTAAATATAATTAATTAAATATTGGATATTATATTTTTATTTTTCAACATATTAATTGTATTAATATAATTTAATCTTCAAATAAATATGAATTATTTTAATTATATATTTATTTCTATTAATATATTATTTTATGTTATTTTATAATTTAAATTTGTTCAATAGTTAATTTTGTAAATTATTTTTTTATACAATCAACTAATTTATCAATTACCAATTACCAATTATAAACTATCAATTATTAATCATATTATCAATTATCAACTAATTTATTAATTATCAATTATTAACTAATTTATTAAGTATTGGGCAACTTATTGACTATCTACTAATATATCAATTATTTGCATGAAATAAAATCTATTTATTGTTGTAATTTAAGATGAGCTGAAAATACCTATGTTTAGGGCTAAAAATAGATGGGCTAAAGAGACTTCTGAAAATTTCAAACTTTGCATTTATTGAATGAAGATATTTAGTGTAAAATTAATTTTTTATTTGCATATTAAATGAATTGACAATAATAGACTTGTGCCATACACATATATCAATATTTAAACAACTAAAATAATATTTTTTCCTTTCTTTATTATTATTTGGTATCTGAGTTCTATTCTTAGCCTCACCTAGTGAAAAAAGATCGATTTAACTTATTAATCTATTTAAAAACCTACTTCATAAATATACTTTCATAAAATTGTCTAGGTCTATATAAAAAAATATATCATAAAATATATTATGTATAATTTATATATGTATATATTATATATTATATTATTTATAATTATATTAATAATTAAATAAACAAATTTGATAAGTCTACAAGTTAAATCTAATCAAAATCAACACAATTTATTTATTTAAATAAACCTATTTATTAACCTTGACTTAACTTGCTTAAATAATTAGATTAGACTAGTCTATATTATAAATAAATTAGATCATAAACTCTTGATAAACCATTTACTTGCACCCCTTGATTCCCAAATCGAACCAAGAATAATTACAATAAGTTACAAAACCTAATAATTTCTTAGAAATATATTATTCTTCACGGTAATTCACAACTTTTGCGTCTTCATGAGTGCATACATAGCATGATGAGTCAGATGCTAAGATTAGTTGAAAAAAAACATTAAGAACCAACAATAACATGCCCAAAGGGAATTTGTAAGCCTCACAAAACCATAAACCAACAAAATAGTTTCACTTGCATGCCTCCATAACAAAGTATTCACTCATAAACCTTGAACAACTCTTATGTATATGTTTCACCAAAACTGTAGTATGGCTAAAGGAGCTTTCATGTCTTCCAAATATGAATTTGAGCCAGCACATAATAATCAATCAATCCCACATGCTCAGCACCCAGATTCTTGCCACCAAAACACGAAAAAGGGGGTGGGGGCAGAGTTTGGGAGATGTTGGTCTCAAAATTGTATTCAGTAATGATAAAAAGAAATCCCCACTTTAAATTCTGGAATAAGAAATTTGGAAAGCAAATTTTAAAGATAACACCTTTAAAACAAGCAACAATTACCCCTCGTTTGGAACTACTACAAAATAAGAATTCAATTCATTTGAAGTTGAATTCATGTGTAAATTACACATGAATTCAATTTCAAATGAATTGAAAGAGGAGGGAAGAAAATCTCTATTGTTAGCAATGAATATCCAATATCACTTGAAAGAGGAGGGAAACACAGAAGCTGACAAAATGAATAACACCATGAAGTCCACACAAAACCAGCACTTGAAAAGCAGCAAAAGAAAGTATTGGCATTCAAACAGGATGGGATATCAGTATAAGAAATAGATTGCAACCATACTCTACCAAATTCGAGGGCAACAAAGCACAAGGCCCGTGTGTGAGGAAAAATGTAAAATAGAATAATAGAATGTATATCAAGTTGCCATACAGTGACTAAAAGTCAGGAGGCTAACCCAAGCTAGGGCAGAAAAAGAGAAACCGAAAATAAAGGGAACTTAACAAGAGAGAAACAAAAATACTTGTATCTCTCAGAAAGGCAAGCAACAATTTGCCAGATTCAAAAACCACAGGAGATCTTCCTTCGTGCCAAAAAGGTAAGTGAATTATTTGTCCCCTTGTGTACAGAGGGACTAATTGAAGAACCACACAGTTGAAATATGTGAATGACTTGAGCAAATAATCTCAACCATGGGTTTCTTATACAGTCGTAAATACAATCAATATCCTTAAATACAATGCTAATCGACATCTCTAAGAATTTGCTGATCACTAACTAATTACAAGCTGTCAACAATTAGGCCCATAATTAATTCCTAAATACTAGCATATATTTACAAAACATTTGACACTAATCAATACATTTAATACTATCCGACATTCCTCTTCAAGCTGGAGCAATTATATCATAAACACTAAGCTTGTCACAAATATACTCTGTCCTTGGACCTCGAAGAGACTTTTATATTAAAGTGATGATGAATAGACAAAATCCTCCATACACTAAGGACCGGATCTACACAGAAATTTATCAAAGTGATGATGAAAACACCTTTCCGGAAAGGTTTGTAACAAAAGGAAGCTCTCCTCTGTTTCAAATTATTATTATTATCATGTAAAATCACAAAACAATAACAGAAAATTGAAGAACAAAACAAAGAAAAACATAAGTCTTCATTGACTTATATCCTCAAAGTGCTTCAACACATTCTAAGAGAGATTAATTACAAAAGGAATCCAAATCTTAATCCAAATGAGAAACCATAAGAATCCTTAGGTTATCTGAAGGACAGAAAATGGTTCTCTCTAAATATAACAACCTGTCTTAATTGTCAACATGACACGCAAGGAAACGAAAAAGATTGTGAAAAGCATTGACTAAAACTAATGGATTGAGAGAAACAAAATATGAAAAAAATGTGTATAACATCTAGGAAATCACAGAAAATCTGAGAACATCTAGAGCATAACCAGAGAGGGAAAAAAAATTGAACACACAGACTGTCCTACATTCTGATGAACTATAGGTCATATCCAGATTAATGCAGGTAGTAATGACTAGTCTACTGTACAAAGCAAGAACTCAGGCAGCACATATCTCTTAAATAAATAGAGGGAAAATTAAATGCAATTAAGCCAAGACAGCAAATCATACTAATTTATTATTCTTTTTTCTGCAAAGCATGACTTTGGTTCCCCGGGGGCTTATTTGTTTCCACACTTTGGCTTGAAAGGTCAGACACGTATCTTTGTCTTTTGCCCGAAAAGTAATGTAGAACATTATACCACAAACGGGTTGTTTGTTGGCTTTGACAAGTTCAACAAATTCGTAATTTTCACCCTAGATATTTGGAATATAGAATGAGATTAGCTGAAAAAAATTAAAAACTCGAAAGTAAAAGCAATAGGTTTGTATATATTATCTACCTCATATTTAGAATTATACTCTGCCAGAGCTATTTTGCTCAAGTCTGTAAGAAGTTCAGGATCGTACTCTATACGGAAAGGCGAAATTCTACCCAACAAACAAGTTCCCTCGGGAACCGCATCCACATCAAAGCCCTGTATATATATTGAAAAAACTTCAATCATAATTCTAAACTGTGATTGCGGTTGCACAATAATAGACAAAGCAGACGTTGCGAACAAAACTAGGGTAAAACGCCGTTGCAGATCCAATTGCAATTGCAGACGGACTTTCAAACTACGTAAAAAGCTATGTATTCAATAAACCTAACCTCAATAATGAAGAAGTAACAAGGTTTTGTATGTGGCGAATACACATACCTCGCTCTCTCTGCACTGATTCACATATCTGCTGTATAACTCTGAAAAGCTCAACGGACGATCCGAAGGAACTTGAGTGTTTTGAGCGGAATCGGGATCAAAGAGCCAACACGGGACAATAATGTCTTCAGCAGAATCTTCATCGCTAACATGATGGTGTTCGATGTCTCGCGGCTTTGCTGAGAAAACGGCGGCCATTGGAACAGAACCAGAGCAGCGGATTCAAACTGACATGGGGGAAGAAGAGCAATTTATTTATATCAACCAAGAGTATTCTTTTTATATTAAATCGATTGATGATTGATGTGTTGGCCGTTATAGTTTTACTCAAATATTAATTAGGTTTTTATAATTTAAAGGTTTAGAATTTGGTTGTTATATTTTTTTATTTATTTAAATATAATTTTGATCTTTTAAAATATAAATTATAAAATTTTAATTTTTAATTTAAAATAATTTATTTTGATATTTTTAAATATTAAATTAATATTATTTTAACTGCCTTATTTAATTTTCATCAATTTCTTAATTTTATAAAATCATTTTTACCTACTATTTCTTTCACATTAACCGATTTATATATAAGCATGGAAGAAATTTTGTTATATAGGTTTTAAAATTTTTTAATAAAATTAATGAGTTACATATGAAAAATGAAATTATTTTAAGAGCTAATAGTTTATAATTTTTTTAAAAAATATGATTTATCAAAAAAATAATATGATATATGTCTAGAGATTAAATATGAATTAATTGAAATTGATAGAAATTACTCGACAAAAATCAAATGGTAAATCAAAATATATTATTTTAAATAAAGATTATTAAAATCATATCATTTATATTTTAAAAACTAAAATTACATTTGAAACATCTATTTTTTAATTGAACTAGCATTGTTTCCATGCTTTCACATGGATGCCCATTATTTTTTAATAATATAAATATAATTTTTTTTAGTATTACAATAATTGTGATATTACTATTTTTATATTAAATTATTGTTAGGATAAGAATATATTACTTTTTTCTTATGAGAATAGTTTAAGTAAGTTAGAAATTCAATATAAAATATATATTGATTGAATTAGTTGATCAATGTTCTAACAAAAGTATTTAAAAATTAAAATTAAATTTATATAAATTAATTTTAAAAATATTTTATGTTAATTTTTAACTAATATATTTTAAATAAAAAATTACATCAAATAAGATTTCGTAACTCAAGTATTGTATTTACAATTCGAATGTTAATATTATTAAATATAATAGATATAATAAAATATATTTTATTTGTAGTCCAAATAATAATAATAATATTGAATAATATAGATGTAAAATGATATATTTTATTTTACTATAAAATAGTATAAATAAATAAGTTATTAATTTAATTGTTGAATTATTTAATTACATATTATATTTTTAATTCTTTTATTAATTATTAACTCATAAATTATTCCTCTTTCACACTATATTTATTCTAGTTATTATTTAATAAAATAATTATTATTATTTATTACTATATTTATGCTAAATTTTATTATTTATATTAATAACTATGTATTTTATTTTATTAAAAAATATCATAAATATGTTGTTAATTTAATTTAATTAAATCTTTAGATAATTATTATATTTTATCTCTTATATTTTTGTTATAACTAACATATAGAATTATCAAAATGGGATAGATTTAACGAATTAGCCTAAAACTAATATAATTTTATTTGTTCTGAAACTAGGAATGGTATGAAAAATAATAATAGCAGCTCGATTTGACAAGAGATTAAGGCTTGTTAATCTAACCTAATAAAGGATTAGGAGTGATAAATATTAACCCCTCAAGTTATTGGATTAAATTCTTAATTTAATAATAATACTAAATAATAAATAATTGATTTATTATTATTAGGTTATTGGGATTGGTTAGCTTAACTTATTAAAGAATTGAGACTGGTAAATGTTGGCATATTGAATTTCTGGGTTAGATCATTAACTTGATGATAATAATAAGTAATAAATGATTAATTTATTATTATATATTTAATTTTTATATTTATTAAACTAATAACTTTGGGATATTCAAATTATACTTTAATATATATAATATTAAAATTATACATATGAGCAATATTAAATATTTTTTAATAATAAAATTAATAAATTTATATATTTAATATTATCAATATATATTATATAAATTTATCAAAATAAATAATTATATTAAAATTTGAATAAGTAAATTTATTTTAAAATTTTAAATAAATCATTTTGACATTAATCTTAAATATATTATATACATATATATATATATTTATTATCTTTAGCCATTGGACTAATTGACTGCAAATCGTTACACAGTGGCAAGGAAATCAAAGAAAACCATAGGGCCCGAAGAAGTGGGTCAAAGCAGAAGAGCCGAAAAGGAGTGCAATGGCAAAGCAAAATAATTTTTTTTTATTTTTTAATTATCTTGTGATGAAGCAAAAGGTGCAATTCAACACGTTATTTTTATAAGGTAAGGGGATTTACAATTGTTGGATCGGATTGAGTACGGTGATTTTGTCTATAATTCTTATTTTTTTTGTTCATATGTAAATTTCTTTTATTTATTATTAATTTAATTTAATTTAATTTGTAAGTACTAATATATGGCTATTTTTATTTATAATTAATAGATTTAATTTAAACTAGCCAAGGTGGCGATAGGAGAAAATTAAGACATGCACAAGTATAGCAAGTAAGAATTGGCAAGCAAAAATTCTATTTTTTATTTTTTGCATTGGTGAAAAACATGTAAAATTAAAAGTGGTATAACTAATAACTTATCATGAATGGGGGCTTGAAGGGGACAAGAACTTGAGCACACAGCACATACTCACATGGCGTGATGTGGTTGAGCCCAAAGCAAACGGCTTTGCCACTTTGGAAATTTTCCTATTGAGCAACATCCCTTTAGCCATTACTTCAACAGATAATTTAAAATTTTAATTAATATTTTACATATTTTAATCCACTATAAATATTTATGTCAGTCAAAATTAATTTACATAATAAATATTTATTCTTTCTCTTTTTAATCTCATTCCCATAATTTTCACAATTGTGATAACATTTTCATTTCTTTACAAGTATTAAAGATTAGAAGTGAACGTGGTGCATGAAGTTGTAAAACATTAAAATTTTCACTTCAAGGGAAAATGTGGGTGGCACTCTTCAACTCTTTTTAATCTCTACTTATATTTTATTTTTCTATTAATTTTTATTTATTTCAATTTTATAGTATTAGTTAATTCAATAGTTGTTATTCTTATTAAATTTAATATTAGTAATTTCATTTTGATATTATTAATAAATTTTAATTATGGATTTGAATGATCATAACAATATGAAAAATTATTTTGATAATTAAATTTTTTTAGAAAATATAGTTATTAATTTTTCAAATAATAATGTTACAAGTACTCCTTCAACACTACAATAATATATTTGTGCTATGAATTATGCTACAAAAATTCAAAAATCATGATAATTTTACTATTTATCATGGGAATAAAAAAATTTAAATAAATGTCCAAAAAATTAAAAAATTTATGCCATGAAAAAATTTTATTTATGACAAAATATCACTATGCCATGAATAAAGCTACAGAAAGACAATCTTCTTGGCAAAGTATCACTTATACTACGGAAAAGCTTTATTCATGACAAAATATCACTTGCACCATAAAACTAAGTTACGAGAGGACATTCTTTGTGGTAAAGTATCACTTGTGTTACGGAAAAATTTTACTCATAGCAAAGTATCACTTGTGTCATAAATTAAGTTATAAGAACACATTTCCTATGATAAAGTATCACTTATGCCATAAATTAAGTTACAAATGCGCATTTCTTGTAACAAAGTATCATTTATTATATTATATAAGTCAGAAAAATTTATTTATACTAAAGTATTACTTATGCCATGAATTAATTTCATGAATAAAATCATAATCAAATATATCATTTTTTGTCAGTATACATATAAAAAATATTATTTATATTAAGTGTAACATGTTGTAATATAGTAAACAATAAAAAATATAAATATTTATATACTATAAATGTTTAACAAATAATTAATTCATAAATTAATCAACTGATTAGCCTCATCAATTAAAATAAAAAAGTTATAGAACTTAACATTTTCAATTAACTGATTCATAAAATATATGTAAAAAGATAGAACACCAATAAATTGCATAATTATATACTTTTATTATTTTTCTTAAAATAATTGAAATAGGAATTAAATCCTAAATCTTAAGATACGTAAAAAAGAATTCTATTGTTAAGCTCTTAAGCATTTTTATTTACATGTATGCTAAATTTAATATTTATTAGAATGTAATTATTTTTCATAAATAATAAATAATTATTTAAATTTTCATTGATTAAATTTATATAATAAAATTAATATATATCAATAAAATAAATATTATAATATATTAAATATTGTATTATATAATTATTCAATGAATTTAAATTATATACATACTAAAATTAAAAATTAATAGGATTTACCTATACATATATATATAATACATATATATATAACAATTTTTTCAATTTATTATTTAGTTCAATTTTTAAAATATCAATTAAATAAAAAATTATTCAATATAAAATATTATAAAAATTTATTTTTTATCACATCACATTATTCTTAAACAATGTGTTAACAAATAAGATATCTATTATAAAAATAATACAATTATTATATTATATAAAAATAGTATAATTTATGAGATAAGTTATAACAAGTTTTATTATAGAAATATGTAATAATAAATTTTATATTCATCATTGTAATATTAACAAAACTTTTATTGAAAATTGAAAATAATAGTTATTTAAAATTATGTTAATTCAATAATAATAAAATTATTATATTAAAAAATTTTAACCAAATTATGTTTAAGGGAGTGATATATATAAAATAGTCTAAATTTTCATTTTTCATCTTTTATTAATTCCAATTGTATTAATTTCATTTCTCACATATATTTTGTAATATTTCTTTCCTTCTAAATAATAATTTAATTAATTTAGTCTATTCATTTATAATTTTATTGATAGGTTAATGACTTAATAAATGGAAGAATAAAAACTAAATATAAATAATATATGAGAGAAGAGATTAATATGAAAAATCTATGAAGATTGAATGATTTAACTTATATTTGTGAATAATAAAAATATATATTATTAATAAAAATTAAAAGTAAATAATTTATAATAATTTAAATTTTAATTTATAATTAAAATTTAAATATATGTACTAGTTCAAAGTTATGATTTATATGGATATTTACTTCATATAATTCAACCTTTATTGAAGGAATTTTAGAAAATAAAAAAAATTGCTTAAAAGATGCAAAAATTTTACTTTTATTTTTTAATAAATTAATTAATAATAATTAGTGAAAAATATTAATAAAAGGATAAAATTAACTAATTAATTATTTAGGAGAGATAAATTTGATATAAGATATTTGTAAAAGATAAATTTAATATAAGCAAAATTAATAACGAAACAAATGGAATTTAGTTTATAAAAAATTAATTTTTAAAATAAAATTATAAAATATTTTGGTATTAGTATATTTTTATTATATGTATTTATATAATATTTTATTATATAATTAATATCACATAATTATAATTTTATTTTTAAAGTCAATCGATCAATTAAAATTTTATATAAAATATATTGTATTATAATATTAAAAAAGTAAACTAATATAATGGTAAGGCATGACATTCCTTAACTTAGAGATTCAGGTTCAATTTTTGATAAATACAATTTATAATTTTTAAACAAATAGAGTTTCAATTATTTATCCTAACTAAATATGTGTCAAAAGCAGTAACAGATTTCAGTAGATATACAAATAAAATGATAGGATAACACTTAATTGAATTAACTAGATAATTAATTTAATTTAAATATATAAAAATTATTTTAGCTAATTATATTAGTTTTTATAATTATTTTATTTTATTTTTTACCATGATTTTATTTGTGGCAATATGAATCACTAGCCACGATAGCCATGAATGTGCCTTTCTTGCCATGTTTGTACTCGTGGCTAGAAGAATATATTAGCCATAAGTAAACTTGTGGCAAAAAAAATCATTTATATCATATGACTTTTTTTTATAATAATTTCCTTGCCACGCTTACTTGTGCCACGAGACCATTCCACCAATATTTCCATGGCTAAATAGCATAGTCATGAAAATTTTAATCTTATGCTACAATTTTAATTATGTTATAAGTGTTAATTTGTTATAGTGCAAGAACATCCAAATTTACATCATATCCTCTTCTTTCTTAACATCCATCTTCATAATATGCTTGTAGTCATAAAAATATAAACACTTTTGTATCATTATCCAATTTAGCAAAAAGATAAAAAAAAATTAAAATATGAAATCATTTTGATCTGAAAAATGTGGATGGTGTAGTTAAATATTTTACAAATATTGTCCAAAAAATGATAAGTATAATAGTTATAGTGGTACTAGTACAGTAAGATGTCATTATTCTTCTAAATATATATGTATTGTAAATATTTCAAGTGAAAATTCTAACATGCCTAGTCAAGATATTTGTGAGTATGAATTATGTAAATGAATTTGTCATGTTGAAATGCCTTTTAGTATAACTAGTCCTCTAAAATTAAATGCTTTTTTTTAACACTTCAATTTTTAATGGCTTGGTATGAGTAGGAATACTAGTGTAAATAAATTAAATTTTTTTTAAAAAAAAGTAAAAGATGATTTTAACTAACTTTTTTTTGAATTCAAATGTAGAGTTACACTTATATTTGGTATCTGGACATCGTCATTTCAAATGGGTTATGTTTGTATAACTGCTTATTATATTAATGATGATTTTATTTTACATAAAAGAATTATTTGTTTTAAACTAATTCCATTATCACATGATGCATTTATTATTGCTTTTTATATAATAAATACTTATAGTGAATACATGATATCAAATAAAATACTTTCAATTACTTTTGATAATGTATCTACTAATACTAATGCAATTGGATCTATTCTTAAAGCTCAATTTTTTCCCCTTAGATGTGCATATCATATTTTAAATTTAGTTATTTAAGATGTATCAAAAGTTATTTCTATATGTATACAAAATCTTAAAAGTATAGTTTTATATATCATATCATCACTAGCTAGAAAGCACATGGCACATGCTTATACGGTGTGATGTGGTGTGAGCCTAAAGCAAATGGCTTTGCTGCTTTGGAAATTTTCCTATTGAGTAAATATTTTATATATTTTATACCACTATAAACATTTATTTCAATCAAACTCAATTTATATAATAAATATTCATTCTTTCTCTTTTTAATCTCATTCTCATAATTTTCATAATTATGATACATTTTCATTTCTTTACAAGTATTAAAGATTAGAGGTGAAGGTAGTGCATGAAATTATAAAGCATTAAAATTTTCACTTCAAATAAAAATATAAGTGACACTCTTTAACTCTTTTTAATCTCTATTTATATTTTTATTTTTTAATTAAGTTTTATATATTTCAATTTTTATAGTATTAGTTAATTCAATAGTTGTTATTCTTGTTAAATTTAACATTAGTAATAATTTTCATATTATTAATAAATTTTAATTATGGATTTTAATAATCATAACAATATGAAAAATTATTTTGATAATCAAAATTTTTTTAGAAAATGTAACTACTAATTTTTCAAATAAAAATGTTACAAATACTTTTTCAAGTATGTCCGAATTTACATCATCTTTTCTTCTTTCTCAACATTCATCTTCACAACATGCTCATAATTGTAAAAATATGAACACTTTTGCATCATCATACAATTTAGCTAAAAGATCAAAAATTTTTGAAATATGGAATCATTTTGATCTAAAAAATATGGACGGCGTAGTTAAATATTTTACAAATATTATCTAAAAAATTATAACTATAATAGTTATAGTGATACTGATACAATAAGATGCCATTATTCTTCTAAATATATGGATATTGTAAATACTCTTTCAAGTATGTTCGAATTTGCATCATTTCTTCTTTTTTCTTAACATCCATCTTCACAACATGCTCATAATTATAAGAATATAAACACTTTTGCATCATCATACAATTTAGCTAAAAGATCAAAATATTTTGAAATATGGAATCATTTTGATCCAAAAAATATGGATGGCATAGTTAAATATTTTACAAATATTATCTAAAAAATTATAACTATAATAGTTATAGTGATACTAGTACAATAAGATGCCATTATTCTTCTAAATATATGGATATTGTAAATATTCTAAGTAAAAATTTTAACATCCTAGTCAAGATATTTGTGAGCATGAATTATGTAAATGGATTTGTTATGCTAAAATGCTTTTTAGTGTAATTAGTTTTTCAAAATTAAACACTCTTCTTTAACACTTTAATCCTCAATGGCTCGATACGAGTAGGAATATTAGTGTAAATAACTTGAATAAAATTTTTGAAAAGCATAAAATGATTTTAGCTAACCTTTTTTTTTTAAATTCAAAGGTAAAGTTGCACTTAGATGTGGTTGGACATCATTATCTCAAATGGGCTATGTTTGTATAAATATTAATGATAATTTTATTTTACATAAAAGAATTATTTATTTAAACCAATTCCACCACCATATGATGCATCTATTATTACTTTTTATATAATAAATACTTATAGTGAATATATGATATTGGATAAAATATTTTCAATTACCTTTGATAACACATCTACTAATACTAGTGCTATTAGATCTATTCTTGAAGCTCAATTTTTTTACCTTAAATGTGCATGCCATATTTTAAATTTAGTTATTCAAGATGCATTAAAAGTTATTTCTCTATGTATACAAAAGTTTAAAAGTATAGCTTTATATATCATATCATCACCAGCTAAAAAGTACGATTGGAAACAATTATGAGTCCAAATATCTAAGAAATCTAAGACACTTTTACAAGATATTTGTACATGATGGAATTTTACTTTTAAAGTATTATAATTTTGTTTATAATATAAAGATGTCATGGATACCTTTCATTCAACAAAAATTCAAGTTAATCATCACCTTAAAAAATATTGAATGAAAAATAGTATAAATTTGCTTACAATTTTTACAAATATTTTTAAAGCAACTAATTTTTTATTTAATTTTTATTATCCGACATCTCATTCAATACTTGGTGTTTTGCTTAATTGTAGTTCTGCATTTTTAAAATTTAGAAGTATTAATGGGTTTGAAATTATTATTAATGAATGTTTAATAAAATGGAATAAGTACTTTAGAAATATTCCTTACTTATATATTATAACTACAATTATGAATCTTAAAGTTAAATAAGAAAGAGTAAAAAAATTGTTACCAATGTATCATGAAAATATGTAATATGAACTTGACTTAAAGTCTTACATGAATGATATAAATAATTTATTATTAGAAATCTTTCAAGTATATAGTACAAAATTTAGTTCTTCATATTCATACATAAATTCTTCATCTTCTTCAAAGACAAATATCTCATTTCGTGATAAATATGATGACTTCTTAAATTTAACTGATAATATTCTCTTAATCAATAATGAATTAAGTTTTTATTTATTTACACATACTATAGCTAATATACTAAATTTTACCATTTTAGAATAGTGAAAAGCACAAATAATACAATATCATATACTTTCTCTTATGATACATAATATATTAACCCCTCCAATTGTCTTCAATAGTATCAAAAATTGTATTTTCTTTTGGTAAGTGAATTTTAGATAATAAATACTTATTTATAAATGATCAGAACTTAGAGATAGTTATTTATTTTAAAGGATTGGTTTGATATGAAAGATAACAACCAAACAATTTGGAAGAGGATGGATTATTATCGAGTAAATAAGATAATTAGAAATAGTGGCATATTTATATATTTTAAATTTACTTAGCAAAATATTTGTACTCATTTTATTTAATAGTAAAATTTTTTTAAACTAAGTCTTATGATTTTTACCCTTTTTAATAAGAATTTTTCATATTAAAAATGATTGTATTTTAATTTATTTTTTATTATTTTTAGTTCTATTAAATAATAACAATAATAATAATAATTTTTAAGTGATAATAATAAAATATAATTATATTTTATAATAATAATAATAATAATAATAATAATAATAATAATAATAATAATAATAATGAGGAGGAGGAGGAGGAGGAATTTTAATATAAAATTTAAAGTTTATCACTATTAATTAATAACTTAAAATTTTCATATGTGATTTTAGTTACAAGTTTTTATTATACCTCAAACATAAACTTAACTTATTTAAATTAAATAATTTTTATAAATAATTTTTTTATGAGTGGTTAAAATATTTTTAGTGAATATTTTCTTTTATGTATTAAAAGTAACAAGATTTTAATTTAAAATTTTAATATACTAAAAAGTTACTAATATATCCTAAGAAATTGGTAATAAAATAACATTAATATTTAAAAAATTTCTTACTTTTTTAATAAATAATTAATATTTAATCTCTTTAAAATTTAAAAAATATAATTTTTATTTTAATTATCTCAATAAATTTATTTTAATTTCATCCTTTTAATAAATTTTGAAATAATAATAATTACATGCAATTATATTCAATAATAGTAATAGATTTTAATTAATTAATGATGTAAAATTAATAATAAATAAATAATTAACATAAAAATAATAAAATATAAAAGGTTATAAAACTCATTTAATAAATGTTGACTTGGAACTAGGATTGAGATTGATATTGTACCAATTCAATCTAACTTGATCTAGTGAAAAAGTAGCTTGGTTTGGAATTAGTTTGATGTATAATTTTTGCTCATTAAGTTAGCTTAATAGAATTAGGATAGCCTATTTTGACAAGTCTACTAGCATACTATCCCTTTTATTTCCCATACTCATTTTAGTTATTGTTTAATAAAATCATATTTATTAATTAGTATTGTATTTATGCTAATAATTATTTTTTATGTTAATAAATATTTATTTTATTCAGTTATAAAATATTATAAATATTCTTTAACGACTTAATTCTTTTATTATTTTATAACTTATATCTATTCCTCTTTCTTTTGGTACTCATCCCGATTATCATTTAATAAAATAATAATTGTTATTTACGACTTTATTTATACTCATAATTATGTACTTTATTTTATTATAAAATGTTATAGATATGTTATTAATTTAATGTAATCTAATTATTTAAGTATATATTATATTTTTAATTCTTACATTATTTTATAATGCACATATCATTTCTCATTTTTTTGGTGCTCATTCCATTTATAATTTAATAAAATAACAGCTATTATTAAAAGTTGTATTTATGGTTATAGTTATTATTTACCCTAATAATTATATTTTCATTTTATTATAAAATATTATAAATTTTCATTGAATTATTTAACGACATGTCATACTTTTAACAATTATTTTCTTTTATAACTCAAATATTAATCCCCCTTTTTCTCATATTCATTCATGTTATTATTTAATAAAATTATAGTTATTATTTACTATTTTATTTATGTTAATATTTATTATTTACACAAAAAAATATGTATTTTATTTTTTAAAAAAATATTATAAATTATTTTTTAATTTAATTTAATTGAATTATTTAATAATATTTTATAAGATTAACACTTATATTATTTTATAACTCAAAGAATATTCGTCCTTTTTTCCCTACCTGTTCTAATTATTATTTACTATTATATTTATACAAATAATTCTTATTTAAGCAAATAATTATGTATTTTATTTTATTATAACTTATTATAAATATGTTATTATCTTACTGTAATTAAATTATTTAAATACATACTATATTTTTTACTCATTTATTATTTTATAAGTTATGTACTATTCTTTTTCTTTTTGGTACTCATTTTAATTATTATTTAATAAAATTATAATTCTTATTTACTTTTCTATTTATTATAATAGTTATTATTTACTCTGATAATTATATATTTTATTTTATTATAAATATATTATTAATTTAATTTAATTATATTTTATATTTTATATTTTTAATTCATATATTATATTACAACTCACATATTATTCCTCTTATTTTTAGCATTCATTTTAGTTATTATTTAATTAAAATAATAATTATTATTTATTATTGTATTGATTTAAAATTTTATTTTTACACTAATAATTACATATTTTGTTTTATTAAAAATTTCTTAAAAAAAGAATAAAGCGTAGAAAAATGGCGTGAAAATTTTGGAAGCACTAAATAAATAGATTATACAACAACAATGACATTAATAATACCAATTAAATATTAATAGTCAACAATATTAAATTGATAAATATTATTACCGGTAAGTATGAAACAAATATATTACCAGTAAATATTAGGAATTTACAAAAAAATATATGATAAAATAAATAAAAATAAAAAATAGTGTATGAGTTATTAAGTAGTATGAATTAAAAATATAACAAGCATTTTAATTTTTAATTAAATTAAATGCTTAATGTGTTTTAAACATTTTTATATAAAAATAGATTGTATATATACTACTCAAAGATATTAATGTGTTGTAACTAATAAAAATAAAAAGAATTAAAGTAATTAAAATATTATAAAAATAAAATATATGAAAAAAGTCCAAAGCAAGTTCCGAATTCAAATAGTAACCCTTTTATTATATTATTATAATAGTTAAAGACAAAAATTTGAGAAAAGAATAATTCAGTCAAACTATTAATATAATATAATAATAATTTAATAACCCAAAAAAAATAACTAATATATTAACACGACAAAGCTAGAACAGAAAGAAGACCAATGCATTCTTTTGCATGATAAATAAATTAATTTATAATTTATAAACTTGATTAATAAATTATAAAATATTTTTAGAGATATTTCATGTACTTATTAAAAAAATAAATTCTAATTTAATAAGTTACTTTAAATAACTTATAATTTATAAGTTATTATTTCTTTAAATTTTTTTAAATTTATCCTTATTTATTTTTGTTAATTTAAAAATCATGCGCTTTTATAACATAAACCTAGATTTTTTTCAATAATGTAATTTCATTCACACTAAAATCTTAACAAACAAAAATAAATAAATAAATAAATAAATAAATACATAATATCATAAAATATAATTAGTTCAGTTTCAGCATTATTGTATCTTATTATAAATTATAAAAAATGCAAATATATATATATATGTAAATAAAGTTATAATATCATAAATATAATTAATTATATTTTAAGTAATTATAATTTTATTATAAATAATAAAATAAAAATTATATAAATAAATATGTAAGTTCATAAATTATAATTAATTAGATATTAAATTTTTATTTTTATTTTGAATATCTTATTAGTATAATATGATCTTTAAATAAATATGAGTATATGTCTATTTTTATAAATATGTCATTTTATATTATTTTATAATTTTAATAGTTAATTCTGTAAAATACTTTTTAGCTATCCATTATATAAGAAATATACTTCATTAAAATCTCACCAGGGAAAGATCTAATGGGATAAAAACGCAAATGAAGGAAAATAAGTACACCAATTCTTTTACACTTCCCTGTTCACAACATCATTAAAATTTTTTGAGCCAATGCATTCCAATTTTGCATGCTGTTAATAAATATGTAGCATTATGTTCCATATCACTTGTATCTTACGATATGTACATCTATTATATTATATATATAATGACTGCCTAACTTGATCGAAGATATAGCAATATAAATTCTTCTTTAATCAATGTGGTATCTGGAGCCTTTTTAGTATCATTTTTTCATCCTAATCAACAAAAAAAAGCTTTTTCTCTCTTTTTTTCTCCCTTTCTTTTTTTATTTTTTATAAATGACTAAAGTCACGGTAAGGCTGGTGGTAATTTGAGCCACATATTAGTGGAAGCCCAGATCGTAAAGGTGTTGTTTGATGGAAATGTATAGAGGTCAAGGAGAGCAATGAGGTGTTGTTTGGTGACATTGAAGTAGTTTTAGCCATCAGAAGAAGGATTTGGGCATATTAGAGATAGATTATGGTGAGGCGATCCAAGAGAAATGAGGCGTGACTCATACGTGTGTGGTGAATGGTGGCTTATGAAGACCACACGTAGAGGAAATTGACAGTGTGTGGCAGATTGACAAGCAGCGGTCTCCATTGAGGCATTGTTTCACAGGTTTCTAAGTAACCCTGTGAGGTTAATTTTGTGATTTTATGACTTCAAGTAGTATTTTCTATTTTTTAAGTAATTTTTTAGTTTTTTAGTTTGCTAGCAAGATAAATTTATTCATTGTGGATGCTAGTTCTGGTTTGACAAACAAGTTTGGGGTCTTAATAGTCTAGAAAATTCAAAAAAGGAACTTAGGTTTAATTTTTCAGAATTACTACTAGTTAGTAGGAAAATAGTAGAATGAAAATTAGATGTTGAAGGACAACAATATGTTACCTAGAAAAGGGTGATTGAATATTATTTTGATAAAGTTCGTATGACACATCATCTCATTCAAGAATCACCTATAGATGATTCAGACCAACAATGGATTGTAAAAGATCATTAGTTATTCAAGTTGGTGTGTTACATTTTAGCTACTATAGTTGAGGGTAACACTGCTCATTGTCATACTATTAAGGAGTTATGGGAGTCTATTGAATCTCTATATTTAAAAAAAGATTATTTGATCTAGATATATGATTTGACTATGCCCTTGTTTCAATTAGATAAAAAAGGTAAGACCAATGCTTAAATTTATACTGAGTTCAATCACATTTATGAACAATGAAATTCTCTTCTACCCATTACTAGTAATGTTAATGAAATGTATTTTTAGCAAGAACAACTAGCAACTTTGTGTTATTTAATGCATTTACTTCCTAAGTTTAGCATAACATGTTAACAGATTTTATCTAGTTCTGAGCCCTTAACTTAGAAAATAGATTATTATCGAGTTCAAAGAGCATCCAAGGATGTCTCTTCCTCTTCTTCATCTTCAAATGTAAATGAATTAGCTGTATTAGTTAGCTAGGGCACTTGAGGTGGTTGTGATAATACTAGAGGTGGTAGGGGAAGAGGAAGAGGGTGAGGTAACTCTAATAAAGGAGGAAAAGGGGGAGATTCAATTTTAACTTGTTATTATTATAAAAAATAAGGACACATCAAGAAATTTTGCTTGAAATTGGTGGAAAAGAATACCTAACAATCTAGGTTTACACATACGCCACAAAAATTAGAAAATAATGGTAAATTATTTTATAATAGTGAATATGCCAAGTATTTGCAATTGAAGGCTTTTTTACAATCGTCACTTATACAATCCACTATCACAATAGTTCAAACAGGTAATATCATTACATGTCTCTTCAATTCCAATTCTATATGAATAATTGATTCTAGGGTCACTAATCATATGATAAGTCAAACAAGTATCATGTCTTCCTTTAATGTCTCTTATCCTTCTCATGTTACTCTAGTAATCGATCTACTACTTCTATTATTAAAAATAACATGGTTAATGTTACTTCTAATATTTCTTTATCTAATGTTTTATGCCTCTTGAACTTTTCATTTAATTTACTTTCAGTTAGCTAAATTACACATATTTATTATTATGGTATTTTTTTTCTTTCCTGGTTATTATGTATTTCAAGATCTGTTGACAAAGAAGATTTTTAGTAAGAGATTTGAATATGAGGGATTATACATATTAGATGATAAAGTTACTCAACCAATTACTGTTACTGCTACCTCTACTCCACATTAGTTGTACTATCGTTCTGGCCACCCTTCATTAATATCTTTGCGAAAGTTATGTCCAAGTTTAGAAGCAGTTTCTCATTTAAATTGTGAGTCTTGTCAATTTACCAAATAGCATCATTAGTCCTATATCTTTAGAGTTTATAAGAAGGTTTCATCTTCATTTAAGTTAGTACATTGAAATATTTGAGGGCTTTACTTAATTGTTTCTAAGTCAAGTTTTAATTATTTTTTACTTTTGTAGATGATTATTCAAGAATGACTTAGCTCTATTTAATAAAAAAATCATTCAAATTTATTTAATATTTTTTATACATTTTATCCTGAAGTTACAAATCAATTTCATATAATTATTCATAATTTTCAGAGTGATAATGCTAAGGAGTTTTTTTTTTGGCATAATTTTTAGCTTACTTATTACAATATGATATAATTCACTAGTCTTCTTATATTGTTACTCTATAATAAAATGAAGTAGCTAAAATAAAAATCTACCATTTAATAGAAGTTGCTCGTGCCTTTTTGTTTCAAATGAAGGTTCTTAAAGTTTTTTGGGCAAATGCTATTTCTATAGCCTGTTTTTAAATAAATCGTATGCTTTCTTCAATTCCTAATAGTTAAGGACCCTTTTCTATTTTATTTCCTTCTAAATATTTATTTCTTGTACCCCTATGTATTTTTGGTTACACATGTTTTATTCAAGATAATCATCCTTAAGTATCCAAATTGGGTCCTCGGTCTTTGAAATGTGCTTTTCTTGGATACTTTCATACTGAAAAAAGGTATAGGTGTCTTTCTCCTGAGTTGAATCATTATCTTGTATCTTCTAATGTTACATTTTTAAAATTTATCCCATTTTTTGGGCCTTTGCCATCTTTCTTCACCTTGTCAAATTCAAAAAATGTTGATGAATACTTCCTTGTGCCTTCCTCTTCATAAGATTAAAAAATCCTTCTAAAATAAAATTGGGTTTGACCTCTCATTAACTATGTTTATTCTCATAGAGTGTAGGTACCACCAACAACTCTTCCACTAAATAAGACATGGACATCTGATTCAAACTCCATTTTAAATGATTTGCTAGCTCTGTCTTCTCTATCGATTTCTTCCTTAACAGATCCTCTTCCTATCCTTTAATTTGGATCTCCTTATTGCTTATCATAATGGTACCTATACTTGTACTAAAAAGATAACTCTAGCCACCCTTATTCCATTTCTAACTATATTTCCTATTTTTCTTTACCTATTTTTTCTCGATCATTTATTACTTCATTAGACAATATTACTATTCCTAAGTCATATTTTGAAGCTTTTTTTCATAGTGGGTAGCATGCTATTATGAAGGAAGAAACAATAACTCTTGAAGTAAATCATACATGAGATCTTGTACTTTTACTTGATGGTGAACAATCCATTAGTTACAAATAGATATTTACTATAAAAGTGAATCCAAATGGTTCTATTGCTCATTTGAAAGTACGTTTAGTAGTTAAAGGATATGCTTAAACATATGGTATTGATTACTCAAGAACCTTTTCTCTTGTGGTCAAAATTATTTTTGTTTGATCGATTATCTCTTTTACTACTACTAATAACTAGTCTTTTCACTAGTTAAATGTTAAAAATACTTTTTTACATGGAGATTTGCATAAAGAAGTGCATATGGAATAAACACCTGGATTTGTTGTTTAAAGGGAGTATGGAAAGGTAATACATTTGAAAAATCATTATATGGGTTGAAAAAATCCTTTCGAGCTTAGTTTGAAATATTTAATGAAATGGTTACAGAATTCGAAATGAAGAAGGATGATCATGATCACTCTATACTTTATAGGCAGTCTAATTTAGGATGTCTTCTTCTAACAGTATATGTTGATGATATTGTGATTACAAGGAGTGATAAACTGGCCATTTCACAATTGAAAACTTTTCTTGAGGCTAAATTCTAAACTAAAGACCTAAGAGCACTTCGATATTTCTTAGGCATTGAGATTGCTCAAGGAAGGAAAAGGATTTTCTTATTTCAACAAAAATATATGCTAGACCTCATGAATGAAACAAGGATGATTAGTGCTAAACCATGTGAAGCCTTTATGATTATAAATGTTAAGTTTAATCTAGAAGATGAGGAGTTACTTAAATATCTCGAGCAGTATAGTAGATTGGTAGAAAAATTGAATTACCTTACTATAACTAGGCCTAACATTGCCTTTTTAGTAAGAGTGATTAGTCAGTTTATAAACTTCTTAAGGACCTTTCACTGGGATGCTCTTACATAGATTTTTAAGTATTTCAAAAAGGCATTTGGTCGAGGAGTTTAATATAAAAATCATGGTCATTATAGAGTAAAGGTTTTTTCTAATGTAGATTAGGGAGGATATCCTATAGATATGAGATTTACTTATGGGTATTGTGTGTTTGTTGGAAGAAACATTGTGTAATAGAAAAGTAAGAAACAAATAGTTGTATCTCACTCTAATGCAAAGTTTGAATACCGAGCTATGGCTCATGATATATCTATACTTATGTAGGTTGCTTACTTTCTTTAGCAACTTAGCATCAAGACTCATAAGATTATGCAATTGTAGAGTGATAATCGAGCTGCTGCTCATATTGCTTCAAACTAGATTTTTCATGAACAAACTAAGCACATAGAGGTTGATGGTCATTTTGTTAGGCAGAAGTTATAAAAAAGGGTTATCAGTCTTAAATATATTAGAATTAGGGAATAATTAGGTAATTTGTTTACTAAAACTTTTCTAAGAAAATAAGTTAATGAAATTTATAACAAGATAGGCATAATTAATATCTATAGCCCAGCTTGAGGGGAAATTTTAATAGATAGATAGCATTATGTCCTATATTGCTTGTATCTTATGATATGTACATCTGTTATACTATATATATAGAGACCACCTAACTTAATTAAGGATATGACAATACAAATTCTTTTATAATCAACATATACTAATCTTTCTAATGTTAAGGTAGGTAGTGCCTTAGTAAATAGGTATACTAAATTATCATTTAAACAAATTTATTGAACATCATTATTGCCTTTCTTTTGAAGATCATAGGTGAAGAAGAATTTTAGTGAAATGTGCTTCATTCGATCTCCTTTGATATATCCTTCCTTCAATTAAGTTATACATGCAGCATTATCTTTAAAAAGTATAGTTGGAGTTCTTTTGTAAGAGGATAGCCCACATGTCCCTTAAATATATTGAGTCATAGACCTCAACCAAACACATTCTCGACTTACTTTATGAATTACTATAATCTCTACATAATTAGAAGATGTGGCAACAAGTGTTTATTTGGTGGAATCCCATGAAATAATTGTATTACCACTTGTAAATAAATTGTCCATTTGAGATTGAACTTTGTATGGATTAGATAAATATCCAATATCTACATAAACTATGAGCTTTGGTTTAGATCCATTGGAGGTATCAAAAGACATGTTTAATTCCATTCCAATGTCTTTGGATTAGAGAGGAACTAAACTTTACTAACAAGCTAACAACAAAAGCTATATTAGTTCTTATATTATTAGCAAGAAACATCAGTGTACCAATAGTACTAAGATATGGTACTTCAAGACTAAAAACCTTTTCATTATTATCTCAAGGTTGAAAAACATCCTTTTTCACATCAAGTGACTAAACAACCATTAGGGCACTTAATGAATGTGCTTTATCCATATAAAATCTTTTACAAATATTTTGAGTATAAGTTGATTAATGTATAAAAATTCCACCTTTCAAATGTTCGATCTGTAAGCTGAGGTAGAACTTTATTTGTCTAAGAATTTTCATTTAAATTTTTTTCTTTAAACAATTAACTGCTTTTTAAATCTCTCTAGGAGTTCCAATAATATTCAAATTATTAACATATACAATAATAACTGCAAATCTAGAATTTGTTTAACTTATGAAAACATCTAGATATATTTGGTCATTTTTATACCTTTCCTTTAATAAATATTTACTAAGATGATTATACCACATTCGTCTAGATTGCTTTGGTAATTTAATTAAATAAAGTTCCCAAGACTTTTAATTACATGCTTTAAGCATCTTAAATCTTCTAGGATTTTTATGTAAATGTCATGATCAAGTGAGCCATATAAATAGGTTGTAACAACATTCATAAGATGTATATCAAGTTTTTCATGTACTACCAAACTAATGAGATAACGAAATGTGATTGCATCCACCGCAAAAGAATAAGTGAACTCATAATCAATTCGAGCTCTTTATGTAAAACCTTATATAGGGATGCAAATATGTATAGGATTAAATGTCCTATAGTCTTATTTACTTGTAGTCCTTTCTTTCCTCCTTGATTGGGCAATTTTTTCCATTTTAAATCAAATGTAAAAAGATATTAGGGTCTGTTATTAAAAATTATTTTTTATTTTTTTATTTTTTGTTTGGCAAACTATTTTAAAAATCATTATTTTAATTCTTATTTTAAGAAAATAAAAAATAATAAGTTTTAGAAGTTTTCTGAATATTTTTTCTTGATAGTAATTTTATAATTAAATGAAACTCTTGCTTATTTGTTTCATCAAACATTATCTATTCATTATTTTTCTTGAATTCGAAAATAATTTTAAAAAATAATTTTTAAAAATAACTTTTTTTAAAATAAAAAGCAAAAACACATCTAAACATTCTCTTTATTTTCCATTATGGAAAGTTACAAAATATATATCTACTATAAAATTATTCTAAATTTAGTTACCAATTAAAATTTACAAACCACAAAGAGTTATGTTTTGGCATTAAATTTTTTAATAGTTTATCTTGTTCAAAAATGATTAGGAAGACAAAATGTTAACAACTCCTGCTTAAATAGAAGTTTTCCAATGAATAGGGAATGAACAATTCTTATATTGATATTGCCCAATGGTTTTATCTTGCTTGAATGTCATACTGCATCCTTTTATTGGTTTTCAAGTGCTAGTTTTGTGTAAATTTCATGTTGTTATTGTACTCTATCGACTTCTGCGATTCCTTCCTCTTTCAGGTAATATTGGATATTCAGCTGACAATGCAGATTTTCTTGCAACTTTTGACTAAATGTGGCTTGTTTTAGAAGTATTATCTTTGAAGTTGTTTGCTTTTCAAATTTGTAATTTCAGAATTTCAAGTAGGGATTTCTCTTTGTGCATTATTGAAAGGAATGTTGAGACTAATATTTCCTAACTCTTCCCCCACATTTTTTGTCCCTTAGTGGTAGGAATCTAGGTGCTAGGCATGTGGGTGTGGTTAATAATTATCTACTGGATCAAATTCATATTTAAAAGGCATGAAATCTCCTCCATTTCTACGATTGCTCTATAACTGATCACCTATATTTTACTTTCATTGTGCATGTTGGTCTTCTCTTTTTCAAACAAAGGTGAATGAAGTGGAAGGCAAACAATAGTTGTTTAACATTAGTAGACATTTTTTTTAACAATATTTAATTTGTTTCATTTTTGGTTTGTGGTTTTTTTGGAAAAGCATATATATATATATATATATATATATATATATATATATATATTTGCAAATGGAAAAACTATCATGCAATATTTGAGTAGATTTGGGATTTTTTTTTCTTTTGGAAAGACATAAATTTTTTTGCAAAGTGAAAAAATCACATAAAATTTCTATTGGAAAAGCATGATTTTTTTTAAAATGGAAAAACTCATGTAATTTTTAAGTAGATTTGGTGTTTTTTCTTTTGCAAAATGGAAATACTTGTGCAATTTTTTAGCTAATTTGGGGCTTTTTCCCAATTTGGCTTTGCAATTTTGGTCGATTCCAATTTTTTTCTTCTTTGTTTTTCAATATTTTGTTTCTTCAGAAATATTGGTTGTTGAAACTACTTTCAAATTAAAATTTCATGCTCTTCCAAACGTGAATTGAAGAAATTATAAGAAGAAGTAAAGAGAGGAAGTGGGGTTGGGCGGTAGTAAGAGAGGAAGGTTGTAGAGTTGATAAATTAGTTAATAATTTATAATTTGTAATTAATAGTTGATAATCAATAAGTTAATTGATTGTGTTAGAAATATTTTACAAAATTAGTTAAATTAATTAAAATTTTAAATAACATAAAATAATATATTGATAAAAATAAATATATAATTAAAATAATTTATATTTATTTAAAAATTAAATTATATTAATATAATTAAGAATCTTAAAATAAAAATATAATATCTAGTATTTAATTAATTATGAATTTATATATTTATATAATTTTTTATTTTATTATTATTTATAATAAAATTATAATTACTTAAAATATAATTAATTATATTTTATGATATTATTTATTTATTTACATAGATATTTTTATATATTTATAATTTAAATTAAGATATAATTAGGTTAAAATTAAATTAATTATATTTTATAAAAAAATAATATTTAAATTTATATTATTAAGGGTATGAATTGTAAATTAATTTAAAAAATAAGGATAAATTTAAAAAAAAATTAAGAAGTAATAAATTATAAATTATTTTAGATGATTTATTAAATTAAAAATTATTTTTTATTAAATTAATATGTAAAATATTTTTAAAAATTAATTTATAATTTATTAATTAATTTTTATTGCATGAAATGGAGTGAAAAAGTGAGTAAGTGCTAAGGGTGACAGACACGGAGATCTCTCTTTTACATTTGCGGTTGTTAGTGGTGTTCATCTTACTTAAATCTACCCAGATTTCTTTCTCGATGTTGGAGACGCACAACAGCGAAGAATCACCTTATTTTTAAAGTTTTTTCAATTAATTTTTATATGATAAATCTTAGAAGGCTAACAAAAGAAATTTTTTTCTTTTAAAATTTTCAATTATTTTTATTTTATTTTTTATGATAAATTCTAGAGATATGACAAATTTATTATTTATATTTTCTATTAAATTATCTTCATTTTGTTTTTTTAGATATATCTTATCTAATATATATATATATATATATATATATATATATATATATATATATATATATATTTAAAAGAATTTATTAAGAGATAAGTTTTTCAATATTATAAATAATAGCTTGAGAAAAGAATTCAAACGATTATGCACATTTTTTGAAATGATGATGATATCTATTAATGATTTTAACATAATATTTTTAATTAATAATGAATTTTTTGATAAATAATTAATAATAATTTCTGTTAATTATTTTAAATAATATTTTCTAAATAAAAATTATTTATGACCTTCTAAATGATAATACTTTTAGAAGATAATTTCTTTCAATTATTAAAGTATTAATAGGAATTATAAATTACAAGAATATATTCTTCTTTTTGAAAAGGATAATTGATATTAATTAAATTCTTATTGTATCCCTGTCCTAGTTATTATCACGTGACTGACGTAAACAAATGAAAAGTTGACGGCAAAGGTAGTAGGTGCAATTTTTGTATTAAAAGCAAGGGAGGTGAAGTGAATTTTCTTAAAATAGAAGGGAGTCGTGTGTAATTAATCTTAATTTTAGGGAGGTCAAAATAATTTACTCAAACTTAAATCTGGGCATTGTTCCTTTGAATATTTGATGATCTATGTATTAATTCTCTGTTTTTGTTAGGCAAAAAGGCAGTATTCTTAGCCATTGCACATGAATGGTAGGGGAGAATGAATAAGATGAGTCAAGAGTCTAATGTTGGGTTTAGTACCGCAGGATGGAAAGTGAAATGATAATTTAATAATTCTATTTGGTATAGTATAGAATAGAGTTCATTATTTTTTTTCATTTGGTATTTCAAAATAATATAGAAATAAAGTGAAAAAAAATAATGATATAGATGATATAATTTAATATAATAAATACATATGACATAATCAATGACTAAAAAATGTTACATTTATAATTTTATAATAAAAATATAATTAACAAAAAAATTTATAGTAAAAGCATGAAATTTTAATTTGATGACTTTTTTTTCCACTATTTGAAAAATTGGACCAAGCTAGCTAGTTGAGTTAAAAAAATTGTGAATCGATCACTTGACCGGTTTGGTTAACCTTTAAAATTAGTTTCAAGAAAACTGGTGAACCAATAATAAACTAGTTAAACTATGTGAATTGATTATGGTTCTTACAGTTGATCGATTTTTTTTAAAATTATTATTGTTTAAATTTTTATAAAAATAATATTATTTTTGTTTGGTATCGTGTATATATTCAAAGTTTAAAGTTTCAAATAATAAAAATTATCTTGTATATATAAATAAAAGACATATAACCAAAAAATTAGGTTCAATATTAATTTTTTTGGGATAATTTAAATTATAAATTTATAAAATTTTGAAATTATTTGAATTTTTTAAAAATATTTTCATATTTTATATACATAAATTTAACTTTATAATAACTTAATTATTTTTAATTATATATTTATATATTAAAACTTTTACTTTACACTTTATATTATAATTTCGATTCGACTCCAATTCGACCATTAAACCTTGAACTCCTCTCATTTTCAATTCAATGACCGATCTAGTTTTTAAAATATTATTTTTTATATTAAATAATATTATCTAAATAATACATAACTATTTATTTTATTTTAAATTTTATTATCAAAATTTTATTATTGGAATATTTTTATAATAAAAATATTAAGGATTTGATATTATTTTATTATTTATCACTAAAGAATAGTATCAAAATACATAAAAGATATAAAGAATAAAAGAAAAGGTAGAGACTTTAATATATTACTGATGTAATGGTATGCTAATGTATCATCAAATTTAACTATATATTAAGTTTTCTTTTTTTCAAAATCAAATTTGATATATTATATGATGACATATTAACGATTAAATTTGGTGGTACACTAATACATAGTTGCATTAATGGTGTATCATAAAATGCTTATTTGTTTGGTGTTTTACTTTAAGTAAAAAGAAATTTTTTGGTGTTTTACTTTAAGTAAAAGGAAATTTTAAGTAAAAAGAAATATTTTCTTTTCTAAATGGTGTTTTACTTTAAATAAAAAGAAATTTTATTTCATTTATAATTTTTATTTTAATTATATTTATGCTATTATAAAATCCATTCAATTTAGTAAGCACTTTATTTTATTTATCCCAAAAACACATTATATAAAAGATTTAACCTTTTTTAACATTGTATTTATCATGATATTATTAAAATTTATTTTTTAATTAAATTTCATGTATTTTTTAATACATTTTAAATAAATTAAAAATTATTATTTTTAACAAAATTTTTAGATAATATAATTTATTTATAAATAGCTTAAAATTATTTCTATTAAAATAGAATAAAATAAATTTTAGAAATGTTACATGTCAAACGATCTTGAGAATGAGTAATTTCTATTTCATAATGTCCATGAAAGAAACATTTTATTCATTCCTATTTGCATTCATTTCATCTTATTGTACTACATAAAACATAAATGCATGTAACATTAAGAGATGATTTAATGTTGTTTAAATGTTTTCAATAAAGAAGTGCCATTTTCCAAACAAGAATAGGGTTCAAAGTAATTAACCTTAGACTAGACATAAACTTTGAAAAGGGAAACACAATTTGCCATTTCCTTTTCTGTAATGGCATCATGTGTTATGTGTGGTAAAAGTTGCATTTCTATACTTCCTACTAGTTTCAACAATAATTAGAATGCACATTGATTTAATTAGCCCATAAACATGTAATTTAGGATGAGACTTGATAAAAGCCTCTTATTTTGAGCCATACTTTTATGGAAGGCTAAAAGTGACATAAGCGATAGTGAATTTTTAAATTTTCAAAATTGAGTGAAAGAGTTTGAGTTAAAATTAATTTTTTTTATATTAAACAAATTGGTACTAGACTTGTGCCATGCACATAAATAATCGATCATAGTAATGATAATAATTTTTTTTATGAAGACAATAAACTTAAGTCTAGTGTAATTACTTTTTTTTAATCACCCATATCTTAAGCTTGAAATTTGTTATATAAGTATCATCTTAAGTTATTCAAGAAGTTAGTGGGATAATCTAATTTTGAATTGTAATAACTTTATTATAACTTTTCTCCATTCACAAGACTCGAACTTAAAACCTTGTTTAAGGGGACCAAGCTCTTATCCACTTAGACTAATTGTTGTTAGTTCAAAATTAACTTCTTATTTATAAAAAATCAATTGTTATACTTCAGAAGTATGGGGGAAAAATATATATTGATATGTACCCTTCTAACTATTTTAAAAATATTATTTTTTTCAATTTTTTCATTAAAAGATGTAACTTTTATATTAGAAAAAGAAAAATTTTGAAGATTTTTTCTTACAACTTTGATAACAAAGTTACAATTTTTTGGTGGATTATTACATGTAAAATTTGTAAACACTAGTGACTTTTTATGAAAAAATTGCAAGGTTAACAATAAATTTTTTCATTTTTAATAATAAATCTTTAGTAGTGAGTAAATATATTATTACTGAATATATGCTTTTAGTGACAATATTTGGTCACTAAAGTAATAGAATTCATTGAAAGAGTATTTTATTAACACCAAAATTATCATTAATTTCAAAATTCCTAAAAATCAAAAGGTAAAAATTAGGTTAGCACTAATTTTATAGTATTGTTTGTACCCTTTCATTATTACCTTTCATTTGAGGTAGGTCTATCATATATTAGTAGGGTCCATCCCAAATAAGTGGCTATGATATAAATGTATTGGTATAAAAAATAGCCAACCATGATAAGATATATTAATTAACTAATTTTGAAAGACAATGCAAAATAAATTAATACAACTTAAAATTTTAAAGAGATACATTCAAATGAAAGTGCATATCATAGAATTAAAGAGTTATTATATTTGTAAATTCCTATTACATTCCTAATGAGTGATTCACTATTATAGCCTTTCTAGTATTAAGTTTTGTTTCACATAAGAAAACTAAGTGTGGATGATGTTTCTTTTTTAATGCTCGTAGGGCTTTTTATCAAGGCATTATTAAGGCTTTGACGATTCCATGAAGCAGCTTCATGGCAATTGTTTGGGCTTGATAAGGTCCACCTCCATAATTAGTTATGTAGACATGGTACTGCTTTTTGAACCTAAACCTTAGACTAGTGAATTCTTTCTTATTCCTTTTGCCCTATTTTTTAGTTTCAACATGGATACCCTTTCATGCACCCATGAACTAGTTAGGCATGATTCATCACCTTTCCTAGTATCAAAACTCACCTTATTTATAGTTAAACGTTTTATCACCTATAAGCCTCTTATTTTGAGTTAAGGCACAAGCATCCTCTTTGGAATAGAATCTCTATTTCACCTTTCTTGTCTCTTCACAATTAGCACACTTTTGAGAAGAGTTCTCTTCCAAAGTTTTAGTCTCTATAATCCTTTTGCATCGTACTCCTAGAGAGTTACTAACTATGACTTGGCGATTAGATAAACCAACTAGACCATGCTTACTTTCTTTTATTGATGAATGAGTAGCATGAGATGTATTACTTACAGGACTTACATATCTCATTCTTTTTGGTAAGTGCCATTGACTTTGATTTTTGGAGTGCACCTATTCTTTATTTCATAATAAGCATTTAGTTGCATTTCAATGTTATAAGATCTATTTTTTTTAGGTGAAGTTGTTGTGTAGTTAGCTTATAGGATCAACTTAGTATATTAAACTCAGCCTTCATCAACAAATACCGCTAATATGTAGTAAACCATGGTCCCTATCTCTTGTGGCCTTTAATTTCTCAAGACTACATGCGAGGTTAAGAACATTCACATTGCTTATGTGTAATGAAACCACAACCAAAATAGAAATACTGTAATTTCTTGTAATGGAACATCGCCTAAAATTCTATCAAGATCTTTTCTTAGTGTCCAATTTCTAGTTTTAAGTAGTTGATTAATTGGCTAGCAAATATGCATATGTAAAAATATTTATACCAACCTACTTTCTTGAATGAGATTTTTTTGACTCAATAACCTTCCTTAAATTTATTCCAATCTATCGAGCATTTTCCATAAAGACGTATTAGAGTGGTATTTCATGTGCTTGTATCTATAAATTTAGAAAAATCCATCTCCTTTATACTTAACCTCAAATCCTATTTTTGTAACACCATAACCTTGCCCATCACATTCCAAAGGCTCTCTTTCAATACTCTCTCAACCTAATCCTTTTAACCAAAAGAAACTAGGAAATTATAACCCTATGTTTATAAAGCTTATTTTAATGCAAAATTTCAAGCTTTATGTAGCATTATTTGCGTAGTGTTCTTGTTAAAAATCTTATCACCCATTATATGTCCCTCTAATGCATATTGTTGATGAATGGTAGAAAGATTATTGGTTTCTAACTATATCTCATCCTTTCTAACATCACTACTTCTCGCACTTAAGCCTCTTTCATTTAGGGTGATAACTTTACTATATTTTTGCCAATAATCACCTTGAAATAGAGTTTACCCTAATAATCACCAAGCTTCCTTATTGTAAACCACTCTCACTGCAGAAGGGAAATCATTTTTACCATAAAGAGAAAACCACCTTTAATTCTCTGACATTTTGTTGGCTTGTCAATATTTCACTTACATATGCTTAAATTGAAAGGAAATATTCTTCTTAATATAGTAAAACATGTAGTATTTACTTTTTTTTTGTAGTTTCTTTAGGCAAGTGCATTTCATTTGCTTGTACTAGATAAATGACCATATGCTCTTTTAGATTTCATTAATTTTTTTATGAAAATATATTTTTAATTTACTCATAATAAATTAATTTAAAATTTAATATTACTAAGGTGAAAAAATAATTATCCAATATTATTATCGTAACCATAGAATTTAAATTTTTATTTACTTAGATGTTGATTGCTTATTAACTTAATTGATGGGTTTTTCTTGGATAATGTGTATTGAATTTCATGAATAAAATAAATATAACGAGTGTATAGAAAACATGCTTGATGAAATATGAGGATTTGAGAATAGTTGAGAGTAAAAAAAACTTATAAGGTATTTAGTGTTAAAGAATGAGGCAATAATCTATTATATAGTTCATTATGACCATTTGAGCTGCACTTTGGATTGCCTAATCAACTAAATAGTTGTTTATAGCTAAAAAAAGGTGGTTGATGAGTAAAAGACATACTTATCATTTTCCTATAATGCCCTTGCTCTTTTATGAGTTAACTTAAGCCCTAAAATCCCTCATTTTCCCTCTTATACCAAAACCTTAACTTTTCTCCATCCTTGTCTTTCCTCTTTTTCCTTTCTTCCATTATTTCTCTTTAATCAAGCAATTAGAGGGTGAATCTTCATCAAATCCTTCTTGCAAGTAAGGTAAGATCTTCATGATATTTAGATTCCTTATAATTTTCTTTAGAATTGAAGAGATTTAAGTATTGAACTTAAAAAGAAAGAAATGAACCCTAACTCAAAATCATAGAAAAATTTGATAACTAAGGCTAAAGAATGTCAAACCTAACCTTTTAAATCTTCCTTCATACCACATTACTAGCTTTAATTAGAAAATTAAGATGGTCTTGTTTGATTTAAGTTCAAATTTGGGATTTTGTTTAATTGTATGAGAAAAAGCAATGATTTCTGTGTTTGATTTGGTTTTAACATTTGAATTGGCATAAATGTTACATCCTTGATGAGTACCTGCTATTTGATATGAATTAGTAGTATAATAAATACATTAAAATGATGAAAATGTTAAGTGAACAATGAAAAATCATAAGGAACCTCATGAAAATAGATTATAGTTAATTGTGAGTCTTTGAATAGTTCTCTGAGTGCTAATAATTGATTATATAGTTAACTATGAATAGAAGTGCAAATGGGTAAGGCTAGGGTAAACTTTTTCACAAATAAGCTATACTTGGGTTGTAATAATGGCTTGAGCCAGCCTATTAGCCTATATAATGCTTTATTTCAAACTTATTTTGGCCTATTTTAAAAGTCTAACTTAGTATATTAGCCCGTTTAAAAGTCTACATTAAAATATAGGTTAATAGGTTAGGGCTTAAAAAGGCCTATTATAAAAAAAGTTTTAAATAGGCCAATGGCCTATATAAGCCTTATTTGGCTTCTTCATAAGATGTAACTAATAATAATAAAATTATTAGAAAACTTTATGCAAAAATTAATTAACAAAGGAATAAATTCACATACTCACAACACAAAATTACTAATGCAAATATCTTATATTCAATTAAAAGTTAAATAACATTAAGTTACCATGATATCAATGATTAATATTAAAGGTAAACTAGTTCACCATAAATAATAAATTAAACATTCAAAATGTAAAGGGATTGTGTTTAACAGTAGCTAGATTGAGATTAGTATGACATTGATTTACTACCAGTGTAAATTAACTTTACATTACCGTTTGTGCATATGTTGACATATCAATCGAAAATTATAAAAAATTATTTATTATTGTAAGAAGCCGTTAATCATTGAAAATCAACAAGATGTCTGACAATACTAAACTTGGTTGGACAAATTGAACTTGATAACTTTAAGTAATAGAATATCATATTTAGCCCTTTAAATTAGCCAATTTGATGAAAGCCAAGCTATAATTAAGCCCGATCAGTAAAGACTAAGCCCTAACACTAGCTACAAGCTTAAATATAAGCTAGAGGCCTTTCCTCATCTCTAAAGAATAGTTTTAACAAAAAGAACCTAGAGTTATGCGACCTTCGACATAATCGTCAATGCTAGAATCCTATAAAAGGTTCCAAGCATGTCTTTATAGGCTAAGCACAATTCTATATACTATTTTCCTCTTCTACTAACTTAAGCATTAGAGGGTGCTTGATAAGCCTACCTTTGATGCATATATATGACCTTTTGCTCTATTTGTAAGCACATATAAACGAGTCTAACCACCCTTAGGTTAATTTGCCAAATTTTGAGTTATTAGTTACTATCATATCTTTTTCTTACTTTGTGGAAAATTTTACATTAGTAGTAAATATAATTTAAACTTAATTTTAATTATCATGTTTCAAATTATATATCCCATTATGAGTTGGAATTTTTTAAATGCTCGAGTGCAAAAATATTAGTTTCTTTGATCAATATATTTTATATAATAACTAAAATTTTATAATTTAATAATACTCTTATTTTGAAATTGATAGGAATAAATCAAGTGAAAATAATTTTACATTATAGAAAAAAATATTAATAAAAATTTTATCTGACTTGTAACTAGGACCACAATGGAAAACAATAATAGTAGCCCAACCCATTAAAAAATTAAGACTAGATAGTTCAATCTAGTAAAAGTTTGTGATTGATATATGCTAACCAGTCGAGTCTTTAGGTTAGCCTATCAACCTAGTAATAATAGTAAATAATAAATGAATAATTAATTATTATATGCTTATATATATATTAAAATAATAATCTTGTTGAATTAAAATTGTACTTTAATATACATAGTATTGGAGTTATATATACAAATATTATTAAATAAATTTTTAATATTAAATTTAATAAATCTATATGTTTAATATTGTCAATATACAATATACAAGTTTGTCAAAATAAATAATTATATTAAAATTTAAAAATAATTAATAATAAAAATGATGAGCTTATAAATTTAGTGTTATTAATACACATTGCATAATGTTCTTAAAATAAAAAAATGCATTAGAATTAAAAAAGTAATTAAAATTGAGCGAGAAATTTAATTTGTTATCATAGAACTTAACAATTAATAAACAAATATTTCCACAAAAGTAATTATTGTAACTAAATATACATAAAATATTTGCTATGACTAAATAAATACACCAATTAGAGTAATAAATTATTATTAGTATAGTAAAATAGTGATATATTTATATATATACTATGAATTTAGTTAACAAAGTATTTAAATCCAATTTTTATTCTCTAATATTTAATTTTAATTTTAAATTACATAATGTATTTTAATGTTCATGTACATTATTATTTTTTTGAAACAATGTAGTGCTATAAATAGCTACATTTACCGATTAAAGGCCATATTGTAAATCCTTAGAAAGTCAAATCTTGTTAAATGGAATGGGTGGGAAAGAAAAGGGAGCCATTTGTGATTGACAGAGTGAGCATGGTAAGTATAGTGTGTCAGACATTATTAGTACAAATTAGGAACATAAAACATCAGCCTCTTATCTTTTTTTTTTTACCATATCTACCACCAAACTCGTATCTTATGCTTTTGCCTATCGACAATGAAAGATAAGGGCATAAACTTGAGTTTCCCTAAAAAAACCTGATAATGTAAGACCTAACAAGTCCTATTAAGGCCTAGACAAGCAATTGTACATGTATAGACTTGGATTTAATTTAAACCTACTTTCATTCAAACCTAATGGGGGTTGAGACATTCATTATGGTTGATAAAGCGACATTGTGTTGAACAACGGTCTAGGAAAGGTAATGCCAATGAACTGAGTGCAAATGTCATATACAGGTGATGAATGAATGCACAAGGTTAACAATCACATTGAATGACACATCGTAGTTAAAGGTTTAGCAAAAAATGGGTAAGATTTCCAATTTTCTCTTAATTATCTTGTTTGAAAGATGTCACCATGATTTTACATCAAGTTTAGTAACATTGAATTTTCATTAGTTTTTAGGCTCCATATTTATCCCTAATTATCAAATAGGATTTTATAATTCAAAGCTTAAATTAATGAGTTAGCTGTCGGGTTAGTCTTTTTTTGACTTATTGGATTTTCAAGTTAGGTTAATAGCATTGGTTTAACCTAGTTATTGACTAACTAACTGTAGCTTCCAATAAATGTTAATTTTTTTCCTCCAAAAACCATTAATTGCCACATTTATACATGTATATGACGAGGCATATATTGATTTCATGATTTGGAAAGACATTCATATACTTTGACTGCAAATAGCCTTAAAATTATTACTTTATAAGTTTGCATTAAAATCATTGTATTCAATTTATTTAGTATTTCTAATCTTGATTATAAGATAATTAAATTAAATTATATCATTTGATAATACTGATCCTTTGATCAAAAGATAATCTAATTAATTTTTTCAAACTTCATTTGCAAGAAGAATAACTTTATCTTTGTCAAATCACCTAGCTTGAAGGTCTTCCCACTCTTATAAATTATCAATTTCTTACTTTTTGCATAGGTAGTTGCATAAAATTTAGGCCTTTTAACAATAGAAATTGATCTCCATGTTGTATATATAGGTTAAGCTACATTGTGGAAGAACATAACTAACCATTTAGAGATAATAATACGTGAACACTTTAACTATGGAGCAAAGTAATGTAGTTGGCTTTTCAAAGGTAAAGCCACTAAGAAAACATAGGAGAAAGGAGGTAAATATTCACTAAGTTTATCCTTGAAGATTTGGTTATTATTTGATCATGGGTTCTTTTTTTATAGACATTGCAAGATAGGGTTAAGGCATTGGAGGGTCTAGTTGCTTGTCTTCAGTCAGACCACACTAGTATGAATAAGCTTATAGCCAACTAACTTGCAAGAGATTAGGCATTTAAAGTTGACCTAATAAAAAGGTTTAAACAACTACAAGATTAGGTGAATCATGTTGAAAGCTGTTGTAAGAATGGAGATAAAAAAGGAAAGACTGCTGCCTTTATGGAATAAGCTTCTACTATAGATAATTCAGTCCTCACACACTATTAACTCACATCCCACATTATTAGCCAACAAAAGAGGAAGGTGACACTTGATGGTGCAATAAACATTGAACAAGTAAAGGCCTAGATTATGTACTTATTCACGGTTCTTATAATATATAATACTTATTTTTGCTCAATAATTACTTTTTCTTAATAATGAAAAATTATTTTACATTGTTGTAAGCACCTGCATGCTATCTAACTTTTGGATACCTTGACATGAAGGGAAAAGGAAAGATGATATACTCAGAAAAAAATTATGTGGTTAGTTAGAAATTATTTATTGATCTCCTATTAGATGTTTGTGCTAAGCAACCAACCAAAGGCTAGGCTTTTGCACCGTCTATTACAAGTACTAAAGGCAATATCATTAAGATTGCAAGAGTCCTATTTCTGCTAGGTGTATTGATTGACTTCTATCTAACCATAATTATAAAATTATACTAATAAGAACTTAAGGTGGTTGCATACATCTTCTCTTTTGAGAAGTTTGTAGGGTAAGATTAAGAAGTCACACTTTATGTATTCTTGTTCTATATAATGTACCAAAACATTATGGATGTTTATATATATAGGCTACCATTATAAGAGTGGATTATCTAATCCATATATTGAAATGCTAGTTAAGTGTGCCTGTGGAGACTTGAGTAGGGGTGATATTAAGTCTCTTTATCCAAAATTTTAGATATATAGTTTTGTAAGATGCTAAATTGATGTCTTTTACTTTTTATTTCTACTTTGTTAAATTATGATCCCAATTCATTCATGCCATGTTGCATCATAATTATAGGTTCTTACAATGATACTGTTAGGATAACATAGGAGGAGAGGAACTATTAATATGTGTGCAAATAGTTTCTTCCACCCTATTTTATAATAAGTTAGACAAAATAAATGTTTATTGTTGGATATTAGGTTTCTAGTTAATAGAAATCTCTTGTGAAACTTGAAACTACTTGCCTTTGAGAGAACCCTAACTCTTGAGAAAGCATTGAGATGTTTTGGCATTCTATTCATATTAATTACTTTGAATAAAATTGGCAAAATTTACATTTCTTTCAATGATGACAACATCCACTAGTTCTTATTGATTATTTCACTTTGAGATGAAAAGTTATTATACCTGGATTCTAATCCTAGTCCTGCTACTGAGGGGGATAGGTATAAGCTAATTAAATCAATGGTAGGCTTATGCAGGAAGAAATTTGCAAATATATTTTCCACAATTATAATTGTACAACTTAACCTTAGCTAGCTACATGTTTATAGGCTACATTTCTGGAGAGCTTATTAAAGGACTAGTTGAATCCATAACACTCATTGGAGAACTAATCCTAATATTTCTAATTAGACTACTACTACACTAGCTGGAGTTCCAAGATAAGATAACTTGTATTCTTAGTATTTCATATATGACTTATGAATATGAATTTGCAATTTAAACTATTTAACCCTGCTTATTGCTTTTGTCTTATGCATAGCCATGCTTTTGGTGTTTGCATGACTATATGACCTATGGATATGAAATATATGTGCTTGACCATACTGCCCATCAACTATACTTTTGGTTTGTATACATTAGAGTTAATAAGGTAGCATGAATATCTTATACAAGGTCAACAAGTTTTAAATTTTGATAGGCTTAGAAATGTAAATATTTTATGAACTTGTCTCTTCTTTTTTGATAGGATTTAGAAAGCAAAAATAAAGTTAAGAACAATAATTGTTATAGATAACTCTAGTCATCCTTTGTTTTTTTTGTTATAATTTGGTGGTTTGCTACTTTTAGCATATGGTGCATACGAAGAATCATGTAAAAGGACTTTAGTTGCCAAGTTTTTGTAAAAAGGAAAATTTATGTAATGAAAAGTTATGTTAAACTTATAGGAAGAATGATACAACCAGTACTCGAGTGCTGAATTATTTGCACTAAACAAGTTATTACTCCATGATGACCTTTTTGGTATGCAAATTTGTGTAAAAGGCAAATAAAATAATGTTGGACAACTAAGAAAATATATAAACTTAACCTTATAATCAGTTAATTAATGGGTATCTTAACAATGAATTTTGATCTTTTTTTAGGAAATAAAATGAATAACTATAACTAATGATAGTTGATTGATAGAGTAAATGAAATTTACAATTATTAAGAGATGTGAATTAAATAATTATCCTCCAATGGACAATACAAATATTATGAACTAAATAAAAAGATGTCAATTAGCATTTCTTAATTAGTGAGGTATTAATTCACTTTCTTAATGCAAGCTTATCATACAACAATTAACCATTTTTGATAATAGACCATTTGGTTATTAATTTGTCACTAATTCCTTTTTTCTTATTTAGAGTAACTAAGTGCTACTTCTTCTTTACTGAAAATAGTCAAGTTTTAATTAAGATTGGATAGGTGTTATGTATAATCATTGGTGCATATATAATACATGGAACTGAATGTAGAATAAAAACTATCGTGACCTTGTGTTATAGCCCTTGTTGGACATTGCATTCTTTAACCAAGGATAAATTCACTCATGAGCAACCTACAAAGCAAAAAAGTCTAAGGGTAGCCATTAGAGGTAAGACTTTATCTTTGCTTACGTAGACATATAGGAGATTTTGAAAATCCTAACACAAGAAAGCACATTAAAGTGCTTATAAAGGTAATAAACCTATGCAAGTTTAGCATGTAGGACTAAAAACCTTGCTCAACACCTAAGTATCCATGTATGTAGTAACCATTCCAACATTATTGTTAACTATATGCAAATTAATAAATCCATAAAATTTGTATAATAAAAGCATATTATAGGGGGAAGAATATACCCAAACTCTTTATCTAATTAGAATGAATGAGATAATAATCAATAGGATATATATGGTCATGTCCATGCAAACCCATAATTATAACAAGTCATTCAAATCATTAGCCACAGTTGCAAACTTAGTACAAAACCACAACTTTGCTATCATAAGTAAGGGAAAATGCATAACAATGCTACAACAAATATGGAAATTACATACCTATGTTAGAAAAAGGCATCATGTGTAGTTAATGAAAGACTAGCCATTTGGTAGGAAGATTGTAAGGAAAATAGTGAAAGATTGTTATTAGAGGCCTAAGCTACCAGCCACAACATTATACTTGTGAGGGAACCAAAACAATTAAACACTTTACAATGCTTTAAACAACAAATAAAAAAAAGAAATAATTTTTGATAGAGAAAAGAAACTAATTGCAGTAACCAAAAGTTATACTATTCTGATAAAATTGCCAAGTGTAGTGGACAATATACATTAGTGAAGATAATATCCAAAGCCTAGTCATATAGCACCATCCACTAAAAGCCTAAATAATATAAAACCACATATGCATCATTAGGTCTCTTAGTTGTTAATAGTAGATTAACAAGTTCCAAAAGCCATGATATGCAATACTAGGAGATATGCTATCAAACTAAGAGATGAAGGTTCCTTATTGAACTTCCTATGCAACCATTTACTTCATATGGTGTCATTAGTCATCCATGTCATCATATCTATATTCCTACAACATGGTTTAGCGTACATTAAATTACTTATAACATATTTTAATGTTCATATAATTTATTTTTATCATACATAGTCCTTAATATCTTTGTCATTAAGCATCTAAAGCCTAGCATCATCTTTTTTTGCATCAATTGATTCAAACTCCATGGATTTAGCAAAACCATGGGCACTACTATGTAAGTTATCATCCTGCTAAGGTAGTTAATGAAATAAATATGCTTCACTATTTTTTTAAGTTAAATGTTTAGTCAATTGTAGATATGTAAAAGAGGTTAATATTAATTGAAAAGAAAATGAAAGATTACAGAATTAGTTACCATAAAACTATTAATGAAACAACTTTTAGAGGTAGCTAAAATGAATTGTGTTTCATCCTTTGATGATATTGCCTCATCCCAATTGCAAAGGTATTTTTTTGAACTTTTAGCATAACTTGATTCACCAAAGGGGTAAGTGACCCTTGTGTGATGTTCTCTTTGACATAAGGTACACCAATGCTTCCTTCTTGTACAAGAAGTAGTAGATGATGGCTTTCTTTTTACCCCTATAACTAGAGGGTTCATGAGAAACTAAAATCTACTATATTTGAGAAGAGGATAATCTTAAAACCTAAGTAGTAGGCTTAAATAGAGAGTTAAAAGCCTTAAAATCTAGAGATAGTAAAGTTACCCACACAATTTCATAGGTTGAGTCACAAGGTATATGCTTTATTTGTGGAATGACAGAACATTTAGCCTATGATTGTCTTACTTTGAGTGGGATGAGAGAGGTATATAAAGAACAATGTAATGCTATAGAAACATTTAGAAACCTTATTCACTTCATTTAGAAACATATAACCTTAGTTGGAGGAACCATCTAAACTTTAGTTAGAAGTCTGATTGCAACCAATATAAATTATTCAATAATCAATGGAAAATTATGGCATAACCACTAAAGTTCGACCTTTCTTCTCAATACAATGATCTAATAATGGGATCCTCTTTAGTAGAAACTTCACAAGCATTCATGGAAGCACAAAATAAAACTAATGAGAAATTAAAAAAGTGTGTTCACACAAGTGATAAAAGAGAATAAGGAGATTAAGAGTCAAATTACTAGACTAACTAATACTATCACTATATAAAAGTAAGGAGAATTTCCTTCCTAACCTTAATCTAACTCAAAGGGACAACAAATGACATAAACTTCTTCATCAAACTTTCAAAATATTAAGGGAGTTTATGCCATTACAATTTCAAGGGGAGAAGTGGAAAAGAAGGTTCTTACTTAAGTGCCTTTTTTTTAAGCCCTTAAATTTAAAGGGAATGTTATAGAGAACTATAGTGAGATCTTAGAATACTTGCAACAAGTTAAGATTAACCTTCATTTATTATATGTGAGCAAGAAGGTAGTAACTTTTACTAAGATAATCAAGGATTTATGTACCATGAAAAAGAAGTATCACATTAAGAATACTGCATTCTTAATAGAGAAAGTAAATGCAGTGATTGAATAGAAGACACCATTAAAGTATAAAGATCTAATATGTTCTACAATCACTTGTCATCTTAGGATACAAGAGTTTGATTAAGCTCCATTATATTTAGGATCAAGTGTAAATCTCATCCCTTATTCAATTTATTGATGCTTAGGGCTCGGAGAAATCAAGTCTATATTTGTGATACTATGATTGACTGATAATCTTCTGAATGGATCAAAGGAAATAGTAGAAGATAATTAACTCTAAATTGATAAATTCTATTATCCTATTAACATTTTAGCCCTAAACATTAGGTTTGTAGTTGACATTGAGTCAAAGATCCCACTCATCTTATAAAGAACTATTCTTGCCATAACTAATGTTCTTATCAATTGTAGGAATAGTCTCATGAAACTTTTAATTATGAGTATGACTTTAGAGATTAACATTTTCTACATTGGAAAATAACCACAAGAAAAATACGATTGCTATCAATATAACTTATATGATTGACAAAGTTTTATCTTTCTTTTTATTTCCATTTTATTTTATTTATTTTTTAATATTATTTTCTTCATTTGTCTAGCTAGCTCATTTCATACCTAAAATTTATAAAGCCTTTTCTTTGCTTATATGTTATTTCCTTTCTATTAGTAAGGATCCATTTTAGTTTAAGGGTAGTAGGTTCTTGCACATAATTTTAAAAAAATGTGTTTGAAAACATTGCATGATAAACAAGTTTAAACTAAAATTTTTGCTTTGCTATCTAATGTAATTCTAAATTGTTTAGTTTAAATAATATTTTCTATCTTGATTATTAAAGAAAATTTTCTAAAATATATTTGTGCATTTTTGAACCTCGTGGTAAGATTGATTGTCAATACAAATAACTAAGAAAATTTTTAAGTTCTAAAACATATATTTTTTTCTACTTGCACATCTTTTGTGAATGAGTGATAAGAAATAAGAAAATAGCTTATAAGCTAGCATTGATTATTTTAACTAGTTAACTTGTTGTTTTAAACATGACTTTTTGACTTGTAGTGTTATTGGCCAAGAGATAAGATGCTCTATTTGAAGGATAAAATTTTTCATCCTTGATTTTTTTTTGTTTTTACATTGAGAATTTAAAAAAGATCTTACAAAAATAAGAAAAATAAAAAATAAAAAAAATAAAAAAGATAAAAATAAAAATGATGGAAAATGAATACAAAAAGAAGAATTTTAAGTTTTTAAAAATATTATAATAATCATGGTTGAAAATTCTAAGTAAATAAGGTAATTATCTTGTGATTAATGTTTGATTTATTTATTTATTTGTCCTAAAAAATGTAACCTTTTCTTGAGCATGTATCTACTTTCCAATCTTATGACTATGAAATTTCTTACATTAATCTTGATATACTTGTTAGAGAGAATATGGGATTAAGGCTTTTTTCTTAGGTAATTTTTAAGATTGTATTTATTATGGCTTGTGATAAAAAGGTTATGGCTTAGTGCATGCATAATTTTGGAAATTGCAATTGAAATAATCTTAATAGCATTTTCGATCTTTCACTAACTTTATGCTTAAAGTACTTAGATAGTTTTGTTTATTTTTCATTTTTATCTAGTCATCATGTTATGTTTATTAAGTTTTACTTAGTTTGCCAAGGAACTAGCATTAAGTTGTTTAAGGTTGTGATATGTGCATAAAAATATATTTTGAATTAGTTTTATTAATTGTATTATTTTGGATTTATAAGGAATAAATACGATTTTATCACAAAATAACATTATGAATGTTATTATTAATATTTTTATTTTTTGTTTAAATTTTAGATAATAAAAGTTAGCTTAACTATGTGTTAACAATGAATTTAGTCAAGTTGGTATCTTAATATACCTAAGGAAAGCTAACTTGGTCATGTATCCATTATGAATTTAAGGAAATATGACTCAACATGTGTCAGCAATGCATATGGTCAAGCCACTATCCATATACATTGGATTGAAGTTTAACTCTGGAAATTCTTAAGCTTCCCTACACTTTAAATTGAGGCCATATTTAGCTATCTAACACACTCCTTCCATATTCGAGTCTTACATCTTTCTCTTTATAATTTGTGAGAATGCTTTACAAGTTAAGCTTTAATTTAGTTTTTTATTTTTTTATGTGTTATTTTTTAAATATAATTATTACAACTAGAATTATTTTATAAATTAATCTTCTATTGTAGTATTGTTAATTAAATTTATTGTTAATTTTAGATAATGTAAAAGATGATTTTTACATGTTTTAAACTTAAGAAAAGTTTATTCATATCTAATATAATCAAATTTTCTAATGGACTATAAATACATATCTTTCAATTATTTGCTTGGGATGTGAAACGTCAATTAAGATTTAATTGAATTAAAGTAGGAAATAAATATGTGAAACATAGTAGTGATTCTCAATGCCTGTTCTTATTTTGTAAAATCTTTTCTTATATTTAAATTCTATACAAATTAAATTATCTTATAAAATATTATCATATAATTTTAATATAATGTTTTAAAATTTCATCTTCCTTATTTTGTCAAGCTCTTCCTTATAAGATTAACATCTCGATTTATATTGTAATAATCACATTATATTTTAACTGTAAATACCTGTAATACTATAACATAAATAGATATGCCTACTTTATTGTAAAGCATGAATTCAAAAACCAAATTCTTAACAATAACCTTGCATGTGGACCTACTATTTCCTTTTCATTAACAAATTTCCATGTTTTGATTATGTGTGGTACTATTGAAACAGTGAAACCCATATGTTTGTTGCTAAATTTTCCTAGGAACAATTTATACTGTCTTATTTAGAGAATATTCATATTCATATAACATAAGTGCAAAAGTAGACTAGTACTTTACAAACATTAGAAGATGCATTAACCTAATTGCAATGCCTATTTAGTATATATGACATTTGTTTATGATACTCTTTGGAGATTACAGAGTCCCCCAAAGGTGAAAAGATTATTCTAGCACTAAAGACTGTTCATGCTTAATGGTCTCCTTAGGAACACATATTGACTACAAATCTATACTTTTCAAAGCTATCTAAGTTTGCTATAAAATTTCATCTATTAATGCCATGTCAACATTTTGGAAGGTTATCAAGGAAAACATTCAATAAGTGTCATATTTTGTTAAACCCAAGTTCTTTAATTAATGTTAGTTTTAGTGAATCCTACCTTAAAAAAGATATCTTGAAACTTGTATACATTTGTATCTTATTTAGATAATGTGAATATAACTCCAATAAAGATTACATTAATCTCCAATGAGATATAATGAAATTAAACATTAATTTTGTTATGCTAAATTTTTTTTAAAAAAAACAAGTTTAGTGCTACTGTTTGCTATTTAGATATTAAGGCTTTATAGTTATAATTGACAAAACTTTATGAGTCTTCCAAATTATCTTCAGCATGAAGACGACCAGCTACCTTAAGACAATCACATGATAGCTAATATCTTAGAGTTTAGGAGGTGGTATTATAATGCAATGCAAGTTAGTTTTTCAATCGATTAAGAGGGTTTATAAATAAAAGCCACCATTTGACTTTTAAAAATTAGTCAAAATGATATAAATAGTGAAGAGTTGAGATTTATTCTAGTGACAATGTGAGAAAGAGGAAAATAATTCCATTAAGTTATGCCTTTTATGCTTCATCAAAATATTATTTGTGCATTTATGATAAATTTTTATAAAAAAATAGTATTGAGTTTGTGAGTTTGAATTATAAAAAATTATGAACATGTTAATATTATTTCATTTAGCAACAAAATATCTCTATTATGTTTAATGCTACAAAATTCATTATCCCATAATGCACAATTTTAAATTTTGCCAACATTTGGCATTAGAACTTGACTCAAGTAAAGAGATGGCTTCTAGTGGAGTTTAACAAATACAACTAGCAATTTTCAACTTTTATGGCAAAAGCAATTTTGCCATATGAAGACACTTGATGGAGCTATGCTTAAAAAGTAGTGGCTATGGAGAAATTTCGGAGAAAGGTTTTGATAAGCTCGACTCACAAAAAGAACGATCAACAGATGAAAAGCAATGTGTAAAATGAGATAAATCATTGAATGAAAAAGCTTTATTTTTTATACATCAATTTGTAGAGTTAGTAATTCTACGAAAAAATTTCATGATAAAACTACAAAAGAGGCATGGAAAATTTTACTTAAAACAAATAAAGTTGTAGATCTTGTCAAGAGAATGAAATTGCAAGGTTTGAAAAGATAGTTTGAGCTAATGAAACAAGGAAAAGATGAAACTATTCATGATTATTTTTCACAAATAGAAAAAATAGTGAACGAGAAGCAAAATAATGGAAAAAATATTCTTTGAATGAGATGTTGTGAAAAAAAATCTTACATACATTGTCAAGCATATTTGATTATTTAGTGACAACATTTGAAGAATCCAAAAATCTTGATACTTTAACTCTAAATAATTTACAAGCTTTAACAAAGACATGAGTTATGGATGAATGAACGATCAACAAGTTCAATAGAACAAGCATTAAACACACCAAAAAGCCTCCAAAAAAGAGAAAGATAATTGCCATAACAAGATCAAAATCAAAATAAAGAGGCAAAATTTCAAAAATGGAGAAGGTAGAAATTTCAAATCAAGCTTAAGAACACTAGCAAGATGTACTGACTCTTCTCATGGTAACTTCAATATTCTATGTCATGAATGTAAGAAGCATGGTCATTACCAATTGGAGTGCAAGTCACATATTCAATGTCACAATTGTAAAAAGTATGGCACTCTAGTGGAGAATGTCATGCCAAAGTAATATATAATAGAGTACCAAATCCAAGAGAGTCATGCCAGAGTAGTGGAAAATGATGAAATTTAGCAAACTTTGTTGGTGGCTAATCATGCAACAAGCGATAATAGTGATGATCAATGTTTGTTAGATATAGAATGCAGTATTGAATTTGTGAGTTTTAGTTATGAAAATTTTTGTGAGTGTATTGACATTATTCTATTCAACAATAATAAATCGCTTATGTGTTTAAGTGTTGCAAATTCATCATCCCACCTCGCACAATTTTAAATCCGACAACATATTATCTATAAATTTACATTGATTTAATTAATGTTAGAAAAATTCTGAGCTATTTTGAATTATTATATAGTTGAATTACTCAGTGTTTTAACAATCTAGAACTATTATATTAATTTGCAGAACATGCTATAATAGATATTTACCCATTTAATAAAGCTATTAAGAGTGGTTGGTAGTTATAAGTCAATTATTTGATAGAATTATAAAATATTTAGTTCATAGCAATTAGCAAGTGAATGATCTTTTATATATCAGGCTTGTAATTTACCTATACAAATGAAATATTTTACTTCCTTCAACTTAGTGATATACTCTTCAAGCACTATATAAATGATTTAACATACAATTTTAGTGTGGAAAGATTTTCAAGAAACAAAGTTAAAATTGCACCAGGTACAAAAATCATTTAAAAAGCAAATATGATTTCAACAATAAAAAGCTAATTATAGGTTTTGACACTCTTCTTTCAGGACGTGAGCCACTTGAATTCTTAGGTCACCAAGATGAAAATATACAATCCTAGCACTTGCCAATACCCAGAAGAAGCAAGAAAGGATTAATTGAGAGTAGCCCTGAAATGATATCAGAAAAGACTACTAAAATTCACATGAATGGTAGAGCATTAAAGATATTACCCAATTACAACACCCAACTAGCATGCAAAACATAAGAATAACTCTAAGTTGTCTCACTTGAAGGTGAGGTACAAGCATATACTTTTGTATGCAGCTTTCAACTACCTCCTCTACAGTTGAGAAGTCGAATTCAACTGCTCCTATCTGATGACACTTGAACCATACCTTCCTCATGCTTTTTTTTACCAAAAATAAAGATATACCCGTTTCAATCCTTCAGGATCTTTCTTTTTCTTGACAATATTTTTCATATAACATGAGAATGAAGATGATTTTATCTCCCAAAAGCAATCTCATATAAAATTTTACATTCCAATAGCCTTTTGTGACAAATATTTGTCTTCCTAACTGATGAAGCTTCAGTCTTTTGACCTTTCCATCCTAGAGGTTCTGATTCTACAAAGGATGAATAAACCACTACAAGGATGAAGATCCAAGTGACTAACCTGATGCAATGATCACATGTCAGGTTACCAAACTTGCTAAATTATCTAGTGTGACGGAGCAAAAAAAAATCTACCAATTCAAGGAGAAAAACTGGTATATAGCAAACAAGTGGAAACTTGAACAGCAAGATGTGTTGCATTCCTACTCTCTTGAACTACAGCTCTCCAAACTAGCTATTTTATTCTTTTAGGAACCTTAGGTTTATTGGCATGCCAAATACCAAAAATTTTCCACAAACCACCTATTGCTCCTAACCATTAGAACACATGCTTTAATTTGCCAAATACATATTATAAATAGGGAAAATGGCATAAAAATTTATCCACAAGGTTTTTAATTAGTACTTGAAAATCAGATACCTTGTCCATTTGCTTTCATGACCATGGATTTTGGCAACACTGCTTTCTAGAATATGAACTTGATGAATTTCCTATCGTACCACCTAACAAAGTTGGATTCATGACAAACATCAGATGTAGCTTCATCAATAGCTATCTGCTTATTTTAAGTTGTAGCCCTTCTTACTTAGTCGGGCTTTTGTGTTGTTCCAACAGTACTTGCAACACTTTGAATCACGAAAGATTCAAACATCAAATCGCCCATTAGCTTAACCCAGTCCCCAGAAAAAGCAATTACATGAGTGTTCTCTGCAAGTCGAAAATGAAAATTCTTTAAGTCAATATTACATAAAAGGACATATATATTTGATAATTGAACTAGTTGTGCAGGTAATAAAAGTAGAGATAAGACATTTTTTTTATATGAATGGTACTATATATTTCAAAGTGAAGGATAGGATTGGAAATTTTATAAACAAACTCTATGGCATTTGGCTGCAGTTTAGATATGCAACAAAGTCGATCAATTAATATTTAAAAGCTACCCAATATTTTAAACTAAATGCGGCAAATTGTTTCCTTAAAAATCCACCTATAAGAACTTTCACTTGTAATCTAAAAACATTTCAACACATCAGAATCATCATGCACATCTTTCAAGCTCAACCCTATACACAACTTATCAAAATAGCTCATTCATTAAGCCCAAACAAAAAAAACATATACTTGGTTTTGGCACTAAAGCCCGCATGGCATCATATTGAGAGGGGGAAAAAGACGAATTCAAAACTATGACTTCGTTTGTTTAGTTAGAAATCATTTTTCATACTAAAATGTTATTTGCATGTATATTGATAAAAGAGTGACATATCACTTAAATTTATAAATAAAAAATGATACCTAGAGTCATACTAATAAAGAAAAAATCATCTTTTGTCCAAATAAATGAAGTCTAAGCACACATGAAAAATAATATTAACATTACTAGAACATTTTAAATATGGAAAAATAAAATCAACAATAACAACAACAATAATAACAAAATCTTATCTTATTAAGTAAGGTCGATTATATAGATTGTATGATGCCATTGAGCCTTATCTGAAACCAAACTTTCAAAAATGTTATTTACTAAAAAATTTCTTTTTATAATTTTTCTCAGTGTCATTTTTAGCTTCCTTTTACACCTTTTCATAGAGTTAAAAATCATGTGACTAACTCTTTTCATTAGTGCCTCTAGTGGCCTTCTTTGCATGTGTCCAAACCACCTTAATTAATTTTTTGTTATTTTTTCTCAATAGGTGTCATGTCAATATTCCTTCATATGTGTTCATTCTATATCTTGTCCTTTTTCATGTGACTACACATTCATTTTAACATTCTCATTTTTGCTATTCCTATTTTTTGTTCTTATTTTCCTTTCAAAGTCCAACATTCATTATTATAAAGTATAATTAGTTATATAGTAGTCCAATAAAATTTTTCTTTAAGTTTAATAGGTACTTTACGATTATAAATAATCCCTGATGTCTTTCTTTATTTTAACCATCTAATTTGTATTTTATATATAACATCTCCATCAATTTCCTTATCTCTTTATAATATTCATCCTAAATACTTAAATTTAAACACTTGTGATATGATATGCTCTCCAATTCTTATCTCCAAATCATTTTTATCTTATTTCTTATTAAATTTGTAATGCATATACTCTGTTTTACTTTTACTTAAGTAAAAACCATTTGATTTCAATGTCTATCTGCAAATCTCAAGTTTATAGTTAACTTCTTCCTTTAACTCCTTAATTAGAACTATATTATTCATAAACAACATGCATTTAGGGATAATCTCTTATATATCCCTGATAAGAATATTCAAGACTAGATTAAACAAATAAGGACTCAAAGATGAATCTTGATGTAGATTTATCCTTATAGGAAAGTCCTTTATCTTACTTCTGGAAGTTTTTACACTTGTAGTTATCCTATCATACATGTCTTGTATAGTCTAGATATATATCACACAAATTCATTTCTTTTCTAAAGCTTTGCATAACACTTCTTTTGGTATTTGATCATAGGCTTTTTTCAAGTCAATAAAAATATATGTAAGTCTTTTTCTTTACTTCGATACCTTTCCATCAACCCTCGTAGAAGATAAATAGCTTCTATTGTAAACCTTCCTAACATAAATCCAAATTGATTTTCTGCAATTCTAGTCTCATCTCTTAATTTTTGCTCAATCACTTTTTCCTATAATTTCATCATGTAGCTCATAAGTTTTATCCTTTAATAGTTTGCACAGTTCTGGATATCTCCTTTGTCGAAACCTAAACCATGGATCACACATGACGATTTAATTGTGCTAATGTTAAGTCGTTACCCATAAGTAACATGCCATATTGCTTGAGTACAGTGTCAAATGATTTAGAGCCGTTGCATTAACGCTTGGATGTAGTATTAAATGAGTAAGGGTCCTCATATTTTTCTAAACAAATGTAGGTAAAGAAGCTAGTTCGGGAGAGCATAATTAGGTTTGGTACTTAGAATATTGATACATTGACAAGTAAGTCTTTAGACGTTGTGGATACTATGATTCGGGAAATGATTAACATCATGTGTCTTCAAGAAACTAAATAAGTTGGAGAAAAAGTTAAGGAGTTAGACACTACAAAATTTAAACTTTGGTACACAGACAAAGTTAGAGGAAAGAATTAAGTTGGTATTATTATAGACAAGAACTGGAAAAAGATTGTGGTGGATGTAAAAAGGATTAGGAACAAGATCTTATCTTTAAGATTAATAATTGCACAGGAGACTATCAATATCATTAGCGCTTATACACCACTAGTAGGATTAGAGGCACATTTGAAGGAGAAGTTTTGAAAAAACTTGAAGGGGTTAGTTCAAGGAATTCCACAAGAAGAAAAGATTCTCATTGGAGGGGATCTAAGGGAATCTAAAAGTAGTAACTATAATGATCCAGTACACAAACACCATCAACAAGCCATCAAATTCTATAACCAATGAAGTTGAAAGAAACAATTCAAAGATATTGGACGTACACGAATAGGTGGTTGTAAGTACCCATAAAGACTGGTCCATATGCATCCTCTCTCGGTGCCTCTAAGTGATGTTCCTTTTGCAATTGTTAGCCTAGATATATTAATTTTGCACTCTGGACAATATAGTATAAACAATTTCATTAGACTATTACACCTTGAATGATATGCAGAGGCACATCCATCACAACAAAGCAAGGTCTCATCAATGCTACAGAGGCATTATTCATCTCCGTTTTTATCAACATCAGCATCCTCTGTCCTTTCAGTATCCCTGGAATTCAAAATAGATACAAGGTAGCTTCACTAAATTTGATTCTTGAAACAAACTTCATAGCTTTTCCTTTTTCCTTCTTAATACCCTTACCATTATATATCTTAGCACATCTTGGCTGAATTCTTCATGGCCCCCCTTTTTTAGGAAGGATGTCTTCTACATCATGAGCCATCCCAACTTCTGATTCTTCACTCATGTTCATTGCAGCTTTTAGCTTTTGAAATTCCACAACATCATGACATATATTTTGTCGCATGCTTAACTTCCAACTCACAGGTAATAGCTAATACTCGCCATTGAAAACTTCATCGTAAAATCCATCCCATTATGGTTTCACTATGTAGCCATTAACTGCACAAAAACAGGTTGAGTTAATGTATTAAACAAGCACAAATTGTTGCACTTGAAAATACATATCCAAATTGTTACTTTAAACATTATATCTAATGTACGAGAAAAACAGTAAAAAGAAAAATAATACATGAGTGACAGTAGAGACATATCTCTAATTGTCAATTATATGTGTAATGGTAGGCACATGTAGACATAAATCTGGCATCGACAAATCAATGCTCATGATTAATTATTTCTTCTACAACCATCTTGTTTCTTTATTTACTTTTTGTTTTTTCTCCATTTGAGTTGCTATTTCTTACTCAGGGATTTCTCATTTTACTCATTTTTTAGTGATATTTTCAGGGGAAGATCCTGATTGTCGAGACTTTGTAAGGATTATATGCATGGGCACAAGAAGACCATTAAAGAATGTTCCTTTGTCCTCCTACAGAAAGGGCTCAGCTATGGTTACTATATCTTCATATTCTGTAGCCACAAACCCCAGCTTTTAGTAAATTCCTCTCTGGGAAAAGATGCTACATTGAAGTTATTGCATGATTTCTCCAACATGGAACTGTTCCTTGCAGGATGGACCAGCATTCTTGGCAAAGAAGCAAAGCTTTTTTATTATCCTTTCTCATATCAATATGATGAGGTGTATTAGAGTAATTTTGGTACTTATTTCCCCTTTCTGATTATTTTGATGACTATCAATTGAAGATGTTTCCGTTCAACTGCACTCCACCTTCTTTTCTTTTCTTCATGAAGAAGTCACTGAAAAGTAAGGAAAACACAAAGAATAGTGCATCCTTAGAATAGGCTGAAGTTTTGGGAAGATAAATTGATGATGGAAAAAGGTGAAAGATCAGATCATAAGTCTTTCGTAATCTTTTTCATATTTGAAAAGGAACCACTATAAGGAAGCCATTTGCAGAAACCCAAGAAAAAGCTAAGGAATTAGATTTTTCCCCATGATGATGAGTTCCAGCATTTTCTCATTTATATATGAACATCCATATGACATTTTGTGGGGCTTATTCTTCCACTCTACAAATAGTTCCACTTGTGCCAAAGAAGTGGGGTGAATTCCATGCGCTTGATTTTTACAATTAGTTCATAGCTAAAGCCGGATATTCATTTGAATTTTTTAAAGAATTGAGGGACCTGATGTGAAGTGTAACTACATATATCAATTTCCAAGGGTAAATCAAGTAGGCAGCATGTGCTTTTGTGCTTAACAGGAACATAGTAGATGAAGATGACTGGGTTAAAATCCATTATTAAAAATGAAGTAAAAGGAAATCCAACATCAGAACAAGTGCCTGTTGACTCTTTTACTCCTCAGCTTGTTCTTCTCTTATATTAATCTCTTTTGACTTCCGGAGTTTCATTTGTTTCTTTGGAGTAGAGGCCCATATTTCGGTTGGTTAGATTGATGATGCCTATGTTGAATTTGGTCAGCAGTCCCAAGATGCTGCCCTGAGATTTTGAAGTCATTTGTATACCGGAGATCTACCTTTTCAAAAGGGTAAACATGGCAAGTACTGCCCAATGTAGTGCAAATTGATCTGTGTGGTTAAAATCTTGGTTTAACATTAATATCTGTTGATCTATAGTTGGTTCATCATGGCCAGTATGACGGTTCACAGCCAAGTAATAATGCACCTGTCTCTGGAAAGTTGGTTCCTTTATCCCTGAACAGGAGATCAAAAATTTTATTTGAAATGTAAGATAGCAATCTCATCTCTTCATGGCAGTAACTAGTTAATTTTCTTTACTAAAGGACTTGAGCTATTGCATGATTTCTCCAACATGGAACTGTTCCTCGAAGGATGGACCAACATTCATGGCAGAAATGGCAGAAGAAGTGAGTTTTATAAGTAGTATCCTTTCCCATATATATGATGAGTTACATTAGAGTAATGTTGATCCTCCCTCCCCCCTTTTGATTTCAATAGCTTTATAAAGCCTATCATTTGAACATATTTTTGATAGAAACTGTAAACCTTATTAATTGAACATGCTTTCCACCTTTTTTAACCCTCTTCTTGTTCTAGAAGTGCTCCAAGACTGAATCACCTCCTATGTGCTGAAAATTAACATGTCTTTTTTAAAGCAGACATGATGATTTGTCAGTGGACAAATGAAATAATGGAAAAACTCAGTCAGCTCTCAGGACTGAGGATTAACAAATCCAAATCCTTGCAGTCTTTAGCTGAAACTCCAAATATCTCTGGCCATTTTAGGAAAATTATGGGAGAGACAATACAAGCTCAAGTTAGGAACAAGCTGGGGAAGTATTTAGGAAATTCTATGGACTCAAACAATAACAAAGCACAGATATATCAGGAGGTGGTTTCCAAGGTTGCAAGGATGCTTAAAGGCTGGAAGCCTGGAACAGTATATTCCTATTTCAAACAGGTCTGTTGTCATGAGTTAACCAGAGTTCGCACCCCAAGTATTATAAGTGACAAGGAAAGCACCATAAAAGTAATTAACTACCGAATGTATCACCACTATCAGTAGAAGCCTATTCAACATTGTATGTAATTCGGTGAAATACAACCATTGATAAAAGTGCCTGTGAGTACATGATACTTATAAGATCATACTGCACAAAACATCTAGCTAATTAGTATTTGTGCATTAGAAGGTCTTGCAAGGTAGGATCATAACTTTTACCCTGAAACTGAGCTCTTAGTTTTTGATACACCTAATATCTCATAAAAATCCAAAAGAAGTGGAAGACTTTTCCTGAGGGAGCTAATATAAACAGGTTTTCTGTTTATTCTCCCAAACCCTCCATTTCCGCAATTTGTTCCCCAGGAATTTCTTACAACCCAAAACTTAGTCATCTTTTCGCCCTCCCTTTTCTGCCCATAACCAATGACAAGAACAGAATGATCACAATCCACTGCGAGACTTTCTGCTTTAGCTGGTCCAGAATAAATAGCATCCTGTAATTATAAAATAAACATGTTAGATACCCTCAAGCTACATTTTTAACCACATGTAATAACTTATCATACTACAAATAGTTAATATTTAAGCTAGGTCAAGTCTCCCAAATAATAATAATTATCATCATCACCAAAAGTAAAAAGAAGAATATGTACCCCTTTCAAATCAGAAAACTCCTTTGTCACGACTAGTGAAGCAATCAATGGATGTTGTAATAATTGCTCTTCTGCTATTCGCTCTTTTGCCTTTGCATTCTTATCCAGCGGCAGTGACCTAAAGGTTTCTATGTATAGCACAGGCTGTAAACAATTGGATTATGTTAACACATCTTCAAAGAATAATTAGAAAGTGTAAATATATAAGAATCCAATTTATATATCTCCCGGTCAGGGTTGCATGTTGACTTCTTCCCTTCATATGGACATGATGAGTCTAGAACACAGCCAGAGTCAAGTACCCAACTGAGCACATCATGTATCTTCATTGCATAGCATCCTACTCCATCTTGTTCTTCTGGTTTCGGATTTGGGATGACACAGTTCACTAGATCTTGAACTGAAAGCCTAACATTCAATCTGTTCTCAATGAAACACATCGCTTCCATTACTCCTATTGTCACTTGAGCCCAGCAACACCCTACAAAATAATGTTAGCAGTTTTGACAATAGGAAACACCCTACAATCCTAAAATGTTGATCCAGAGTTGCAGAATTAGTGTAGAAATGAATAAGGAAATGATAACAAGAACAACTAAATTAATGCAACATTTTAATAATGAACGCCGTTTTTTTTCCCCATAAAAGACTAAGATGCGTTATCAAAATTTCCATAGGTATCATTATTGACTTATATTAACTACATTGAGAGGCGCAAATTGCACATAAATCTGATGTTTTAGAGATAGTGACCCCTTGCTAATATTCCAAAACCTGCTAAATCAGGTGATTAAAAAAAAAATGCAAGTCTGCTAGGTCTAAACCTGAGAAAGTGCAACTAGTTCATCTTACGATAGCCAATGATACTAAAATTATGCTCATAAAGGTCAAGATGCCACTCCCTGATATCGTGGCTGCAGTTCTAGCAACGGATGAGTCAGTATTAAGTGTTGATCAGGTCGAGAAATTTATTAAATTTTGTCCTCCCAAAGAGATGGAACTCTTTATGGGATATACTCCTGACGTGGAGACTTTAAGAAAGTGTAAATAGTGTTTTTGGAGCTGATGAGAGTGACGTGGGCGGAGTCAAAATTAAGACTGTTTTCTTTCAAAATTTAGTTTGATTCTTATATTACAGAATTTAAGAATCATTTTATTAAACACTGCCAACTCTGGTTGCGAAGATGTTCATTATGAAGAAGATTCCTTGTTTAGGGAATACGTTAAATCAAGGAATGGCTCGGGCATATGCAATCGGATTCAAGTTGGATAATCTTTTAAAGATGACAAACAAATGGGTTACTAACAAGGAATCTTTTAAGGTCCTAGCTGAAAAGTCACCTGGACCACTTGATTTTTGCCTGGACCTTGTTAGCTCTGAGGCTTCGAATAAGATACAATTAAAAGCTCAAGTTGTTAGGAGAATTACTCTTAACAACTTGCAGCTTGACTTTTTTGCCCAATCCACGTGGAGGAAATTAAGGGTACTGCCTGAGTCAATTGTTGCGGTGCAAAATGGGATTGCTTGTTGAAAAAAATTAGCAAGCAGAGGATTTCATAAATAGATTGGTATTAGGAAAAGCTAATGGAATAAGGCGGAGTTTTAGGTATCAATGTAGGCCTTATCTTCCAAACTTCTAAGTAGAACTCTCAAGCACCATTTCCATATGGAAAATCTACCTCACCCTTACACTCCAACCCCTAAATCCATAGCCATTAGATTGTTGAAGGGGAGGATAGTTTCAAGAATATGAGGTGTAAGTACAACAATAGAATCTTCAATTGTGGCATTTAGGATGGGCAAAAGATAAGCACTCCACACTAGGGTTTTTGGAACCAAGCAAAAGGATCTTTGTTCACATATTCTCCAGACCTGTCTTTTGGTTGGATATTGGCTTAGTAATAGGAAGAAGACAATAGTTTTTAGTGATAGTCAATTCTTCCAACTTATCATCTTCCATTTTTGGGGAGGTATTTATAAGGGAAAGATGTGATGATATGGAATACAAATTGGGTACTAATGGTATAGTATGGAAAGTCAATCTTTGTCAAGGGCATAAGAGATAGAAGGTACACTACAAGGTGAGATGGATAAGGTTTTGTGCATAGTGGTGGAGGTGCCACCACTAGATGGCTAAGTGTGTTGGATATATGTAAGAATAGTTGGGGTTTTGGTGAACAAAGATAATGATAGTCCTAGTAGGTGGTTAATAGTACTACTATGGTTATGTTTTATCTTTTTGTGAGTGTTTCAGAGATTATGGAGACCTTTTGTTCACCTTAACTCAAAGAGCCTGTGGCAAGGAGGGTGAGGCATTACATGCTTGCCTCTCTTATGAACCAAGATTAGGTCCTTATCCTAATCCTACCAAGCCACATATGCTAGAGGATTCCCAATTTGGCAGGAAAGAGTTGCTATACTCTTGTAGCTAAAGTATCCTTTGTCTAAAGGTTAGATGATTACTAGCTAACTATTGCCTTTATGAAACTCTATTCGTTTAGACCCCTGTAGTAATAATAATGCTAATAGAGCATCAATCAGAGCTTCTTTTCTAAGCCAAAATTGGGCTAAAGAGGAGGTAACCTTCTATGGCTTTATCCTAAGCCAAGTATATTGAAGTTTTTAAGCCCCTGTGGAGTTAATATTTAGAGTGCCTTGTTAGGTTGCCTTTTTAATTGAGACTTTGGACTCATTTAGTAGTCCAATAAGTTCCATAAGATATTTTTGTGTTTATTATTTTTCACATTAAATATTATTTCTGAAGATAGGCCTCGCAACCTAGGTATCAACAAAGGCCCTTTGTGTACAAACCATTATGATGCAAAGAAGAGAAAGAGATATACATCCTTACAGCAAGGCCTAAGTGTTTTTTTAGAATGGCTAAGAGATAAACTAATATCTTGATTAATTAAGAATCATCTTTTCATTGGTGAGACTTGGATGATTGATTTAGAATGATTGAGGCACCTTAATAGTGTAATTGAGATTTTGCAAGCATGCATTCTCCTTCTCTAATCAAAGATTCTCATACCGAAGTTCAATTCCCTCTACTACAACTTTCTTAACAAAAATGATTGACTCTAATGTAGATTCCAACTCCTTAAGTGAGCATTATAGATGCAGTTGATATTTTTACATGCATACTTTCTCCTTCTTAAATCAAATATTCTCAAACCAAACTTTAGCACCCTCTACTATAATTTTTTTAGCAAAAATAATCATTCCAGTGCATATTGCAACTTTTTTTGCTCTTTTGTGAATGGTCCCATTGCAGATAACCATGCTACAGTGCTTATTTGGGGTTTCTATCATGGTTAAATATTCAAGTTGCTCACTGATGATGACTTTGGTTGGATCATAAGGGACTTATAACGTGGTCATAGGTTGAACCATTTTGGAAATTCATTGTGGAATGCCTTCCTATTCCACCATTTTATCCATATTAAGGCAATTATTTTGCTAGATCTTCCTCATAAAGCTTAGTTTATTCCTTCTTTCATTCACTATCATGTGCACAACCCTAATTGAGGTCTTATAGAAATGTATCTATCTTTAACCATAAAGGATTAAGTCGCACACGTTGACCCTACCTTAAATCCTTAATGTTATACAACTTTATAACTCTAGGTAAATAGTATGTAGGTAAATAAGTTTAACATTGAAGTTTGCGTTTTATTTCCTTAAAAGGTTTCATCATTTTTACCTCTGTGACATTCTTGATAGCACCCTTCTACATCTGAACTTTTTAGTAGTAGTAGGGAGATATAATATTATTCTTCAAGCCTATCAAAATCAAATATAGTTTAGCTTCAAGCAACGATAGGTTAATCTTAAGTCATATTAGGTGGGATTTTAAGCCAGTTAACATTGACATTTAGAATGCTAGAAAAGTAATTCATCCAAGCTTTCACCATCTTACAATGGAGATAAAAATGTGACATTGCTTATTAATGCTATCATTAAAACCCATTTGAGTGTCCATTGCATTGGTGTTATTGCTAAGAACTTTCCTTTTTTTGGTATGGAGAGGATCAAGCCTAAATGATTTTTTGATAAGGTTTGGATTCTATGGAACCAAGCTAAAGTAAGCCTAGATTATGATGACAAAGGTGCTAACTACTTTGATTAGACTATCACTGCTTAGTGTAATTAGTTTTTTTCCTCTTCTTTTTTTATGTATCCTTTTTTCTCTTTTTTTATATATTTACTTTTTCATCATACTTTTTTATTTTTATGAAACCTTTTCTAAAATTTTTGTCTTTATATGTATTATGGCCTTACTTATTTTAGGAGGATTTTTACTTTTTGGTGCCTTATCCTAATTAATAAATTATGAAAGAATGATGATAAAAAAATTATGTTTGACACCACTTTTTCTTTACTTCCTTTAGAAAGCATCTTAAGTCCTTTTTTATGAAAAGAACATTGATGTTCTTACTAACATTATGATGAGTTTTGTATGTTGGATGATAAGTTTTTTATTTCTCTCTAACAAGCATTATAAAAACTTATTGCATTGCAGGTATTTCTCCTTCAGGCAATAGTAGTTATGCGTGCCAAGGTAGTAGATGGATAGATGAACCCGTAAAAGATATGAGCATGGCCCTTAAGAAAAAATCCATTTCCATAAAAGCTTGATTCATCTATTACTTCTTTTTTAGGAGCATTTACAATAAGATAGCAGGTACTATGACTATGAAATGCCATGCTACCTTGGTTTAGGGATCTTGCTGCAATGAAGTTATAAAAGTAAAAGCACTACTAGGATCAAGAGTCGGAAAGAGCTATCAAGGTTGTAAATTTCTAGCACTAGTGCCAACTTTGGGGATCTAAGTAGATTAGGGGTTAGGAGCACCAAGGCTAGGATTTGAAGGCATTCCATAAAGAAATCTAGAAACAACATTAATGATAGTAAGAATGATAATGTTCATAAAAGTTGCGAAAGTGCTAAGGTTCACAAACCTTCCTACATTTTTTTATCATTTTTTTTTGCTAAATGTCATCATAGTATAGACATTTCTAATGGAATTGTCAAATGTTCAAAGGGAAGACAGGTTCGAGAATAGAATTGTAAGTACCTCAATGGAATCCTTAGGTATGGCATTTGGAATGGCTAAAAATAAGCACTTTAGGTTAAAGCTTTTAGAATAGGGTAAAGGTCTCTTTTCATATGTTCTCTAAACATCTCGAAGGGTGTTTTCTAGTCAAATATTAGCTTAATAGTAAAAAGAAGTCAATAGTTTTTTTTAGTCTATTCTACTAGTTTATCATTTTTCATTCTTGGAGAGGTATTTACAAGGAAAAATGTGATGATGGGGAATAAAATTGGGTGCTAATGGTATCGGATAGAGAATTAATCTTTGTTGAGGACATAAGGAATAGAAGATACATTGTGGATTAAGATGAAACAGGTTTTGTACATAATGGTGGAGATGCCATCGCTAGAAGGCTAAAGGTGCTAGATATATGTTACATTAATAAGGATTTTGATGTACAATGGTAATGATAATCCTAGTAAATGGTCACATTTACTATTATGATTAGGTTTTATCTATTATGAGTAGTATAAAAAAGATGGGGGCCCTTTGTTCACCTTAGCTTAGAGGGCTTGTGTCAAAAAGGGTGAGATATGACATGCTTGCCTTTTCTATACATTAGGGTAGTATCTTATCAAACCATATACCCTAAAGGATTCCCAAGTTAGTGAGAAAGATTTAATTTGCTCCTATAGACAAAGTTTCCTTTGCCCATAGGTTGGATGACCATTAGCTAGCTTTTGCTTTCATGAGACTTTATTCTTTCAAATACTATGATAGTAATAATGCTAAGGGAGCATTAGTCGAGGATCCATTTCCTGTCCAAACTTGGGCTAGAGAGGAAGTAACCTTTTGTGAGCTCTCTTACAACTAAATATATTGAAGTTTTTAGACCCCTATGGAGTTGAAATTTAGAGTGCCTCATTAGGGTATTTTTTCTATTAAAAGTTTATATTCTTTCAATAGTCTAGTAGATTTATTGGAAACTTGGATCCTTTTAATGGCTTAATAAAGAACTTTTTGTTCAAGTGACATTTAATATTTCTTGAAGACTTTATGCCTTCTATTGTATCAAAGATTTGATCTCCAGTTTTTGGTATGTGTGTCCAATGGTTCAAACACTCTTACCATTACCACATAAAAATATTATTTCTGAAGTTGGATCTCATGACTTAGGTATCAACACAAGCTTAAAGAGAGTATTGCAAGGATTTTAATGATGTGAGATGAGGTTCTTTCATAAAATGGAGGTTTATTCGCTCAATACCTTCAGAGTCACCTTACACTTACTAGTGAAGCTATAAATGAATCAAACTACTTGTAAATAGCTCAAGTTCGGCTCATAAAAAGCTTGATTCATATTCAAGTTAAACAAACTTGAGCATAAACAAGGCAAGCTCATATAATTGATAAGTTAAGCCTGAGTCTCATAATACAATGCTTGTGATGTTCATGAGACTAAATGAGTTTATATAAATATATATTTTTTAATATTATCTATGATTTTATTAAATTATTAGTTCATTTAATTATTGAATATTTTGGTATCAACGAAAATTCTTACTAGTTTTATTTTATAAAAACAAAAAAATAAAGAAAATTGTGCATTAAATATCTTAAATTCAATTTTTTTTATGTTTGAGTTATGTGAAAATGTTGGAACTTTAAATGATAAATTTTCTACTTATGTTATTACTTAGGCAATGATTAGATAATGTTCAAATATCATGACTTGAGTATTTTATATGTATATTTGTTGGAATAGAATGAAATTTATACTTGTAATTTCATTTATTTATATAAAAATTTATATTACATCTTATTTTATTATTATTTGCCAAAAAAATTTGTATAATATATCAAAACTCACTTAAGCTCATTTAAACTCAATTAAATTTGTTTAATAGTCAAAGTTGAGTTCGAGTTTCAAAAACTTGATGAGCTAAAACTTGATTATAAACAAATAGAAGTTCAATTCGGCACGTTTACAGCTTTACTTACCAGCCCCTTGTTCTACTTAGGATCAAATCCATGAAAAGTCTCACGATCCGGATAAATTTGCTTATCCATCTAAGCCGCAATTTTTAAGATTGCTTGCTGAATTCCTACAAATTTGGTTAAGGATGTGGCCAAATTTGGTTGCTTTTTAATTAGTAACTTGACAACTTTCAAGTATTGTTCCACCCCTTTTTTTACTTCATCATGATGAACTCAATCACACAACCAAGGGAGCAACTAGCTTTGATGAGATTTTTTTTCTTTTTGTTTTAACTTCTAATTTATGAATTTAAGACATGTAAAATTAAAAATTCTAGATAATTTGTTTCAATTCCACATATTTTAGTTAATGCGATAATTTTATATAATTTATTTTAATGTCATATATTTTGGTTAATGTGATAATTTTATAATTTTTTAATGTTATAAGTCTATGCACATTTTACATTATATTTATAATATTTTTAATCACATCACGTTGTAACTATATCTTAAATATGTTATGGTTTAGATTAAATAATTATTTTAGTCATTAAAAGATGAATTTAATGTCAATTTAATCTCTATTTAATTATGTTGCTCAATTTAATCCTTAAAATCATCCCTTTATTGAAGATTAAATATTCATTTTAGTCCTTAGAAAAGGCATTTAATAGCAATTTGATCTCTATTTAATTGTACTTCTTTAAAGAATCATATTGACACTAAATCCATCTTTGATGGACAAAAATCAAAATTGAGTGTCACAATTAAATAGGAATAAAATTGATACTAAATTTATCTTTGAAAAATCAAAATGAGTATTTAATCTTTAGTGAAGAGATGATTTTAAATTTACGAGGAATAATACTAAACCAAATTAAATTTATAAGTGACTAAATTAAGTCACATAATTAAATAGAGATTAAATTGATATTAAATCCATCTTTAAAAGATCAAAATGAATATTTAGTGTATTATTAATGATTTGCAAACAAAAAAAATACTTATCTCAATTCAACAATTATGAAATGCACCACTAAGAATTAAGTAATATCTTCCTTTTGGAATAAGAAATTAAAAAAAAATCAAAATTTTCATAATATTATTACTGAATTGTTAGATTAGAAAGGTTCTACCATCATAAAAAGGGTAAAATCAACTAAATAGCTCACCACACTGCTCTTGATCTTTCACTTCAGAGATGATTCCGTGCCCGTTTCCCTCCCTCCAATCGAATTGCTACGTATTGAAATCAAGACGCCAAAGTAAAAAAACAATAAGAATTTATAAATACATTCAATAATATATGTACTGTAGTTAGTCAACTAACCTCTGCAGCCATATGCTTCTCTTCCGCTGTAGTTTTTCCATCTATTCTTGACCATAAAACTTCACAAGCCTATGGAAAAATGGGATACCACTTGAATTAAAATATAAATAAGTGTAATATTACACATGTGCATAAAATTAGTTATATTATCCTCTGCTGTTAATCCATGTCTCTCAAAGTCCTTAATGGCTAAAACTAAATTTTACTCACTCCGTTAATTTTGGTTTACAGGTTCATTAAAATGGTTAAAAAATATAATTTAGGCCTTGAAATAATATTAATTTTATTTTGTTCAATGTATTTCAACTTTTTCTTATTTTGTAAGATTGTGGATTCGAATTTCTTATTTTCTTTTCCGTCTATAATTTGTTCTAATATTATCCTAGCCCTCCATGCTTTCATTTTGTCAAATATTTCACTTGAGGTGCACAAACACGGTAAAGAAATAGTATTATGCATAAATATAGTGCAAACCGAGTCTCATCATAAATAAGCAACGAGGCAATTAAAAAAATTATATACAAAAACTCTTACATTATATAAATAATTTATCTAAATATTATATAATCTTAACGATCAATACAAGCAAGAATTACAGGATAAAAATAATATATCATAAAAAAACTATAATTTATATCAATTATAATGATGATACATTAAATTTTGACTTATTTTAATTTTCTTTTGATTTTGATGGTTGAATTTTGACCAAGAATGTGGTTTATTCTGCTGTCTGCTTAATGGAAGCTAACAAAAGCATATGCCATTACGTTTAATTAAAGAGGGGTGCTATATAAACCCGCCCTGCATATCGAGAACTAAGTACCAAAACAATATTAAACTACGTTTGTCATATCATCGTCACATTATGACATGTAATAACATATTAAATTATGAAAAATTAATCGAAAAAAAAGCCTTCTTCTAAAATTTTAAATTTTAGATCTTAAATTTTAAATAAGAAAAATTATAAATTCTAATTTCAGAAACACGAATCGTAAAATCTCCATCCCAAGACAACGAACCCTAAATCTAAAATATCTAAATCCTAAGATTTTAATGTCCTAAACACTAAATAATCACTAAATTAGTTTTCTTTAATATCACTCATTACAGTCATCAAGACACAAATAAAACCTCACATTAGATCCCAAAAATTATTTTATCTACATATAACAGTAAAAATTAATAAAAAATTGAGTACAATTATCACTTTTTTTTAGTAAAATATATGTATAATATCATATTTTGAACTATAATTTTGGAAGATTTTTTAACAAGAAAATTAATTTATGTAAAAAAATTATGATACTAATATTCTCCCCATTCTCTTTTAAGTATTGTTTAAGATTAAAAATGTGCTAAATATATCGAAAAATAGATGCCGAATGTACACCGAAATAATGATAATAAATTCTTGGGCCTTTGGATTACATGTGCTCCATTTAAGTTCGAAATCCAGGGGATATGTTTCATTCGGCATCTGTTTTGGAGCCAATCTTTTGGGAGGAACAACAATACTCTTAAGATTAACAAGAATTAAGAAAAATAATAAATAATTTTAATTTTAGAATAGATGAATTATAATTTATTAATATATATTCTACTAAATATATTCTACTAAAAGTCAAGCAAATAAAATTATCGAATATTTATTTAAATCATAGAAGTAATATTTAAAAGAAGATAATAAATATATTCTTAATTAATTTCTTAAAATAGCAAATGAATAAGAATGAATTTTTTTTTTCTAAAATAATGCTTTAAAAGGGATGGAGGAAATGTATCATAAGTCTCACATGTAGCTAGGTTAAATTAAATGAATAATAATGAAAGAGTGATATTTTTAAATCTCAAGCTATAAATCTTAAATCCTTATATTCTTTATTTTTTTAAAAAAAATAGCATTAAATATTTTTTTCATTAAAATATCACTTAATTAGATATGCTATCAAATTCAGCTCCAGTTCGCCGAGGCTTGTTGCTGGGAACCTTAGTATTTTTCCTTTATTAAAACCTACATATTAATTAACTAATGTAATTAAACATGGAGAAATCTTACTGACCATCTTTTTAGTTCACCTATTCAACAAGCATTTTGCCTTAGAGAAGTAGCAATTCAATTGGCAGCAGAGAAAGTAAAAATATTGTGAATAGTATAATATAATAAGGCAATCTGAGTCTAATTCTCGTGCTCGCACAAAGAGAGGTAAAATTTAATTTGTATGTTGTATGGGGTTTTACTGTGTATTCTTATAAGCCCAACATAACGACAAACCGTATGCAATCAACAAACATAATTGCAATACATAATTGCCAAAGGTATTCATTAAATAAAATTTCATGAATTTACTCTATTTTCTTATATTTATCAATAATTTTTTATTTATATTCAAAATCTCATTTGAATGATTTGAATTAAGTTTTTGTTTGCAATAATATAATATTTTAAGGAGAGATAGGAGGTGGACAAACACAAGCAGCAGGAGTTTCTAGAAGAAATATAACGAAAGAAGCCCATACCTATCTTTACATCCCAGAATCGCAACAGCAGCACCAGCCAAAGAAAAAAAAAAGGTACAAGAAGACGAGAAAGCTAAAATGTTACCTGGTGAGAAGGAAGAAGAAGAAGAAGAAAAGAAAAGCATGAATACAGACCGTTTCACTTTCGTCCCCTCTATGATTTTGTTCTGGATATATTTTATCGATTTAATTCCATCGTGAACTTATCAATGACATTACTGGCATTCAGAATTAAGTTTATGCTCACATCACAAATATTCTTTAATCACGACAAAAGTACATATCTCCAAACGCAGATACTTTGAGATGGTCATTTAAATCCATCATGGGTTAATATTACATTGTCTTATTCCCTCAGTATTTCCCTGTCTCAGATCCTTTATCCCCCCCCCCTCCTACTCACCCTTTTAAGAAAAACATAAATACAGAGCGTAGTCAACAAAAAGTCTCGAGAAGAATTAGAACGTACCTTGGTGATAGTAACAAAGTGGATGGCGCTGCCTACCTGAGGGAGATGGGAGCAGTGGAGGTGATCCTTCGTCGGGGAAGGGGTTTTATACAGGTGGAACCAGATAAAGATAAGTAAGGTGAGCTGATGCTGGGGCCGGGAGGCGTGGGAGCTTGGCCTGCAACAGAGATCGTGGGTGGCCTGGATTAAGGGCGCTGCGAGTCCGAATAAGACAAAAGAGAGATTGCGCTCTGATGTATATTATTACGGATTTTTATTTCATGCATCTCCATACCCTTTATGTAACTACTCGGCATGGTGTATTTTATTTTATTTTTGAACAATTTCTTTAGTTTTTCTATTGAGTATGCTTAATCGTTTTCAAATTTTATTATGTTTTATAGTATTAAAATTTTTTAAAAATAATTAAATTTGAAAATGATGGAACTTGTTGAATTGATAAGTTGAAGAAATTATTTTTTTCGATAAATTTAAAAAATATAAAATACATCATTTTATTTTAATAATAGTTATATAAGAAACATGTAGTAAAATTTTACATACCGCTGCTGTAAATGAAACTACACCAGAACAATACATCAGCAGCGCATGAAATGAAAATTTGTAATATAATATAATAAGTCATTATTTGTGAGACCGCAAAATTACTTAGTTATATTATTCTCTACGGTTAGTACACTGTTGTTATACATGCCTCCCAAGGTCTTTAATGATTTATTACTATTATTATTTTTGGTTGATTTGCTTTTGTTTTGAGCTTTGGTCCCCTGGTTTAAAAAATAATAATAACTAAATTTTATTCACCTTTTTAGTTTTGATTTACATGTTATTGAGAATTGTTAAAAATTATAGTTCAATCTCTTGTAATATTCTTCACCTATTTCAATACCTGGTTGTATTTTAACTCTTTTATTTTGTTTGGTTGTAACGTGTAATTTCAAAAAAAAAAAAATTTCCACCTATTATTTGATCTAATGTTATCCTAATCATCGTCTCTTTATTCTAGTAAATATTTCGCTTGAAATATGCATAAAACGAAAAGAAATAGCTATGTATATGTATAGTGAAAATCAAGTTTTCACAAATAGATAAAAGTGACTGAAAAGATTACGTGCATAAGTCTTAAAGGATATAAATAATTTATTTAAATATTATGTAAATTTAGCAATCAGCCCGCCATCTATTGTTGATATAATGTAATTTAAGTAGGATTTCATCCCTTGTAAATGTATGAACAAGAATTACAAGATAAAAATAACAAAAAATTATATTTTATTTGTGATTTCATTTTTTTTTACTTAATTCATATATTATTTCAAATATTGCAGTTCAGCCATTTATATTGTTAATCATTAATACTTTATTCATCTAACTTATTTTTCATTTTGAATTTTATAGAATACTCACATATATTATATATAATCTTTATTCTCTCAAATTTTGATTCAATTTAACCCTCAACTAGAATCAAATTACACAAAAAAAATCATAATTTTAACAGAAATTTGTCTTCTACAATTTAATTTATGGTTATTGAATAGATGTAATTGAATAAAATTTTAAGATGTAATTTAGTCCATAACTCTATGATATAAGAGTGAAAAATATTTATCATTTCCTGAAAATATTTTGAAAGAGAATTAATCTTAATACATTTAGTGGACTAAATGCTCTCCAGATCATATATTTTTTTAAGATTAAAACCATATTTTCGTTCTTGACAAATGCGTATTTTTTCAATTTCATCCTTCATAGATGTGTGTTTTCAATTTCATCCTTGATAGATTGAAAGTAATCTAATCACATCCTTCCATTTATCTACTGTTATAAGATGCTAATGTGTCTATTAAATAGTGATTCAGTCAATCCACATGAAAAGAAAATAATTATGTGTCAAATAAAAATTTGTAATTGAGAATAATCATTAAAAATAAAAATTGGAACCCTAAAATGAGATGCATCAGGCTTTCATTGTTCACTACTCTATGCGACAGCTGAAGTTCTCTTCTTCATGCTATCTTATCTCTACTGCTATTGTACCTTTCATTTCCATTAACGTATGATCGACAATGACAAAATGACTTTGTGTATGCATATTCTTTCTCTTCATGATAGAATGGTTGTTTGTGAGGACTTTCCGAATTGAAGTTTTGGATTCAAATTTTAGTGGTTCTTCTGTTTCTAACTTAAGCAATTTTTACAATTATTTTTATTGGAATGCAATTAGAGGTTGTAATGTTTGGGTATCTATATTGTAGTGTTATGAAATGGAAGGAAAAAGAAGAGAACAAAACGAAATAGAAAATGTAGATTGGGAATGATAGAACAACAAAGGTAATGAGTAATGTTAAAGAAGAAGGAGACTTGATGGTCCAACATTCATTTGTAAAAGAAGATTCAACATTATTGAATCAAGATTCGAAAGGTTGGCACCGACACCTATGAATTTGAAGGATGGTACTGAGGGACAAAATGTTTATTTGCATGATGACATAGCAACAATAGACCTATCTATTGTTTTTGGGAAATCAAGGTAGCTTAGGAACCATGTAAATGAACTCTATCATAAATGTACCAAAGCATAATAGAACAGAAAACTTAGTCTACATTGCACATGACTCAAAGTGATTTGCTTGAGCTTTAAAGCACCATGCTTTGGGTTTAAGCAGGATAATTAAGACAAATAACCACAATTCTTGGGAGATTTTTTTTATCAATCAGATCAAGATAGATAACTACTATCATGAAATTCTCTACAAAAACCAATACTTATGGATTCTATTGAGAAGCCCAATTACCATCATTTCCAACCCAAAATTCCTACAAATGAATCAAGAATAAAAAATGGTAGAGTGAGAACCATTAGGAAAAGTAGTGGCCCGTGAAAGGTGGTTTATTAATTAAAGACAGAATTTGACATAATAAAATAATCTCCTCTATAGCCACAAATAAGAAAGGAGACAAAGTCCTACCTGGAGACACATTATGAAAGATGACTCATGAATTAACCAATCTAGAATCCTACAGTTCCTGGATAACCAAAATGATCTAAAGTCACTTTCTCTAACCCCTTGATTCTATTCAAAAATATTAAATTCACTGAAGCCCTTTCATAAAACATAAAATTTCAAACATATATATCCATATAAAGTCACAGCAAAATACTAGACCCAAAAAAGAGTAGTAGACCTTTGGATCAAATCTTTTGTAAATTGGAGCTGAGATATTGAAAGTGGTATTAAACACAAAAGAAGGGTCTGTTGTTAACACTCAGAGATTGAGAGAAGATGTTTTAACCTTTTAATAGTTGAAAATGTAAAATAGAAAGCTAAGAACAAAAACAAACAATAAGCTTCAAATAAAATAAACTGAGTTACAAGCTTAACATCTTCATTCCTATCAAAAGCAATTAGCTTATAAACTTATAAGATCACCAATTGACTTTTTACCCAAAAAAATGAAAACACATAATTAATTTCCATCAATACCAAACTCATTAACTATCTTAAATGTACTATCCCATATTCTAAACTCAAAGAACATAAAAAATTAAAAAAAAAGGAATAGCAAGTCATTTCTTTTGTAAAATAGTGTTTCTTATATCATAATCCTGTGAACTAATTGCAAAATCAACAAATCTTCTCTTTAATCTTTAACTGATTGTTACTAATGTCTCTTGGCTAACACATTCTTGGCCTCTCCAAGTATATTTCTCTAGATCGAGCCCAAATAGTAGCTTTATCTTCTTGCTTGTGTGGTTGTTAGTGGTGCCATTATATGGGATCCAACTTGATGTATTTCACTATTGTTATCCAACACAATCAACACATCAACAAATAGAGAAAAGAAATAAAAAATTATTTGTGCAAAAAGATTGCAAAAAAGCTGTATATACCTTCTTTTTAGCATTGGAAGTGGAGCCACTAGTTTAACTATTTTGAGCCCTTGATCCTTTAGAACCTCTAGATTCAGCAATAACATTTTCTTCATTCCCTCTAGATATAGTAACAGCCTCACAACCTCCATTTCTTTTAATAAGACTAGCTTTGAAACATCCATTCCTTGTAGATGTAGAAGCAAGCTAAGAACTACCATTCCCTGTAGATGCAGCAATAACTTGATCTTTGGCAGATTGTCCTTTGTAACTTCTTTTATTATGCCCTTTCATCTTACACTTGCTACAAGTAGGAACTAACCTTCTTTTTATCTTACCATCTTCATTGTGAATAATTTATTTCTCTATAAAATCCTTTCTTATTTGTATTTTTGGTCTCCCTATTGGCCTTTTGATGTTTGGAAGTTGAATTAGTTCCTTTCTAATGTCTAGCCATAAGTTAGGACCATTCACAGGTTGAATCAATGGCTCATATGCCTTCGCAAAAGTATCTAATCTTAAATACTCATGTACATAGTCTTCTTACCTTTTATTTCCCTATCCTAATCCAGCAATTGCATATACATAAGGCACTCTAGTTAGATCCTATTATCTGCAACTGCATGCATTTTCCTTTAGATTCACTGTGTACTTTTATGGTTTGTATTCTACCTTAAATTTTAACTTTTCAGGATCTTCCATCCAATTTGGCAACCATTTTCCACTTTCATTTTTTGCAATCTCCAATTTGTCATGAATTTTAAGGCATAACGAACCATTACTCTTTAACAATAGCACTCTCTGATCTTTCATTTTGCTAACAATATACAATTATTGGTGTGTGTCCTAGGAACCAATCATATAGATGATTGAAATAATACACAATGTATTATGTTTTATTTTAGGCAATTTAATTATTATATTTTATTTTTATAATTTATTATTATTCTATGCGATTTATAATTTAATATAATAATTATCCTTGGAATAGCTTTGCTATTCCTAAAATACCCCTAGTCAAGTATTATTACGAAAAGAATAGTAATAATACATCAAGACTAGCATGTGTAGTAACTGATGATTACGAATTATGGATATATGATATCAAGTCAATACATGAGTACATTGCTAGTGAACAATGTACTAGACTGACCCACTATGAAAATATTGTATGGATAGATGTGTCATAAGTTATTCTCATATGATTACAAATATACATAAACCTTTGACCTGAAGTTACTATAATTCCCTATATGAGGAATTACTCACTTTAATATTATCCTATGTTATCTTTAATTAGGATGACGAGTAGGGCATTGATTGGGTGTGTCATAAATCGTACAAAGAAAAGTGAATGATGTAGATGGAATTTTATTACTCTTGTATAAAAGAGAAATATCCTTGGGGCCCTTAATTGAGTGAGACTTAGAAATGCATGACCATACTCAATTGGATTAATATGTGATATTAATAATTTATTTTAAATCTACTTAGTATTAAGAAATATAAATTGAACATTGACGAGGATGACATATTCCATGCCTCCAGTTCAATTTGGATATTATTACAAAAGGGATTATGATGCAAAATGTTGATAATGTATTAGGTGGATGTCAAATCACAAACATTCTTACTACTTGAGTGACAGTGATATATTGCTAGATACCGTCTATGGCTGAATAATGAGTCATTGTCAACGTAGTAAGAACCTACAGGATTACACAAAAGGAGTAGGAATAAGAAAATAATTAATTGGACTTTAATTATATTAATATCTAATTAATTGAACTTATTTTTATGCATATATATATTATTATTAAGAATAATAATGTGTTATTCACGTAATATATATATATATATATATATATATATATATTATGTGATATTATTTGATATTAAAGTAATATCAAATAATTACGTTATCAGATATTAGATAAATATATTATGAGATAATATTATCTGATATTAGATAATTAATAGATAAGTCCTATCTCTCCTCATTATCTCTAGGATAAAATGAGTTGTTAAGTATGATTAGTATTTTGGAAGCATTATCTCAGTAGGACTAGGATTGTGGCTTGCCTAAATTCTATAAAAAGGGGCTTGAGGCACATTAGAGACACACTCAAAGCTTCCATACAAACCCTAAATCACTCAAAAAACATCCAATCCTAATTCCTAGAGAGAAAAATGTATCCTAGCAGATTCGTGGAGGGTGAGAGATCATTATTCACTCCGTGTGGATACCGTAGAGACGTTGTACCTTCCGGCCGGCATTTGATTCATCCACTCTCAAGTTTTGATTAGGAGAAACACGAGTGCCCAATAGGTAAAATCCTAATAATCGATTATGCTTTTTGCATGGATCTTAGGTAGAATTCGGATCAAATTTTGAATTTTCATTACATATGATAATCCGAATTCCCAATAACAATTTGATCTCTTCTAGCATTATGATTATTGGCTTACCCCTATACTTGATTATCTTACTATTAAATTGCTTGCACATGTTGCTTATGATGATTTGACTCTTTGTAATTATACTAAATAAAGCTCTTATTCATGCTTTTGGCTCAAACTTGACCAAATGTTCCTAAGCCTTTTTATTGAATTCTTTTCATTTCTATATTCTAGCATTAAAGTCCACCATAGTTGTTGCTTTAGCACAACCAAGCATGTGATCTCTTAATTCTACTCCTTTAAACTTCTTTGTATAGTTTGTGTACATATGCCTTACATAAAACCTGTGTTCTGACCTAGGAAACATCTCAACAATTGTTGAAATTAGACCTTAAAATCTAGATAATGTCAACATAAGGTAAATGATGTATATCAATCAAATAAATAGGTTAAGGATATATTCACACATTACCTTTTGTTGATCACTCATGAAACTAAATCTCTTAAATGAAAGTGGCTGTAAATCTTCCATCAGTATGGTTAAGAACCATGTCCATGTCTCTCTAGTTTCTAAACTAACTATAGTTATAGCAAGAGGATAAAAACCATTATTTCCATATTGATCAACAACAGCTAGTAGCACTCCTCTATAGTAACCTTTTAGATGGCATCCATTAAGCCCAATCATTGGCCTATACCCAGTTTGTAAATGCATGTTTTAGTGCATCCAAACATATATAAATCCTATCAAATTTAAGGGCCACTTCTAGGCTTGGTTTGTCAACACCTAGTTGAATAATAGCTCCACTATTTGAAGTCCTTAATTCATGACAATAATTTCAAATCTTAGCAAATTGATTCCTTTCATCCGCTTCAGTGATGTTTCTAGCTACCTCTAATGCTTTGTGAGCCTTAGCAGTGGTGATTGTCAAAATGTATTCTTCTCTACAATAATTCAATGCATCCTTAAGTTTTAGGTTGGAATTTATTCTAAAAAATGACACAAGTTTTTCTGCTAACTATTTAGATCTAGCTTGCTTGACTCTAGTTATCTTGCAACAAGTATGCTTTGTGATGCATTTTTTCACTTGGCATGATTGTCTATCTTCAACCAAAGAACACAAAATGATAAAAGGACAAGGTTTTAGACATTGAGCTCTACACTTGACATAATCATTCTTCTCTAAGTAAACAGGTTTCCTCTCATATGCAACATAATCTTTTATAACTTTTTTAAATATATCCAAATTAGGGAACACTTGACCTATCTCAAAGTGAACATTTCCATAAGTTCTAGCCATGCAATTTTTTTCTTAGGTATCATTCTCTTTTTTCCACTATCATGGTCATTATTATCACTTAATGATGAATCCAAACTATAAAGTCCTTCAAATTCATAATGAAATTCATCTTCTTGAACTTCACCATTTCCATCTTGAGTTGAAAAATTAATTTCAAATTTAGCATTTCATATTACCACTTCAAAATTACCATTACTAGCCATAAAAGCTTCTGCTTTTGCACTGATTAGCATTGTCACTAACCTTGCCTTTTTGTTTCTTAGTAGATTTATTATTCTTTACACTATCATCAATGTTAGCTTCTATATACATGCCAAATAGCTTATCATCTTCACTATCACTATCAAACATGAGATATTTATAAGGCATATCTTCTACACTATCATAATCTTTTGAGGACTCACCATTGTCATTAGCTTTATCCATAACCCTTAATTGCTCACCAATAAGATAGTTATAGTATACATCCTTTCTACTGCTTTCATTTGAACCTTGTAAACTAGCACCATTTTCCATCACTTCAACATGTATACCATGATCTAAATCCACTTCATCTAGGAAACCTGCATAATCTTCTTGCATTGGTACATGAAACCCTTCAACAAAATCCACAAGCACCTCAGTATGCCCTTCAATATTTCCTATATTGTGCGTGTTCATTTCGAATTAGCTTCTCATATAAATAAAAAAAAGATGCATTTTAGTAACAAGAAAAACTCCTAGTTTAGAATTTAAAAATCTAAATCATAGCAGGTAATTTTAATTAGATTGATCTCATCTTTAAAGTTAATTACTTATGATTAATGCAATCATTAGTGCCTTATATTTTAGTAATAAAAACCATATTTATATCACATTTAACACTTTTTAAAACACTAAATAAATGACTTTTCCCCCCTCATTAATTATTATAAAGCATTGACTTTAAAGATTTACCTAAATCATCTAACTTTCAGGCTACAAAATTTGAGTTTCCTCACAAAATTAGAAGAAATTGGTGGTAAATTTAATGGCTTCAAATTTAAGGCATTTAATAAGAATAGAACATTCATAAAAAGACAAAGTGCATGAAATTAAATAACTCTCATTTAGAAATCTTTTGACTAAAAATAGCAAACAAGTAAAAGAAAGATTTTCTTTGATGATTTAGTTTACTCTCAGAGCATCTAAGAAGTCCAATTCTAGATCTTTAAACTTCACAACTGTTGAAGCTCACGATGTCAACTACATCTGATGCCCTCAATCCTTCTTTGAACAAAAAAAGAAAAAGTTTTTCCATTTAGGATGAATATCTACAATCTCTTCTTTGTAAAAAAAAACTGGTTCAAATGACTTTGTTTTGCAATATTGCTTTTCATTTTGTGGCTTTAAAGCCTGCTACTTTTGCCACCAGAGCAACTTGTTCAGCTAAACTTATATTTTTAATTCAACTTATGACACGTCGCATCCTATAACAGTAGATAGAAGGAAGGATGTGATTAGATTACTTTCAATCTGTCAAGGATGAAATTCAAAACACACATCTGTGAAGGACAAAATTAAAAAAATATGCACCTATCAAGGATGAAAATATGGTTTTAGTCATTTTTTTAATTATAATATGAGAATCCAACGCTCCTTCAAAACATATTAGAAAATGTAAACATAACTAGAGTCCGCTTATTTCTAATGGACAAACCGGATGTGCTTTGTGTCTCATGCGATAAATTGTTGAATATGTTCTGTGGATGAGAAGCCTCTCTTATAGAGGGGGAGGCTTAACGGCTCCTTTAACTATTTTTTAAAATTAATTTTTAATGTATTTTTTAATGCTTTATAGAAAAATTTACATTTAACCTCCAAAAATTATAATAAATTTTTATAAGAAGTTTTAACAAATTGCACATTAGTGTCTAAAAAATACGTTACTAGTTTTTTTTTATAACATTAAGTATGTATTTTTGGAAATATATGTTCTAATATATATATCAAGTATAACATATGCAAATATGCCACTTTTCAAACTTGTTTGAACTGTAAATGTGACGGGGGAGAGAGAGAGAGAGAGACTTGTAAATCTACTTTTTCTGGTGATAAGGAGTACCAACGTAAATTTATAAGGAGTAATTTTTCCTTTTTAAATTTATTTTTTGATTTTGGGTTATACAGATAATAGCTAAATCAAAATTTTTGGTATGAGGATCCGACTGTGGTCAAATGAAATTTTATTTTGATGTGCATTAAAAAAATTTTAATTGCTTTAAATAATTATAGTATTTTTATAATTTTAATTTAAGATATTATAATAATTTTCAAATTAAATCTAAAAAATTACAGAATATTAAAAAATTTATAGAAGTTTATTTATAAATGTTGTGATATATAAATTATTCAAACTTGTATAAAATAAAATTGGAATAAAAATTTATAAAATTTGTAAAAATGAAATTAATTTAATAAAGTTCATATTTATGCATGTTTTTTTAGGCATGTGTAAATGTTGTACTACGAAATTTTTGAATGATAAAATCAAAATAGATAAGTAAATGGCAATTATATTTTATGTGAAACTTAAATAAAAATATAAATTTATACTTGTAAAAATTGTAACATCACACAATTTATTCAAAATTTTATAAAAGAATTTACAATAAAAATCTATAAAATTTATAAAAAAACAATAAATTTAATAGAGTTTATATGTGTATATACTTTTGTTAGACATATATAAAGGAATGTGAAAATTAAAATGAATAGTAAGTAAATAGTAATATTTTTAGCATGAAAATTTTGGATGATAAAATCAAAATAGATAAGCAAGTGATAATTATATTTTGTGTGTAATTTAAATAAAAATATAAATTTATGCTTATAAAAGTTATAACATCACACAATTCATTCAGAATTTTATAAAAAATCTACAATAAAAATCTATAAAATTTATAAAAAATAATTAATTTGATAAAGTTTATATGTGTATATACTTTTTTTAGACGTATATAAAGGATTGTGAAAATTAAAATAAATAGTAAGTAAATAACAATTTTAATGCAAGCATATTATATGTGTAACGTACATAAATTATATGTAAATTTTAGTGCACATAGTATTTATCTAAAAGGTAAAATAAAAGATAGACAAAAAGTTAGAAAGATATTTTACATGTCATTATAAACTTTTTGTTTCAACTAAACATACGCTTCTATAAAATATTTTTAAATTACAATACAATAGAAAATTGTTCATATTTAATAAAGAATAAGAAAAAATAAAGCATAAATTATTTATAAATTAAAAAATTATAGAAGAATTATAATTTTATACCTTATTTTTATATTTTTATAAATTTTTTATTGCATAAGTACGTATTTTTCCCATTATAATTGTATATATTTTAAAATTTTGATGGGTTAGAATATAAAATGGCATACATATATAATAGAAAGCATGAAGAATTGGAGCTGAACCAACCCTAACCCCTTTAACTTTATCGTTGTATATAGGCATGTAGGCAAGAATGAGTAGAAAATGAATTTAAATTTATTCTTTTACGCACGCGCATGAGTATTTATATATATTTATTCTTTTTTACATTCATATGTGAAGTTAACCATTTTTGTCACATTTATATATATATATATATATATATATATATATATATATATATATTTGTATTAGTTTAAAATATTTAACTCAACTCTACTTATTTTCTTTTATTATTATAACAAATGTGCTTATTAAATTAAAAAACTAGTAATAGTAATAAATTAATTATAATACTTATAATATTTTATTATTATTAAATTAGTTCAGTGATTTTTTTCATTCAAATGAAAGAAATAAAGTTATTAACCTTTATGTGTAAATAAGCAGATCAGTTCTTTCATTCTCTCACCCAACAAATTTTATGGTACTTTTTGTATGGATTATAATTTTGATACTTCTTTTATGGATTATAACTTTCTTAAAATATATTGATAACAAGTTTTTTTTTTATAATAACTTTCTTAACGATGATAACAAAATGCGGTAGTTTTATTTTAAACATAGAAAATAACTTCTTTAAAGCTACATAATAATAATAACAAAAAAAAAGTAGGGGCGGAGATAATATCATTACTCTACAAATAAGAAAACGTTTCTACTGCTACTACTAATAATAATAACAAAGAAACGTTCCTGTATGTTGGCGGCTTTTGCTCGCAGCTGGAAGCAAAGAATCATTGTTGCCAGTTGTCCCTCTGCGGTTTGCAACCATGAATAAATAGTGCATGAGCCAGGGGAGCTGCGCGACATGTACCGATGCAACGGCTAATGGGTCCGGCAAGGATTTCACTCTCCCACTCCGTTTAGCCTCTGAAAATTTCTTGCGACTTATTTTTTTAAAATTTTTTAAAGGATGAAATATAATTTATTCTTTTAAGTTGTGAGGTATGTATAATAAATTCTCTAATTTTAAATTAAAGGCAATTTGATACTCAAAATATGATCAGTATATAATTAATCCCCAACATGTCTAAATAAGAGTAACAACCTAATCCAATTTTTTCTTTTCACCGATATTTTTTCTATTCTTTTTCCTTAGAACAACGTTGTCTTGAGTGAAAAAATCTGTTCTTTCTTCTTCTATTAGTTCATGATCTTTTTTCTTTTTTTTAAACAAAATTCTAAGATCTTTATTTTAATTTTATTTTTTAATTTTACAATAAAATTTTGGATAATTATTCGATTATGTTTTAAATTAATTGTTTTCATATTTTTTATATAATAATTTTATGAATAGAAAGGATTTCAAGTTGTATCAATATACAAGGAATAAACTATTGTCCAAATATATTGACATTTTTCAGTATATATATAATAGGTATTCTTTAAAAGGAAAATTCATTTATATTCAAATCTCTTCAAAGTAATTAGCATAAAAGCTAATAAAGATTACTAAAAAAATATATGGTATAATTGCATCTTAAAATTAATTGGTTTATATAAGAAAATATAATTAGGTAAGATACGAGCTAAAGAGTGAATAAAGATATTATATTTTAAATCATATGCCACTACTTTGAACTAAAACTTACAAATAGTACAATGTCACTATATTACATGTTTAATTCTTAATAAGGAACAAATAAGTTCAATACCTAGGTAGGCCATAATTGTGATAAGTTGCAACATTGAGATATTCTCTCATATAATGATATGGCCTTTTAAAGAAAAAATAGACTAAAAATGAAAATCTTAGAATTTTACAGTAAAATAAAAGAAAAAAATAAACTAAAAATGAGAATTTTAGAAATAAAAAAAATTCAACTGATATCTTAAGCAGAAAGAATGAAAAGAAAGTTGGTAAGAGGAAAAAAAAGGATTAGGAGGAAAAAAAAAGGATTAGGATTCTAACTTTATCAATTTATATTACAACTCAATATTAGGAAGTTAATTGAACACTAATCATAACTTGGACATTAAATTATCCTTATTTGGAACTAAGGGATTTTTTTGTGCATACCCTATAGTTTAGGTGGCTAAATTGCATTTTGTCTTTTTTTTTAAATTATAAAAATTATGAATTATTTTTTTCCTTTTCTCTTAGAATTTCTTAGTCATTGTAATAAACATACTTAAACTAATATATTTATTTTTAAAATAAGATTAAATTACTTAATATCTTTAATATATTTTTGAACAATTTTTTACACATCGTTACAATTCCGTAGCATAGGACCATCAATTGTTTGATAGAGGAAGTAAATATGGTTCTTTTTTTAAAAAACAGTTTGTATATCAAAGGAAAACAAAAAATAAAGTATTGTCAGTATTATAAATAATAAAATATTTCATTTAAATTCAAAATTAATATCAATAAAAAATTTAAAAATAATTAAAAGTTATTTTTATTTTTCTATTTTTAAATTACATATTTAGAGTTATAATTTTTAAAAATAAATTACTAAACCAATTCTTCTATTTTTACAAATAAAAAATAAAAAAATATTTTTAAAAATAGTAAACAATCTGAGTTTATTATTTCTTTTTCCTTGTATTTCTCTAGATTTACATGCTGTATTAATTCTTGCACTTGTCCATGTGCGAGGAAGACTAATTTAATACGCAAAATTAGTTCATGGGCAAAATACATGGAACTCCAGTGAATTTAGTTGTAATTATACAACCATTTTCTTTAATTTCAAAATTGTATACCTCTCCTTAATTTTATAAAAGAGATATTACTAAACTTATTTTAAAATTTCTTTAAAAGAATGTTAATTTTAATTATCCAAATATAATTAAAGGTCAAAAATATTATTTTGTGATCAAACTATCTTTCCTTAAGTGATGTTCTTATACCTATTTTATGTCAAAATTTGAAGTCTTTCTCATATAAAGAAGATATCTTTACAAAAAAAAAAAAATTCATATGCACTAATTTTGATATTCAAAGTGTAGTGATCATGTTAAGGAGGCATTTCATTCACATAAAAGATAAGTTTTTATGAAAAAATAAAATTTTCAAAAAGTAAATTTTTTTATAATTTTTTTAAAAAATACTTAAAATTGTTTAATTGATATTAAAAAATTAATTTTTTTATGAATCGATTACTTTTATTTTACTTGATTCAATTCATACTTTTAAGAAAGTATTATTAAAATAACTATTACACCTTTTGGAATTGTAATTCAAAATTAAATATATGAATAAATTTTAATTAAGATGACTTTTTTAAATTTTTTATTTTTTATAAATAAAAATTATAATTATAATTAAAAAAATTAGAAATAACATCTTTGAAAGTATGTTTCTATTATCTCTTTCTATCATGTTTTTAATTTGTAATTTTTTTTATTTAATCTAATAAATTAAGTCTGGCACAATAGAGATAAAATAAGAGGATGGTTATTAGTTGAATTCGATAGTGGTAGTTTTATATTTTTATTTATAAATATCATAAGAAAATCTTATCAGAGAACTATGATAAAGCAACTTCACATATTCTTATAAAGTAGAACATCTGAAAATTTTCAAGTTCTTCATTTCGGTAGTTAAAGGCTTTTCAACTAATTTAAAAATTCTTCTTTTTTTTTGCAAAGTTGTACTTTTCATACAATTTTTTATCAACCAAATAACTTCTAAATCTTTGAAATTATCATTAAATAAAATATTCAATTTTTAAGTTTTAATAGTTACAATTTTTCAATTTATTTAATATATTTTATATTCATTTCTTATTGTATTTTATTTTATGCAGTAAAAATATGTAATAAACCTTAAAGCCATATAAACATCATTTTCAACAACCACATTTATTACTCGCTAGCATACTCCGTTCTTGAATCATGATTAGGTATCTCTGGTGAACTCCTTTTGCTAATACATTTTATTTCTACCAAGAGGGAGGGGGAAAAATTGACATACGGTCGAACTCAACTTGTTTGACGCCATATGGTATACATACTGATATATTTGCAACGACCACATAACATAAAGAGAATAACTAGTGTATCAAAGATATTAAAAATGTCAAATTTGAAGAAAATGAAATAATAATAGAAATAGAACTGAGTTCAATATTACATTTTCTAAACTTTGAATATAAAATTCTAATAAGTAGCATAATATAAAAGCACTAAAAAAATAGATCACATTAAATAATTTTAAAAAAATTGATAGTATAAAATAATCGTATTAAATAAATTGTTAAATTGTATGTTTTAAAATTTGAAAATTAAAGCCTTCTTTTAGCGATAATTTTAAAGGTAAATCCTTCCTTCGATTACAATTTCGAAGGTCTAGAATCATCATACACTTCAGATAATAAAATTAATAACCATAAGAGAAAATAAATATGTAAAATAAAAAATTTTGGTAAAGACATTTGTTGATTTTAGGTGAGTTAGCCATTTGAAAATTTGAGACTCCTAATATCTTCAAATTAAATAATTGAGTCAATTATAATCAACTAGACATTTATAAATAATTATTTTATTAAGTTAATCAGATAAAATGACTCAAATTAGATAAAAGTGAATGAAAAATCTATTTTTTTCAAGCGCCCTCTTAATATGAAAATAAAATTTCAAAATTTAGAGTAGTGTGCAGTAAAATAAATGCAGAAAATAAAACAATGGTCATTTATTCGTAAAGTAAATTTTTTAATCTTTGATTATAATTTAATCGTTAAAATTAGTGTTATTTTAAAGAAAATTATAAAATGGATTTAATATTAGCTCTTTTGTAAAATATAAAAGAGGTTTGTTTATTTTTCGAAATTAGAGGAAAATTTTGTATAATTTCGATTAAATCTAAGAGAGGTACATGTATGGCGCTCTTAATTTTTTGTGTGGCATCTTCTACGTAAAACTAATTGAAAAGGATTTAAAAAAAACCATAATATTTGTAGTTAAAAATATTATATCTTGGGAAACTCGGTATTACATACTTAAGACACTATAAGGGGTTGTATAACATACAACGAGCCATGTGGCAAAATTTCAATAAGCAACTGGCATAACAAATATTCAGAGCTGTTGATGGCTTATGAATCGGCTAGAAAGCCATCCACTTAACTCCTATGGAGGGTTTGCAAGTCCTTAAATATCAACGCGTGATAATTAATTAAGTTAAAAAAGTTGAATATTCTAATATTTTGAATAATTAATTCATTAAATATATATAAAAAGTACAAAAAAATTCTCAAATTAAAATAATAATAATCATTTCCTCTCATTATTTTATTAAAAGTGTTAGGGAGAAGAATTGAATGCATGCTTATTAATATATAATACATTGTACTTAATCATTATTCTATTATATACTTTTAATTATGCTTGTACTAATCTAATATATACTAAAATAAAAAAATTCATTGTAAATAATAAATAATCATTCAATTTTTATTATTTAATTTTATATAATAAAATTAATATTTTAATAAAATAATTGTTATAATATGTTAAAATTTTGTTATATAATTATTTAATAAATTTATATTCTTTTCCTATTTTAAGTAAAAATTAATAACATTAATTTAAATACATATATAATACACATATACATACACATGTGTATATACTCAAATAAATTATAAAATATACTTATATTCTTATATATTATTTTACATGTAAATAACTAATTTTATTAAATATTTTTATTTAAATAACTAATATTATTAATTGGCTAAATTTATTAATGTAATCAATTATTAATTAACATTTAATTAAATCAACTAATTACTAAATAGTAGGACTAGTATATACTGTCTGTACATGACTTTGATTAAAATCTCTAAATTAAATTAAATATTAATTTAATTTATTTATTTTATATTATAATAGTTGTGACATGTCTTAAATACTATAAGTGAAGGATAAATGAAAGGCAAGATTATTGTGCCGTGGTGGAAATCAATGTAAATTTACACTAAATAGTGAGATTTATGAATAAAATTGTGAGATTTTATAAAAAAGTTGCTAATTTTATATGAATAGTACTACCATCTATAACTTATGGAGAGATGATGGTACACTACTAATATAATGGTATATCAGTGCATCATCAAATCTTACTACATATTAGCTTTACTTTTTTATTTTGAAGTCAAATCTCACATTTATACGATAACAAATCAACAATCTAATTTGATTGTGCATTAGTGGACCATTGTGTCAGTAATGCATCACAAAATTTTCCTAACTTATGTCATATGAAAAATGTCATGTGCAACTATTCATATAAAACTTGTAACTTTTTTATAAGAACTTGTAACTTTATTTATAAAACTCACAACAAGGGTAGATTTTGCTTTGATTTCCACCAAGTCATAGTAGACATAGCCATAAATGAAAGTGCATCTTTTGCTTGTAAATATGTGATGAATGATGTGTAATTTTGATTTTTCTTTTATGTTAAAGTTTTTTATAAGAAACTTTGAATCTATTTTTATTCCTTTTCTTTCTTGTTTTAAATTGTTGTGGAAGAAATATCAACAACTCACTCTTATAGTATATTTGGGTATTAGGAAGTAAAAAGAATAAATAATAATAGGAGAGAATAAAGAGAAAAGGAAGAGAGGAAAATAGTAAGGGAGGGGGCTTAAGTTATTACTTTTTTTCTCTTATTTGAATGTTCAAAATTATATAAAGAAGAAAAATGGAGAGCTAAACTAAAATATATAACAAATTATATGCAATTTTATAATTTTACCCCCTTAAAAATAAATTTATTAATATTTTTTTACAACTAAAAAGCTTTTTTTTAAATGTCTCTCTAATTTTTCTATAAAAAAATTCATTTCTCTTAAAAAATCTCTCTAAAAATGATATGAAAAACCAATATATAATAATATTATAATTTTTGCTTAAGAGATTTTTAAAAAATATTACCTTAGGCTAACTTAATATGATTCTTATTTGATAAGATCAATGACTATCCAACTCATATTTATCCTAAAATTAATATGGATTGATCAAAATAAGGATGAATGTGTATAAAAAATAAATAAGAATCATAATTATTAGGTCTAATTATCATTGATATAAATATTAGGAATTTTATTTTTTGAATGAAAATTTTCATAATCATAATATCTACTTTTCATACTATAGGTACCTTTTAAACACTACTACAAAATTAGTCCTTAACATCGTCACATTGGTGTCAGTTAATGTAAAAACCATTGTATATGGTAGTACGGTAGTATTTTTGAAAATAAGTACAACTTATTACGTTGGATCAAATAAAAAGTCAACATTATAAAGAAAAATTATCCATTAGGAGGTGAAGAGTTGATAAATAGGATAAGAAGAAATTTTTTTTTGATGTTGCGTGTTTAAACAACCAATGTGGGAAATTAAGGTGAATTATTAATTTTGAAGAATAGATATTAGGTTTTATATATAACCAACATTGAAAGCTTGTTCTAGGAGGCATTTTGTAATTATGCATAAAATATTAGATGTCAAATAAATGACATTTAAAGTTTTGCCACCAATGTATACATTATCTTTGTTTCTTAGGTTTGTAAACAGAATCATAGACAAACTTCTATTATATGGTGATTTGATCTTCATTTTTTTGTGCTCTCCACTCATTTTTCTTTGGTGTTTGTATAACATCAATCTTTAACCATTTGTTTCTATTTATGTGATGTATTTTCCCTAGGTCTTTTATACTATGTGAGTATTTTATATTTTAATTATGGTCTTCAAGGGGTTAAATACATAGCATTATCATTTATTATTAGAAAGCTTTCATTTTTATGCTTTAAAATTATTCTTTAATCATTGGTTACATATTTTAAAAGCATTATTTAATATAAAGAGTTTATATAATCGAATATATATCCTATTTTGTGCTTATATTTGTTAAAATGTCATTTTTACTTGGATGGTACATTTTTTGGAGTAATTTTCTACATTAGTTCTTATTGCTTTGAGCTATTTTTGAAAATGTCAATTTATTATGAGTAATTTTTTATCCAAGGATCAAACTGAATGTGATAAGATGATATGTAATTATTCCTTATTATTTAAGTTCTCACATATATGTGCTTAATTGCTTATTAAATGTTATTAGAGATATAAGTTAAAATTTTTTATTGATTTTGTTAAAACCTTTTAAACAAAAGTAACATAGATTCAACTAGTTTTAGTAAAAGTGGTTAGAAAAGAAAGGGTACTAAAGACCCTATAATTAATAGAGACGTGATCCTTAAGAATGCTAAAGGAGAAACTAAAAGTAGACTTCAATAACAATGGAGTTGCATGAAAGCTTGGTAAAACTAATTTCGCTAGCTCCCACAATTCCTTAGTATACACCAAAATGTCCATTATTGTCAAAGAATGGCATCAAGTGGAATTAAACATCAAAGATGCTATTTAGGACAATATATTAGTAAGGAATCTTAATACTTATCTCCATTTTAATTTTTACATATACATAATAAGAAATCCTAAATTACTAATTATATTTGTCATTCATTTATAGCTTGTATGCAGACTACCTTAAATATTCATCAGAATTACAAAACCATGTATTTCTATTGGCAAGCTAGATATAGAAGGATTATGAGCATATATCGAGGAAGCAATATGTTAGCCTTTTAGGGACAAAGGTGGAACTCCTTTGAAAAATATCACTAGATTGACTAGCAAACATAGGATGACTTCGTCAAGATATGTTATTTGGCGAAGTTCCTAAGGTAATTTAAGATATCTCAATATTGTTTTATTTTTTCCACTATTAAAAGTGAATAACATTTTCGTGTTACTCATTTTATTTTTTTAGCCAATAGACTATAAGTGTATGAAATAAGGTGAACTAACTTAAAAATATGCACAAATATAGGTTATCTCAGGGAGGAACTAGAAAGCTTAAGGATGACATTATCAAGGAAAAGGTTCAAACTGTTGAGGAGGTTATTACTCAATGTGGTGATTAAACATCTACTTTTATCACCCTCATAAATTAACATAAGATGTCAATTAAAGATAAAGTTAACAATAAGGATGAATTCATGATAAAGAAGAAATGGTAATTTGCCTAGTGAATAATAAGTGATATTATTTTATATGTCAAATGCGAAATATGTTATTCATGTAGCAGTACATGATTAGCCATGTGTTAGGATAAGCTTATGCAATAAAACACCTAGGAAGAGTTTTAATTGGGAAAAAAGATAGACATATTAACTACTATCTAGGAACTCAGGAGCATCCTAGGCATATGAGGCATGTCAGAAGAACAATTGGAATTAAGAAACACTTTGGAGGAGCTTTAAAACATCCTTGCAACAAAGGAATATCTAATAAAGAAATGGTAGAGCTAAGGAATGAATTGAAGGATGAGGTTCTACAACATATGCTAGATTTCCTTTAGTGATAAGTCAAGATGCTAGCTGTTTTAGGGAAAATGAAGAGGTATGGATGGTGACCTCTATACTATAATATGTAGGGATGTAAACTAGGATGAGTGGGCCTAAATAGGCTTGTATTTTTTAGGGGCTAAAAATAGTAGGCCGATTGACCTTGCTCACATAAATCTATTAGCATGCCTGCATTATTTACAATTAATAAGTTACATTGAATTAAGTTATTAGGCCTTTGAGGTATTAAGTTAGTCCTATTATAATTAAAAAAGTATATTTTATATATAAAAGTAGTAACCTATGGGTTAGCTTGTATAATTCATAGTTTACAAATTGCATTAGGCTAAGTTATTGAACATTTAATGTATTATATCATTCTAATTATAATTAAAAATATTATATATATATATATATATAATGGCTTACTTATAAGCTAACTTGTTTAAGCTCATAATTTTTATGGCTTTAAATTTTTCACCTTATGCCTCTTATACCCACCCTATACCTATAATGCCTACAAGCCACAAGTTATTTTTGCATCTTTAATAATAAGGCAGTTGCTACCCTGTTAACCTTAACTTTTTTGCCTAATTACTAGTAAATTCTTGTTACCATATTACTTGTTGCTAAGTACTCTCCAATTATGTTATGGGATTATATTTATATTGATTAACTTGTTTATTTGTTATTATAGTGCAAGCATAAATGTGTACTTTTAATTGTAGGACCTTTTGTTAAGTAAATAGTGAATCGTATGGTTTTCCTTAACTATATGATTTATATCATTGCATTACTAAAGGACTAATATAAGGTTATGGTATGTGTTATTAAGGATGCCACAACTATAATGCCATCATCAACAAAGAAGGCGATTATGGTGGTCCAAATAGTTGGTGCCTATCTAGTTTAGTCAAAGACCTTAATTTCATTCTCTACAAAAGTGAGGTTTTTTCATTTCTTTAAGTTTATTATTTGTAATCATATAAAATACTACCTAGTATGTTTAATTCTTATATATATATATATATATATATATATATATATATATATATATATATATATATATATATTGTAATTTATTTTTAGGCATTTCCACTGGAAAAAAAAAGGCAAAGGGTCGTTAGGGAAGGATAAGGATAAGGATAGTAAGTCTAAAGAATCAAAGACTTTAGCAAATCTTCTTTAGCAAAAAATAAAGGTAATGCTTGGAGGAGCTCCCATTCGTTGCATAGGAGATGTAAAAAAGTGATCGCATTTTATTGTCTATGAAATTGGATGTTATAGGACATAATAATGCCATTCTCCTATTCAAGAATTTCATTTTGCATCTTTTAAATGGGGAAGAGTCAAATGTTTTCATTATGATGACTTGAATTAGGTGTGTTCATCTTTACACTTCAAGTCTTCCATAATTTTGTACACATATTAAATAGCATGAATTATAATGCTCATGTATTCTGAAAATTATAAACACTTACACTGTGTGGTTGAAGAGAGGAAATTGGATTCCTACTTTAGTTTCCTAGATCTAAATAGGACTCACAAGATAAGGCAACATTAGAATTTCAGTATAAATACATAAAAAATACAATGACAATGAACAAAAAGCAATAATACTATATGGTACCATACTACAAAGGGTATGTGGGTGCAAAGATAGGCCTTAATTTAACTTTGGTTGTATTCTCTTTTTTGTTATTTTACTTTAATATTGATAATATTCTACGCACCACCAAATGCTAAGTAGTACCAATCCAAAGGAAAAGATGATCTATTAACTTGACCCACTAAGGCATGAACCATGCAAAGGTTACAAGCACATGCTCACAAACATAATGAACATATAATACATGATGAAAAGTTCTAACAAGTCTATCAATGTTAAATGGATGCGAATGATATACATGTTTAGGTACCTAATATAGTGATTAATCATCATTACATAAAATTGACACTATTTTGAATTAGTTCATTACAATGCCCCAAACAAATAGGTGACATCGAGTGTAGTTATTTCATGATGAAATATATGCAAAACATGGTCATGCACATAAAGAGTAATGAAAAGTTGGATAAAATAATTTATTTGAATTTTTATTAGGTAGACACTTATAAAAAAAATATATAATTTTATCTTTTTATTAAGTTTTATGTATAACCATACGGTGCTTCTAAAAAAAGATAGAACCCTACAATATAGAAAATTTAGTAGCCTTGTAAGAGCAAAAGCTGCATATGTATTGGGAAAAAGACAAGCATTAACATGTGGAGGCATTACCAAATGTATCACTTATTTAGTTCAATTATAAATGAAAATGTAAATATAATTGTGCTTATAAGACTTAGTGCAATTACTTATAAATGCATATATTGTCTTGTATGCGTTATGAAATTTGTTTATATATCTTGTTTTATGATTTAATGTTATTTAGAAACTAGTGCTCTTTTCATAAGCAAGTGTGTTTATCTTATTGTTTATATAATTAGTTTGGTTTCTATTTTTGGTGCAGTAATAAGAGTATACTTTTTTGAAAAAAATTAATAAACCATGTTGGATATTTATTAATAATTGATGTGGATGATATATAATGAAGGTTCCAAAAGGTCTATTTGTTGGTGTCTTCTTCTTAATCTTAAGATCCATTTGAACATTTCATTTTTTTCCTTTAAATTTAATTAAAAATGTCTATTTGTTGTGTATTGTATTAATTTGTTTGGATCTTGTTTTTTTTATTTCATTATTTATCACTTTAGATGATGGAGGTTTTTTTTAAAAAAATATGGTGGATTTCTTACTTACAAAAGTAAACCAATAAATATTTCTATACAAAAGGTCAAGATAACAAAAATACTATTCAAACATCATACATTACCACCAAAGTTTAATGGTATAAGTCAAGTAATAGTTTTCTCTTCAATAGAAGCATATTACATTAATGTTTTACCTACAATATCAATTATGATGTCTTTATACCCTTCTTTTGCAACAATTGGATTCATAAGGATTTATGTCAATGGTCATGTCATTGGAATAGAATATAAGTTCCTTCTCAGCATTTAGAGGTATTATTTTCAATTTTTTGCAACATTTATATATTATATGTCTTTTACTATTTGTACTTAGATAAATGTATGAAATTGTTATCATTAGATTTTATTGTATTTGAGATATATTTTTTACCATAGAGACAATGATATAAGACTTGAATACAACTATTACTATTTTTATAATAATATGAGTTGTTAAATTTTATAATTAGGTTTAGATATTATTTTAGGAGAACTTTAAAGGATAAAAAAATTAATAAATAATTTTGGTTGTTTTATAAAACTATCATCTTATAATACATTACACATTTGTTATTTAAAATAAACCAACATCTTATTTTAAATTTAAGATATGAAAAAAAATCAATTTTCAACAATGGCTTCTAGACCGACGTCTAATATAAACAATAATGTTAGTTACTAAGCTAAAAAATTAACATCATATTTCAATTATTCAACAATATTTGAGAACTAAACTTGTCATTTTTTTTGGTAAAAAAATCGATATTGTTGTAGTTATTCAACATTAGTTCAAGAACTGATGTTAAATATCCTAGACATACAACAACACTAGTATATATGTCAATTAAGAACTAAAATGGCATGTATTAAAAAATTGATATTAAATGACATTTTTATAATAATAAAAAATAAAAATAAAATATATTTATTTAAATATAAATAATAATGAAATATTGATAATGTAAAATAAATATAAATTAAATAAAAAAGGATTAAAATTAAGGAAATAATTTTGGAAAATCAACTAATTTGAGGGAATACAAAATATTGAAGAATGAAATATTTTGGAAGGTTAATCATAAATTCTCATTTCCTTACTCTTCTAATGCAAAACTCCCAAACCTTCCATTTCCTCCTCTTCCCTCTACTTCCATCCATCTAAACAAACCATTAAATTTTCACTCCAAAAGTTTCATTATCATTCTCTTCTAATCTCCCTCCTTCTAGTTTCATATCAATTTCTTCTCCTTTAGATATTGAAATATAATATTCTATTTATAATATTATTACATCTTTGTCACATAATAACAAATATTTTATTTATAATTTCATTTTCAATATAATATGTGCATTCGTTTCAAATTTTAAGTTTCCATAAATAATAAAGAAGTTCAAAAAAAATAATTTAATTTCCTCTTAGCAAGGCTACAACCAAAAATTATTTTTATTAGATATTTATATACTAGACTAATCCCATACTTAACTCTGAATCAATCACTAAAGTTTAAGATTACCGTGGCACTATAGTTATTTAAGAATTTTGTTTAATATATTAACTATCTTTTGTAACCTTGAACATATTCAAATAAAATATTTTTCATAACTCAAAACAAAAAGAAGCCTTTACATAATAAAAATAGAAGTATATTATAAAATTATATGAGTCATTTATATTGTTATTATATCAACAAACTAAATTTATTAATTTAAATTTATACAAAGCTATTTATAAAATTACATAATTTAGTAAGGGTCGAACTATTTTTATTATTCTTGAGACAAGTGAATGTCATTATACCATGTTCGATAATTTTTATTTTATCTCACTTAAATTGTTAAACAATTTATAATTGCAAATTCATTTTTATATATTGCACAAAAATATATTTTGATTGACTTTATAATATAAAATATTATTGTTATAATATACTATATTAATATTTTTAACTTAATAGTTATTTTGATTTTAAATTATAATGTGTGTCACCTTTTTTTTTTTGGCTTATGTATGGCATGGATACCATAGTAATTTTTAATAAAAATAGCAATGAATGCAAATTTTGTTAGGACAAAAGTAGGTTTAGCAATGAACCAAGATTACATGAGTTAAGGTCCACCTCATTATAATTTTTTCTAAATCCTAACTTGATTCTAGCTTAATTCAACCAAATGTTTTTGTTAGAAGCTCAAATCAAATTAAACTCACAAATGGCTTGACTCATTAAGTTGAAATCAATTATAATAATTAAGTATTGTTATAACAATTTAATAACTTAGAAAAAATTATAAGAGCAATTTTGAACAACTTAATAGTATAAAATAAATAAGAAATATCAGTGATTAAAAATAGTGTTGCAATATTATTATTCAATTTATAATAGTATAAATGATAATTTATCTTAAAATATAATATTAAATTATAATCACAAATAAATACAAAAAATAACTTAGTTGCAATTTTTCAAAACTTTCATTGATACACCTAACTTTATTGATCCCCTTATATATAATCATAAACCTTGTCATAAAGTTCTTAGATAGAAGGAAAGTGATAAATTTTAAAGATTTATTAAAAATGAAATAATATTTTTATTAAATTATACATTATTTTATAATAATTTTATAGAATTTTTTATTTAATAGAATATTATATATTATAATATAATATAATATTTATAAATATATATCATTTTTATTTAGTCAACTCATGATACAAATAAATATTATTACAAATTTACAATAGAACATCACCACATTGATATCGATTAAAATAAAAAATCAATATATATAATAGCATGATGACTTTTTTTAAAAATGTAACCAACTTTTCACATAGGTTATAATTAATAACCAATCTTGTAATACAATAATATATTTTCTATGTCAGTTATGGTGAACTGACATCTAATGGAAGTTTAAGAATTAACTTAGAATATGGGTTCATCAGTACTCATAACTTTCTACATGGGTTATTTAAAAACCAATGTTAAAAGTGAAAGTGAATAATTAGATTTGAATAGGAGTTAAACATGAAATGTTAGTTTCTAAAGTATAGCCAATGTTGAATGTTTGTTTTAAGTGACATTTTTATAATTATGCATAGAATATTAGACATCAATTTTAGTTATAATTGATAAGAAAAGAATATATAGATGTTAGCTAATTATTAATATCTGATATCAAAAGTTCTATTACTGGTATATCCTCATCTTTATTTTTTATAATTATAGACAAAATGTCATTCATGTGGTAATTTGCTCTACATTCATGCATGCTATCCACTCGATTTTCTTTGGTGTTTGTTCAGCATTGTGTAGCATCAACCTTCAATCATCTTTAAGCATTTACTCCATCTATCTAAGATATTTTCCTTAATTTTCTTATTCTTTGTGAGTATTTTGTATTTTAATTGTGGTATTCAAGGTTAGATAGATAATATTGTTGTATATTGTTGAAAATTTTTTTGTGTGCTTTCAAATTACTTTTTAATCATTGTAAACATTGTTTAAAAGCATCATTCAATAAAGAGAGCCGATATACCCAAATACATATCTCATTTTATGCTCATATTTTTTTATAATGTTATTTTTGCTTAGATGCTATATTTTTTAAGTAACTTTTTACATTGGTATGACTTTATTGCTTTGATGCTATTTTGAATTGTGTAGTCAAATATATATCCTATTTTGCGCTCATATTTTTAAAAATGTTATTTTTACTTGGATGCTACATTTTTGTAGCAACTTACTACATTGGTATGGCTTTGTTTCTTTAACATAATTTGTTGAAAATGTCAATTTATTATAAATAAAGTTTTGATTTATGGTTAAATTAAATATGATACAATAATTTGCAATCATTTTCTATCATTTAATTTTTTATATGTATGTGGTTGGAAACTTATTAAATGTTGCTTAACATATAAGTTAAATATTTGTATTGCTTTTATTATGACTTTTGTACAAAAGTGGCTTGAATTTAGTTGGATCCAATAAAAATGGTCATAAAAGGAAGAAAACTAGGGGCCTTACAATTGCAATGGACATGATTCGCAAATACATTAACGAAGAGAAGCTAAGAGTAGAATTCAATAACAAAGGTCAAGCACATAACTTGGTGTAACAAAATTCAAAGGCTACATTCATTGCTTATGACATTGATAAGAAATGGCACTAAGCATGACAAGGAACCTTAATACTCATCTCTATTTTATTTTTTATATTTGCATAACAATTTTTTTAGATTACTAATCATATTTGTCATTTATGTGAATGTTATGTTGTAAGCTATCTTTAGTATGCTTAAGAAGTATAAAAAAACACATCTTAATGGTAAGTGGTAAGAGGTGGAAGGATTTTAAGTATAATTTGGTAAAGGATTACATCTTTGTTAAAAGGAAGGGAGGTGAAAATCCCATTAAAAAATAGCACTGGATTGATCCCTAAACATAAGAAAAATTTACAGAGATATGCCAATCAAGGGAGTTTCAAATAAATATGGCTATCTCAGTACTATTGTCTTTCTTGCACTATTGAAAGTAAAGAATATCTTATCATTGCTTGTTTTATTTTTTTCTCTTTAATAGAGGCAAAGTGCAAAGAATAAAGCAAACCAAGCTAGAAACTTATACAAGAACAGCTTATCTTTGGGTGGATATAGGAAGCTCAAGGAAAAACTTATCAAAGAAAGGACTTAAGTCATGAGGAGATTGATAATTAACTTGGTGATCAAGCATTTACCTTTATCTCTCTTATACAACAATATAAGTTATAGGTGAGAAGTAAAGTCAATAATAAGGATGAATTCATGATAGAAAAGAGTCAATAAGTTGCTAAGTGAATAGTAAGTGATATTATTATTTTATTTGTTACATATGAAATTTGTTGTTCAATTATTAGCATATGACTAATCATATTTAATTACATTATGCCAAGTTGAGTTCCTATTATAACGCACCTAGGGAGAGTTTTAACTAGAATGGAGGATAAACATTATAATTGCTACCATAGAAACTCAAGAGTATCCCAAACCTATTAAGGGTGTTAAAGGATTAATGGGCTTTAAAGCCTACTTTGGGGGAACTTCAAAAAGTGCTTGATTAGAGGATTATCTAATAAAGATATTAAGAAGTTATTGTTCCAAAAAAATGAATAGAAATATTATGGAGGAAATAAGGGCCATGGTTAGGTGAGAAGGAAGGACATTAGCTGCTACCTCATGGAAGGAAGAAGAGGTGCAAATAGTGACCCCTACTTTTTAATAAGGCATCTTAACACTATTGGCCTTGACCTCTCAACCCAATTACCAAAGGTAAATTCTTGTCACCTTATTGCTTGCTACTAGGCACTCTTCACTAATGTTTATAGTTTTATATTGATACTAATCAATTGGTTTATTTTTTATTGTAAGGTGAACATAGAAATCTACTTATGGTTACAAGACCTCATATTAAGCAAGTGGTGATGGGCATGATTTTTCCACACTAAATGTTCCATACTCTTGCACTACTAAAGGAATAGTGTAAGGTTATGGTTGATATTATTGAGGAAGGCACAATTAAGGTGCCATTGTTAATTAATAAGGCAACCATGTATCACAACCTAACCTCAACCATAACCGATATGGAATCTCTTATCCAGTTTCCATTAGTGTATCTTATATTTCCTAATGGTATCATAGGTTATAAGGAATTAAATAAAGAAAGATATACTTTGAGAAAAAAAAGATGATTTTTCATTAATGTATTTTGTTTAATAAAAAAGTTGAGAACGGTCATAACTTATTGCTATTAAAGCATAAGTTGTCTTAATTACCTCTAAATGAATAAATCATTAACCCTTTTCCTTTAGAGTAAGCAGGAATTAACCTAAAAGAATATCTAAAAAAAAGCAAGTGCTATGAATCCTAACTAAAAGATCTCCTAATCTCAATTTTATAGTGGTAGTGAAAGCGATTCAACCTACATATCGATAAAATGGAACACAAAAAAGTAAGTATATGGCTTAAAAAGAAAATATCCAAGAAAAAAGAGTAAAGTAAATGACAACTATATCTCATCAAGTAATAACATGCAATATATACTTCAATATTTATATAAATCCACCTTTTAAACAAAGTATTTATAGCATCAATCTTACTTAAGCAATTAAGAAAGAAAATAAAAGAAAAGGAAGATAAATCTACTTATGTCCCCTAGATTATCCTTATTCCTTTAAGGTTAATCTTATATCTACATAAGTAATTACTAAATTCAATATTCAAAGATATCATATTCCTCTTTCCTATATCAATTAACGAGTCACAATTTTCATTTGACAATGTCAATAATTTCAATTAAGCACCATGCATTGTATTTCAAATTTTTTTATGCTTATTTGCATGATTACATAATTCATTTAATTTGTTAAAGAGCATAAAATCATCATACAAACATATTCCAAGTCACTTACTTGATATGGAGAATCATAAAAGTAAGCATAAAGGATATAGGAACAATAATCAATTATTCACTCCTAGCTTGGGGTCTTTTTAGTAGGTCAATCGTCAATTATTTCTCTTTAAATAGTCAACCATCTACTATTAGAATTCCATTATCTAGATTTTGAGAACAATAATTGATTGCTTGTGCAGAATGATCAATTATTCTCTCAGAATTCGAAAGCTACCTAACATAAAATACTATTCATGTTGACATAAATGTGCCATTAGGACATTAATAATGCTACCAATCACTAATTCATCATAAATGTATTAAAGAGGCATTCCTATCATTTATTTGATTTTAACATCATCAATTTAGTGCAAAATCATCCAAATCTCATATAAAGTATAGAAAAACCTAACACTTAAAACCATTCCATCATACTCTTCAAATCTTTAAGATTTAGTTAAAGATATTTACTTACCTAATATAAAGGAAAATGTTAAGGGGTATATTCAGCTTCTTTTAGCCCTAATCATACAAGAATCAAAGGTTTCTTAGGTTAAGGTTCCATTTTCCCCTTTATAAACCCAGACACCCTTAAATCGTTTCAAAGTAAAAAAAAAGTGAGAAAGAGATCTTTAAAAAGAGAGGCTTTTTCCTTTATTAAGTGAAAATTGTAAGCTAGTTTCATATTTTTCTTGTTTAATTTCAAAAAAGAGGAAGAAGATAAGGATATTGGTACAAAAAAAGTGGAGAAAATTTGGATGAGTGGATAGTATGTATGTTGAATAAGGAGAAATGATGATTTTAGTCTTTAAGATGGTGAATAGTGGCAATGATATTTTTGGAAACATTCTTTAAATCTCCTCCATCTCACCTACTCACTTATAATAATTGTGGCCCTTTAATCTTTTATTTCCTTTCCCTATATATTTTTATATAATTCATTTTTCTCAAATTTTGCTAAATTACTAAATTTAAATTTACTTAAAATATTAGTTATATTATTCTTATCATAAAAAAATGTAAAATTCTAATTTTCATAGAGTGCAAAATAGTACTACCCTTTTTAAATGAATTCATCATTGAATTCTTATGGACTGTATTATCCTTAAATATTATGATAGCATACTAGGGTTAAACTTATTATTTATCAAACAACTGCAAGTATTTCTCCTATATGTTTAATTCATATTTCTAAGTGGCTTTTTCCACTCTATGTCATTCTTAGCAAACCTTTATAGATGGACTTCTTTGGACCTGAGCTTCTACATTTTTCAATTTAAAATTTTAATTAGTTATTCCTTATAAGTTAGCTTAGAATCCAATGTAAATGGTTCATCTTGAATTATGTGGGACTCATTTAGTAAGTATCTCTAAAGCATGGACACATGAAATATGCCATAAATAACTTATAAGCTATCTAGAAACTTCAATTAATAAGTTACCACCCCTCCTCACTTAAGGATTCAAAATAGCCTAATAAAACAAGGTGCCAGTTTACCCTTTTTCCTAAACCGTGTTACATCTTTCATAGGTGAAATTTTTAAAAATACTATATCTTATTCTTAGAACTCCAGATCTTTTCTTTATTTTTTACATACAGCTTTTACCTATCTTGATTTCTAATGATTTTGATTTCTCCAATGCATTAGTTATCAAATCTAGCCTTAGAAGTTTTGCTTCTCTTGGTTAAAATCACCCAATTATGGAATGACATTTCTTGCCATAATAAGCTTCATATAAAGCCATTTGAATTTTAGATTGGCAGCTATTATTATAATTAAATTCAATTAAAGATAGGTATTTCTCCTAAATTCCTTCAAAGTTTAGAGTGTAGGCTCCAAACATTTTCTCCAAAATTTGGGTAGTTCACTTAGATTGCCTATATATTTATAGGTAAAAGGTCAAACTAAATCACAATTAAGTTCCTAATACTTGTTGAAATGATTCCTAGAAATGGAATGTAAATTAGGTACCTCGATTTGACACAATTGTAATTAGGACATTATGCAAAGGAATAATCTTATTAAGATGCATTGCACATATTATGTTGCTGTGAACATGGTTTTGATTGATAGAAAATATGTTGACTTTGTCGACTTATCAATAATGACCTATATAGAATCATACTCCTTTTGAGTTTTAGGCAGTTCAATTAGGGAATCCATGGTGATACTCCCCACTTTTATTCTAGGATTGGAAATGGTTGTTACATCCTAGCTAAATGTTGGTGCTTAGCCTTAACCTATTAGTATGTGAGAAATTTAATCATAAAGTCCAATATACATCCTTATTTATCCTTTTCCACTAGAAAAACATCCTTTAGAACATAGTATATTATGCTACTTTAGGGTGCATAATATATGAGAAAATATAAGCTTAATATAGTAGTTCGTTCCTTGTACTTAATAGGACCTATATCCTCTCTCAATAATGCACTACACCCTTTTCATTAACAATTGTTCCAAGATTCTTCAATTACTTTTTTCACTAAGGTGGTATAACCTAAATCATCTTTTTGTGCACTCTTGAAACTTTTCATAAGAATTAATTGTATTACCACATAAGCTAATACTACATATTTGTCTCTTGATGGCGCTTTAAGTGATTTTCCTATTGATTTTTTAATAAAAGCATTTGCCACTATATTTTCCTTGCTATGATGGTAAAAAATCAAGTAATCATAGGCCTTAACAAGTTTTACCCATCTTTTTTTTATCATAAATTGAGATTCTTTTATTCAAAAATATATTTTAGGCTTTTATGATTTATATATTTCAATGGTCCCCTACACAAATAATGCCTTTAAATTTTCAAGGCACTCTCGAAAAAGTAGCATTTAGCATTACTTTACTTGCAACGATTCTTAGAAAAATGCCACTAACCACACGCTCATTATTTTTTAGTAAGGCTGCTATTGTCATTTAGCAGTAATTTATAATGTTGTTAATTACAACTTTGAACTACCATTAAAATAAAAACCTTCCCTCCCCTATTTGACGTGAATATTTTTATAATATTATATTTTTTATTGTATTTCTCATAATTTTCTTTTATTTCACAAGTTAAAAGTTTTTCCTCTCCCAAATAAACTCACTCTCACTATCTCATCATGATTCATGCACAAACTCGTAAGTCTTATAAGTGATTTAGGTTTCCTTTTTTTTATTAATGCATTCCAACATTTAGTGAAATTTCTATTTCAATTCACTCTTGCAACTTTCGATTTCACTGCTCTTGCAATTTTTGCTACAAGTTTAAGGTTTGAACTACTCTGCTCTTCCAACCTTTGATTTCCAAGTTTGCCATCTAATTAGGGTCATAACTACTCCAATCACAAGTAAAGTTGCTTCCATCTTCAACTATTGCAATGATTTAAGCTACTACATTTTCTTATTATTGCTAGTTATAGGTATCATTTTAACTTATTATATGAAGCAATGCATTTTGATTTTTTTTCTCTAGTATTTGAACATAAATTAGGATCCTACGTATTTTCTATGTCTATTTTCATTCATTATATCACTTTCATTTTTATTCATTTTCATTAATAAAATACTCCTTTTTCCCCTTTGTATATTGTTTATATCTCATGCTTTTAGGTTCATTGTAATAGGATAATTATTGTATCTTCTTTTTTTAATGATAGCTTTTTTTTTAACTTGAGTTCTTTACATTTAACAATTCTAGAAGCAGAAACATGGGTTTTTTTTTATTAAACTAGTAAATAAATTCTAGTTTAAGTAAGATCAACGAGTAGCATTTAGCTGTTTCCAAACCATTGATCTTGTATATGCTATTAGTTTAGTGTTTCTTTAACATTTGTCTTAGAGATGGAAAGTTAGCTATGGTTTGTGGTTGATTCTTAATGGTTATCATTTCTAAAAGTTAAATGTCATGTAGGGTAAACATATATGTTAACATCATCTTCTAATGATCATATCTTAGATACAAGCAATTGAAAATTTTTTGGTGCAAGCAAAAATAATGGAACTAATTTAGTTCTCTAGAAATGTGCATTATTCTAGCACAGGCAACCATAAGTCACCTCCTTTTACTAGTGATCATATCAAGATTCTTATGGTAGAGATAGCTACATCAAAGAAAATAATAAAGACTCATGGATCCTTTGTTACAAGTTCTCTATATGATGACATTACTTACAATTTTAAATTTTTATGTTATTTCAACTATTTCAACTATTCCTTACATATTTGAGCATTCTGATGCATAGTAGATAATAAATTGAGTGGGATAAAGTTCCAATTAGGTTTGTTTTACTCATAATTTAAATATGGTTTCCAGTAAATTAAAAGTTTAGAATCTTACTGCATTACCTTTGATTTCCAAGCTTGCCATCTGATTAGGGTTACAACTACTCCAATCATAGGTAGAGTTGCTTCCATATTTAACTATTACCATAATTTGAGCTACTATGTTTTATTATTACTACTAGTTATAGGTATCTTTTTCATTAATTATGTGAAACAACATATTTTGATTGTTGCTTTGGTATTTGAACATGAATTAGGATCCTATATTGTTTCTATGCTTATTTTCATTCATTATATCACTTTCATTTTTATTCATTTAATTAACCCCTAGGAAGTACCTTAATGTTACAACTTTTTATCATATATTAATTCCAAATGTAGCTTGTTGATGTGCTTCAAATAATGAGTAAAGAAAAATACATATGCATTGAAAAGTAATTGCCAACAAAAGCAAGAAAAGGATTTCAACATCAATTTTTATGTACTTTATGCTTGGTGTCGTTATTGAATAATTACTTTTCTTCCCTTCATAAGCCCTATAGAGTAAAACCAAGGGATTTGAAGAACCATGTTGGGGGACAAGACTAACAATAGTACTACGAGATTTTTAAGGTTTCTTCATTGAATGCTCTAATGAACTTTTTCAAATACTTATCTTAAAATAACTTCCAAATATGACAGATATGCTACAATAAAGAAATTTACGGGTTATGTTTTAGCTTAAAGAATAGTTAATGCTATGGTTTATCCTAAAAAATAGAATCAAATGCATGATAGTCAGAGTGAATATTATAATAAATGGTAGAATAAATCTTTGGCACTTTTTTTAAATAAATAAAAAACTATGAATCAAGTCATTTCTCTTGCTTTTTTAATAGATAGAAAGTGTTTGGTGACTAGGGAAATGCACTAATACTTTTTTATAATTAAGGAAAAGAGATGTTTCTTGAATTTTTACATAAATTTTCATATAATTAGTTATAATGTGTATCCTTTAAGTTGTCTCTATTTTTTTTCTTGTCTTTAATTAGTGGTGGATAATATTTATGCATTCCTGAATTGGTCAGAGAAAAGTGGTTAGCATACACTATAAAGTAGAAGTATTGGGTTATGTTTGGCATATATACTCACAATGTTAATTTTACTATTGATTTATTTTTTAAGATTATAAGAGCAATAGTTATGGGGTTTTACATTTTCAACTTATTATTATTAGGAGGTGTAATTATACAAATGAGCTTATTATTTGTTGCCTTGGATATTAGTAGAAGAGAAATCAATTTTTTTAAGTTATATTCACTTTTCATTTGGTGGATTTTTAAGTGATACCTACTTCACCAATTCAATTCTCTCAGTTACTATAGGTTTTCAACAATTCTAGCAGAATTAGCCTAAAGCTATAGACTTTCCCAGCTATTGTTACTCTTATTGTGTAAGCATACTTTGCTAATTACTAAACAAAATAATTCAGATGCGCTTCTACTTAAACCAAAATTTACCCATGCATTGAACTTTAACTTAAAGAATTGAGTGTGAGATAAAAAAATTATTATAGCTGTAAATGCAATTTATTGATCTTACACTAGTTGATTTTACTATATGTACATTCTATTTTAAGTTTATCTTTATAAATGTTATAAAATAAGAAACACATGTAAATGAAAAATGGCCATATAAAATGCATCATCAGAAAAGCAAAAGATTGCTTTCCATCTATCATATAGAACAAAAACAAATATGCTACTTGACCATATGTTTTCTTTCAAAAGAGACTTTTCTTCTTTTTAGTTAAAATAAAAAATCTAAGTTAATGTATGATCAACTAGTTTCTATGTTGGCTAATGCTCCCCATCCCTAAGGTGCAATTTTTACATTTGGTTTTATTGATTTCATGATTACAGTGATAAAGAATAAGAAAGTACTAAACTTAAATTTCTATGATTGAAGATGCTTACTAAAAATTGTTAGATAACTAGTGAACTTTAACTTTCTTTCCAATTGCATCATTACTAAATCTCATGAATGTCTAGTTAGCATTTAAGACTTTATCCATCACACTATCTAGAGTTGATTGTTCTCCATCTTCCTCATTTAAAAAAAACTTCTCCAAAAAAGGTGAAAGTCTCTTCCTTTTCAACCCCAGGCCCTTAGTTTTAGCCTTTTCCTTTTATAGAGGAAAATTTTAACTTTCAGTTAATACTCTCTTAAATTTGAATTTCCATAAAGTTTGTAAATCTAGGACAAAAATTTGAATGTATTAGATTATTATTGCCATCTATTCCCCTATAAGCCCTAAATCTAATTTTTGCCTGCTTCCTTACATACATTTGTTCACTACTTTGTGTAGCTTCCACAGATCTAACTTCATCAATTATTTTATTAGCACTGCATTTTCCTATAAAAAAGTAAGGGTGTTGTAAAGAAGTTTCACAACCATAAGCCATATTGCCTCTACCATAGTTTTGGTTGAATTTAGAGACTTTTGGGTTGACTTTTCTCTGCTTTATCAAATTTACTTCTCTTCTTAGGACCTTAGAACCATTTGATTGACTACACACAACTTTGTTTCCTACAAGTCATAAGATTACAACGTATTTTTTTAGAGAACTTGTAGATAATATATCTCCAAAATCCAAATCTTTGGAATAATGGAAAATATCAGAGTTTTTTTACTTAGGGGAATATAGCCAACAAAACCAACAACTATTGAAAGGCTTTTTATACTCTTTCTGGGATTAATCACTTTCTAGAGTTTAAATATTCTCTCAATGACTCTTTTTTATTTGTTTGCAATTTTAAGGTAAAATGTCTCTCTATCATTCCTAAATTCTTATTAATTATAAAATTCTATTTTATTATGCTAGTTGTGTTTATTGATATATGTGATACATTTTTATTATCATTTACTTGTATGTCTATTGACTTCTGAATTCATGACTTTAGGCTGCAAGGAATTTGAATGTAAAGGACCTTTTAAAAATAGATCACAACACACACATATGTGAATTTTGTTATTTTTCAATTAATTGATTTTGTTTTGTTTACGTTAAGAATGGAATTATGTTAAAGCTTATTCAATCAGTCAAAAAAGAAAATTATGTATAAATGATATTCTTCAACATACAGATTTTAAGCACCAAATAATATTTTTTAAAACTATATATATACATATTCTCTTTTCCTTTTCTAGAGCATTCTAGGTGTATAAGAAGTTAAAAGGAATGAGGCTTTTATCTAACCCTCTCATGGATATAAGTGAGAGCACTAGTTTATTAAAAAAATGGTCCAATGACTGCCTATTATGAAATGATACTATGTTATGCTGTATCTAACCGTAAAATTTAAGTATTGATTAAAAACTTAAGAAAATTGAATTCAATATATATATAAACTCTATTTTATTCATAAAGGGGTCTTAAACAATATAATTAATTGATATTATTAACCTAGTTACCAAACTTCTTATTTAAAGTTTAGTGAAGAATTTTGGCTTGTAGTTAGCAAATTAGTTAGAGGTTATAAATTACAAATAAAGGAACTCGAGTTTATGAGTTAATAATTTATAAACTTTTTTGGTTTATGGGTTTTGGTTTTTTTTCCTAGTGTTGTTGTGCTTTTCTCTCTTGACCAAAAGTACCACTCTAAAATAGACATGGAACTCTTTAACTTAGTAATTTGGGAACTCATATAGGAAGGTAAGAGTGTCTTCCATGAGCATTGAAGCCTTTACTCTGTGGCTGAAGCAAACTAATGCAAGCATGATTATTTAACATCCTTCCTGGTATTCTTACTCCTTTTAGATTAATAAGTTTTATATTTGTAAAAATTTTGAAACAATCGCGAGGCTTTAAGCTGAAACTCAACAACCATGATTATAATAAATTAGTATAATTCAAAACTAAAATCTTAACTATATTTAAATTATTACAATTGAGGTTGAAAGAGAAAGGCATTGACCACAATTTTATAAGTGTATATAGTTTTGAGGTTTTATGCTCCTAAAATGATTAAATGGCTTTTGATACATTATTAAATTAACCTAGCATTGATAGAAAAAATAACAGAGAAGCTAAAATACAATTTTTGATTCTTCAATTTTTTTCTAAAGTTTTAATTTAGTCCCTCATTTTTTGAAAAAATAACTTAATTTGCTTAGTTGTTTATTTATCATATTACTTCTCTAAAGATCTATGAATTTGTAGCTATCAAGTGTAGGAATTCTTAATGTGTTGTTATTAATTAATTTGTAACATATGATTTTTATTGTTCGATAGGTAGTGGTTCTAGCCATGGTACTAGATAAATTATGGATTTCTATGCCTCAAAATACACCTTAATATGCTAAAAGTGCAGAGGAATTTTTAGATTTCACATTAGCAAATCGATCTATAGAAAGGAGGATCAAGTACCTTTATCTTGATTGTAAATTTAGACACTAGTTAACTAGAAATGGAGTACATGAACACTTAATACTGAAGCAATTTCCTCTTAGGTATACAAAATGGATTTGGCATGGTGAGTAAAGTATTGTAAATTCTTTAAATAGTGGGTATCAAGCTAGTGCACCATCTACATCACAATCTTGTAAGAATTTGATTCAATATATAATACATGATGCTTTTGGAGTCTTTAGACACCAAGTGTATGAACTTAACACACTATAAGAACTAATTGTTGATGATGAAGACATGAATCTGAATGAAGGTCCAAGTGAACAGACTAGACAATTTAAAGAGTTAGTTAGAGATGGAAATAAAGAATTATATGAAAGGTGCACTAAGTACTCAAAACTTTCTTTTTTCTAGTCAAACTTTAACACAAAAAGTGCTTGTATAAGATTAGTGCTAAAGTAATGTCCATGATAGTAAAGTTATTGCATGATGCATTTAGTCATGCAAGGATACTTGAATCTTTCTATAAGACTAAGAAAATCATCAACAAGCTTAGTCTTAACTATACAAAGATACATGCATGCCCAGATGATTGTATACCTTATTAAGGAGAAGATGCAAGTAAAGATGCATGCAAGAGATATCATACCTCTAAATGGGATGCAAATAGCAATGAAGATGGAAGGGATGCATCTAATAGTAAAAAAAAAAAGAGGGAGAAATTTCCTGCAAAAGTACTATATTACTTTCCACTTAAACCATGTTTACAGAGATTATTCATGTTATAAAAAACTATCGACCATATGAAGTGGCATGTCATGGAAAATAATGATGATAGTTTAATGAAACATCCTAGAGATTTCGAACCATGGAAGATGTTTAACTTATTGCACCCATAATTTGCTTCAAACCCATGAAATATTCACCTTGGTCTAGCTAGTGATAGTTTAATTCCTTATGAGAACCTAAATACTATTTACAGTATATGGCCTGTCATTTTAATCCCTTTCAACTTGCCCCTTTAGATATGTATGAAACAAACATCATTTGTTCTTTCTATGATCATTCTAGGAAAGAAAATGCTTGGAAATAATTTAAATTTCTACCTCCAACCTCTTATCAAAGAATTACGAGTTATAGGATCAAGGCAAGGAGACATTTGATGCATTAGTAAATAGAAGTTTCAAAAGGTGTGCGGCTCTACTATGTATAATTAGTGATTTTCTTGGGTTTAACAATTTATTTGGGTGGAACACTCACATCGACTTAGCTCATCTAATTTGTAACTTTGACTTTAAGCTTTAATATCTTCCCTATAGTAGGAAGTGGTGCTTTATATGCCTTTTTTGCTTGTTAGATGCATGTCATAGATTCAAGTCCAATAAATTTCAATTCAATGGCAATATAGAGTTAAGAAATCCATAAAAAATATTGTTTGGTTTTGAAATTTTTGAATGATTAGAAAATATTGAGGTCATATTTGGAAAGACACTTGAGATGAAAAAAATAGGAAAAATATGTAAGGGAAAATTAATAGATGAAAGTGAAACTTGACAATGGAAGAAAAGGAGTATATTTTTTCAATTTCTATATTAGAAATTTAACTTGTTTTGTCACAATCTTAGTGTTACGCACATTGAAAAAAATATGTGTGACAATGTAATTTACACTTTGCTCAATGATCAAAAGAATATAAAAGATCATTTCAATGCTCGTAAAGCTCTATAAGCAATGAATATAAGGCTTGATTTATGGGCTAATGACAATAGGAAATGTCTTCTAACACTTTTTGCAATGAAAAATGGTTAAAAGGATGTTTTTCTCAATAGATAGAAGAATATGAAATTCCTAATGGATATTTAAGTAATATTTCAAGATGTATTGATCTAAGACATCGTAAGCTCTCTAGATTGAAAAGCCATAACTCACACATATTAATGGAACAACTATTACTAATTGCATTGCATTATTTTGTTACTGGATAAAGTAAATGCAGTTGTAGTTGAGTTTTGTTCATTCTTTAGACAACTTTGTGCTAAATCTTTGAATCTAGTTAAGCATGACAAGTTACAAGAAAAAATTATACTCACACTTTGCTATATAGAGATATTATTTTCTTCATCATTATTCACTATAATAGTTCACTTGATTGTTCATCTAGTTGAGGAAGTGAAATGTCGAGGACCTATCCATTGTGAATGGATGTAGCCTATTGAAAGGTGTATTTACTTAATTAGTTTTTATGAAGTAATTTCAATCATAGTTAATGCATTATTTGTTCCACTTTTGTAGGAGAAAATTAAAGAGATAATGAACAAAGAGTCCACATTATCTTCCTAAACTATATCATAAAATGATATTATTGTCAAGGTATTTGGAAAATAGCACTCAAGGCAAGTATGAGATTTAGGTTTTAAACTAACACATTTAAATATGTTTGGAAAATCAACTTAACCATCTAATGCCATTATATCAGTATCTTTTAGTGAGCCACAAGTGCAAGAGTAGTTCCATTGTTTATAGTCTGATTTAGAGTTAGAAAAATAAAAGCACAAAATAATGGAAACATTATTAACTTACTGCATTAAATTCTAAGTGTGATAGATGATTGGCATTGGAAGTGCAATTGCATTAGCTTTCCAAAAAATGTTTGGAAATGTTCCTGAAGATATTGCTCAATTAATTTCTTAACCCTCATTGGTAAATTCCTTTTCCTATATTGACTTTTATTATTAGTTTGCAATATTAGTTTTGAAATGAACTTGGAAGAAATTGTTACTACACAGATATATTCTCTTTTTTGTTCTTTTCTTCTAAGTAGTCACTTTCTAAATTTTTAGTTTATGTGATAGGTTTGTAGCTTGTAGTTTTTCTAGTTCATGAATACAATGTCTTGGATATGGGTTGAAAATGAAAAATTAAGGACTTGTAATTTGATTTTCTAAGCTTTCATTTTGTGAAACTTGTTTGCTCTAAGAAATGGTGAGCATATATTAGTTGTTTCTCATAGAGGATAACTTATAAACTTTTTTTATATATAAAATCTTGTTTCACTGGTAGCATAAAAGCTTTGAAGTTTGCTCAGACCAAGTTCAGCCCATTTACAAAAGAACAAAAATACATGGAAAAACTTGAAGTATGTTTGCCAATTAGGTAGAATTTTAGGAGGTATGTACATATTTTAAGTTATATAAACATTCTCCTGCTAATATTGCAAGACTTCATGGCCTTTCTTACTTGTAAAGAGCCTGAGAAATCCCTTATGTTTCATCTATTTAGTTTAGAGTTTGGCAAGGTGATAGGCTATTAGCAATCCTCTAGATTAAGGTTTTTATAATAGCATAGGTTAGCTATTTCTTTTTAGGACAAATTACATTCGTCTTACATAAGGTTTAACCTAATTGTATTCATACTCATTCTATATTTAGAAATATGCTCTAACTTCCTTTTTCCATATACCCTTGCCTCTATTTTCCTCTATTTCAAATACACACACATAGAGTTCTATTGATCTAACAAATTAAGAAAGGTAAAAGTATATTTCTAAATATATTTAAATGTAAATATAATGATGTTAAATCTCACATTAAGTGTGTGTAATTTACCTTTTTTTTGACATAATGTAGGCACTTTTTGCTAATTTTTCAATGTTGTACCTTAAAGTTGTATGCTTTGACAAAATTTTCTATTAAAGCTATTTAATTCATCCTTTTGACAAAATAGCTCTTATTGAATATATATATTGCTATTATATAACCTAATGGCCACAATATCAATAAGCTTGCTATATAATTATTATTCGCCCTCTTTAATAGGATTAAGTGTTTAAGATCTTCTTATTTATATATGGTGTTTCCTATCTATCAATGAACTAGTCCCATGGCTAAACATATTTCCTATTACAACATATAAAATCATAGCTAAGAGAAATATGATGTCTTTATATGGCTATGTAGAATAGTTTCATAAGGTATGCCTTTCAAACTAATACATGTTTGTGTTATACCTAGGCAGGGGAGACAAAATGGATAATGCACTACAAAGTGCTTTTAGATTTTTAATCATCAAATGTTAGGCTAATGTATCAAGTGTCTAAGTGTTTTCATGTTGTTATCTAGTACCCCTTGAAATGTAGACAAAACAAGGATTTAGAGATATAGATAGTTAATAACCCACTTTAAGTCCATTCTTTTGAAAAAATGCAAGCTAAAAACTCAATGTCAATGAAATTGAATATGGGTTCAACCAAAGATATAAGTAATGTCTTAGATCCTTGTCATTAAAGATTAGTACTTTAAAAATCAATATTAACAAAAAATCAAGAAGGTTATAAAGTCTTAGACTAGTGTTTTAAAATGCTTTATCCTTTGTTGCTCTTTTATATTTTCTAATGGAATATTTGATTTTTCTAAACTAATGTTGTATGTATTGGCTGTTAATTTTTAGATTGAATTGTTTCTGAATTTTCCTTTTAATTCATTTTATTATTCAGTTTGGAATTATATTTTTAAATTATTGTTGTTTGTATTCCCTACCTAGATGCTCATAAATAACCTTCATTCTAGCTAAAAAATTCCTTATTTCTTGTTCTTTGATGGAGCTAGAGCTAACCCTCTAGAAAAATCCATCATGTCACTGTACTTTCTCTAAAATATTGACATAGGGAGGCTTTATCACATTTGGATATTTCTATAAGATATCCATTAAAAATGGCCTTGATTTTGCTTGTTCATCTAGTTTTTTATATGCCATTTTGATTTCATTTTTAGTTCAATTAGTTTAGTTCACTCATATCCTTTCATTCACTTATTGTATTATAATTATTTATTATTTTATCAATTATTTTTACAGGTAGCAAATAGAGGAAGTGGACATGGTTTAGAAGTAAGACCTTCTTCCTCTACCAATCATGATCCTCCTCAACTATAAATGCAATAGTATAATCCTTGAATTGTTAGATTTATGAACTTTGAATTGTTGCTAACTATAGTTAAATCGAGGGTAACTTTTGATAAGATTATTATTTCAATGCTTACTTTTGATTCATATGAAGTATTAATTTGGTTTGTTTTGGAATTGAAATTTATTGATTAGTTAAGGTTTGATTTGAAATAAATAAATTAGAGAATGAATATAATTATCAGTATAGATTATTCATCAGTAACAATAATCAAATAAGCTTTAGTAAAAATTTTCCAACAAAAAAATATGTATTATCAAAATAATATGTATTAAAAATTATAAAATCAAAGCAAAACAAATATCTAAAAAATTGTTACAAGCAATTTAAAAAGGAAAAATTACATTAAAAAACCATTACAAGTAGTTAAAAAAATCACCATTAAATTCAAAAAAAAATTACAGCAAAAAGAACTATGATTAAAAAATTTAGGAAAAATGGCTTCAAATTTTAAAAACCATTGCAAAATTTTTTTAAAAAAATATAAATGTAAATAACTGCCGCTAAATGCAAATTAACTATCATAAAAAATATTTAAAAAATATATAAAATTAAATAATTACCTCTAAATACAAAAAATTACAACAAAAATTCAAGTTGAAAAAAATCTAATTTGTGTTTGATGGCAGTTAACTATTGCTAACTACAAAAAAAACATTGCAAAAATTTTAGTTGAAAAAATGTAATTTGCATTTGACTACAATTAATCGCCATTGAATATGCATTTTTTGTGATTATCATAAACTACCACTAATACCTTTTTTACCCTTATTTATGTGTTGATTGTTAAAACCGCCACAGCTATTTTAGCTATGGTTCTAACTACCGCTAAATACGTTTTGTTGTAGTGAGGCAATAATCACAACAACCATTTCTAGATCATGAGTAAGGTAATTTTGGCCATGTTTCTTCAATTGTCTACATGTGCATGCTATTATCTTACCATTTTCCGGAAGAAAGCATTTAAGACCAACCTAAGATGCATTACAATAAACTACATATCCTTTGATGCCCAAAGGTAGAGCTAAAATGGGTGTAGATGTCAAGTAAGATTTCAATTTTTGAAAACTATTTTCATAAGCATTACTCCACTTAAACTTGGCCTCTTTTTGGGTTAACTTAGTCAATGTGTAAAATTTTTAAAAAATCTTTAACAACTCTTTGATAATATCTTACTGTTGGTGTGTATCCTAGAACCAATCATATAAGATGATTAGAGTTATACACAATGTATTATATTTTATTTTAGGCAATTTAATTATTATGTTTTGTTTATATTATTATTATGCGCAATTTATAACTTAATATAATAATTATCCTTGGAATAGCTTTGCTATTCCTAAAATGCCCCTAGTCAAGTATTATTATGAAAAAGGATAGTAATAATACATCGAGACTAGCATGTATAGTGACTGATGATTACGAATCATGGATATGTGATATCAAGTCAATACATGAGTACATTGCTAGTGAACAATGTACTGGACTGACCCACTATGAGAATATTGCATGGATAAACGTGTCATAAGTTATTCTCATATGATCACAACTACGCATAAACCTTTGACCTGAAGTCACTACGGTTCCCTACATGAGGAATTACTCACTTTAATATTGTCCTATGTCACCTTTATTCAGGTGACAAGTAGGGCATTGATTGGGTGTGTCATAAATCATGCAGAGGGAAGTGAGTGATGTAAATGGGATTTTGTTACTCTTGTATAAAAGAGAAATATCCTTGGGCCCCTTGATTGAGTGAGACTTAGAAATGCATGGCCATGCTCAGTTGAATTAATATGTGATATTAATTATTTATTTTAAGTCTACTCAGTATCAAGAAATATAAATTAAACATTGACGAGGATGACACATTCCATGACTCCAGTTCAATTTGGATATTATTACAAAAGGGTTATGATGTAAAACGTTGATCATGTATTAGGTGGATGTCGAATCACAGACATTCTTACTACTTGAGTGGCAGTGATGTATTGCTAGATACCGCTCGCTGTCTATGGCTCAATAATAAGTCATTGTCAACGTAGTAAGAACCTACAGGGTCACACAAAAGGAGTAGGAATAAGACAATAATTAATTGGACTTTAATTATATTAATATCCAATTAATTGGACTTATTTTCGTGCATATATATTATTAAGAATAATAAATTCACGTTTTATATATATATATATATATATATATATATATATATATATATATTATGTGATATTATTTGATATTAAAGTAATATCAAGTAATTATCTTATCAGATATTAGATGAATATATTATGAGATAATATTATTTTGATATTTGATAACTATATGCAATTATCTAATATTAAGATATTTATATTATGAGATAATATCATTATCTAATATTAGATAATTAATAGATAAGTCTTATCTCTTCCCATTATCTCTAGAATAAGGATAAGATGAGTTGTTAAGTGTGATTAGGATTTTGGAAGCATTATCCTAGTAGGACTAGGATTATGACTTGCCTAAGTTCTATAAAAAGGGACTTGAGGGCAGCACTTAATAATCACGTTTTAAGCTTCCATATAAACCTTAAATCACTTAGAAACATCCAATCCTAATTCTTAGAGAGAAAAACGCATCCTAGCAGACGCGTGGAGGGTGAGAGGTCGTTGTTCACTCCGTGTGGATACCGTAGAGACGCTGTACCTTCCGGCCGGCGTTTGATTCATCCGCTCTCAAGTTTTGATCAGTAGAAACACGAGTGCCCAATAGGTAAAACCCTAATCATTGACTCATGTTTTTTTTTGCATGGATCCTAGGTAGAATTCGGATCAAAATTTAAAATTCCGCTGCATGTGATAATCCGAATTCCCAACACTTACAAACCAAAAAAAGTTATAAATTTTGATGATTGAAAAAGGCCTTGGCCAATCCTCCATTATTTTTATTTTTTCAAGGTCCATTATAATTTCGTCTTATGATAGTACACAACCTAAAACATTAACATTAGTTACCTAGAACTCATGTTTAGAAAATTTAGCATATAATTGATACTTTTACAAGTTTTGCAAGACCATTTTAAGATGTTGAACATGTTTTGATTTGCTTTTTGAATACATTAGAATGTCGTCTATGAAAACAACCACAAATTAGTCTAAGAAAAGTTTGAAAGTAAGTTTCATCTAGTCTATGAAAGCAACTAGAGAATTATTAGCCCAAATGACATAATTAAGAATTAAAAATGGCTATACTAGGTTCTGGAAGCTATTTTTAGGATATCTTCCTTGCAAATTTTCAATTGATAGTACTTCATAAACAAGTTTATTTTGGAAAAATATTTAGTTCTTTAAAGTTGATCAAAGAGATCATTTATACAAGGGAAAGGATATTTATTCTTAATTGTGACCTTGTTGAGCTGTTTATAATTAAGCATAGCCAAATTGAACTATCATTCTTTTTTATAAAAAACACTAAAGCCCTTTTTAAGGCAAAGAGTTTGGGCAAATAAAGCCTTTATTTAACAAATTTTGCAATCGCTCATTAATTCATTAGCTTTGCTAAGGCCACTTTGTAAGTTAGTAAAGAAATAGGTTTAGTACTGAGCATCAAATCGATGAGAAACTCAATTTTTCGATCTGGTGTCAATGTAAGCAATTCTTCAAGAAACACATTAGGAAATTCCCTCACCATAGAAACATTGGTTAGTTCAAATCCTTTATCATAACAAGTTGGATAGTACAACTTATTTTAACTAGTTTTTAAGCCTGGATGCTCAAAATTATAGCAATAAGTTTCAATAGCTAGTCTTGTTATGGGTAAAAACCATCTATAGAGAAGGTAAAAGATTTATTAAAATAATTCACACATGCATGATAAGTGGATAACTAATTTATTCCTAAGTTTACATCATAATTAGCCATATCAAGTAAAACTATATCTATAGGCATTATATGTTTATGGATCATTATAAGACAAGTTTCCTATTTATATGTAGCTATAACATATTCATTAACTAATGTCATCACAATTAAGGATGTACCCATCCAATTAAGGGATTTTCTAAAGGTAGTAGCAAATCTTTTCAATATAAAGGAATAGGTAGCAATAAAAATAAAGCTTTAATAAGGAGGTTTCTAATTCTAACAAACCTATTACTATAGTTTTAAAAGCTTAAGCCTCTACATGAGTCTAGATATAGGCCCTAGCTTAGCTTCCATATGTTGTCCTTTCTTGGTTGGATACATTAACACTCTTAAAAGGTGCTAAGAAACCTTTTAATCAATGAAGAGATGAGTCATTCTATTATAACACTAAGTAACTAGCCCTTTGTTAGGAATTCAAAATTATCATATGCAGCAAAAATTCAAATTTGATCCGAATTCTACCTAGGATCCATGCAAAAGACATAATCAATTATTAGGATTTTACCTATTGGGCACTTGTGTTTCTACTAATCAAAACTCATGAAAGTGGATGAATCAAATGTCAGCCGGAAGGTACAGCGTCTCTATGGTATCCACATGGAGTGAACAACAATCTCTCACCCTGCATGAATCTGTTAAGATGCGTTTTTCTCTCTAGGATTTAGAATTTGATGTTTTTTTGAGTGATTTAGGGTTTTGAGAACTTATGTGCATGTCTATTTTGTGCTATCTTCAAGTCCCCTTTTATAGAACTTAGGCAAGCCATGATCCTAGTCCTACTAGGATAATGCCTTTTAAAATCCTAATCACACTTAACAACTTATCTCATCCTTATCCTAGAAATAATGAGGAGAAATAGGACTTATCTATTAATTATCTAATATTAGATAATAATATTATCTCATAATATAAATATCTTAATATTAGATAATTGCATATAGTTATCAAATATCAAAATAATATTATCTCATAATACATATTTATCTAATATCTAATAATGTAATTATTTAATATTACTTTAATATTAAATAATATCACATAATAATAATTATATTTATTACGTAAAAAATATATTATTATTCAATAATATATATATGCATGAAAATAAGTTCAATTAATTGGATATTAATCAAATTAAAGTCCAATTAATTATTGTCTTATCCCTACTTCTTTTGTGTGACCCTGTAGATTCTTACTACATTGACAATAACTCATTATTGAGCTATAGATAGTGAGCAGTATCTAACAATACATTACTACCACTTAAGTAACAAGAATATCTGTAATTCGACATCCACCTAATACATGATCAATGTTATGCATCATATATTCCTTTTTGTAATAATATCCAAATCGAATTGGAGGAATGGAATGTGTTATCGTCGTCAAAGTTTAATTTATATTTCTTGATACTGAGTAAACTTAAAAAAAAATGATCAATATCATATATTGATTCATTTGAGCATGGTCATGTATTTCTAAGTCTTACTCAATCAAGGGGCCTAAGGAAATTTCTCTTTTATACAAGAGTAACAAAATCTCATCTATATCACTCACTTCCCTTTGCATGATTCGTGACACACCTGATCAATGCCCTATTCGTCATCCTAATTAAAGGTGACATAGGACAATATTAAAGTGAGTAAATCCTCATGTAAGGAACTGTAGTGATTTCAGGTCAAATGATTATGTGCATTTATGATCATATGCGAATAACTTATGACACGTGTCTTATCTATGCAGTATTCTCATATTGGGTCAGTCCAGTACATCTATTCACTAACAATATACTCATGTATTAACTTGATATCATATATCCATGATTCATAATCATCAGTCACTATACATGCTAGTCTCGATGTATTATCACTATCTTTTTCGTAATAATACTTGACTAGGGATATTTTAGGAATAACAAAGCTATTCCAAGGATAATTATTATATTAGGTTATAAATTGCGCAAAATAATAAAATTATGAAAATAAAATATAATAATTAAGTTGCCTAAAATAAAACATAATACATTATGTATTATTTCAATCATCTATATGATTGGTTCCTAGGACACACACCAACAATCTCTCACTTGGACTAAAGCCAATCACTCATGTATCTAATACCAAGTGACATAGTATGACCATCATGCCTTTTCGGCGCTAAAGGCTTTGTTAGTGGGTCGGTGATATTATCATCAGTTGGTACTTTACATATCTTTATATCTCCTCTATCGATGATTTCTCGAATAAGATGGAAGCGCCTAAGTATATGTTTGGATCGTTGGTGAGATTTGGGTTCCTTGGCTTGTGCAATGGCTCCATTTTATCACAATAGAGATCCATTAAGTTTACAATGCTAGGAACAATGCCCAGTTTAGTAATGAACTTTTTGATCCAAATGCCCTTTTTTGACACATCAGGCAGCAATATACTCAGCTTCTATAGTAGAGTTGGCCATTGTTTCCTGCTTTGAACTCTTCCAACACACAGCACCACCATTTAGGTTAAATACATAACCTGATTGCGATCTAAAGTCATCTTTGTCGGATTGGAAGCTAGCATCAGTGTAACTTTTTACAACAAGTTCTTCCTCTCCTCCATATATTAAGAATGAATCCTTAGTCCTTCTTAAGTACTTAAGGATATTCTTAACGACAATCTAGTGAGGTTCACCTGGATTTGACTGGTACCTGCTCGTCATGCTTAAAGCATACGAGACATCAGGACAAGTACATATCATGGCATACATGATAGATCCAACTGCTGATGCATATGGTATCTTATTCATGTAGTCCTTCTCATCTTGTGTCGAGGGACACTGAGCTTTGGATAAATTTATGCCATGTGATATAAGCAAAAATCCTTTTTTGGATTCTTGCATGTTAAAACGTTTTAAATCTTTATCTATGTATGTACTCTGACTTAGGCTAAGCAATTTCCTTGATCTATCTCTATAGATCTTAATACCTAATATGTAGGCAGCTTCACCTAAGTCTTTCATCGAGAAATAATTCCCTAACTAAGTCTTTACTATTTGCAGTGTAGGGATATCATTTTCAATGAGTAGTATGTCATCCACATATAATACAAGGAAAATAATTGTGCTCCCATTAACCCTTTTGTAAACACAAGATTCATCTTCATTTTTAATGAAACCAAATTCCTTAATTACCTTATCAAAACAAAGATTCCAACTCCGTGAAGCTTGCTTTAATCCATAAATGGATCGTTGTAACTTACATACCTTTCTAGCATTTTCAGAAGTGACAAAGCTCTCGGGCTGTGTCATGTACACATCCTCGAGGAGCTTTCCATTAAGAAAAGAAGTTTTGACATCCATCTGCCAAGTTTCATAATCATAAAAAGCTGTAATAGCAAGTAAGATCTGGATGGATTTAAGCATGGCAACTGGGGAATAGGTCTCATCATAGTCTATACCATGAACTTGCCTATAACCTTTTGCAACTAATCATCCTTTAAAGGTTTGCACATTACCATCTATGTTGATTTCTTCTTGAAAACCCACTTGCACCCAATGGGTTTTGTCCCTTCAAGTGGATTAACCAAAGTCCATAATTGGTTAGTATACATGAAATCCATCTTAGATCTCATGGCCTTAAGCCATTTCTTAGAGTCTAGCCCTTTCATAGCTTCTTAGTAGGTTGTAGGCTCATCTTGATCCATGAGCAAAACATCACCATTTCAAGTCACAAGAAATTCATATTTCTCAAGCTCATGACGTATCCTACTAGACCTATGTAGGCCTTGTGTTACTTGGGCTAGTTCTTGAGTCATAACATTTTGTGGTTTCTGTTCAGGCTCTATTACAGGTTCAGTGTTACTTTATAAGCTTTGAACTTCTTTAATTTCTACTTTCCTCCCACTATTTTTCTTGGGGATAAATTCTCTTTCAAGAAAAATACCAGTTCGTCAATGAACACTTTGCCTTCACTACGATTATAGAAATAGTATCCTTTAGTTTCCTTAGGATACCCTACAAAGTAGCATTTATCCGATTTAGGTCCAAGCTTATTAGAAACTTGACGTTTTATATAGGCCTCGCAACCCCAAATCTTCATAAAAGACAAGTTAGGACGTTTCCTAGTCCATATCCTATATGGAGTTTTTTGAACTATTTTAGAGGGAACACAATTGAGTGTAAAAGCAACTGTCTCTAGAGAAGGCCCCCAAAAGGAAATTGGAAGATCTGTATGACTCATCATAGATTGCACCATGTCTAACAAAGTACGATTTCTCCTTTCTAAAACATCATTCCATTGTGGTGTGCCAGGTGGAGTGAGTTGTAATACTATACCACACTCCTTTAGATAGTCATCAAATTCTTGGCTTAAGCATTCTCCACCTCCATCTAATCGTAGTGTTTTAATACTTTTGCCAAGTTAGTTTTGCACTTCATTTTTGAATTCCTTAAACTTTTCAAAGGATTTTGATTTGTGTTTCATAAGATACACATATCCATATCTACTAAAGTCATCAGTAAATGTAATGAAGTACTGGAAACCTCTTCTAACAAGTGAACCAATAGGCCCACATATATCAGTATGTATGAGACTTAATAGATCATTAACCCTTTCACTATGTTCAGTGAATAGAGTTTTAGTCATTTTACCTAATAAATAAGATTCGCATACTTCATATGATTCAAAATTAAATGAATCCAAAAATCCATCTTTATGGAGATTGGATATGCGCTTCCTATTTATATAGCCTAAATGACAGTGCTAGAGATAGGTTAGCTTTAAATCATTTGATTAAATCGCTTAGTGTTTATGTTATAGATAGGCATTTCAAGATCAAGAATATAGAGTCCATTGAACATTTGTGCACTACAATAAAACATTTCATTTAAATAAACTGAATAACTTTTGTCCTTTATTATAAATGAAAAACCTTTCTTGTCTAAACAAGAAATAGAAATTATATTCTTGCTGATAGTAGGCATCAAATAACAATCCTCTAATTCTATTACTAAACTAGAAGGTAAAGATAGATAATATGTCCCTACAGCTAGTGCAGCAACTCTTGCTCTATTGCCGACTCGTAGGTCCACTTCGCTTTTAGCCAAAGTCCTACTCCTTTATAGTTCCTACACATTTGTACAAATGTGAGAACCACATCTGGTATCTAATACCCAAGATGTAGAAGTGGAAACACTAATTTCTATAACGTAGATACCTGAAGTAGAAGTCTCACTTCCCTTTTTCTTTTTCAGCTCTTCCAAGTAAACCTTGCAATTTCTCTTCCAATGTGCGGTTTGACCGCAATGGAAGCATGTCCCTTCCTTAGCCACACCCCATTTTGGTTTCAATGCAAAGGACTTAGACTTAGGCTTGCCTTTCGATTTGGAATCCTTCTTGTTTTTGCCCTTGCCTTTTCCCTTGCCCTTGCCCTTTTGAATCATCATTATGGTGTTAGACTTACTCTTTTGCAAATTTTGTTCAGCAGTTCTTAACATGCTTAACAATTCTGGCAATGGTTTGTCAATTTCATTCATGTTGTAATTCATGATAAATTGACCATAACTCTATGGCAACGATTATAGAATTAAGTCAGTGACTAACTCTTGACCTAGTGAAGCACCCAATCTCTCAAGGTTCTCAACATACCCAATCATTTTGAGTACATGAGGCCCAACAGGGTTTCCTTCTGCTAGTTTGCACTAAAACAGTGCTTTTGTCACCTCGAATTTCTCATGCCGAGCTTGGCCTTCATAAAGCTTCTTAAGATGCTCAAGCATGTCATAAGCTTCCATGTTCTCATGTTGCTTCTGAAGCTCAGAGTCCATGGTAGCTAACATGAAACAACCGACATCTAATGCGTCATCATGATGCTTCTTATAAGCATCCCTTTGAGCTCAAAGGGCAGTAACTTTAGGTTCTTGAGGAACAAGTTCCTCTAGGACATACATTTTTCTCTCATGTTTGAGGACTATCCTCAAATTCCTATACCAGTCTAGGAAGTTTGTCCCATTCAATTTGTCCTTCTCAAGGACTGATCGCAATGATAGATTATTTGATGTATTAGCCATTAGTTATCTACGATAGAAATATGCAAAGTAAGTATTAAGTTTTAAACAATTAATAAGGTCTTTTATTAAATATACCTCTCATTATTTCATTTAAATTAATAACCCTCACTATTAATTCAGAAAGTCATATTGTCTAAGTTTTCTAGTGGGCTAAAATCCATATTTCATTAAGCCTTAAGTTAGCTTTGGCTAATCACTTAAAACTTAGTTATTTAGGTAGGCAACACTTGCCAATTGTATCATATACAATTCTTGGATAATTGGGTGAACAACACTTGTTCTAGTCCATCTTATAAACTAAAGCCCAGCTCTATGCCTCTAGGTCTCAATCCTATTGAGATATCCTAGTTAAGTCGAACCCAATGTTTGACATTTGGATATCACTATTATCCAATCACATCTCACCAAGATAAATGAGGTACCTTGCTTTGGCAAACCTACCTTATGTCGATCGAGACCTTAATAAGTGCTAAACATTGGAAGGCATCATAAATTATTACTGACTTAATATTTTAGATGAGGGATTTTAACTGAATTATTATCAAATCTCACCATAACTAGCATATTTATTCATGCATTATATCGAGCATATCTCATACATCATATAAAGTAAATGAATAAAATAGATTACTGCATATCATATATCATGCAATGAATAGAACTATCACATAGTAGGAACATATTCTATCACATAGTAAATGCATGCTCATCAATGTCATCACATAATAAAGAAATCAAAATGTCACATGGTATAACCCCAAAATTCTATTTTTTAATGACATTCCTAACTAACTCCTTAACTTCTTCTTGTCCCATAGCCCCTTAACTTCTCCTTGTTCCGAGCCAAGAATGCTCCATTGCAATTACAAATTTTCAATAGAAACCTCGAGTTACATTCGGGGGGGAGTGAGATGAGAAGAGATTATACATTAGAGAAATAGAGGAGGACACGACTTGTGGGTCGTATTTAAATCCATCCATAAAAACTCCAAGGGTCATACTATGCAACATAATCATGCATCATATGTAATAAGTGTTAATAAACAAGATAAGCAAGATAATTGACATATATATTTTCAAAACATAAATCATCAAAAATCTTGTTTTAGAACAGTGTCTTATGAACAAAAATGATTTTTGAGCACTACACAAAGTTAGCACGGCAGTTCTATTAGTCGGTTAGTGAGCGGGGGTTAAGGGGGTAGAGCCCCCAAGCTAAAAATTGAATTCATCTGACATTCAAATTTTAATTCATTTTGTTAACAATTGACACACCTCAAGTCGAACAATTCAACTTTATGATTGACATTCAAATCATAGTTTCAAAATAGGATTTACATCCAAACACTTTGAATGATTTTAATTATATCATAATAGATCTAATCGTGTTCAAATAAACTAAAGCATAATACACCTTATAAACCAGATTCAACTTAATCACATTAAACGAAATTAAACAAATCCTTATAGATTCAGAATTAATCATATCAATTCTGTGCTAACTAGGTTATATGCTTTAAACGCAGAGAACATCAGATATTCAGAATAGATTCAAGGGTTTATCATATGAAAACTCAGAATTAAATGCTAATCCAAAATGCACATATATATCTCCCATATACAACTTAACTTAAGGATTAATTTTGATTCATAACAAAACCTCCTTACATCAGAAAATGATTTTTACGTAATTAATCCTATTAGTTCTTATGTAAAATAGAACCCAGAATCAATCACAAAAGCATATTCAAATTCAAATCAATAACCCAGAATTACGCTTGAATAAATTTGAATATGAAGTAGAAAAAAGCATAATCAGATTCATACAAATAATCTTATCAATTGATAATCAGATTCGAAATTCAAATCATATACATCATATATATATATATATATATATATATATATATATATATATATATATATCTACGAAATCAGAATCATACACGAGTTTTCATATATCTCATATATATCTAGTTTAAACAAAAACTGATTTGATTTATCACATAAACATTCATTAAAATGTGTAACTTTTGATTTAAACTGAAACATAATTGATATATATTTATCATATAACTATTTATTAAAGGTGGTAAAACACATAATCAGAACTATGTTTTTGCAAGAAACTCTAACACCACTGTTGGGAATTTGAAATCATCATATGCAACAGAAATTTAAATTTGATTCGAATTCTACCTAGGATCCATGCAAAAGACATAATCAATGATTAGAATTTTACCTATTAGGCACTCATATTTCTACTGATAAAAAATCGTGAGAGCGGATGAATCAAACGTCGATCGAAAGGTACAGCATCTATATGGTATCTACACGAAGTGAGCAACAACCTCTTACCCTCTACGAATATGTTAGGATGCATTTTTCTCTCTAGGATTTAGGATTTGATATTTTTCTGAGTGATTTAGGGTTTTAAAAGCTTATGTGCGTGTCTATTTTATGCTGCTTTCAAGTCTCCTTTTATAGAACTTAGGCAAGCCATAATCCTAGTCTTACTAGGATAATGCCTCTCAAAATCCTAATCACACTTAATAACTTATCTTATCCTTATCCTAGAGATAATAAGGAGAAACAAGACTTATCTATTAATTATCTAATATTTGATAATAATATTATCTCATAATATAAATATCTTAATATTAGATAATTGCATATAATTATCAAATATCAAAATAATATTATCTCATAATATATATTTATCTAATATCTGATAATATAATTATTTGATATTACTTTAATATCAAATAATATCACATAATAATTATATTTATTACGTGAAAAATATATTATTATTCAATAATATATATATGCACAAAAATAAGTCTAATTAATTGGATATTAATCAAATTAAAGTCTCATTAATTATTATCTTATTCCTACTCCTTTTGTGTGACCCTGTAGGTTCTTACTACGTTGACAATGACTCATTATTGAGCCATATACAGTGAGCGGTATCTAATAATACATCACTACCACTCAAGTAATAAGAATGTCTATGATTCGATATCCACCTAATACATGATCAATGTTATGCATCATATATTCCTTTTCATAATAATATCCAAATTGAACTAAAGGCATGGAATGTATCATCCTCGTCAAAGCTCAATTTATATTTCTTGATACTAAGTAGACTTCAAAAACAAATGATCAATATCACATATTGACTCATTTGAGCATGACCATGCATTTCTAAGTCTCACTCAATCAAAGGGCTCAAGGATATTTCTCTTTTATACAAGAATAATAAAATTTCATCTACATCACTCACTTCCCTCTGCATGATTCATGACACACCTAATCAATGCCCTATTTGTCATCCTGATTAAAGGTGACATAGGACACTATTAAAGTGAATAATTCCTCATGTAGGGAACCGTAGTGACTTCAGGTTAAAGGATTATGTGCATTTATGATCATATGAAAATAACTTATAACACGTGTCTTATCTATGCAGTATTATCATATTAGGTCAATCCAGTACATCTGTTCACTAACAATGTACTCATGTATTGACTTGGTATCACATATTCATAATTCATAATCATCAGTCACTATACATGCTAGTCTCGATGTATTATTACTATCATTTTCGTAATAATACTTGATTAGGGGCATTTTAGGAATAGCAAAGCTATTCCAAGGATAATTATTATATTAAGTTATAAATTGTGCAGAATAATAATAAAATTATAAAAATAAAATATAATAATTAAATTGCTTAAAATAAAATATAATACATTGTGTATTATTTCAATCATCTATATGATTAGTTCCTAAGATACACACTAACACCCTTTACCTCATTATATTTTCCAAATAGCCTTTCCTCTTGTGCCCTAGGTTACCACAATCAAAGCATTTTCTTGTAAATGAGTTACATAGGCCATTATAGCAACATTAGGATTACAAGCACTAAGGCAACCCAAACTACTCATTGCTATGGATTGAAGGATAGTTTAATGAATGGTTGGAATGGCTTCTTTAGTTTCTTGAATTTCTTTCCACAAAGAATCCACTAAGAGTACTATGAATTGAAGGTTGTCCCTTATTAACTCACTTCTATCTCTCCCAAATGTTTTTAAAGGGAATATCCCTCTTGAAGATTGTTCTTAGTTAGGTTCTTTAAAGTGATTCCTTTTCTTACCACTTTGGCAAGACTTGCACTCCCATTTCTCCTTAATATTAAGTTCAACCCTCAGTTCTTGGTCCAAGATGTGCTAATATGTGGTGTTATCATCAACTTGAATTTTCTTATAATAGAATCTCGAACTCTATGAACAAACCTTTCAACTTGAGTCCTCTTGTAGGGATCAAGTATGTAACATGTTTGAATAACTAAATAAACTATATGTCATACTCAATTTCTTATCTTAAATCTTCAAAGCCCACACCTTCCTTTATCACACATTAGGAGGCCAAAAACCTATTAAAGAAGCTTTTTTTGAAGTTTTCCTAAAACAAGGGTGGTAAATGAGAATCCTTATTCTCTATAGTATTATAGAATCAACAATGTGTTACATCATCTAACTAGTAATCCATTGACTTAATTAGTAGAGATTATAGGCTTATAACATTTTCTTGGACTTTTTTATTTAGTCCAAGAATTGATAGGGGTCTATAGTAAGGTTGATGCTAGAATATTTTAGTGGCTTGAGTTTTAAAAACTTATAAACTACATAGATTTTGTCTATATCAGCTTTTTCAAGAGGGGTTTATTCCTTTTCACATCTTTCTCCTTGATTATGATCCTTTTCATGATTATTATGATATTCCTTGTGGTTATTTTAGTTTCTATGTTGATCATTCCCTAAATGTTAATTAAAGGCTTAATTGGCATGACTCATCACTTACTACATAAACTATGTGATCCAATTATGGCTTTGCTCACTACCTTCTCTATTTGCATTTCTGCTACTTAAATGTTGTAAGCTTATTGAATGATCATTATTCAAGTTTGCCATTATCTTAATTTAAAAGATAATTCAAATGTTTAAATAATAATTAAATTTATCATAACAAATACTAGATATTTATATTATAAGTAAACTCCACCATTATCCTTAATGGTATTATAAAATTCATTGAAATGGCATTAGTGATATGTAATCTTAAGTGCACACATACCACGGATACAATTTTGATTGACATATACAAGGGCAAAACATATATACAACCAAAGGGCCACATCTTATTAGGAACCTAAACTATACTTTAATATCAACTTTGCCATAACTTAATCCTAATTATAATTAGACTTGGCAATTTTAACTCATATCCATTTATCTATCCATATTCATTCTTATTTTAACCCATCAATATCCATCCATTTTAATTTTAGGATAAGTATGAGTCAGGTCATTATTAACCCATTGAAATGAGGGTCATATTGGGTCAACTTATGGATAACCATTTATCTATTTATATTCATAGGAGGTAGATTTGTATACTATATAAATTAATATTATAAAATAAATAAAATAATTTTAAAATTTTAATGTAATTTAAATATTTTTAAAATTAATTATTTGTAATAAAATATTATAATATTATTATATACTTAATCATATTAATTTTTTATAAAAAAGTAAAATCAAGTTTAGTCTTTTATACTAAAATCTATATAATTTATTATTTTTATTTTTAAAACTTAAAAATAATAACAAATTTACATTTTTTAATTTTCAAAAAAAAATTTACAATGTTACGTGTCCCATGTAATATACTGTATAATTATATGTTAGATTCTTAGTTATACTTTATAAATATTAACGCATCAACAAGGTTAATTTTTATTTTTTAGGTGATATGTTATAAATTAGAATCTAATTATTGTTATATATATATATATATATATACAATTTTACAAGTATAATTTATTATTGTAAAAGAATACATATAATTCATAATTTTTAATTTTTTAATTTTATTGTAATTTCTATTTTAAATTAAATAAGTTTTATTTAGTGTATATTAAAATTAAAATATTTAATCAACTACATTTAATATTAAAATATTTTTAAAAATTAATGTTAGAAAAATGAGATAAAAAACTATAATTTTAAAAAGTAAATAAAAATAAAGATTAAAAATTTTGATAGCATAAGTTTGTTTTGAAATAATATTAATAAATATAAAATAATGGTGAAAATAATGTCAATAAAAATGATAAAATATAAAATAATAATTTGATGGATAAATAGATGGATCAAGTTAAATATATATTCAAGGATTAGGTTTAAAATTTTATATTAGATTATAAATGAATAAATAAATTAACAATGATCCATCCACTTTTGACCTAATCCATATCTATCATAACCCATCCATTTGCCACCTTTAATTATAACCAAGATGAAATCCCTTATCTGATTTCCACTAGCTATCTTGGTTTTCCCAATGATATCATAGGTTGTAGGGAATTAAATAAATAAAGAAAGTTATACTTTGAGAGGAAAAATATAAGTTTTTATTCATGCATTTAGCTTAATTACAAAAGAAATTAAGTATACTTATAACTCACTGCTATTTGAGTATAAGTTGTCTTAACTATCTTTAAAACAATAAGTAATTAACCTTCTACCGTTACACTAAATTGAAATGGGCCCACAAGAATATTTAAAAACAAATGAAAGACTTAGTATTGCCTATCCAAACTAGGAGACCTCCTAATCTTAATTTTATGAGGGTGGCAGAAGCAATTCAACCTATGTATCAACACAGTAAAATATGGAAAAGTAAATTTGTGGTTTAGTGATCAAATATCCTAGAAAAGAAAGTGAAAAAAAATAATAACTATATCTTATCAAGTAATAACATGTTCTCATGACCCTAACCTATCCGTGATTAACATGGAACCAGTTAGTCGATTTCCACCAGTGTAATCTAATTTAATCATCACAAGGCTAATTAATCATCTAAAATGTCTAGCAAGGAGGAAGGCCCCAAATAGTCTATTTATAGATATCTTGTACTACTAAGACTAAACCAAAAAGGATGCTTGCCATCCAAGTTATGAAATGGTGGTTGTGAAGACTTAGACTAGGTATCTGCAAAGAAAATCATAAAAAAGTGAGTTTGGAACTCAATGAGTAAATACTTCATTTAAACAATTATATAAACATAATATTCTTACCCAATAGATCACCCTCTTGTGAACGATGCACATTTAAACATTCATAAACCATAATTTGCATATTAAATAGTCAAAGGACTTATTTATATCCATATTATTACATACATTTCTAAATAGTCTTAAGAGGTTCAATCATAATTATATAATCATTATTATATCATATGAGGATGATTAGTGTCAGTATGTAATCATATTATCTCACATTTAATAATAATCATGCATAAGGAAGCATACATCTACCATGCAATATTATACAAGTAAATGAAATCTAATAGCCTAAACTAGTAGTACACAGATGCAATTAGTACACCATAGTCATTACCTTTCTTTTTTTAACTAAGGCAAATGTATCAAGTTCTATGCTACCTAATTGGTTATTCCAAGAAGAGAAGTAGAGAGAAAAGTACAAATAAGTTTTGAGATTTATAATTAAGGAAAAAATACAAATTACTCTCTCTAACTATAGGGTGGTTGAATTTTACTCCCACTAACTATGGAAACAAGCAAATTAGGCCTTGAAATTATATAAAACTTAGATTTTACCCTTACCATTAATAATTTAATAGAAAATAATATGAAAAAATTATAAATTAACCCCATCCATTATGAAATAGTTACATTTTACTCCTACTAATTTTTATAATTTATAAATTAATTCTTTAATTATGTAAAACTTGTGATTAACACTCATGATATGCTTAATTAATCTTTTTTATTAAATTATATGAATTTTTAAAAAATTACGCGTAAATCATAATATTATTATATGTTAAATTATCATATTATTTTTTGCACTTAATTATAAAATTTTGAAAATGAGTTACAAAATTCTGTATAAAAAATGATAAAATAAATTAATACATAATAATATTGTAATTCATATTATTAGTATTACTTAACATTAGTCATCACTATTCAATTTTTTTTTTTTGAATTAGTTACTTATTTATGGAATATAGGGCAAAAATATTATGTGGAAAAGTAAAGTAAATATGAATATTATATTATATAAAATATACTAAAAAATTAATATTTTTATTTCATGTAATCATATTCATTTAATTTTAACATTACAATAATCATATTAATGATGAACAATAATTTTTACTTTGTCGCTTGAATTTTTTTTATAATTTATTTTATTCAAAGTTTGATAATTATATAGTATATGAGTTATTTTTATTTTATTCTTTTAAAATTTATAATTCATTGTAATATTTATATTTAGACTAATAAATTTGTTATTAGAAAGAGATTATATTAATTATTAAATTTATTTTATTTATTTATTTTTAATAAAACTTTGGAACGGAAATGGCAAGTTTGGAGAAGTAAATTCATTGAGAGGGAAAGTGCATATTTTGGCAATAAACAATAGTCAAATAAAAGTTAACTCCAAACCAATATGGCGTGAGGATTAAGAAGACATCTATTTTTTCTTCAAAATATATAATCTTCTATAAAACATGATAATTTAAAACTCTACTCAATCTTTCCTAAAAATTTATACTGGTTAGGCTTCTTTTTATGATAGAAAATTAATTTCAATGAATGTTTATTTTTATTTTTGGGAAGGGTTTTTATATTTCCTTTAGGAAAAATGTAAATAAAGTAAATTTATTAACTAATAGAATCTTTTTTCTAAAGATAAATATATTAATCTAAATATGAATATTACAATGGATTATAAATTCTAAAGGAATATAATAAAGATAATACTATATAATTATCAAATTTTAAATAAAGTAAATTATAAAAAAATCTCAAGTAACAAAGTAGAAATTATTGTTTATTATTGTTATGATTATTGTGGTATTAAAATTAAATTGAATATGATTATATAAAATAAAAATATTAATTTTTTGGTATTTTTTATGTAACATAACATTTGTATTTATTTCATTTTTTCACTTAATATTTTTAGTCTATATTTCATGGAATAAGCAACTAATTCAATAAAAAAAATTGAATAGTCACCATTAATGTTGAGTAATACTAATAATATAAATTACAATATTATTATATATTTATTATATCATTTTTTACACATAATTTTGTAACTCATTTTCAAGTTTTTAATTAAAATTTTATATATTTAATTTAATTTTTATTGATTATATAACATAAAAATCATGCATAAAAAATAATGTGATAATCTAACATATAATAATCTAATGATTCAAGCTTAAACTTTTTTAAAAAATTTATGTAATTTAATAAAAAGGGTTAGTTAATAGATAATGGGTGTTAATAATAAGTTTTATATGATTAAAGGATTAATTTATAAATTTTAAAAATTAGTAGGAGTAAAATGTAACTATTTCATAATTGACAAGGTTAATTTATGATTTTTCTTAATATTTTTCATTAGATTACTAATGGTGGGAATAGAATTTATGTTTTGTATAGTTTTAATTAAGAGGGCAAAATTCAATCATCATATAGTTCGAGGGGATAATTTGCATTTTTGCCTATAATTAATGTTTTAAAATTTAGTCTAATCATCAACCTAGTAAGAGAAATGGATTAAGGTTGAACCAATTAAATTGAGTGGTTGAATTAATTAATCTATTATTTTTATTTTTCATTTTAATATATATATTATCAATTACATATATACATATAAAAAAATTAAATCTACATAAAATATACAAATATATTTCTAAAACACAATAAATAAATATTGAAGTTGTAATTAAATTAATTCACGCACAATAAATATGATTATGTTAGGCATATTAAAATTAGAGTTTTTTTAATATTAAAATCAAAATACAAAATTTTTAGTTAGCAAGAAAATATTTAATATGCAACGTGGAAAAATTTTATTAAAAAATTGACACATAGATATAGTACTATTGAACTCATATAAATTTATTTAATGTTTTTAAGTCTCCTAATCATATATCAAAAATTTTATTTAAAATGTAAAATTTGTTTTGTTTTTATATTATGCTATGAAATTTGATCAATGGAAAAATTATATTCAATGATATAATTGACAAAAGAATTAATATTGCATCAACCTAACAAGAGGTAATGATAGTCCAGTGGTTACAACTCATTCCTCTTAAGCATTGGAGGCTTATATTTGACTCCCGGTAAAGCTACTTCCATATCTCTTTTACAAGTTGACAAGAACCAATCCATCCATTATAGTTTAATCAGTTAATACCAGTCCAAATTGAAAAAATAGAGATCCTCGGTTCCCACAAGGTTCAGGTGCGTTTGAAGGTTCGATATCTATTTTACAAGTTGGCAGGAACCGACCCATACATTGTAGTTTAATCAATATCGTCCAAATTAAAAAAATAGAGGGTCCAAATTCTATTTATGGGTAACTCACCCTCAATATATGGACCAATCAAATACTGGCACGTGACAATGTTAAAGCTGTTCTTCAGGTTACGCTCACGGTTTTGCCTAAAATTACTAATTCATCCTTCTAATTATTTTTGTCACACTTGTTGCCTCAATATAAATAAAAAAATACTACCTCATAAAATATTATTTCAGATTTCTCTACACAAACTTCTCGAACCGGGACTTCTTTCTCTTCTTCACTTGTCTCTGCACCCAACACCGACAAGGAGCTTCTTCCAAAGCCCTCATCCCCGATGCCGTTATTGCCCCGGTTGTCTGGAACTCGGCCTTCCTCGTCATCTCCATGCATGTCTTTGCTAAGCGCCGTCGACAAACTCTATCTGAAATTCTTATCCACAAAATGGAACTTGCCACCATGAATTAGCTGATCTCTTTGAGGGTTTCGCAAGAATAAGAGCTTAGAATGGGGAAGAGTAGAATATTTGTCTTAATCCAACAATTTCCCCTTGGATTTTCTCAAGGAAGTGACAGAAATGGCAGAGATTCTGGAGCTGGTAAAAATTTAATTTTGGGTTATATTCATCATTTCACTTCCTTTAGTTTCGTAATCTTAATTGCTACATTGAACTCTGGGTTTTTTGTATTACCTTTTTATTTTACCTACTGCTATCTATGGTAGATCCTTCCTTAATTTATGCTTCTATTCTGGGTTCTTTTAACAAATAACCAAGATTTTCATTTGAAACAAACAAATATCCTCCAAATTGAAAAAAATAGAGATCCCGAGTTCTTAAGAGGTTCTGGTGCATTTGAAGGTTCGGGTTTTGTCGGTCTATCCATTGTACTGGGTCCAGATCTGTTATCCACATTTAGTCGATTAATACTCGGTCTAAACCGGAAAATAAAGATCTTGCATTCCTATAAGGCTCTAGTGCGTTTGAAGATTTCTTTCATCCGATTGGTTCAATCAGTGGGGCCGGGTTTCAAAATGATACTGGAAATAAGGTGGGTTTATGGCCCAATGTCTTATTTTTATCTTTCTTTTCCAGAAGCAATTTTTTATTTTTTTTAAACGTCAGGGGCAGCATTTTCCCTTAATGTGAGCCTGTTTTTTAAATGGCACATTTTATTCCAAATGAAATTTTTATATGAATTAAATTATTTTTAATTGAATAAAATAAAATAAATATAAATAGATTAAAAGTTATTATTTTATTTTGCTAAAAAATATTTCTAAATTGTTGTATAACTTTTAGTGCGATCAACTAAGTTTAATATCAATCTAGTTCCTTAAAAATGTAAAATAGGATAAAATGGATCGCCACAATTATTAGTAAAAAATAAAAAAAATAATTACAAATTTAAAAATAATATTTTCAATGACTTGTTATTTATTAAACCTTAAACCTTTGATTTTATCATTGATAATAATTATGCTTATTCACTTTACTCTTAAAAATACGTTTTGTAATACATTTTGTATTTTAAAGAAGCCATATTATATTTTAACAAACATTTGATTATGTATAAGAGAATAAGGAAAAAAAAATGGTAGATGAATACTTAAATAGTTAAACCATATTTCTAAGCATCTTATTTTCCGTTTTGAAATTCTATTATGCATATTTGAAGCTTAAGTAACGACTTGTGAATTACCATTTAATCCTATATCCTAATTTTTTTTTATGTTGATTGGATATGCTCGAATTTTTAAATGGTTCATGAATTTGAAGAATAAAATTTTATTATAAGTTGTGGTAACTCACCAGAAAAAGTTGTGACAAATATTTTCTTAATTTTTTTAAAAGTTTGATTTATTTCATTTTCCTAATTTTTTGTCATATGATTCATTATTCTTCGAATTGTCATGATTTTAATTAAATGATATGAATTTAATAATAAAGTAAATTACATCAAATGTCTTAGGAAAGAAACTTTAAGGCACTGATGGAACAAAATCTCTCCAAAAGAAAAATGTCGGAGCACGTGTCCTTGCAAGTTTTGTTGGAATTGTTTTATCGGCAGGTTTCTCTTATAAATAAAATCTTTGACATGTTACAACCGAAGATTTTGTTGTATAAAGTACAACAAAACCATACCTAGACATCAGCAGCCCCCAACGTGACATTCATTCATTGAAATTTTTATTTATTTTAACTTCAAAAATTTTTATATCAATTTAATCTTTCACTTGTGCAAAAATACACTGAACTAATTTCAATACACATTTGTGAAGTCGGTACTATAAAATAGGAATCATTTATTCCTTAAGGAATAATCCTTCCATTATCTTCTTATTTTTTATTAATTAAAGTAGAAAAATAATATACATAAAAAGGACCAAAAACACATTAATACAAACCATATATTCATCCCAAGAAATTAGGAGTAGAATTGGAATATTTTGATCAAAATATCCTTTGACTATGCATAAATGGTGGACTTAATGACGGGAGACATGATTAATCTTTATATTTATTATGGTCTAGACTACAATACTTGGTACTATTCTTAAGGTAGCATGGGGTTCGCTGAGTCAATCTTACATTAATATTAAGATATTGTTATTTAGTTCAAATTCAGCATTGGTCCATAATTTTTTTCATATTTTTTATGAACTTTTTTGAAATAGAAATATTCAAATCCGGCACTATTTTAAATTTTAAATATATATTATAATTAGATCATGTAAACATACAAAGTCTATTTTTATTTATGTATGTATTATATCTAATATATGTAATAAAAAATATCATTGAAAAAAATTATCATATATATTAATTTTTTATGATAGATAAGTTTAAATTTAATTTATTATTAGTGTAAAAATATGTTGCACTAATAGTAAATGAGAAGCAAATATGTTATTAAAAAAATAATGATAATTAAGACTTGTTTATAGTAATAAAGAAGTTTTAACATTTTTTTATTGATATGACAATAAATGAATAGATAATAATATAAAATTAATTTATACTAACGATGAATAAAATTTAAATTTATAATAAATCTTTATCACATAATATCATAATATATATTAAATATATACTATAATAAAATATTTAATATATAAATACAAAGTAAGGTTGAATCCAAGTCAATATAATTTTAAATATGCAAATTTCAAGCTCGATCCATTTATAAGATAATACTTATGATTTTATCTAAATTTGATCATTGAAACCAACTATTCACTTCAAACTTTACTTATTCTGGATTGGAATTGGATCAAAAATTGGATTAGATTATATTTGCCCGCCAACAACTCACCCTAATATTTTTGTGGCTCAAGGAGTGCCTCGCTAAATGAGAAGCAATTTTCTTAGCTGAGGTCGGTTGTGTAATAAAGTCCTTAATGATTATTTTCTTCATCTTTTTATTATTTATTATATTTAAATTTTTTATTTTTTTATGCTTTAAAATTTTAATAAAGTATTAAAAAATTTTCAATTTTATCTTTTCTTTTCATTTAGATTATACACTATCAATTTATTTATATTTATTCCATCATATTTTTCTTTCTATTTTTAATTATTTTCTATTTTATACATAAAGGTTAGCTTTAAAATATTTATTAAAAATAAATTAAATTACTTTATTAATATTTGTAAAATTAAATAGTTATAAATAACAAACAGATGGAGTTTGGTTTTGCATTACTTTTCCAATCCCTTGCAAGAACCAGCCAATAATTAGTAATAATTATAAACAGAGATAGTGGATGAAATGTGGGGCTCTGGGGCAAATGGGGAAAATACCTCTTCTTTTGGAAAATCGGCCGACAAATTTCTTAAAATTAAGAATTATAATTATTTTGTTGAAATTAAAACTAAAAAATTAATAAATACAATTATTTGATAAATTTATTACTATAAAATTTTAAAATTTTTATAATATTTATATAAAATAATAATATATATTAAATAAAAATAAAAAATATCTCCTACAATTTTAAAATATCTGAATTTTTTTTCTTAAATTTTGAAAATTTATATATCATCCCTTTAAATTGTACAAAATTTAAAATTAACACACATCATCGACTTAATTTCTTACATTATCAAATTACATGATTTTTTCATAAAATTTTTAATCAAGAATTATAATATTATAAAATATTAATTTATTTAATTATTTTTCACACATAATTTTATAAATTATCTTTAAATATTTAATTGAAGTTTATATATTAAATTCAACTTTTATTAATTATATAAAATAAAAATTATGTGCCAGTTCATATGTTGTAAACCTTTCGAGCAAATTTTTTTAATAAAAAATAGAAATGACGATACATCTTAATGCAATGTCTGGATACGGCACAATGCACATAATCCTTCCATTAACTAGTGTTTCTAAGTCAGCTTACGACTTTCAATATTTTATTCGAAAATAATAATTTTATGTATTTATAAATTATTATAAACAATCATAAATTAATCATTTTCTTATTTTATTTCAGGGTTAGTAAACATATATAACATTTTTAAGAAATATCATTACGTGGAAACATCATTGCCTTATCTGAAATATGAATATTAATCATGATCTCATCTTATTTTAATCAATATAGTAAGATACTTTTAACTAAGTTTATGTTCCATTACATTTAAATAATACAATAAATATTTTTTATATAAAAATTATTTTTCATATTTTAATATATTAATTGACTAAATTACATGCATTACACATAAATATTATGACAAAGTAAAATTTACTTTATTTTTTGAACAGAAGTAGCTGCTCCGATAGGACTTATGGTGTGCATGGAGGATCGTTGCTGATCGTGAGGTTTCAAAGGAGGAGGTAGATCAGTTATTGCGGAGCACCAAAAAAATAATTAGATAGCTCTTTCGTATTTGGACTATAATTATGGCTGATTGACACGTCAATAAAAATGATGACACATTACTTGTATAAAAGAAATTTTTAAGTCAATTATTTTTATAATTTTTTTAATTCAGACCTTAAATTTATTTTAATCTCGAGTTTTTTTGTAATAAATTAATTGTTAAATAAAGAGTAAGTTTAATTTTTTTAACACAAATTTAAAAATTTTTTTGCTTCAAATGTTTCCTCTCTCTCTCTCTCTGCTTCACACACATATTTTTAAAATTTATATTTGTACTTAATCTTAAAAATATATAATAAAATTATTATTTTATTAAATAAAATAACTTATTAATTATTTTAAAAAATTAATCAAAATTATTATTCATTATTTAAACATGTATGAAATAAAAAAATTACTTTCCACTATTTAAAACCACTTATTTATATTAAGTAAATATATATAAAACTTGTATTTCTACATTAAATGAAGAAAATTGTTATTTATCTTAAAAATTGAAAAAAGCCATATACTATATTCTTAAATAATTTGTCTTAATTATTTTATTGGTAATATTATTTTTTCAACAATAAAGTCTCTACTTGTTTTAAATTTGTTGGAAAGAATATTGTTATATACAATCCAATATTAATGTGCTATGTTCAAATAATTTTAGAGTTTTTTTTATTTTAACTAATCAATTTTTTAACACAAAACATACTATTATTCTTTTTAATATAATGTAATATTTTTCACTTATTTTCTTTTAAATTATTTAGATTTGTATATAAAATCAAACAATACCAAGAAATTGTTAATAAAGAACCAAAATACATGCACACATACTTACCTATATGTTCAAATACGTTCACTTAAAATTAAAAACTAAAAAACATGCATAATTTATTATTATAATTTTGACCTAATACAAATAGCCCATTTTTAAACTTGGCAATTAAATTATTAGTTGTATTTTCTTTATTAATGTTAATTTATGTTTTCTTTATAATTTCACACATTATAAAGAAAAATAATAATTTTATTATTATTTTATTTTATCTTATATAAAAATCATTAATAGCAATAAATTACGTTGATAAAATAAGTATTTTATTTGAAAACTATAGTATCTACCTTGTACAAGTTTGTGTTTAATATAATTTAAAAGTAAAAGAAATACACATATTATATTTTTATAAGTGTATATATAACACTTTAATTTTTAATTAAAAATTACTTAACATATTTTAAATGAGTTAATTTTGGATACATGTAAGAAATACTAAATTTTATTATTAAATTGAGTATTTTAAAGGATTTTATTATGCGTGTATAAGAAACAAGTGAAGAACATTATTCAAAGAAAAAAAAGAAGAAGAAGTAAAAAATAGTTTTATAAAGTAAAAGTTTAGATTTCTAATTTATTAACTATTAACTATATTTTATATTTTAAAAATAATTATGTGATAATTTTTTAAAGTATTTTAATTTTGAAAATTTTAAATTATAATGTATTATAAATAAATATAAGTTAATAATCATTAAATTATGTTTATCATATAATAAAGAGGTAGAACAATATACATATAAATTAATATAAACCATATGGTAAATTTAAAATTAAAAAAATTTATGATTTAAAATAGAAATATCATGTCACCAATTCTTCACTTATTAAATAAGCCCTCTAATTATGAATTTTAACCATCTATTTTTATATTTGAAATCTAACTATTCTCAATTTACCACAAAATCAAAATATTAATACTTAGATTTTTAGTTTAGGCACGTGAGAATTGTCCAAAAATTTCTATCATGCAAGGGGTAGAAAACCTATACATATATGCATCGGATAAAGTGGCACAATGCAGGTTGTAAAGATCTATTTCAAGATATAATAACCATTGACTTTGGATAGTATGCATGAATGAAAGGGTAATTATGGAGAAGCCCCAAATATTTTTGAAGCTAACAAAGAAATCCAAATATATAAATCTAATAATCAGATTAGCGTCCACGTAGGATGGAGAAGGAATCTAGCTGCATCCTTGTTGGTTGTTGAGTGGTTGGACGGAAGGGCTAGTGCTGTTGAACGGAGTTTGGACTATAGCAGAGCAATGATGGAACCACACATAATCATGTGGTAGAACCCATGTTAGCTGCTAAATAGTACATGAGTAACATTAAACAATTGTGCTGGTGAGCAGTGACAGTAATCGGACCACTAAATATGCAGAGAACTTTCCTTCCAATATTGAAAATTACTTTCAACCATGTCGGCATGGTATATGTTCATCAACATGTAGTTGTACTATTATTCTTGTCTAACTTTTGTGATTGCATTGTTTCCTTAAAGGGCTATGAAGCGAGGTAGAGTGATCATAGTTGTATTCATCTTTGTGTAGCTTTTTATTTTATTTTAGTTTCAATTAACTTAAAACTTGTGAAAGCGCGAGTTTTGTGTTCGATGGAATGCTTAAGAGAAAGCCAAAAGAGTAAGGGCACAATGAAAAGGAAACAATTCACCCTAGTCCAGATGCCATATCTTTGATTACACCTTGCTTTATTGCGATTGTTATAAGGATGAATTTGAATGTATGATCTTGGTATTAATGCGAACTACACATTTCATTTAGTCAAGCAATGTGGTTGTCAAATATATGTATGGTGTAGTTCAATAGTTGCCATTTGTGACGATCTATTATGATTTATTTGGATGGAGGTGAAAATAGACGAGGAAGTAAGTAGGAGTGAAAGGAAATGGAGGAGAAAAAAATTGGAGGTGAAAAGAGTTTATCTTAAGATGTTTGGAATGAGTGAAAATAGAGGAGGAAGTAAATGGGGGTAAAAGGAAATGGAGGTGAAAGAAGTTTACTTTGGGGTGTTTGGAATGAGTGAAAATGGGAAGGAAAGTAAATAGGGGTAAAATGAATTTTCTTTATTTGGAATGGGTGAAAATAGAGAGGGGAGTAAATGGGGGTGAGTAAATTTACCAAACTATCCTTATGTTATAATATGATGCATGAGTTATGATTTCATACAATAAAATTAATTAAAAAAATAATTTTCAAAAAAAAATTATGTCAACATTTATTTTATTAATTACATATTTATATTTATAATTTGAAATTTAATATAAATAATAAAAAATTAAAATTTTTCATTATAATTTCATATTTATATTCTGCATCATATTAAAAGTATCTAAAAATTTTTATCCATTAATTTTTCTGATTTAAGAATTGGATTGGTCTAAAAATATTTGATGTGCATATTTTTTTAATTTAGGAATTGATTTGATTTAAAAATAATTCATTTTATTATTTTGGAGCTTAATAATTTTTTATTTAAGAAATATTTATTTGATTGTTTCTTGATTTAGGATTTGGATTGATTAAAAAATAATTTGATTTATTATTTTTAATTAATAAATTTATTTGATTAATAACAATTCCTTTTATTATTTTCTAATTTAGGAATTTGAATAATTTAAGAATAATTGATTTGATTGTTTTAAATTTAGGAATGAAATTGATTTAGGAATTATTATTTTTTAATTTAGGAATTTGAATGATTCAAGAATAATTGATTTGATTGTTTTAAATTTAGAAATGAAATTGATTTAGGAATAATTGAACTGATATTGGAATAATAAATTTAAGAATCTAATTTACGTTAATAATTTTAATAACATTTTAAATTTTAATAATTATAAAAAAAATTATAATTAAAATTAGTTTATAACATAATTGCAAATTTCCAATATTGTATATAACTTTTCATAAAATTAAATTTAGATATTTTTTAATATATATCTACTTGTAAAATTTTCATAAAGTTGAATTTCTGCAATATTTTTAACCTGTATTTAATTGCAAAGTATTGTTAAGCTTTTCATAAAATTGAATTTATATATTATTTTTAATATGTATTTAATTATAAATAATTCAACCACTATTTATCTTTTCAAAGTTATATGATTTATTCTCAAGGTTAATTTCAGTTAGTTGTAGAAACAAAAAAAAATTACTCTTCAATAAAAAAATTGTTATTTGAAACTTCAATTTCATTTTGATCAACTTACAATGGGAAGAAGGAAGAATTCCTGGAAAAAAAATGGCCTTTCAATAAAAAAATTGTTATTTGAAACTTTAATTTCATTTTGACCGAACAGAGTACAAAAAGCTCCACACCCGTCGCTCTTGCAAATTAACTTTCGGCTTAGGTGAATTCTATCCAATAAGCAGCACTGAGCCTCATTACTTCCCGATCTACATCCACTGTTCAGCCTCCCACAACTAACATTGTTCGTCGCACCTATCAAAGCAACCAACAACAAGCAACCAAAATAGAAATAGTAGCTTAATTCCAAATTCAACAATGAAGCAGATCGAGCAGTAATCATACCTATGGGGCTTCAATTGACGCTGGATGTTGTAGATTCACAAGAAAACCAACCTTCGATGGCGGTAGAAACAAGCCCTAAATGCTCTTCTAAATGCTTTCTTCCGGTCAGAGGGGAGATGCGCCTTCTTCCTCCTTCTCGACCAAGATCAAAGCACGATTCACAACAGGAGAGAGCCGTGGACAGAGCGACAACAGAGAACGTGATTTCTTGCTACGATGTGGGAAAAAGAGAGACCCACGGCTACTATTTCGAAGGGCAGTTTACGGGAAAAGAAAAAATGAAACCTAATTTCACCTGTATTACCCCCTAAATTTGGGGTGAAATTGCAAGCGTGGGATCCACTGGAATTTTTCACTTCAAATTTCACCCTCCCTCTATTTACAACCAGCAACCAAATGAGGTAAAATCCTGATTTCGCCTCTCATTTCACCCACCCTTTTGCACTCCCCCACAAATTCACCTATTCCAAATGGTGCGTTAAAGAAGATTCATACAATAGAGCATTGAATTTCTATGTATAATATCCTTCACTAAAGTGCTGCAATGCCTAGTACCGTGAACAATAATTGATGGACTATTTACACTAACTAATTATATTCAATCGTATAACAGACTATTCATAAATTATTTTATCCTTGTTATATTCAATGCTAATCCATATTTTAACAAACCTGGCATCAGAAACATGTCTCCATTTCTTTCAGCCACTTAAGATCCATTACATTAGACAAAAGCAAACGATAATTGATGGACCATTTACCCCTATTAATTAATTATCCTATATTCAAATAACATATTAACAAAACAAAGAAATAATTAATATATATATTGGTATAATTACTACCAATCCATTCTTATCCCTCCTTTTCAAGCCACACCGGGAACAATGAGATGACACCAAGTGTTGAAATCAAGAATCCTTTGATGAAATGTGGAACACAAACTTCAAGAAGGAACTTCGCCATATGAAAGCTTCCAATGTAAGCTTTTGATAGAAAATGGGGCTTATTAAAGTGGTCATTTTATGCCTACATGGATATTAGTTTGTCTAACTCATCAAACCCACGTTGGTAGCACATTGGAGAAGTTTTGTACTTTCAAATAAATTTTGGTTCAAAGCAATTTTTAGGTGTGGCCCACACATTGAACATATGGACCAACAATGATTCCCCACTTACCTTATGTTTAGGTGCATCTAATTTTGTCTATTACACAATAGAAAGTACCAAAAATTAAACATAATGAGGTTGGATATTTCTATGGAAGGAGGAACGTTGTTTCTTACACAAATGAGTTTTTAGGAAAGGCAACAAGACAAGATGTTCATTAAGAGAAATCTTATAAGGATTCCTTAATCATTAGTGATAAGGTAAACAAAGGTGATGCGATTCCTATTTCAGTGGATGAGGATCTTGTTGAAGAAGATGTTAACTTTAGTAGTTTTAAGAAAATTAAGGATGCGAATGAAGGAAGGTCTCACCCTTAAATTATTATTTCTAAGAACAAAGAAGAGAGAATGAAGCTACTTTGGGGCAAAACTCTAATAATTGAACTATTAGGCAAAAAGATTAGTTTTAAATTGAATCGCAGTAATTATAAGAGAGAAATAGGACATTGGATATCATAGAACTTTCAAATGATGATTATTTAGTTAAGTTTAATGCAATGGATGACTATGAATATGAATTAATAGGGGGTTTTAGGTTGCTTTTTTATCACTATCTCACTGTGAGAACTTAGGACCCTAGTTTTGATCCAATTAAGGATGATATAAAAAAATTACCATATAGATTCGTATTCCTGACTTCCTATTAGATCTTTTGATAAGAAATTCCTTACTTACTTGGGAAATAGAATTGAAAAAAAATTCTTAAAATAGATGCTATGACAAAAAAAAGAAGAAGCAAGGGGTCATTATGCTCATGTCTGTGTTAAATTAGATTTGCCAAGGAACTTCTTTCTAAATTTGCTTTTCAAAGGAAACATTATTGCATTCAATATAAAAGCTTCTATATTATCTATTTTATAAGTGACAAATACAGAAACCTTTAGGAACATCGTGCTATGTATATGTAAGAGATGCAAAGGAGAAAGGAAATGAGGACATAAACTAAGGAGGGAACTAAAGTTGTTGTTTGAGAAAATATTGGTAATTCTAAATATTGTGAGTGGGTGGTTACTCAACGACCATAATGTAACAAGAAAATAACTAAGCTTAAAAGTTGGTATTTCTAGTAAGATTGGAAATGAAGGCAATAAAGGGGTTAGTGGCTCAAGATTTCTTGCACTAAACAACATGGTTTTTGGGAGGAATGAAACCATAATGGATAGTAATATGTCAATAAAAGTTCTAGAGAAGTTCAGAGGTTAAGGAGATCAAAAGGAAAATAGTACAAGGCATCACTATAAGCTAACAAATACATGTGGTGAATATAGTAAATCTTAATAGACAAGTCTTATAAAAAGTGGCTTTTCCAGCTGTCTCATAAGTCAATCATGTGCCATCTAATGGAAAAGAAACTTCTGAAGTATCCACTAATGATATTGAAAACTAAGTGCATGAAAGGTTATAGGAAAGGTTTTTTTAAATAAAGAGAATATAATGGAAAATATAAACCTTTCTTAAATATGTCATATGTCATCAACTCCCATGCACATGGATGATATGAAACCTATTCTGGTTCCTTTATCTAATTTTGTCAAGGATGTAGCTTATATCTTAAAAGTAAATGTTATTATGGATAAGAATCCACTAAACCTAAAATATGTTTATAATGTTGATGAAATGATACAGGACAACCTTTCCTCTCATGTCCAAGATAGCGACGATCAAGCCAAAGAAGTGGCAATGGATTTAGCTTAGGCTTGAAAGTTCAATCTCATTCTTTTTATTTTATAATGATTAAAAAAATATTATTTTGGAACTATAGAGGTACAAGAAAAAGGCAATTTGTTAGTTAACTTAATACTTTCTTAGAAGCTAATAATCTAGAGGTATTGGCTTTACTAGAAATAAAGGTGAATAGATGACAAGTTGAAAGTTTATTTAAGAAACTAGGTTTTGATAAATGGGACATGGCAAAGGGTGACAATTTTTTCAGAGGAATTTGGGTGGCATGGAAAAGTAATAAGGTATGTCTTGAATTGCTGAATATTAACTTTCAATTCCTTCACTTTAAAATGGCACATGATAATAGGGATAATTAGTTTCTAACCATTGTGTATTCAGTTCCTAATCCAAATGTGCAAAATATCTTGTGGAATAAGTTATAGGACATTAGTAACAATATAATTGCCATTTGGCTTATTATTTACGATATGAACGATGTCAGAAAAAAGGAGCTACTCCTTCTAATTGGCATAAAGCTTCTCTATTTGATGATAAAATCAATTCTTGTATTCTTCTTTAAGTTAATGTTCAAATAAGTAAATTCACATGGAAAGGTCTTAAACTGCATAATTTTAATTTGTTGTTTAAGAAATTAGACAGGGTTCTTTGCAATATACAAATTGGTGTCTTAAATTTATGTAGGGCTTTATGAATATTTTACCAAAAATTAAATCAAATCATCATCCTCTTCATATTAATTTATATGGTATTTCTAGAGATAAAGAGAATAGACATTTCCATTTTAAAGTAATATAGCTTACTCATGAGAATTTTCATCAATTCCCAGAGTTGAAATGAAAAAATAGCTCAAATATTGTGAATGATTTGAAAAAGTTCATTTCAACTCTTACTAAATGGGACCAAAATATCTCCGATCACGTTCATAAAAAGAAGAGAATTATACTAGCTAGGATAATTGAAATTCAAAAAGCCTCTGAAAGAAATCCTAATCCTCATCTATATCAATTAGATATTAATTTATAATAGAAATTGAAACAAATTCTATATTAGAAGGAGATTTTATGGCATTAAAAGTTGCATTTAACCTAGATATCTTAAGGAGATCAGAATATAAAGTATTATCACATAAAAACCATTATCAAAAGAAACAGAAACAAAACTAATATGCTTTAAAATCATTATAGTGAATGGATCAAGGGCAAACAATCTCTTGAATCCTTAATATATGGGTTTTACAAAAATTTATTTATAAATTATTATGAAACCTTAATTTCATCTATTATTGATATATCTTATTCCTAGTTAAATATTGATCAAAATCGATCCTTATGTATTATAATCACTTTAGGAGAGATTAGAAGGGTGATGTTTGATATTGGTGGTATTAAAGTTCATGGAGATGATGGTTTTTCAACCATTTTTTATCTTAAAAAAATTAGCAAGTTGTAAGGGAGGGAGTATTTCATTTTGTGCATGACGTTTCCCAATGTTGAGATCTTCAAAATATTAACAAAATGCTGGTTTATCCTATCTTAAAATTTGATAAGCCAGAGTTTGTTAATCAGTTTAGACTTATTTTGCTATATAATGTACTTTATAAATGCATTACTAAAATTATGATAAGAAGATAGATAGTTCTTTTAAATCTTACTTCTCCTTAGCAAGCCAGCTTTGTTCTAGGATGTTACATCCAATACAATATTGTTATAGCCTAGAAATTATTCCATATGAAGAGAAAAATGAGAGAGAGAACTAGTTTCTTTACCATTAAGATGGATTTGGAGAAAGCTTATGATAGATTGAAATGAGGATTTATCAAGGAGATTTTAGGTTAAATTAATATGAATCTTGATACAATTAATCTTATCATGTGATGCGTGACTTTTGCTTCTTTTAATTTTTTATTGAATCAATATAAAATGAAGGAATTTAATCATTTTAAAAGCTAAAGGTAGGGGGATCCTTTATTAACTTATCTCTTTGTATTTACATGGACAAACTATCCCATATTATCTATGAGGTGGTTGATGAAAGGGATTGAAATACTTTTAAAATACGTAGAAGAGAAGTTAGTATTTCACACTTTATGTTTGCTAATGATCTCCTACTTTTTGAAAAAACTTCCATTCCTCAAATTGATATATTTATGGACTATCTTAATTTTCTAATATGTCTAAATAACAGATGAACCAATCTAAAACACATATATTCTTTTATAAAAATATTGATAATGAGTTAAAAGAAGCTATTGTTAATAAATATGGTTTCTTTGTTACAAATGATTTTGGAATGTACTTAGGTGTGCCTATTATTCATAAAAAGGTAAATAGATATACCTACATTCATTTAGTAACTTAAGTCCAAAATAAGCTTGCTAGTTGTAAAAAAATTGCTTTTTAATGCTTAACACCACTCCAACCTACACGATGATGTCAACGAGTATTCCTTTGGCAACTTTGAATGAAATTGATAAAATGAAATTTTGTTTTATATAGGGATATGATTATAATGAAAAGAGATTGCATTCTATTGCTTAAGAAGTTATTTGCAAGCATAAAAGTTTAGATGACCTGGGTATTCAAATTTTAAAATTGATAAATAGTGCTTATTCAATGAAACTTGTTAACCTCAAGTTTTATATGATGAATTTTGATGATGACAAATAGGTGTTCCAATAGCATTGTATGTCTTGTGCTAGAATAATATGATCTTTAATAGATATATTATGTCATAGTTAATATATATATATAATATGATAATTATACTTATTCGTGTATATACATGATGATAAATGAATAAAATTGCATGCTTTTATACCAAAATGTTATAAAATCTTCAATAGACATGCTACACTATAGTTGAAATAGCAATGTTTGATAATATACTAAAAGAATGATATTTTATATAAGCATCACTAAGTAATGCTTAGTCAAGATGCATGATATGATGATTGTACATGCTCTTATGCTAATTTATTATATACATGAATATTACATATTAATATCTTGACATATTAAATTAGACTAACTATATTATTTGTAAAGTTTATGAACTTGTATATAGGAAAGTTCAAGATGAAGAAGAGTGAGCGTTGAAGTAAGGAAATGGAAGATCATATTATGCTCAACACTAGAACAAAAAAAAATAAAAAAAGAGATGTGATCCAATTATTGAAGGTTGAGAAAATTAAAATATTTGAAAGCTTGAGAGTATCAAGAAAAGCCAAGAAATTTGATTGGTATGATTTTTCACTTTTAAGGCTTAAACTTTCTTATAAAATAGAGTATTTCATGATATAAAGCTTAAACATGTTTTCATACTCTTAACTTGATTAAAATGTTTTAAAAGGATAGCTCATAATCATATTTTTACAAGATAACTTATAGGTAAATTTCAAAAACCAATAAGATTTGAGGTTTTAATGTTTTCAATATTAATCTCTGGTTATTCTTTTAATCATATCTCATAAAATACTTGTATTTTGATTGCTAAACTTTTTCCATATGAAAATATACTCAAATAGGTCTCCATGGACATATCACTTGCTTAAAATAATTAATATATGAAAGAGTTATGATTTTTTCAAAATGAGTTTAAGAATTAGTTTTTTGTATTTTAGTCTTTTTTTACATATGCTTATTATTTTAATCATATCTTGAAAATTAAAAATGATATGAGCATGAATTTTTTTATGTGAAAATAAACTCAAAGAACTTTTTAAAGATAAGTCATTTGCTTAAAATGGCCAACATATGAAAGAGTTATGAAATTTACAATTTGAATCTCAAAATTAGATCTTTATAGATTCACTATTTTTTACTTTTGCTCATTTTTTTAAAAAAATATCTTAGAAATAACATTAGATGCGAGCATAAAACTAGTCTTATTTAAAAGTAGACTGAAATAACTTTTTAACGATACGTTATTTGCTTAAAATGAAGAATTTATGACTTTTTAAAATTAAGTTTATAATTTTGTCTGGATAAATTAATTTACTAATCAATTTTGGACATCTATTAAGCACCTTGAACATCCTGAATTAATTCACCAATCGATTTTGACTATTCTGGTATATGAATAATGACTAGTAATGGTTAATTTTCATTTCTAACCACCCTTAAATGGCTATAATATTCCATAAGCTTCTTATATAAATTGAGAAACATCAAATACAATAAAAGACAGCCTGAACTTTAATTGTAAACATCATTTTATATCTTATTTCATCTAAATCATGATTTGAGCTCTTTTTGTGAAATTCTTCTATTCTAGAACTTCATTTATTTCATTCACTCTTTAAGAGAGTTTATTTTAGTTAATATTCATCTTGTATTATCTTATAATTGTAAAAGGTAAGACATCCCTTGGAGAATCTTTAAGAGGATAAGGAATCCCTTGTAAAGAGTGAATTTACTCAAGGAAGAGCAAGAACATTGTAAAACTTCTTCAAGTGTCAGTTGAAACTTGAAAAGATAGTGGATTAAAACACAAGTTTGGAAAGCTTGGAGAGTGAATATACATCTTAGTGAGGATATCCAAGGGACGAATTATTATAAATTCTTGTATTTGATCTCTCTTCCCTATCTCTTTATCTTTCTGCACTTGCTTTGTTTTTCTTACTATACATACTCTATTTTGTTATTGCTATTTGCTGATATATTATGTTGTTGCTTTATTTTTACTATTATTAATTGTTGAATGTATTGTGTTTGAATGATTTTGTTAATGTTTGGATGATTAGATACTTAAAAGGGATGCATATCTATGCATATCCTTCTTGATGAATTATTCATGCATGGTTAATGAAATTGTTAGAAATATTATACTGTAATACTTATGTTATTACTTGAATAATTGAATGGTTAAATCAAATAGTAGAAAAAGAAATCCATCTATGCATATTCTTTTTAATTATTCATCTATGCATAATTAAATGAGTGGCTTTGCACAAGTGCATTGAATTGTTATATGTTGTGTGCAAACCTCTTCATTAAATTATTCTCTTAATGTTTTGTTTATAGATAGTTGAATAAGTTAATTTGTACCAATTCCTTGGATTATCACATCTTGAGTGCAACAAATATCTTCATAAAACTTTCTTGGAAGTGTTTAAATTAAAATCATTCTTATGACTTCCTAAAATCAAAAGTCTTTAAAAAAGAATTTTAAAAATAGCAAAAGTTCTAGAAATACCTAATTCACCCCCTTTTAAGTGTGGGTTGTCAAGGCTAATAAAACTTGCTTAAAGGATTTACACTAGCGAGAAACATCTCTAGATTTTTATCTTAGAAAGCAAATACTTAAGAGATGGGAATTAGAATGAAGAGGTTATTTCTTAGGATTTAGTCTCATTCTTATGGAAGAACCTAACTAAGATTTGACTTTTAATGCTTCAAAATACTGTTTAAAGTATCAAGAATGGACAAGTTATATTATTTCACAAAAATAAGTGGCTTGAGAACTTGTATATCTTAGATAAAACCTTATGCCCATTCTAATTTCTTAGCTAAATTTTCCTATGTCAGCATTTGTTATAGAAAATGGAGTTTGGGATTTGGACTTTCTCTTAAGATGGCTTTCTTATGAGATATTGTTATATATAGTAACTATTCCTCCTCCAAGTATAGATTGTGGTTTTAACTATCTATCTTGGATTAGAGATGCTAATAGTGTCAAATTGGCATACTTTCATCTAGCTAAATACCATTTACAAGTTCCAATCCAATCTGAAAATAATAATAAACTTTGTTCCTTGAAAGTTCCTTCTCATGTCTAGCTTTTCATATAGAAAAACCTACATAATATGATATGACAAATTTCATTAAAGCAATCCATGTAATGGGTTTTACTAAATGTGAAATTTGTCATGTTGAAAAGGAGGATATTCTTCATGTGATAAGAGAATATCCTCATGCAAGAAATTTATGGTTAAGTTTTTTACATGCTAGCAAGCAATCTATACTTTTTTGATTTAGATGGATTGGAGTGTTTCTATAAAAATCTAACAAACTAGATCGGTAAGGAAGTTAATGTTAACTAGGTTATATTATGAGTCTAATGATTTAGTGGCTTTGGAGATGGAGGAATGACTATAATGGATGTTATCTTATAGAAAATAGTATGGAATTCATTTTGGGTTATGCTAAAACAATGTGTTATACTTAAGTAATAGCGTTACTTAAAATTGTCTTATGTAATATTTCTTGAAAACCACCTAAAGGTGGTTGGTTTAAACTTAATATTGATAGTGCTTCAAAATTAAATCCAAGTTTGGTTAGATGTGGTGGTCCTATTCTTTTAGAAGATGCTAGATGGTTAAGAGGTTTCTTTTGTAATCTTGGCTTTTTCTCTTCATTAGTTGCTGAACTATGAGAGCTTATTGTGGTTTGTTTATGGCATGGAAATTAGGTTATGATAAGATTATTTCGAAATCAAACTCCTAACAACTAGTGACTCTTCTTTTAAATAAGGATTCAAATCCTTCTTGCTATAATTCCTTACTACAGTTATGCAATAATCTCTTCAAATGGAACTATGATGTTCTAATCACTCATTCCTATCATGAAGACAATTAGTCTGTAGATTGGCTTGCTTCTATTGGTTATAGGAATTTGTTGCTTAATGATGTCTTAAAGGTTTCCAACTTTCAAGTTATTCATATGTAATTTTTTATTTCCTTGGGTTTTAAGCCTCTTTTTACCTATAAAAAAATTATTTTTATTTAAAAATGACAAATAAAATAGAATAAACATAATATTTAGTCTTTTATTTATAAATATAGTGATTATTGTATCGTCAAAATTCATAACTACCATTATTAGTATTTTATTTTTACTTTTGTTATAATTATTTATTCTTTCCTTTACTCATAATACTAAAATATATAATGAAAAGAAAAAATAAAATAAAACATTAAATATATATTTGACATTGATAAGATGAATTTGGCAATCTACTTCAATATTTTTTACTTATTTTAGAAAAAAAGGAAAATTACCTTTTAACTTTGGAGTTGTTAGATTTTATTCTTTTCAACTTTGGAAACTTGGAAATCATCCTTTTCGATTTTATAAAAACTTGGAATTAACACTCATCATCCATTTAATTAACCATTTTATTCAAATTAAGTTATTTTTTATAAAGTTTTAAACAAAAATTATAATATTATAAATATCAATTTATTTAATTATTTTTTACATATAAATTTTTAATTTATTTTCAAGTATTTAATTAAAATTCTTTGTATATAATTTAATTTTTGTTAATTATATAACATAAAAATTATATGTGAAAATATTATCAAAAAATTCATTATACTACAATATTATTATTCTTGTTTGAAAATTTCATAAAAAAATATGTAATTTAATAAAATAATTAATTGAATAGATGATCGGTGTTAATTTCCTACTCTGTAAAGTTTAAGATAGTAATTTTCAAATTTTTAGACTTGAAGAGGCAAAATATAACCACTTTAAAGTTAAAGGGAGTAGTTTGCATTTTTCTCTTTATTTCAATATAGTAAGTAAATGGTGAATAAATAGTTATAATAAAAATAAGTGACTAACAATACTAGTTATAAAATTTAATGCATATAATAGTCACTACCTTTATAAATAAAGAACTAATTGTTATGTTTATTCAATAAAGTATATAAATTATTCAAGAATTTTTTACCCAAGTGGCATTTTAATATCCCTTGAAACCTTGTGCTTTCCGTTATATTAAAGGTTTGAATTTTGATATTTGCAAATGTATATCTAGTGGTTTAACAACTCCTATGATTATTATTATTATTATTATTACTATTATTATTATTATTATTATTATTATTATTATATATAAATTAATAATGGATTTGTTAATAATATAAAAATAAATTTGAAGTTGCTATAACTTGGACGTGTAATGTATGTAATATAGCATATTAATATACTAAATTGTGAAAAAGACTTGTTATATCAAAAACCACATTTATTGTATTAATTAAGTGTCACAGAACATAAACTTAGTTGGAAGTAAAACAATTTATTTTTATATTGTTAATAGATTCATTATTAATATATATATATATATATATATATATATATATATATATATATATATATATATATATATTAATTGATAACATATTTCACAATTATATGTAACCAAATGTTTTACTTCAAATGACATCTCATTTGCTTGGGATCAATTCAGTAATTATGTGAATTTTTTATTTTGATTTTTAAACTTTTTACTTAAAACATGAAAAATGTGCATCAAATTTTAGGTGATTCAACTTATTGACATTAGGTTGCATCCAACTCAAGTTATTTCTTACTTTGATTAGAGTGCTTTGCCTTCGATCTAATATTGAAAAACTATAATCCATCCTGTTAATATCATTTTTTAATTAAATAATGTTAGTAATTAATATATGTGGACAATAGTTTATTGAAATGTTTCAATGATTATTGAAAGGAATGTTATATATTATTTAGCTTTATGTTTTAATTGAAAATTAGCATGTAAAAAATTATATATTTTTATAAAATAAATTAGTTTGTAAAAGGATTTAGAATTCATGTACTTCCTAATACATAAAAAAAATAAGGATAACATCCTAATTTTAAAATTTTAAATTAGGAAAATATAATTAAATTTATCTAGTTCTTTTTGCAATTTTTTTTCACACTTGCAATTTGATTTTAAAGGTGAAAAGTAGTTTTGGATCAATTCTAATTTTGTCACTTTTAGTTGTAGACCCCTTTCTTTTTTTCTCTCAATTGTCCTGCCTTATTGTCACTAAAATCATCTAACTATTTGTCAATGTGTTTGTTGGTGGCTTTTGCACATTACTGGGAATGAAATCAATGTATATAACCACCATGGGTAGAAGTTGGTTGGGTATGGCTAATTAAGAAAGCTTAAACCACCTGATCAATAGAATTTAATTATCTATTTATTGCTCATATAGTTATATCTAAAACTACCTAAAATGCTTGGTTTGGAGCAGGTACTGTTAGATCAAGTGCCAATTGATTAAGAGACTTAGAAGAGATCAAACTATATCTCAACATAAGTGTATTGGCCAAAATAGAACCATTTTTAAAATAACATAAAATAAGACAATGTATTTGTTTTTAAATCCCTAATAGAAATTGAATAATAAAAAATGATGACACCTCAAATTTTCTATAAAAATGGTAACAAAACCCTAACTTCATCCGCACATGAAAGAACTTAAATCTAATAGCCAAATTGTACACAACAATGAGAAATCCTATTTCAAATTCCTTGAAAATAGCAAAATTAGAAAGAAAACACATTTAACTTCCCTCCATGGCAATATTAAATTTGATGGTAAATTTATGTTCAAGTGAACCCAATAAAGGTTTTAAGCATATGGGTTTTAAAATAACATATATTTTGAAAAACTTGATGGTAAATTTATGTTCAAGTGAACCCAATAAAGGTTTTAAGCATATGGGTTTTAAAATAACATATATTTTGAAAAACTTGAGCTTTCTATTTAAGTAAAGACAAAATGACTAAAATAAAGAATTGAGAAGAAGAAGAAGAACATTAGGATCATGCCCTATAAGGTTATATTTTGGATGATAAGCTCAGACTTGTTCTAATTGTTCGAAGGCTCAGTTAAGTTAAATATATGTTGATTCAAACATTATCACTCTTCTTCACTTAGAGAACTATCCAATATAGAACAAAGAGGAAAGGGATTCAAATAAGTGTGTGAAATGAATCAAAAGTCACCAGTAAAACATAGAAAAAAGGAAAGCAAGATGAGGAGCCATTGAAAGTAATGGATCTTAGGATGAATGTGGAGAACATATTCTAATTTAACTCAGATGGTGATAAATGGTTGTGATAAAACGTATGTGGCTCCTAATGAAATGGACTTAAGGTGAATGAAAATCTACGAAGGGCATTTTGGCCATTATGTATTTTAATTAAATTTTGATTTTGTTTTCAACAATAAGGGGATCTAATTTTCAGTAGAGGATATTGACATTTTTAGGGTAATAAGGCCAAGAAGGTTATAATTATTTGATGAGAAGGAAGTTAAGGAAATGAAAAGAGGTCAAACTAAAATAGTTAAAGGCAATTAGGGCAAATCTTAATCGGTTCATTATGAATCCATTTAGGTAGCACACAAATCACCCGTAACTAGCCAATATATTAAAAAATACTCTTTTTTTTTACTTATCACAAGCTAGCCCCCTTAATATTCCACCCAATTTTGACTGACACTTAGTAAGTTAGGCTAAGTAATTGCAAATCGACTCGAAATATCTACCCCTTATTGGCCATTGTGGTAGAATAAAGTGAGTCCAAAGGGCTTTAGCTATTTATTATGATTTTTAGATCTCAATTTTTTATAAGATAAATAATAGGTAAAATATACTTTCCCTTTTTAAAGTATGTATTTGAAACAAATTCCTATCTTTAATGTAAAATATACTTTTCCTTTTTTGAGATAACCTTTGGAGATATTTCTTGCACTAATATATTTAAAAAGAAGGCAATAGCATATAATTTATAAACTATTACTTCTTCAAATTCTTCTCAAATCTATCCTAATTTTTTTTATTAATTTACAACTCATGCTCTTTATAATATAAATTTAAATTTTTTCATAAAATATAATTAACTTAATTATAAATATATATATATATATAAAGTTATGTATGTAAACAAATAATATTATAAAATATAATTCATTAAATATTAAATATTAAATTTTATTTTAAACTTCTTAATTACATTAATATAATTTAATTTTTAGATATATATAAATTATTTTAATTATATATCTATTTCTATTAATATGTCTTTTTATATCATTTTATAATTTCAAATAGTTCAATAACTAATTTTGTAAAATATTTATTAAAAAATTAATTAACTTATTAATTATTAGTTAACTTATCAGATATCAATTAATTTATCAAATACTTATGTGAAACAAAACTATAAATAATAGAAGTAAAAATAAAAAGGAAAAAATATATGAAATTGAGCAAATAAAAAGAAAAGGATATGGCTCTATTATTAAAAAAATATAAGAGTTAAAATACATTTTGTTTTTAAATAATTTAATTAAATTAAACATTTAATTTATATAAAATATTATTATAATATATATTTTTTGTAATATCTATACTACGTAGGGATAATAATATCTAAGCTATTAATATTAGGAGCAAACAAGAGAAAAATATGCAATAAAGTAGGTTAAAGAAAGTGAAATAATGCATGAATTTTAAAGTCTTAACAAAATTAAAATTGATGAATATTTAATTTAAAATATAGTACTTAAGAATTAATATTAAGAAATATTAACAAAATTTAAATGCATAAATTTAATTTTAATCTTATACTAATTTATTAAATAAAAATATGTAATTAATTATTTTAACCAATATCTTCTATATGAAATATATAAATTATTTAAAATACTAGTTTCTAAATAAAAACTATAACATGTTATATCTATAACTTTTTTATAATATTAGTATTTAAGTTGTAAATAATATAATGCATATGAAAAAGTGGAAAAACATGCAATGAAACAAATGAAAAAATGAGAAATAAGAAGTGAGCTATAAAATAATATAAGAATTAAATTAAAAATAACTTATATATGTTATTAAAAAATTTAATTAAATTAAATCATATAAATTATTTAAAATATTTTATAACAAAAATAAAATATATCATGCAGTATATATATTTCATAATTATATTAGTATTTAAGTTATAAGTAATATGAAAGAATATAAAAAAGGAAAAAATGGTATGGATTAAATAAAAGGGAAAGAAATAATAAGGAAGTTGAAGAGTAGTCTAAGTGTGAAATAATATGTAGTTAAATAATTCAATTAAATTATATTATATTTAAAATATTTTTCATAATAAAATAAAACATTCATGTTTTTTGTATACACCTTGGATTCCATTTTGCACAAATACTTGATAAATTAATTAATAACTAATAAATTAATTAGTTAACTAATAGTTAATAAGTTAGCTAATTATCTAAGAAGTGTTTCATAAAATTCACTATTAAACTAGTTGAAATTATAAAATGATATATTAATATAAATAGGTATATATATAATTGAAGTAATTCATATTTATGCAAAAATTAAATTATATTAATATAACTAAGTAATTCAAAATAAAAATATAATATTTAATACTTAACTAATTATATTTTATGAATTTATATATTTATTTACTTACATACTTTTTTATTTTATTATTATTTATAACAAAATTATAAGTATTTAAAATATAACTAATTATATTTTATGACATTATTTATATATTTACATATATATTCTTATAATTTAATAATTTAAAATTAGAATAAAATAATATTAAAATTAAGTTAATTATATTTTATAAAAAATAATATTTAAATGTATACTATAAAGGGTATAAATTGTAAATCAATAAAAAGAATAAGAATAGATTTAGAAAGAATTCAAAGAGGTCATAATTTATAAGTTACTCTAGATAACTTATTAAATCAGAATTTATTTTTTTTCCATAAATTAGTACATAGAATACTTTTAGAGATTAACTTATAACTTATTAATTAGACTAATAAGTTATAGATTAATTTATTTATTGTGTAAAATAGAACCTTAATAATGTTAATATTTGAATTATAAATATAAAGAATGTAATAAAGTAGATAGTAAAACAATGTGTAAGTTGTAAAGTCTTGACAAAGTTCTAATAATGTGTATTTAATATTAAACAAAGCTCTTAAAAATTGATATAAAAAGTATTGAAAAATTTAAATAAATAAATTTAATTTTAGTAGAATATATAATTGATTATTTCATTTAATACAATTTCTATATTAAAATTTTAATATATCTATATTATATTTATAATAAAATTAAATAAAACATATTGCGTCTATACTACTTTTTTAAACTAGTATATGAATTGTAACTATAATAATGGATTTGCTAAAAAAGAAAAAGAAAAAGAAAAAATGCAATAGAATAAATAAAAAGAAGAGAAATAATTGTGTAAAATAATATAAAAGCTAAAAATAGATTATATAGTTAATTAATTTATTCAAATTAAATATTCTAACTTATTTAAATTATTTTAATATGTACTTTTTATGATATTAGTGTTTGAACTACAAATAAGAGGAGAGAATATATATATATTGAAAGAAAAATAGAAGACCATGCCATGGAGTAGATAAAAAGAAGAGGTATAATAAGTGAATAATAAAGTAATATAAAGCGTTAAAATAAAATAATTAATTAAATAATTTAATTAAATTAAAAATTTTAGCTTATTTAAAATATTTTTATAATAAAAAATAATATATTATGTTATTTTTATATTATTAAGTCACATTGATTTTTGAGTTGTAAATTACATAAGTGAATATAAAAATATACAATGAATTAGTTAAAAAAATGGCAAACTCTATGCTGTCCAATTTTATTTTATAGCAAGCCTTGATGATGTGGCAACTTATACACTCTTAGATATGGGATTATGATATATCCACTATAGATGTAGTTAAACTTATTGCCTATGCGGCAAGTAATTAGAATTAGAATTTTTTATTTTATCATCAACCTTTATAAAAATTTTATATTTATTAAAACATAATTTTTTTATTATATCATACTTGTTTGATTAATTTAATCCATCAATCCTAAAAAAAATAATATTATGTAAATTGCCTCTTTTTTTTATTACACCATAGTCATGTGATTAAAAATATCTCTTTTTCTTAATATATTATGATAGTTTAGAAATGTGAATTATCATTAAGAACAATGAATATCAGAAGCTCTTAAGCTGCAACATATAACTTTTTTGAAATTATATCAATTCATACATTTTTAATTTTTTTTAACCTTTATGTTATTCTTGTTTTATGAGAATGCAAGAATTAATTTTAATATACAATAATTTTCCAAATCTTAACTTTAAATTATAGCATGAGATAAATGAAAATAAAGAACTTAAATATATTATCATGAGGAATTATATAATTAAATACTTGAAGTTTGAGAATTTATTCAATGTTAAATTCTTTAATTCTTAAAATTCCTACAAAATTGTTTGATCAACAATGTTATGTGATCAAACCTGCCTCTATCATAACCACCCTAATTCTTACTTTGAGAAAAGAATAATAATGTCTACGTACTGATGGGACAATACAGATTAGGATTAGATTATTAAAGCTAGAGAACCTCATTAAATACATTGGGGTAAGTTATAGATTCTACCCATCACAAGATTTATACCCAACTAACCCATATTTAGATCATAATACCATGCAAGGCCAATTTCATTAATCACTTTTATTTAAAGCTTATATGAGAAATTTTAATATTAATTGCCATTTATAAATTAATGTGAGACCTACATTAAATTTTTTTGATAATCTCCCATTTGGACCTATATTAATTTATAAATAATGACTCCTTGAATAGAATTAATGTTAAAAATAGTATTATCTTACCTATAAGTTCAATTGAGAAGTATCCAACAATACTTAATATTATATCCAAAAGGATATTAATACAAAATATGTTGAATGCCTACATCTCATCAACCAAAATAATTAAATATAATGTGTATAGCAAAATTTACATTATCTCAATGTAGTTAAATGTAAATTCCTTACACAATGGTCCCAACATTCACCCAAAATGCCTTATGAGAATTAATATTTTCAACATATAATGAGATAAAGTCTAGATGTCTCTATCCACAATAATAAGATTGGATTTAAATGTCTCAACTTACACACCATGACTAAAATGTGCATAATATATGGTGTAGATACGAATATCTCATTATAAGTATTTCATTCAAACATATATAGAATATCAATGAGTTCATATCAACAAAACTCCTACTAATCTAAGACACTAAAAAAGGCTTAAAAATTCACTTTATTCACATAATCATACTTTATATTTACCCTTAATCCTTCTAGTTAATGGATCTGCAAAATTACAATCAATGGAAATTAAGTAATATGCTTGTATATTTTTTCTCTCACAAATACGTATTTTACTTTGAAGTTTTTCACATAGGCAAATTTTTTATTGCTAGAGAAAATCCATAACAGTAATTTTGTCACAACATAAATCTGGTTAAAGCTAGAAAACCTTAATTTGCTAATTTGATAAAGAATTTATTACATATGACATGCCTTATCCTTTAATGGAGGTTGCTATAATTGAATGTATAATAATTCCACGACATAGCACCTCATAACACATGTTCGGTGACAGTTTTATGATCACTTGGACAATTTATAAAATAAGTCTAAGTAATCTATGCATATAAGATCTCCCAATCTTTTATAAGTTAGTGTATAAACAATTATACCACATTGATATAAAACTATTTATAGTCCAGAACCATTAACCTAAATCAATAATAGGCTACTTACAACTTATGTATATAGGATAACTTTTACCACTTAGAAAATATTTAAGCCTAATAATTTAATCCTTCTAAATTAATTAACATGAGAGCATATTGACATGTTGGACTTTTTTGGTACTAAAATAAGATAGGCTAAATACCTTTAGGATATGTATAATATAGGTTCATAACAAATAATTTTGGGCTTATAAGCCCACTATATATGCTATTGTAGGCCTACCACATTTTACTCCTAGGCCACTTTTAACTACCTTTAATTTAATTTTTTTATTTTGACCAACATGTCTTGACTATGACCAATATGATCACGTAAATCCAAAATTATGAAAATATCAGAATTCATCATACATTGATTTATGTTGCTCTTTGACAAAACAAAATTACAATCTCATTAAAATGAGATACAACTATGTAAACAGACATTATTCTCACTTTCTAAAAAAATATCTAGCTATCATGTCATTAATCAAGAAAGTTACTTTCTTTTCTGACTAACACGACTCCTATTAAAATGAGCTAATTTAAACCATAAGCAAATTTTAAAATATCAAAAGAAAAGAGTTTTTGATGAATTACACCTTCTTCCTAGAATAGTCATTAACTACTGACCTGATCTTAAACTCATAAATGCACCTAAGCATCACTTAAACATAAAATTGAGTTTATTTCTGACTTCTACCTTTTACATAATTTGATAGTCTCCCATTATCACAAAATATCCTTAAATGGATCAATCTTATTAGGCTCTAGAGATGGTGTTAAGGTTAAATTTTGAATTTTTGAATTTTGTAAAATCTCAGACAACCCCTTAAAAGCATGTACCTTAAAATCAAATTCTATTTACTAAAACTTGACAACTAGTCAAAACAAATTTTTACTATTAAAATTCAATAAAATACTATGTTTTCAAGTACAACGTGAACAAAACCCATCTCTAGTTATAAAACCATTTTCAAGAAGTTAACAAAACTTGGTGGAAAAAATTTAGTATATATCAAGTCAAAAAGACCAAAATTTTATATTTTCATCAAATTGAAATAAGATAATTAATAAAGTTCATAATAAGCCTTCACAACCCTTCAACCTCCTTACTAAACCTTTCCTACTTGATCTAATTTTAGGTATTTTCCTTATCTAAAAATAAGTTAGACATTTACTATCTTAAAGGATGCTCCATTTGATGGTCTAATTTAAAATGACTACCAAATTGACTCAATTTAAGTAAAAAATATCTTTTGTACTCCAATTTTTTCCTATACTTAAATTCAAACTTATAGTGGGTTCTATACGTAAAATTGCCAAAAACACATTATCTAGAGCTAGGCCCTATCAAACATAACATATCTGATTTAGCATCTTAAAAATTTTATTGCATAAACATCAATAAAATTTAGGAATTATTGAAAATATTTAATGCATGATGAAAAAACTTAATCATGCTAAATCTTTCATCATAAAATTATACTATGCAATATCAGTTAGTATTACATTATAAGAATTAATGCCAAAAGGCATTTAAATACTTACAACATGATAAAAAGGTCAAATATCATATTTCTAAAATTCAATACCAAAGGGTATTTAAAAACATCTTAGCAATACAATATTCAACTTCATGCTTATACTATAGCTAACTTATCATATTGACAATATAATATCAAAGAGTATTTAATATTAGTAATATAGTCTCTTTTTTATACAATTTAGAATAATTTTTTGAAATTTTATGTAACTAGTCACACGAAGGTGAATATAGAATTATATAAAATTTTTGTGGTCTAATATGAGTACACATTAATTCCCAATTTAATGCAATAATTCTCTAAAATAAGTACGTTATGCAAACAAATTTAAAAAATGCTACAAAAATTACAGTAGATAGCTTATAATATAGGAGTTATCTAGGAAAAATTTTAGTTAAAAATAACTTCAAATAATTATTCAAATAAATTGAGCAATAATTAGTATAAAAAAATTTTATTTCAAAATATTTTGGAAATTTACCCAAAATTACATTCCTAGAAAGTAAAGCACAACCATATAATCACTGTCATTGAAAAATGCTCTTATGGTGACGTGTGCACCACACGCACCATCATTGCACATGGGTCATGCATATGCTGAACTATTCGCATTCTTCCCCAGTTTGCCGAGTTCTATAAAGGATCATTAACTCAATTCATCACCTAGGCAATGTTTAAACCAGAAATGTCTAATTTTCATGCTGTTTCTACCTATTTTTTTTTATCTAAAATCATTCCAAAATTGATTTTGCTACTAACGCGTATAAATTTTTCACAAAAAACACATTAAAATTCGATCTCCAAAAAATTTCAAAATAATAAAACATGGTTGTGTTTGCTATGATTTTAGAAGCCTTTTTAGCTTTATTTTTTGCCTCAAATCATTTTAGTATCCCAAAAATTCAACTTTTATGTTGTCCTACTCATTGTTTAATCTAAAAATTAATTAATGCTTAAATTTAAAATTTTATAGAATTTACGTTGGAACAAGTTTGGCAATACCACCATATTAGGGAAATAAATTCTACTTTTCTCGTCATAACTCTAACTCGATTGTGATCGACATGGAATCCTTTTTTCGATTTTCACTAACTTAATCCTAATTAATTACCTGAAAGCATAATAACAAATGCCATGTATTTATAAAAGATTTAACATTTTAGGAAGAAAACATTCATTGGGATTTCTACAAAAGATGAGGAAGTTAAACATGCTTATAGTTCTTCCAAGATAAGGATAAATAAGCCTAACTAGCCCATAAGGATTTAATTCTAGATTTCCTCTATCTAATTCTATAACAAATAAGAGGCCTAAAATATCTTAAATTTGTACTATCAAAATACCATCAATAAGCTCCCATGAACTTTAGCTCTAAGTAGATGGAAGTAGTGGGTCAACCTAAAAATCTATAAAATAAAATATAGAGGAGTGAGTTCAGGATTCAGTAAATGAATAATATATAAGAACAGTAATGATTTATAATAACTTATCCATCAAACTATCCTCTTTTAACCAATCATATCACTTTAAACATAATGGAAACAAAGCACCAATGTTAATGAAATTAACACATGATCATTTCATTTTTCAATGACTTATATATGAATACTCAAAAGTAACTATAATCTAGTCACATCTCATTTGAAATAATAAGCAATGAATAGAATATAATCATCTACCTTTTGTCTCCTAAGTTAGTCTTATATCCTCTATAAGCTTTCCATCCTTGTCCCTCCAGGGTCTCCTTATATCCTCCACAAGCATGTCACCAAAAACTTTTCATCCAGTATTTATAAGATCACCCCTATCATATTTCTCATCTTTATTGCCACTCATGGCATGATTCATAGTGCAGTTTTAGACATTAGAGCTCAAACTCTATCCAATACAATCATAATTCAATTCAATGTACATCATAATACCTATTAGCATCATCATACCTTTTTATATAGCTATAAGCTTTTATACATAACATAGCTTTCATACTATATTTATCATAAACCAATATACCTTTAGTGCTTAGAGAATACATATCCATGTTAAGCTATTGTAAAGAATGAAAACATAAAATAAATTGAATATGGGTTACTATATAGTGACTATAATTCTGACCTATAAGTGATATTTTAGGAATAACTCAAAAACTATAAATGCATTATGTATAAAACTATTTTCACATGAATGTAGATTCAATTACCTTTCTATAGACTACTCATTTGCCTAAATTGACTAAGTTTTGAAAGAGTTATGCCTTCTTGAAGTTAGACACAAAAGGTTCTCTTTTTTGGATTTCAGAGTTCATGACCTTTGCTTACTATTTCAATGATATCTCAAAATATATATAATATTTTGATTTGAAACTAATTCCATTTGAAATTAGACTCAATTACTTTTAAAATGATAGGTAGTTCACTTAAAATAGATATAAGATGAAAGAGTTGTGCTTTTTCAAATTTGATATAAAATACTACAATCGATGAATCGATTTATCCACCCAGTTTTTGTCTTTGGACCCCTAGAATTGATTCATTACTTGATTTTGAGACATAATTTTGCCTCTATACCCTTTGAATTGATTCATTAACCCCCGAACCCTAAGAATTGATTGGTTACTTGATTTTGAAGTCTAGTTTCGCCTTTAGACCCCTAAAATCGATTCATAAATTGATTCACACATAAAAATTTCAGTTTTTTATGAATTTTCACTATGCAACTGACCCAAAATACCTCATAATCACGTATAATTACATCGAACCTAAATATACTCATCAATATAGTTATCTAACATCTCATATCACTTCTCTCCCTCATTTATTTCTTTAACCACATGAAAATAACCTAGATTCAAATAAAATCACATAAAAATCCATATTTCATCAATATCACTATAAGACCTCAAAATTCATGAATTTAGCTATATTATCCACTTACCTTATATGGAAGAAGGTGCTAGAAGATTAGTTTGAAGATCTTTCAATCCTAACCACATCAACTTCCATGGTTTCTAGAGTTAGGATTTAAAATACTCAATAAAATCAAATAAATTTCAAATCCTTCATCAACCAAGAAATATGAAAGATTCTTGATGAAAACATTGTTCTTACCTTGATTAAACAAAGAAATCAAGAAGATTTGAAGTCTCCCTTGCTTGATTGACGAAGTAGTGAGAGGATTGTGTAAAGAGTGTGGAAGAAATGGAGAAATGAGAGAGAGATAAAGGTTTTAGGGCTGAATTGAGAAAAATATGGCCCTGAGGGCATTTTTTTAAAATGTTCCTAAACTTCTTCCATTTTTATATATTGACTTATATTGGTGTATAACTTTATACTTCAGAATTTTAATAAACTTCCCCATCAAAATTTCACTCAAATCATATTCTCATATTCTTACTTTTATCAATTCCATTTTATTCTATATTTCACACATAAAATTCTTAATTCACCTGAATTTATCAAATATTTTCACTATTCTTTCTCATATAATTTTTAATTTATTTATAATTAAGGAGTGTGTAACATTTCTAAACTTGAAACAATTTGTTTTATCACACTTTTATATATAAATTCAAGATAACCATTTACCAAACTAATTGGCTTTCCAAGTTACAGTTTTAGTTCAATCATCACTAACATAGAAAATTTGAACCCAATCATATAACTCTCATATCTAGAGACTATCATGCATATTATTTTGGCCAGATGCAAATGCATGTACAATGCAAGATTGGAGTTTAAGAGCATTATACAAAATCACCATCCCATAAAAATTATATATACACATATAAAATTGATAGACATATGCTATAAACCAAATGAATAATGCAACATCCATAAAAAAAAACATGTAAGATGTAAGAATGGCAACAAGTGTGTTAAATCATGTACATTTGCAATAATAGGTAAAGATAAATATAAAAGCATACTTTAACAGGCAAACAATATAATATTTAATTTTTAGCCAATTTATACATAAATTTATAATGAGTAAACGATTAGAGTGCATATGGAGATTTCATGATGAATCAAACAAACAATTTAATGCTATTGGCCAGAACACTTAATTGAACTCATATATGCCATTAAAATATTGAAATTAGCAGATAGAGAGAGAGAGAGAGAGAAATAATAATTTTTCAAATCACACCAAAATTATTCCAAATTCTTAACTATAATTCAAAGTCAAACCAAGCTTTGATATCAATTACAAGAATTAATTTTAATATACAATAATTTTTCAAATTTTAGCTTTGAATTATAGCATGAGATAAATGAAAATAAAAAGCTTAAATATATTATCATGAGGAATCATATAATTAAATACTTGGAGTTTAAAATTTTATTCGATGTTGAATTCTTTATTTCTCAAGATTTCGACAAAATGGTTTGATTGACAATACTACAAGATCGGATCTGCTTCTATCATAACCACCCTAATTCTCACTTTCAAAAAAGAATAATAATATCTGAATACCAATAGGACAACATAAACTATGATTAGTTTATTAAAGTCAGGGAACCTCATTAAATACATTGAGTTAGGTTATAGATCCTATTCATTATAGGATCTATACCCAACTAACCTACATTTGGGTTATAATATTATGTAAAGCCCGATTCCATTTGTCACTTTTATTTAAAACCTATATGATAAAATTTAACATTAATTTTCATTTATAAATTAATATAAGATCCACATTAAAAATTTCTAATAGAAAATTCTTCAACTTTTGATAAGCATAACATCATCCAATTTTTTAAAGGGATGAAGTTGTTTTGATTTCCCTTAGAATAAATATTTTAATTACTTTTTTTATCTCAAAACATAAATATTTCTTAAATTAAGGTTAGGACTAGTAATAAATTAAGCTATTCATAAGCAACGTATGGTTTACTTATTACAGGCCTAGCATGACTTATTTATGTAATTAAACAAATCAGGTTTAAACTAATGTATTTGTCCATTTATTAAACATGTTTAACTTATTTAATTTTAAACTTGACTTATTAGCCTACTAGACTGACTTATTTAACTTATATAATACCTTAATTTAATTTACTTAAATTAATTGATTAGTTACATTATAATTATTATTATTCTTTCATTATTGTATCTTTTTTTAACTCATTTATCAATATTGTCAAATTTTAAAATTTGTGAGTAATGGATTTATATTATTATATTATTTAATTTTTTATTTTAAATAAATATGATTATTATTTATAAAATAGAAATAAAATTTTGTTCAATATCTTATTTATTTAACAAAATTATGATTTTTTTTATTGAGGAACCTATTTATGATATGTATATATATATACTTAAATTTATAAGTTTATCAATAATTTATTTAAATTTTAATAATTATACCTTAAATAAGTTAATAAATTAGGTCAAACATCTTAAATTTTATAAATAAACTAAATCAAGTTAAAATTTTAATCTACAAGTAGATAATAAGTCAGATTCAAGTTAATAAATTTTGAAATAAGTTTGATCTATTTATATTAAAGCCTTACTTGACTTAATTTATTTATACTCTTAATTTAGGCAAATTATATTAATTTTTAATTTTTCTATTAAATATTTATCATCCTCTTCTTACAATCATGGGACTAGTCATTAAAACAAATGAAATCATATTATTGGTGATTAAGGTAAAGAAAATTTTATGGTACACTATTGATATAGAGGAATTTCAATGTACTATTAGATTTGACTGTTAATCAAGTATACAAAATTTGACTTTTTTAAAAAGTAAACTTAATCAATGGTTAGATCTAATAGTGTGCTCGTACATCACTTACTCAATAGTATACTATAACCTCTCCCTTAAGATAAAAGTCACCTCAACAATGTAAAACGGGTTAAGCAAAATCCTAGCAAGTGTATGTGTATGTCACACACACACACACACACACACACACACACACTCTCTCTCTATATATATAATGAGGATAATATAGTACATAAACAAAAAATTATATAATAATTTGAAAGTAATAAAATTATAAAAATGTAATTTAATTTAATTAATATTTTAATTTATTTAAAATATTTTTATAATAAAATAAAATATATTAACCGGAGGACACTTACTAACAATCAGCTCCACAGCATTGGTTACGCTCAATTTATCGATGGACACCAAAATTATATAATATATAATTAAATATCTATTTAATCAGCTCTCTTTTAAAAAATTAGTTTAGATACTGTAAATCAACTTCCAACCTTAACATCTTCGATAGTTAGTTTCACCATGTATTCCGCTTTGATTTAATTAGTCTAAATAAATTAATTTATAATTTATTCATCGGATTAATAAATTAATTTCTAAATATGTTTTATATACAAAGTTATTAAAAAAATAAATTTTTATTTAATAAATTACTTTAATCAACTTATAATTTATAAGTTACAATTTTTTTAAATTTTTTCTATATCTATTTTTTTTTAATTTCTAATTCATACTCTTCATAATATAAATCTAAATATTATATTTTTTTATAAAACATAATTAACTTAATATAATTATATCTTAATTTTAAACTATAAATATATGAAAATATATATGTAAATAAATATATAATACCATAAAATATAATTAAGTAATTATAGCTCTATTATAAATAATAAAATAAAAATCATAAGTAAATAAATATATAAATTCTTAAAATATAATTAATTAAATATTAGATATTATATTTTTATGAAAAAAATGTAAAAAATCTTTTTCAACTATAGGATAGTTGGATTTTATCCCCTTAAACTTTGAAAACTTGAATTTTATCCCTAACAACTTTATAAAACTTGAATTTTACGCTCATTGTCAAGAAAATCATTGTCATCATATTTTACTTACCTGCAATTAAGAACTGCCGTTATATTTGCTAGTTCACCGATGGTTCATAAATTGCTACAAAATTATGAGTAAAATTCAAGTTTTCATAGTTCAAGAAAGTAAAATCTAACTACTCCATAGTTAAAGGAATTTTTTGTATTTTTCTTTATTTTTATTTTTAAACATATTAATTGAATAAATATAATATAATTTTTAAATAAATATGAATTATTTTAATTATATAATTATTTTTATTAATATATTATTTTATGTTATTTTATCATTTTAATTTGTTCAACAATTAATTTTGTAAAATATTTTTTATACAACCAACTAACTTATTAATTATCAATTATCAACTATTGAATAATTTATAAACTATCAGTTAATTTATTAATTATTAATTATTAACTAATTTATTAGTTATTGAATAACTTATCAACTATCAACTAATATATCAACTATTTATATAAAATAAAATTTATTTATTGTTGTAATTTAAGATGTGAGTTAAAAGCTTGTTACTTTTAAACATACTTGTGTTTAAGGCTAAAAATGAGATGGGTTAAAGTGAGTTCTAAAATTGTCAAACTTTGCACTTATTGAATGAAGATATTTAGTGTAAAATTAATTTTTTGTTTGTATATTAAATGAATTGACAATAATAGACTTGTGTCATGCACATATATCAATATTTAAACAATTAAAATAATATTTTTTTTCTTTTTTTATTATTATTTGGAGCCTAAAATTTATTCTTAACCTCACCTGATGAAGAAAATTGATTTAAATTGTTAATCTATTTAAAAACTTACTTTATGAATATACTTTCATAAAATTGTCTAGGTCTATATAAAAAAAATATAATTATGTATAATTTATATATGCATATATTATATATTATATTATTTATAATTATATTAATAATTAAATAAACGAACCTGATAAGTCTACAAGCTAAATCTAAAGAAAATCAACATAATTTATTTATCTAAATAAACTTATTTATTAACCTTGACTTAACTTGTTTAAATAATTAGATTAGACTAGTCTAGATTATAAATAAATTAGACCATAAACTCTTAATAAGCTGTTTACTTGCACCCCTTGATTCCCAAATCGAAGCAAGAATAATTACAGTAAGTTACAAAACCTAATAATTTCTTAGAAATATACTGTTCTTCACGGTTACTATTCACAACTTTTGCGTCTTCATGAGTTCATTCATAGTATGATGAGTCAAATGCTAAGATTAGTTGAAGAAAAACATTAAGAACCAACAATAACATGCCCAAAGGGAATTTGTAAGCCTCACAAAACCATAAACCAACAAAATAGTTTCATTTGCATGCCTCCATAACAAAGTATTCACTCATAAACCTGGAACAACTCTTATGTATATGTTTCACCAAAACTGTAGTATGGCTAAAGGAGCTTTCGTGTCTTCCAAATATGAATTTAAGCCAGCACATAATAATCAATCATTTCCACATGCTCAGCACCCAGATTCCTGCCACCAAAACACGAAAAAAGGGGAGGGGGCAGAGTTTAGGAGATGTTGGCCTCAAAATTGTGTTCAGTAATGATAAAAAGAAATCTCCACTTTAAATTCTGGAATAAGAAATTTGGAAAGCAAATTTTAAAGATAACACCTATAAAACAAGCAACAATTACCCCTCGTTTGGAACTACTACAAAATAAGAATTCAATTCACTTGAAGTTGAATTCATGTGTAAATTACACATGAATCAATTTCAAATGAATTGAATCCCCGTCCGGAACTACTACAAAATAAGAATTCAATTCATTTGAAGTTGAATTCATGTGTAAATTACACATGAATTCAATTTCAAATGAGCTGAATCCTTGTTCATTTATTTATTTTTATTCCAAACGAGGGGTTAGTGAAAAGCCGTAAGAAAATCTATATTGTTAGCAATGAGGGCATTGCTACGGTACCCTGGGGGTTCCAAACCCGGGGTGACGTGGCACAACACAAACCCTTAGATGAGATTATCAGAGATTATCAAAAATTTTGATAATTTCATCCAATGGCCTAAGATGTGCCACGTCACCCCGGATTTTGGAACCCCGAGGCACCATAGAATTCTCCTAGCAATGAATATCCAATATCACTTGAAAGAGGAAGGAAACACAGAAGCTGACAAAATGAATAACATCATGAAGTCCACACAAAATCAGCACTTGAAAAGCAGCAAAAGAAAGTATTGGCATTCAAACAGGATGGGATCACGAAGCAATATCAGTATAAGAAATAGATTGCAACCTTACTCTCTACCAAATGCGAGGGCAACAAAACACAAGGCCCGTGTGTGAGGAAAAAAGTAAAATAGGAAAACAGAATGTATATCAAGTTGCTATACAGTGACTAAAAGTCAGGAGACTAATCTAAACCTGCAAACAATCCAAGCTAGGGCAGAAAAAGAGAAACTGAAAATAAAGGGAACTTAACAAGAGAGAAATAAAAACACTTGTAGCTCTCAGAAAGGCAGGCAACAATTTGCCAGATTCAAAAACCACAGGAGATCTTCCTTCGTGCCAAAAAGGTAAGTGAATTATTTGTCCCCTTGTGTACAGAGGGACTAATTGAAGAACCACACGGTTGAAATTTGTGAATGACTTGAGCAAATCATCTCAACCATGGGTTCCTTATACAGTCATAAATATAATCAGCATCCTTAAATACAATGCTAATCAATATCTCTAAGAATTTGCTAATCACTAACTAATTACAAGCTGTCAACAATTAGGCCCATAATTAATTCCTAAATACTAGCATATATTTACAAAACCTTTAACACTATTCAACACATATTTAATACTATACAACACTCCTCTTCAAGCTGGAGCAATTATATCATAAACACTAAGCTTGTCACAAATATAATCTGTCCTTGGACCTTGAAGAGACTTTTATATTAAAGTGATGATGAATAGACAAAATTCTCCATACACTAAGGACCGGATCTACACAGAAATTTATGAAAGTGATAATGAAAACACCTTTCCGGAAAGGTTTGTAGCAAAAGGAAGCTCTCCTCTGTTTCAAATTATTATTATCATGTAAAATCACAAAACAATAACAGAAAATTGAACAAAACAAAGAAAAACATGAGTCTTCATTGACTTATATCCTCAAAGTGCTTCAACACATTCTAAGAGAGATTAATTACAAAAGGAATCCAAATATTAATCCAAATGAGAAACCATAAGAATCCCTTGGTTATCTGAAGGACAGAAAATGGTTCTCTCTAAATATAACAGCCTGTCTTAATTGTCAACATGACACACAAGGAAACGAAATAGATTATGAAAAGCATTGACTAAAAGTAATCGATTGAGAGAAACAAAATATGAAAAAGCATGTGTATAACATCTAGGAAATCACAGAAAATCTGAGAACATCTAGAGCATAACCAGAGAGGGAAAAAAAATGAACACACAGACTGTCCTACATTCTGATGAACTATAGGTCATATCCAGATTAATGCAGGCAGTAATGACTAGTCTACTGTACAAAGCAAGAACTCAGGCAGAACATATCTCTTAATTAAATGGAGGGCAAACTAAATGCAATTAAAACAAGACAGCAAATCATACTAATTTATTATTCTTTTTTCTGCAAAGCATGACTTTGATTCCCCGGGGGCTTATTTGTCTCCACACTTTGGCTTGAAAGGTCAGACACGTATCCTTGTCTTTTGCCCGAAAGGTAATGTAGAACATTAAACCACGAACGGGTTGTTTGTTGGCTTTGACAAGTTCAACAAATTCGTAATTTTCACCCTAGATATTTGGAATATAGAATGCGATTAGCTTAAAAAAATTAAAAACTCGAAAGTAAAAGCAATAGGTTTGTATATATTATCTACCTCATGTTTAGAATTATACTCTGCCAGAGCTATTTTGCTCAAGTCTGAAAGAAGTTCAGGGTCCCACTCTATAAGGAAAGGCGAAATTCTACCCAACAAACAAGTTCCCTCGGGAAGCGCATCCACATCAAAGCCCTGTATATATATTGAAAAAACTTCAATCATAATTCTAAACTGTGATTGCGGTTGCACAATAATAGACAAAGCAGACGTTGCGAACAAAACTAGGGTAAAACGCCGTTGCAGATCCAATTGCAATTGCAGACGGACTTTCAAACTGCGTAAAAAGCTATGTATTCAATAAACCTAACCTCAATAATGAAGAAGTAACAAGGTTTTGTATGTGGCGAATACACATACCTCGCTCTCTCTGCACTGATTCACATATCTGCTGTATATCTCTGAAAAGCTCAACGGACGATCCGAAGGAACTTGAGTGTTTTGAGCGGAATCGGGATCAAAGAGCCAACACGGGACAATAACGTCTTCAGCAGAATCTTCATCGCTAACATGATGGTGTTCGATGTCTCGCGGCTTTGCGGAGAAAACGACGGCCATTGGAACAGAACCAGAGCAGCGGATTCAAACTGACATGGGGGAAGAAGAGCAATTTATTTACATCAACCAAGAGTATTCTTTTTATATTAAATCGATTGATGATTGATGTGTTGGCCGTTATAGTTTTACTCAAATATTAATTAGGTTTTTATAATTTAAAGGTTTAGAATTTGGTTGTTATATTTGTTTATTTATTTAAATATAATTTTGATCTTTTAAAATATAAGTTATATAATTTTAATTTTTAATTTAAAATAATTTATTTTGATATTTTTAAATATTAAATTAATATTATTTTAACTGCCTTATTTAATTTTCATCAATTTCTTAATTTTATAAAATCATTTTTACCTACTATTTCTTTAACATTAACCTAAAATGATTTATATATAAGCATGGAAGAAATTTTGTTATATAGGTTTTAAAATTTTTTAATGAAATTAATGAGTTACATATGAAAAATGAAATTATTTTAAGAGCTAATAGTTTATAATTTTTTTTAAAAATATGATTTATCAAAAAAATAATATAATATACGTCTAGAGATTAAATATGAATTAATTGAAATTGATAGAAATTACTCGACAAAAATCAAATGGTAAATCAAAATATATTATTTTAAATAAAGATTATTAAAATCATATCATTTATATTTTAAAAACTAAAATTACATTTAAAACATCTATTTTTTAATTGAACTAGCATTGTTTCCATGCTTTCACATGGATGCCCATTATTTTTTAATAATATAAATAAAAACTTTTTTAATATTACAATAATTGTGATATTACTATTTTTATATTAAATTATTGTTAGGATAAGAATATATTACTTTTTTCTTATGAGAATAGTTTAAGTAAGTTAGAAATTCAATATAAAATATATATTGATTGAATTAGTTGATCAATGTAACAAAAGTATTTAAAAATTAAAATTAAAATTAAATTTATATAAATTAATTTTAAAAATATTTTATATTAATTTTTAAGTACTATATTTTAAATCAAAAATTACATCAAATAAGATTTCGTTAAGTGCTTGTAACTCAAGTATTGTATTTACAATTCGAATGTTAATATTACTAGATATAATAAAATATATTTTATTTGTAGTCCAAATAATAATAATAATAATATTGAATAATATAGATGTAAAATGATATATTTTATTTTACTATAAAATAGTATAAATAAGTTATTAATTTAATTGAATTGAATTATTTAATTACATATCATATTTTTAATTCTTTTATTAATTATTAACTCATAAATTATTCCTCTTTCACACTGTACTTATTCTAGTTATTGTTTAATAAAATAATTATTATTATTTATTATTATATTTATGCTAAATTTTATTATTTATATTAATAACTATGTATTTTATTTTATTAAAAAATATCATAAATATGTTGTTAATTTAATTTAATTAAATCTTTAAATAATTATTATATTTTAGCTCTTATATTTTTGTTATAACTAACATATAGAATTATCAAAATGGGATAGATTTAACGAATTAGCCTAAAACTAGTATAATTTTATCTTTTCTGAAACTAGGAATGGTATAAAAAATAATAATAGCAGCTCGATTTAATAAGAGATTGAGACTAGTTAATCCAACCTAATAAAGGATTAGGAGTGATAAATGTTAACCCATCAAGTTATTGGATTAAATTCTTATTTCAGTAATAATACTAAGTAATAAATAATTAATTTATTATTATTAGGTTATTAGGATTGGTTAGCCTAACTTATTAAAGAATTGAGACTGGTAAATGTTGGCATATTGAATTTTTAGGTTAGATCATTAACTTGATGATAATAATAAGTAATAAATGATTAATTTATTATTATATATTTAATTTTTATATTTATTAAAATAATAACTTTGGGATATTCAAATTATACTTTAATATATATAATATTAAAATTATATATATGAGCAATATTAAATAATTTTTAATAATAAAATTAATAAATTTATATATTATAATATTATCAATATATATTATATAAGTTTATCAAAATAAATAATTATATTAAAATTTGAATAAGTAAATTTATTTTAAAATTTTAAATAAATCATTTTGACATTAATCTTAAATATATTATATACATGTATATATTTATTATCTTTAGCCATTGGACTAATTGACTGCAAACCAAAGTTACACAGTGGCAAGTAAACCAAAGAAAACCATAGGGCCGAAGAAGTGGGTCAAAGCAGAAGAGCCGAAAAGGAGTGCAATGGCAAAGCAAAATATTTTTTTTTTTTTTTTAAGTATCTTGTGATGAAGCAAAAGGTGCAATTCAACAGGTTATTTTTATAAGGTAAGGGGATTTACAATTGTTGGATCGGATTGAGAACGGTGATTATGTCTATAATTCTTATTTTGTTTGTTCATATGTAAATTTCTTTTATTTATTATTAATTAAATTTAATTTAATTTGTAAGTACTAATATATGGCTATTTTTATTTATAATTAATAGATTTAATTTAAACTAGCCAAGGTGGCGATAGGAGAAAATTAAGACATGCACAAGTATAGCAAGTAAGAATTGGCAACCAAAAATTCTATTTTTAATTTTTTACATTGGTGAAAGACATGTAAAATTAAAAGTGGTATAACTAATAACTTATCATGAATAGGGGCTTGAAGGGGACAAGAACTTGAGCACACAGCACATACTCACATGGCCTGATGTGGTTGAGCCTAAAGCAAACGGCTTTGCCACTTTAGAAATTTTCCTATTGAGCAACATCCCTTTAGCCATTACTTCAACAGATAATTTAAAATTTTAATTAATATTTTATATATTTTAATTCACTATAAATATTTATGTCAGTCAAACTCAATTTACGTAATAAATATTTATTCTTTCTCTTTTTAATCTCATTCCCATAATTTTCACAATTGTGATAACATTTTCATTTCTTTACAAGTATTAAAGATTAGAAGTGAATGTGGTGCATGAAGTTGTAAAACATTAAAATTTTCACTTCAAGGGAAAATGTGGGTGGCACTCTTCAACTCTTTTTAATCTCTACTTATATTTTATTTTTCTATTAATTTTTATTTATTTCAATTTTATAGTATTAGTTAATTCAATAGTTGTTATTCTTATTAAATTTAATATTAGTAATTTCATTTTGATATTATTAATAAATTTTAATTATGAATTTGAATGATCGTAACAATATGAAAAATTATTTTGATAATCAAATTTTTTTAGAAAATGTAGTTATTAATTTTTCAAATAATAATGTTACAAGTACTCCTTCAACACTATAATAAATTGACATTTGTACTATAAATTATGCTACAAAAATTCAAAAATCATGATAATTTTACTATTTATCATGGGAATAAAAAAATTTAAATAAATGTCCAAAAAATTAAAAAAATTATGCTATGAAAAAATTTTATTTATGACAAAATATCACTAGTGCCACGAATAAAGTTACGGGAAGACAATCTTCTTGGCAAAGTATCACTTATATTACGGAAAAATTTTATTCATGATAAAATATCACTTGTACCATAAAACTAAGTTACGAGAACATATTTCCTATGATAAAGTATCACTTATACCATAAATTAAGTTACAAATGCGCATTTCTTGTAAAAAAATATCATTTATTATATTATATAAGTCAAAAAAATTTATTTATACCAAAGTATTATTTATGCCATGAATTAATTTCATAAATAAAATCATAATCAAATATATCATTTTTTTTTAGTATACATATAAAAAATATTATTTATAATAAGTGTAACACGTTGTAATATAGTACATAATAAAAATATAAATATTTATATATTATAAATTTTTAACTAATAATTAATTCATAAATTAATAAACTGATTAGCCTCATCAATCAAAATAAAAAAGTTATAGAACTTAACATTTTCAATTAACTGATTCATAAAATATATGTAAAAGGATAGAACACCAATAAATTATATAATTATATACTTTTATTATTTTTTTTAAAATAATTGAAATAGGAATTAAATCCTAAATCTTAAGATACATAAAAAAGAATTCTATTGTTAAGCTCTTAAGCATTTTTATTTACATGTATGCTAAATTTAATATTTATTAGAATGTAATTATTTTTCATAAATAATAAATAATTATTTAAATTTTCATTGATTAAATTTATATAATAAAATTAATATATATCAATAAAATAAATATTGTATTATATAATTATTCAATGAATTTAAATTATATACGTACTAAAATTAAAAATTAATAGGATTTACATTTACATACATATATATATATATATATATATATATATATATATATATATATATATATATATAATACATATATAAAAAAATTTTCAATTTATTATTTAGTTAAAATTTTAAAATATCAATTAAACAAAAAAATCATTTAAAGTATAAAATATTATAAAAATTTATTTTTTATCACTTCACATTATTATTCTTAAACAATGGGTTAACAAATAAGATATCTATTATGAAAATAATACAATTATTATATTATATAAAAATAGTATAATTTATGAGATAAGTTATAACAAGTTTTATTATAGAAATATGTAATAATAAATTTTATATTCATCATTGTAATATTAACAAAACTTTTATTGAAAATAATAGTTATTTAAAATTATGTATAATTCAATAATAATAAAATTATAATATTAAAAAATTTTAAACAAATTATGTTTAAGGGAGTGATATATATAAAATAGTCTAAATTTTCATTTTTCATCCTTTATTAATTTCAATTGTATTAATTTCATTTCTCACATATATTTTGTAACAATTTCTTTCCTTCTAAATAATAATTTAATTAATTTAGTCTATTCATTTAACTTATATTTGTGAATAATAAAAATATATATTATTAATAAAAATTAAAAGTAAATATTTTATAATAATTTTAATTTTAATTTATAATTAAAATTTAAATATATGTACTAGTTCAAAGTTATGATTTGTATGGATATTTATTTCATATAATTTAACCTTTATTGAAGAAATTTTAGAAAATAAAAAAAAATTACTTAAAAATGCAAAAATTTTACTTTTATTTTTTAATAAATTAATTAATAATAATTAATGAGAAATATTAATAAAAGGATAAAATTAACTAATTAATTATTTAGGAGAGATAAATTTGATATAAGATATTTGTAAAAGATAAATTTAATATAAGCAAAATTAATAACGAAAAAAATAGAATTTAGTTTATAAAAAATTAATTTTTAAAATAAAATTATAAAATATTTTAGTATTAGTATATTTTTATTATATATATTTATATAATATTTTATTATATAATTAATATCACATAATTATAATTTTATTTTTAAAGTCAATTGATCAATTAAAACTTTATATAAAATATATTATATTATAATATTAAAAAAAGAAAACTAATGTAATGGTAAGGCATGACATTCCTTAGCTTAGAGATTCAGGTTCGATTTTCGATAAATATAATTTATAATTTTTAAACAATAGAGTTTCAATGATTTATCCTAACTAAATATGTGTCAAAAGTATTAACAGATTTCAGTAGATATATAAATAAAATGATAGGATAACACTTAATTAAATTAACTAGATAATTAATTTAATTTAAATATATAAAAATTATTTTAATTAATTATATTAGTTTTCATAATTATTTTATTTTATTTTTTACCATAATTTTATTTGTGGCAAAATGAGTTACTAGCCATGATAACCATGAATGTGCCTTTCTTGTCATGTTTGTACTCGTGGCTAGAATAATATATTAGCCACAAGTTCACTTGTGGCAAAAAAAATCATTTATATCATAGGACTTTTTTTTTATAGTAATTTCCTTGCCACGCTTACTTGTACCACGAGAGCATTCCACTAATATTTCCATGGCTAAATAGCATAGTCATGAAAATTTTAATCTTATGTTACAAATTTAATTGTGGTATAAGTGTTAATTTATTATAGTACAAGAACATCCAAATTTACATCATATCCTCTTTTTTCTTAACATCCATCTTCATAATATACTTGTAGTCGTAAAAATGTAAACGCTTTTGCATCATTATCCAATTTAGCAAAAAGATAAAAAAAATTTAAAATATGAAATCATTTTGATCAGAAAAATGTGGATGGTGTAGTTAAATATTTTACAAATATTGTCCAAAAAATGATAAGTATAATAGTTATAGTTGTACTAGTATAGTAAGATATCATTATTCTTCTGAATATATATGTATTGTAAATATTTCAAGTGAAAATTCTAACATACCTAATCAAGATATTTGTGAATATGAATTATGTAAATGAATTTGTTATGTTGAAATGCCTTTTAGTGTAACTAGTCCTCCAAAATTAAATGCTTTTCTTTAACACTTCAATTCTTAATGGCTTGGTATGAGTAGGAATACTTATATAAATAAATTGAAATTTTTTTAACAAAGTAAAAAATAATTTTAGCTAACTTTTTTTTAAATTCAAATGTAGAGTTACACTTATATTTGGTATTTGGACATCATCATCTCAAATGGGCTATGTTTGTATAACTGCCTATTATATTGATGATGATTTTATTTTACATAAAAGAATTGTTTGTTTTAAACTAATTCCATTATCACATGATGCATTTATTATTGCTTTTTATATAATAAATACTTATAGTGAATACATGATATCAAATAAAATATTTTTAATTACTTTTAATAATGCATCTACTAATACTAATGCTATTGGATCTATTCTTAAAGCTCAATTTTTTCCCTTTAGATGTGCATATCATATTTTAAATTTAGTTATTCAAGATGCATCAAAAGTTATTTCTATATATATATACAAAATCTTAAAAGTATAGTTTTATATATCATATCATCACTAGCTAGAAAGCACATGGCATATGCTCACATGGTGTGATATGGTGTGAGCCTAAAGCAAATGGCTTTGCTGCTTTGGAAATTTTCCTATTGAGTAAATATTTTATATATTTTATACCACTATAAATATTTATTTCAATCAAACTCAATTTATATAATAAATATTCATTCTTTCTCTTTTTAATCTCATTCTCATAATTTTCACAATTATGATACATTTTCATTTCTTTACAAGTATTAAAGATTAGAGGTGAAGGTAGTGCATGAAATTATAAAGCATTAAAATTTTCACTTCAAAGAAAAATATAAGTGACACTCTTTAACTCTTTTTAATCTCTATTTATATTTTTATTTTTTAATTAAGTTTTATATATTTCAATTTTTATAGTATTAGTTAATTCAATAGTTGTTATTCTTGTTAAATTTAACATTAGTAATAATTTTCATATTATTAATAAAATTTAATTATGGATTTTAATAATCATAACAATATGGAAAATTATTTTGATAATCAAAATTTTTTAGAAAATGTAACTACTAATTTTTCAAATAAAAATGTTACAAATACTCTTTCAAGTATGTCCGAATTTATATCATCTCTTCTTCTTTCTCAACATCCATCTTCACAATATGCTCATCGTTGTAAGAATATAAACACTTTTGCATTATCATACAATTTAGCTAAAAGATAAAAAAAATTGAAATATGGAATCATTTTGATCCAGAAAAATATGGATGGCATAGTTAAATATTTTACAAATATTATCTAAAAAATAATAACTATAATAGTTATAGTGATACTGGTACAATAAGATGCATTATTCTTCTAAATATATGGATATTGTAAATACTCTTTCAAGTATGTCCGAATTTATATCATCTCTTCTTCTTTCTCAACATCCATCTTCACAACATGCTCATAGTTGTAAGAATATAAATACTTTTGCATCATCATACAATTTAGCTAAAAGATCAAAAAATTTTGAAATATGGAATCATTTTGATCCAAAAAATATGGATAGCGTAGTTAAATATTTTACAAATATTATCTAAAAAAATTATAACTATAATAGTTATAGTGATACTGGTACAATAAGATGCATTATTCTTCTAAATATATGGATATTGTAAATACTCTTTCAAGTATGTCCGAATTTACATCATCTCTTCTTCTTTCTCAACATCCATCTTCACAACATGCTCATAGTTGTAAGAATATAAATACTTTTGCATCATCATACAATTTAGCTAAAAGATTAAAAAAATTTGAAATATGGAATCATTTTGATCCAAAAAATATGGATGGCGTAGTTAAATATTTTACAAATATTATCTAAAAAAATTATAACTATAATAGTTATAGTGATACTGGTACAATAAGATGCCATTATTCTTCTAAATATATGGATATTGTAAATATTCTAAGTAAAAATTTTAACATCCTAGTCAAGATATTTGTGAGTATAAATTATGTAAATGGATTTGTTATGCTAAAACACTTTTTATTGTAACTAGTTCTTCAAAATTAAACACTTTTCTTCAATACTTTAATCCTCAATGGCTCGATACGAGTAGGAATATTAGTGTAAATAACTTGAATAAAATTTTTGAAAAGTATAAAATGATTTTAGCTAACCTTTTTTTTTTCAAATTCAAAGGTAGAGTTGCACTTAGATGTGGTATTTGGATATCATCATCTCAAATGGGCTATGTTTGTGTAACTATCTATTATATTAATGATAATTTTATTTTACATAAAAGAATTATTTATTTAAACTAATTCCACCACCATATGATGCATCTATTATTGCTTTTTATATAATAAATACTTATAGTAAAATATGATATTGGATAAAATATTTTCAATTACCTTTGATAACACATCTACTAATACTAGTGTTATTGGATTTATTCTTGAAGCTCAATTTTTTTACCTTAAATGTGCATGCCATATTTTAAATTTAGTTATTCAAGATGCATTAAAAGTTATTTCTATATGTATACAAGAGCTTAAAAGTATAACTTTATATATCATATCATCACCAGCTAAAAAGTACAATTGGAAACAATTATGAGTCCAAATATCTAAGAAATCTAAGACACCTTTACAAGATATTTGTACACAATGAAATTCTACTTTTAAAATATTAGAATTTTGTTTATAATATAAAGATGTCATGGATACCTTTCATTCAACAAAAATTCAAGTTAATCATCACCTTAAAAAATATTGAATGAAAAATAGTATAAATTTGCTTACAATTTTTACAAACATTTTTAAAGCAACTAATTTTTTATTTAGTTTTTATTATCCGATATCTCACTCAATACTTGGTGTTTTGCTTAATTATAGTTCTGCATTTTTAAAATTTAGAAGTATTAATGGGTTTGAAATTATTATTAATGAATGTTTACTAAAATAGAATAAGTACTTTAGAAATATTCTTTACTTATATATTATAACTACAATTATGAATCTTAGAGTTAAATAAGAAAGAGTAAAAAAATTGTTACCAATATATCATGAAAATATATAATATGAACTTGACTTAGAGTCTTACATGAATGATATAAATAATTTATTATTAGACATATTTCAAGTATATAGCATAAAATTTAGTTCTTCATATTCATACATAAATTCTTCATCTTCTTCAAAGACAAATATCTCATTTCATGATAAATATGATGACTTCTTAAATTTAACTGATAATATTCTCTCAATCAATAATGAATTAAGTTTTTACTTATTTACACATACTTTAACTAATATACTAAATTTTACCATTTTAGAATAGTGGAAAGCACAAATAATACAATATCATATACTTTCTCTTATGATACATAATATACTAACCCCTCCAATTGTCTTCAATAGTATCAAAAATTGTATTTTCTCTTGGTAAGTGAATTTTAGATGATAAATACTTATTTATAAATGATTAGAACTTAGAGATAGTTATTTGTTTTAAAGGATTGGTTTGATATGAAAGATAACAACTAAACAATTTAGAAGAGGATGGATTATTATCGAGTAAATAAGATAATTAGAAATAGTGACATATTCATATATTTTAAATTTACTTAGCAAAATATTTGTACTCATTTTATTTAATAGTAAATTTTTTTAAAACTAAGTCTTATGATTTTTACCCTTTTTAATAAGAATTTTTCATATTAAAAATTATTGTATTTTAATTTATTTTTTATTATTTTTAGTTCTATTAAATAATAACAATAACAATAATAATAATAATAATAATTTTTAAGTGGTAATAATAAAATATAATTATATTTTATAATAATAATAATAATAATAATAATAATAATAATAAGGAGGAGGAGGAGGAGGAGGAGGAGGAGGTGGAAGAGGAGGAATTTTAATATAAAATTTAAAGTTTATCACTATTAATTAATAACTTAAAATTTTCATATGTGATTTTAGTTACAATTTTTTATTATACCTCAAACATAAACTTAACTTATTTAAATTAAATAATTTTTATAAATAATTTTTTTACGAGTGGTCAAAATATTTTTAGTGAATATTTTCTTTTATGTATTAAAAGTAACAAGATTTTAATTTAAAATTTTAATATATTGAAAAGTTACTAATATATCCTAAGAAATTGGTAATAAAATAACATTAATATTTAAAAAATTTCTTACTTTTTTTGATAAATAATTAATATTTAATCTCTTTAAAATTTAAAAAATATAATTTTTATTTTAATTATCTCAATTATTTAATTTCATTCTTTTAATAAAATTTTAAATAATAATAATTACATGCAATTATATTCAATAATAGTAATAGATTTTAATTAATTAATGATATAAAATTAATAATAAATAAATTATTAACATAAAAATAATAAAATATAAGGGGTTATAAAATTCGTTTAATAAATATTGACTTGGAAGTAGGATTGAGATTAATATTATACCAATTCAATCTAAACTTGATCCGGTAAAAAAGTAGCTTAGCTTGGAAGTGGTTTGATGTACAATTTTTACTCATTAAATTAGCTTGATAGAATTAGGATAACCTATTTTGACAGATATACTGGCATACTATCCCTTTTATTTCCCATACTCATTTTAGTTATTGTTTAATAAAATCATATTTATTAATTAGTATTGTATTTATACTAATAATTATTTTTATGTTAATAAATATTTATTTTATTCAATTATAAAATATTATAAATATTCTTTAACGACTTAATTCTTTTATTATTTTATAACTTATATCTATTCCTCTTTCTTTTGGTACTCATCCCGATTATTATTTAATAAAATAATAATTTTTATTTACGACTTTATTTATACTCATAATTATGTACTTTATTTTATTATAAAATATTATAGATATGTTATTAATTTGATGTAATTTAATTATTTAACTATGTATTATATTTTTAATTCTTACATTATTTTATAATGCACATATCATTTCTCATTTTTTTGGTGCTCATTCCATTTATAATTTAATAAAATAATAGCTATTATTAAAAGTTGTATTTATGTTTATTGTTATTATTTACCCTAATAATTATATTTTCATTTTATTATAAAATATTATAAATTTTCATTGAATTATTTAAAGACATGTTATACTTTTAACAATTATATTCTTTTGTAACTCAAATATTAATCCCCCTTTTTTTCATATTCATTCATGTTATTATTTAATAAAATTATAGTTATTATTTACTATGTTATTTATGTTAATATTTATTATTTACACAAAAAAGTATGTATTTTATTTTTTTGAAAAATATTATAAATTATTTATTAATTTAATTTAATTGAATTATTTAATAATATTTTATAAGATTAACACTTATATTATTTTATAACTCAAAGAATATTCATCCTTTTTTCCCTACCTGTTCTAATTATTATTTACTATTATATTTATACTAATAATTCTTATTTAAGAAAATAATTATGTATTTTTTTTATTATAACTTATTATAAATATGTTATTATCTTACTGTAATTAAATTATTTAAATACATACTATATTTTTTACTCATTTATTATTTTATAAGTTATGTACTATTCTTTTTCTTTTTGGTACTCATTTTAATTATTATTTAATAAAAGTATAATTCTTATTTACTTTTCTATTTATTATAATAGTTATTATTTACTCTGATAATTATATATTTTATTTTATTATAAATATATTATTAATTTAATTTAATTATCTTATTTAATTATATTTTATATTTTTAATTTATATATTATATTATAACTCACATATTATTCCTCTTATTTTTAGCATTCATTTTAGTTGTTATTTAATTAAAATAATTATTATTATTTATTATTGTATTGATTTAAAATTTTATTTTTACACTAATAATTACATATTTTGTTTTATTAAAAATTTCTTAAAAAAAGAATAAAGCGAAGAAAAATGGCGTGAAAATTTGGGAAGCACTAAATAAATAGATTATACAACAACAATGACATTAATAATACCAATTAAATATTAATAGTCAACAATATTAAATTGATAAATATTATTACCGGTAAGTATGAAACAAATATATTACCAGTAAATATTAGGAATTTGCAAAAAAATATATGATAAAATAAATAAAAATAAAAAATAGTGTATGAGTTATTAAGTAGTATGAATTAAAAATATAACAAGTATTTTAATTTTTAATTAAATTAAATGCTTAATGTGTTTTAAACATTTTTATATAAAATTAGATTGTATATATACTACTAAAAAATATTAATGTGTTGTAACTAATAAAAATAAAAAGAATTAAAGTAATTAAAATATTATAAAAATAAAATATATGAAAAAAGTCCAAAGCAAGTTCCGAATTCAAATAGTAACCCTTTTATTATATTATTATAATAGTTAAAGACAAAAATTTGAGAAAAGAATAATTCAGTCAAACTATTAATATAATATAATAATAATTTAATAACCCAAAAAAATAACTAATATATTAACACGACAAAGCTAGAACAGAAAGAAGACCAATGCATTTTTTTGCATGATAAATAAATTAATTTATAATTTACAAACTTGATTAATAAATTATAAAATATTTTTAGAGATATTTCATGTACTTATTAAAAAAATAAATTCTAATTTAATAAGTTACTTTAAATAACTTATAATTTATAAGTTATTATTTCTTTAAATTTTTTAAATTTATCCTTATTTATTTTTATTAATTTAAAAATCATGCCCTTTTATAACATAAACCTAGATTTTTTTCAATAATGTAATTTCATTCACACTAAAATCTTGACAAAAAAAAATAAATAAATAAATACACAATGTCATAAAATATAATTAGTTCAGTTTCAGCATTATTTTATCTTATTATAAATTATAAAAAATGCAAAAATATATATATAAATAAAGTTGTAATATCATAAATATAATTAATTATATTTTAAGTAATTATAATTTTATTATAAATAATAAAATAAAAATTATATAAATAAATGTGTAAGTTCATAAATTATAATTAATTAGATATTAAATTTATATTTTTATTTTGAATATCTTATTAGTATAATATGATCTTTAAATAAATATGAGTATATGCTTATTTTTATAAATATGTCATTTTATAATTTTAACAGTTAATTCTATAAAATATTTTTTAGTTGTCCATTATATAAGAAATATGCTTCATTAAAATCTCACCGGGGAAAGATCTAGTGGGATAGAAACGCAAATAAAGGAAAAAAAGTACACCAATTCTTTTACACTTCCCTGTTCACAGCTTCATTAAAATTTTTTGAGCCAATGCATTCCAATTTTGCATGCTATTAATAAATATGTAGCATTATGTTTCACATCACTTGTATCTTACAATATGTACATATATTATATTATATATATAATGACTGCCTAACTCAATCGAAGATATAACAATATAAATTCTTCTTTAATCAACATGGTATCTAGAGCCTTTTAAGTATCATTTTTTCATCCTATCAACAAAAAAAAAGCTTTTTCTCTCTCTTTTTCTCCTTTTCTTTTTTTATTTTTTATAAATGACTAAAGTCATAGTAAGGCTGATGGTAATTTGAGCCATATATTAGTGGAAGCCTAGATCTCAAAGGTGCTGTTTGATGGAAATGTATAGAGGTCGAGGAGAGCAATGAGGTGTTGTTTGGTAACATTGAAGTAGTTTTAGTCATCAGAAGAAGGATTTGGGCATATTGGAGATAGATTATGGTGAGGCGATCCAAGAGAAGTGAGGCGTGACTCATACATGTGTGGTGTATGGTGGCCTATGAAGACCACGCGTAGAGGAAATTGGCAGTGCGTGGCGAATTGACAAGCAGTGATCTCCATCGAGGCACTATTTCACAGGTTTCTAAGTAACCCTGTGAGGTTAATTTTGTGATTTTATGACTTCAAGTAGTATTTTCTATTTTTTAAGTAATTTTTTAGTTTTTTAGTTTACTAGCAGGATAAATTTATTCATTGTGGATGCTAGTTCTGGTTTGACAAACAAGTTTGGGGTCTTAATAGTCTAGAAAATTTAAAAAAGGAACTCAAGTCTAATTTTTCATAATTACTACTAGTTGGTAGGAAAATAATAGAATGAAAATTAGATGTTGAAGGACAACAATATGTTACCTAGGAAAGGGTGATTGAATATTATTTTAATAAAATTCGTATAACACATCATCTCATTCAAGAGTCACCTATAGATGATTCAAACTAACAATGGATTGTAGAAGATCATTAGTTATTCAGGTTGGTGTGTAACATTTTAGCTACTATAGTTGAGGGTAGCACTGCTCATTGTCATACTATTAAGAAGTTATGGGAGTCTATTGAATCTCTATATTCAAAAAAGGATTATTTGATCCAAATATATGATTCGACTATGTCCTTGTTTCAATTAGATAAAAAAGGTAAGACCAATGCTCAAATTTATACTGAGTTCAATTACATTTATGAACAATGGAATTCTCTTCTATCCATTACTAGTAATGTTAATGAAATGCATTTTTAGCAAGAACAACTAGCAGCTTTGTGTTATTTAATGCATTTACTTCCTAAGTTTAGCATAACATGTTAATAGATTTTATCTAGTTTTGAGCCCTTAACTTAGAAAATAGATTATTATCGAGTTCAAAGAGCATCCAAAGATGTCTTTTCCTCTTCTTCATTTTCAAATGTAAATGAATTACTGCATTAGTTAGCTAGGGCACTTGAGGTGGTTGTGATAATACTAGAGGTGGTAGGGGAAGAGGAAGAGGGTGAGGTAACTCTAATAAAGGAGGAAGAGGGGGAGATTCAATTTTAACTTCTTATTATTATAAAAAATAAGGACACATCAAAAAATTTTGCTTAAAATTGGTGGGAAAGAATACCTAACAATCTAGGTTTGCACATATGCCACAAAAATAAAAAAACAATGGTAAATTATTTTCTAATAGTGAATATGCTAAGTATTTATAATTAAAGGCTTTTTTACAATTGTCACCTTTACAATCCACTATCACAATAGTTCAAATAGGTAATCTCATTACATGTCTCTCCAATTCCAATTCTATATGGATCATTGATTCTAGGATCACTAATCATATGATGAGTTAAATAAGTATCATGTCTTCCTTTAATGTCTCTTATCCTTCTCATGTTACTCTAGTAATCGATCTATTACTTCTATTATTAAAAATAACATGGTTAATGTTACTTCTAATATTTCTCTATCTAATGTTTTATGCCTCTTGAACTTTTCATTTAATTTACTTTCAGTTAGCTAAATTACACATATTTATTATTGTGGTGTTTTTTTTCTTTCTTGGTTATTATGTATTTCAAGATCTATTGACAAAGAAGATTTTTAGTAAGGGATTTGAATATAAGGGATTATACATATTAGATGACAAAGTTACTTAACCAATTACTGCTACTGCTACCTCTACTCCACATTAGTTGTACTATCGTTCTGGCCACCCTTCATTAATATCTTTGCGAAAGTTATGTCCAAGTTTAGAAGTAGTTTCTCATTTAAATTGTGAGTCTTGTCAATTTACTAAATAGCATTATTAGTCCTAGATCTTTAAAGTTTATAAGAAGGTTTCATCTTCATTTGAGTTAGTACATTCAAATATTTGAGGGCTTTGCTTAATTGTTTGTAAGTCAAGTTTTCATTTTTTTTACTTTTGTGGATGATTATTTAAGAATGACTTAGCTCTATTTAATAAAAAAATCATTCAAATTTATTTAATATTTTTTATACATTTTATCTTGAAGTTATAAATCAATTTCACATAATTATTCATAATTTTTAGAGTGATAATGCTAAGGAGTTTTTTTTTTGGCATAATTCTTAGCTTACTTATTACAATATGATATAATTCCCCAATCTTCTTGTGTTGTTAGTCTATAATAAAATGAAGTAGCTAAAATAAAAATCTGCCATTTAATAGAAGTTGCTCGTGCCTTTTTGTTTCAAATGAAGGTTCTTAAAGTTTTTTAGGCAAATGTCATTTCTATAGCTTGTTTTTAAATAAATCGTATACTCTCTTCAATTCCTGATAGTTAGGGACCCTTTTCTATTTTATTTCCTTCTAAATCTTTATTTCTTGTACCCCTATGTATTTTTGGTTACACATGTTTTATTCAAGATAATCATCCTTAAGTATCCAAATTGGGTCCTCGATCTTTAAAATGTGCTTTTCTTGGATACTTTCATACTAAAAAAAGGTATAGGTGTCTTTCTCCTGAGTTGAATCATTATCTTGTATCTTCTAATGTTACATTTTTAAAATTTATCCTATTTTTTGGGCCTTTTCCATCTTCCTTCACCTTGTCAAATTCAAAAAATGTTGATGAATACTTCCTTGTGCCTTCCTTTTCATAAGATTCAAAAATCCTTTTAAAATAAAATTGGATTTGACCTTTCATTAACTATGTTTATTCTCATAGAGTGCAGGTACCACCAACAACTCCTCCACTAGATAAGACATGGACATCTGATTCAAACTCCATTTTAAATGATTCGCTAGCTTTATTTTCTCTATCGATTTCTTCGTTAACAATTCCTCCTCTAATCCTTTAATTTGGATCTCCTTATTGCTTATCGAAAAGGTACCTATACTTGTACTAAAAAAGATAACTCTAGCCACCCTTATTCCATTTCTAACTATATTTCTTATTTTTCTTTACTTATTTTTTCTCGATCATTTATTACTTTATTAGACACTATTACTATTCCTAAGTCATATTTTGAAGCTTTTTCTCATAGTGGGTAGCATGCTATTATGAAGGAAGAAACAATAACTCTTAAAGTAAATCATACATGAGATCTTGTACTTTTACTTAATGGTGAACAATCCATAAGTTGTAAATAGATATTTACTATAAAAGTGAATCCAAATGGTTCTATTGCTCATTTGAAAGTATGTTTAGTAGTTAAAAGATATGCTTAAACATATGGCACTGATTACTCAAGAACCTTTTCCCTTGTGGTCAAAATTATTTTTGTTTAATTGATTATCTCTTTTACTACTACTAATAACTAGTCTTTTCACTTGTTAAATGTTAAAAATACTTTTTTACATGGAGATTTGCATAAAGAAGTGTATATGGAATAACCACCTGGATTTGTTGTTTAAAGGGAGTATGGGAAGGTAATACATTTGAAAAATTATTATATGGGTTGAAAAAATCCTTTCGAGCTTAGTTTAAAAGATTTAATGAAATGGTGACAGAATTCAAAATGAAGAAGGATGATCATGATCACTCTATATTTTATAGGCAGTCTAATTTAGGATGTATTCTTCTAACAGTGTGTGTTGATGATATTGTGATTACAAGGAGTGACAAACTAGACATTTCACAATTGAAAACTTTTCTTGAGGCTAAATTTTAAACTAAAGACCTAAGAGCACTTCGATATTTCTTAGGCATTGAGATTGCTCGAGGAAGGAAAAGGATTTTCTTATTTCAACAAAAATATGTGCTAGACCTCATGAATGAAACAAGGATGATTGGTGCTAAACCATGTGAAGCCCTTATGATTATAAATGTTAAGTTTAATCCAGAAAATGAGGAGTTACTTAAATATCCTGAGCAGTATAGTAGATTGGTAGAAAAATTGAATTACCTTACTATAACTAGGTTTAATATTGCCTTTTTAGTAAGAGTGCTTAGTCGGTTTATAAACTTCTTAAGGACCTTTCACCGGGATGCTCTTACACAGATTTTTAAGTATTTGAAAAAGGCATTTGGTCGAGGAGTTTAATATAAAAATCATGGTCATTGTAGAGTAAAGGTTTTTTCTAATGTAGATTAGGTAGGATATCCTATAGATATGAGATTTACTTATGGGTATTGTATGTTTGTTGGAAGAAACCTTGTGTAATAGAAAAGTAAGAAACAAATAATTGTATCTCACTCTAATGCAGAGTTTGAATATCGAGCTATGACTCATGATATATCTAGACTTATGTGGGTTGCTTATTTTCTTTAGCAACTTAGCATCAAGACTCATAAGATTATGTAATTGTGGAGTGATAATCGAGCTGCTACTCATATTGCTCCAAACTGAATTTTTCATGAACAAACTAAGCACATAGAGGTTGATGGTCATTTTATTAGGCAGAAGTTATAAAAAAGGGTTATCAGTCTTAGACATATTAGAATTAGGGAATAATTAGGTAATTTGTTTACTAAAACTTTTCTAAGGAAATGAGTTAATGAGATTTATAACAAGATGGGCATAATTAATATCTATAGCCCAGCTTGAGGGGAAATTGTAGTAGATAGATAACATTATGTCCTATATTGCTTGTATCTTATGATATGTACATCTGTTATACTATATATATAGAGACCACCTAACTTAATTAAGGATACGACAATACAAATTCTTTTATAATCAACATATACTAATCTTTCTAATGTCGAAGTAGGTAGTGCCTTAGTAAATAGGTATACTAAATTATCATTTAAACAAATTTATTGAACATCATTATTGCCTTTCTTTTGAAGATCATAGGTGAAGAAGAATTTTAGTGAAATGTGCTTCATTCGATCTCCTTTGATATATCCTTCCTTTAATTGAGCTATACATGCAGCATTATCTTCAAAAAGTATAGTTGGAGTTCTTTTGTAAGAGGATAGCGCACATGTCCCTTAAATATATTGAGTCATAGACCTCAACCAAACACATTCTCGACTTGCTTTATGAATTGTTATAATCTCTGCATAATTAGAAGATGTGGCAACAAGTGTTTGTTTGGTGGAATGCCATGAAATAATTGTATTACCACTTGTAAATAAATTGTCGATTTGAGATTGAACTTTGCATGGATTAGATAAATATCCAATATCTACATAAACTATGAGCTTTGGTTTAGATCCATTGGAGGTATCAAAAGACATGTTTAATTCCATTCCAATGTCTTTGGATTAAAAAGGATCAAAACCTTACTAACAAGTTAACAACAAAAGCTATATTAGTTCTTATATTATTAGCAAGAAACATCAGTGGACCAATAGTACTAAGATATGGTACTTCAAGACCAAAAACCTTTTCATTATCATCTCAAGGTTGAAAAGCATCCTTTTTCACATCAAGTGACTAAACAACCATTAGGACACTTAATGAATGTGCTTTATCCATGTAAAATATTTTACAAATATTTTGAGTATAAGTTGATTGATGTATAAAAATTCCACCTTTCAAATGTTTGATCTGCAAGCTGAGGTAGAACTTTATTTGTCTAAGAATTTTCATTTTAAATTTTTTCTTTAAACAATTAACTGCTTTTTAAATCTCTTTGGGAATTCTAATAATATTCAAATTATTAACATATACAATAATAACTGCAAATCCAGAATTTGTTTAACTTATGAAAACATCTAGACATATTTGGTCATTTTTATACCTTTCCTTTAATAAATATTTACTAAGATGATTATACCACATTTGTCTAGATTGCTTTAGTAATTTAATTGAATAAAGTTCCCAAGACTTTTAATTACATGCTTTAGGCATCTTAAATCTTTCTAGGATTTTTATGTAAATGTCATGATCAAGTGAGCCATATAAATAAGTTGTAACAACATTCATAAGATGTATATCAAGTTTTTCATGTACTACCAAACTAATGAGATAACAAAATGTGATTGCATCCACCACAAAAGAATAAGTGAACTTATAATCAATTCCAGCTCTTTGTGTAAAACTTTAGATAGGGATGCAAATATGTACAGGATTAAATGTCCTATAGTCCTATTTACTTGTAGTCCTTTCTTTCTTCCTTGATTGGGCAATTTTTTCCATTTTAAATCAAATATAAAAAGATATTAGGGTCTATTATTAAAAATTATTTTTTATTTTTTTATTTTTTGTTTGGCAAACTATTTTAAAAATCGTTATGGTAATTCTTATTTTAAGAAAATAAAAAATAATAAGTTTTAGAAGTTTTCTGAATATTTTTTCTTGATAATAATTTTATAATTAAATGAAACTCTTGCTTATTTGTTTCATCAAACATTATCTATTCATTGTTTTTCTTGAATTCGAAAATAGTTTTAAAAAATAATTTTTAAAAATAACTTTTTTAAAAAATAAAAAGCAAAAACACATCTAAACATTCTCTTTATTTTCCATTATGGAAAGTTAGAAAATATATATCTACTATTAAATTATTCTAAATTTAGTTACTAATTAAAATTTGCAAACCATAAAGAGTTATGTTTTGGCATCAAATTTTTTTATAGTTTATCTTGTTTAAAAATGATTAGGAAGACAAAATGTTAACAACTCCTGCTTAAATAGAAGTTTTCAAATGAATAGGGAATGAACAATTCTTATACTGATATTGCCCAATGGTCCTATCTTGCTTGAATGTCATACTGCATCCTTTTATTGGTTTTCAAGTGCTAGTTTTGTGTAGATTTCATGTTGTTATTGTACTCTATCGACTTCTGCGGTTCCTTCCTCTTTTAGCTAATCTTGGATATTCAGCTGATAATGCAGATTTTCTTGCAACTTTTGACTAAATGTGGCTTGTTTTAGAAGTATTATCTTTGAAGTTGTTTTCTTTTCCAATTTGTAATTTCGAAATTTCAAGTAGGGATTTCTCTTTGTGCATTATTGAAAGGAATGTTGAGACTAATATTTCCTAACTCTTCCCCCATATTTTTTGTCCCTTAGTGGTAGGAATCTAGGTGCCAGGCATGTGGGTGTGGTTGATAATTATCCGCTGGATCAGATTCATATTTAGAAGGCATGAAATCTCCTCCATTTCTACGATTGCTCTATAACTGATCACCTGCATTTTACTTTCATTGTGCATGTTAGTCTTCTCTTTTTTGGACAAAGGTGAATGAAGTGGAAGGCAAACAATAGTTGTTTAACATTAGTAGACATTTTTTTTAACAATATTTACTTTGCTTCATTTTCGGTTTGTGGTTTTTTTGGAAAAGCATATTTTTTTTTTTGCAAATGGAAAAACTATCATGCAATGTTTGAGTAGATTTGGGATTTTTTTTTTCTTTTAGAAAGACATAAATTTTTTTGCAAAGTGAAAAAATCACATGAATTTTCTACTGGAAAAGCATGAATTTTTTCTAAATGGAAAAACTCATGTAATTTTTAAGTAGGTTTGGTGTTTTTTCTTTTACAAAATGGAAAGACTTGTGCAATTTTTCAGCCAATTTGGGGCCTTTTCCCAATTTTGCTTTGCAATTTTGGTCGATTCCAATTTTTTTCTTCTTTGTTTTTCAATATTTTGTTTCTTTAGAAATATTAGTTGTCGAAACTACTTTCAAATTAAAATTTCATGCTCTTCCAAACGTGAATTGAAGAAATTATAAGAAGTAAAGAGATGAAGTGGGGTTGGGCGGTAGTAGGACAGAAAGGTTGTAGAGTTGATAAATTAGTTAATAATTTATAATTTATAATTAATAGTTGATAATCAATAAGTTAATTGATTGTGTCAGAAATATTTTACAAAATTAGTTAAATTAATTAAAATTTTAAAATAACATAAAATAATATATTGATAAAAATAAATATATAATTAAAATAATTTATATTTACTTAAAAATTAAATTATATTAATATAATTAAGAATCTTAAAATAAAAATATAATATATGGTATTTAATTAATTATGAATTTATATATTTATATAATTTTTTATTTTATTATTATTTATAATAAAATTATAATTATTTAAAATATAATTAATTATATTTTATGATATTATTTATTTATTTACATAGATATTTTTATATATTTATAATTTGAATTAGGATATAATTACATTAAAATTAAATTAATTATATTTTATAAAAAAATAATATTTAAATTTATATTATTAAGGGTATGAATTGTAAATTAATTTAAAAAATAAGGATAAATTTAAAAAAATTTAAGAAGTAATAAATTATAAATTATTTTAGATGATTTATTAAGTTAAAAATTATTTTTTAATAAATTAATATGTAAAATATTTTTAAAAATTAATTTATAATTTATTAATTAATTCTTATTGCATGCAATAGAGTGAAAAGGTGAGTGAGTGCTAAGGGTGACAGACATGGAGATCTCTCTTTTACATTTGCAGTTGTTAGTGGTGTTCATCTTGAATCTACCCAGATTTCTTTCTCGATGCTGGAGATGCACAACAGCAAAGAAGCACCTTATTTTTAAAGTTTTTTCAATTAATTTTTATATGATAAATCTTAGAAGGCTAACAAAAGAACTTTTTTTCTTTTTAATTTTTCAATTATTTTTATTTTCTTTTTTATGATAAATTCTAGAGATATGACAAATTTATTATTTATATTTTCTATTAAATTATCTTCATTTTTTTAGATATATCTTATCTAATATATATATATATATATATATATATATATATATATATATATATATATATATATTTTAAAAGAATTTATTAAGAGATAAATTTTTCAATATTATAAATAATAACTTGAGAAAAGAATTCAAACGATTATGCACATTTTTTGAAATGATGATGATATCTATTAATGATTTTAACATAATATTTTCAATTAATAATGAATTTTTTGATAAATAATTGATAATAATTTCTGTTAATTATTTCAAATAATATTTTCTAAATAAAAATTATTTATGACCTTCTAAATGATAATGCTTTTAGAAGATAATTTCTTTTAATTATTAAAGTATTAATTGGAATTATAAACTACAAGAATATGTTCTTCTTTTTGAAAAAGATAATTGATATTAATTAAATTCTTATTGTATAAAATAATCCCAAAAAAGTAACCCTGTCCTAGTTATTATCACGTGTTGTCACGTGACCGACGTAAACAAATGAAAAGTTGACGGCAAAGGTAGTAGGTGCAATTTTTGTATTAAAAGCAAGGGAGGTGAAGTGAATTTTCTTAAAATGGAAGGGAGTCGTGTGTAATTAATCTTAATTTTAGGGAGGTCAAAATAATTTACTCAAACTTAAATCTGGGCATTGTTCCTTCGAATATTTGATGATCTATGTATTAATTCTTTGTTTTTGTTAGGCAAAAAGGCAGTATTCTTAGCCATTGCACATCAATGGTAGGGGAGAATGAATAAGATGAGTCAAGAGTCTAATGTTGGGTTTAGTACCACAGGATGAAAAGTGAAATGATAATTTAATAATTCTATCTAGTATAGTATAGAATAGAGTTCATTATTTTTTTTCATTTGGTATTTCAAAATAATATAGAAATAAAGTGAAAAAAAATAATGATATAGATGATATAATTTAATATAATAAATACATATGACATAATCAATTACTAAAAAATGTTACATTTATAATTTTATAATAAAAATATAATTAATAAAAAAATTTATAGTAAAAGCATGAAATTTTAATTTGATGACTTTTTTTACCACTATTTGAAGAATTGGACTAAGCTGGCTGGTTGAGTTAAAAAAATTGTGAATCGATCACTTGACCGGTTCGGTTAACCTTTAAAATCAATTTCAAGAAAACTGGTGAACCAATAATAAACTAGTTAAACTATGTGAACTGATTGCAGTTCTTACGGTTCGATCGATTTTTTTTAAAAAATTATTATTGTTTAAATTTTTATAAAAATAATATTATTTTTGTTTGGTATTGTGTATATATTCAAAGTTTAAAGTTTCAAATAATAAAAATTATCTTGTATATATAAATAAAAGACATATAACCAAAAAATTAGGTTTAATATTAATTTTTTTAGGATAATTTAAATTATAAATTTATAAAATTTTGAAATTATTTGAATTTTTCAAAAATATTTTCATATTTTATATACAGAAATTTAACTTTATAATAACTTAATTATTTTTAATTATATATTTACATATTAAAACTTTTAGTTTACACTTTATATTATAATTTCGATTCGACTCCAATTTGACCATTAAACCTTGAACTCCTCTCATTTTCAGTTCAATGACTGATCTAGTTTTTAAAATATTATTTTTTATATTAAATAATATTCTCTAAATAATACATAACTATTTATTTTATTTTAAATTTTATTATCAAAATTTTATTATTGGAGTATTTTTATAATAAAAATATTAAGGATTTGATATTATTTTATTATTTATTACTAAAGAATAGTATCAACATATATAAAAGATATAAAGAATAAAAAAAAGGTAGAGACTTTAATATATTACTGATGTAATGGTATGCTAATGTATCATCAAATTTAACTAAATATTAAGTTTTCTTTTTTTCAAAATCAAATTTGATATATTATATGATAATATATTAATGATTAAATTTGGTGATACATTAATACACAGTTGCATTAATGGTGTATCATAAAATGTTTACTTGTTTGGTGTTTTAGTTTAAGTAAAAGAAATTTTTTGGTTTTTTACTTTAAGTAAAAGGAAATTTTAAGTAAAAAGAAATAATTTCTTTTCTAAATGGTGTTTTACTTTAAATAAAAAGAAATTTTATTTCATTTATAATTTTTATTTTAATTATATTTATACTATTATAAAATCCATTCAATTTAGTAAGCACTTTATTGGAATTTATTTTATTTATCCTAAAAACACATTATATAAAAGATTTAACCTTTTTTAACATTGTATTTATCATGATATTATTAAAATTTATTTTTTAATTAAATTTCATGTATTTTTAATGCATTTTAAATAAATTGAAATTGTTATTTTTAACAAAATTTTTAGATAATATGATTTATTTATAAATAACTTAAAATTATTTCTATTAAAATAGAATAAAATAAATTTTAGAAATGTTACATGTCAAATGATCTTGAGAATGAGTAATTTCTATTTCATAATGTGCATGAAAGAAACATTTTATTCATTCCTATTTGCATTCATTTCATCTTATTGTACTAAATAAAACATAAATGCATGTAACATTATGAGATGATTTAATGTTGTTTAAATGTTTTCAATAAAGAAGTGCCATTTTCCAAACAAGAATAGGGTTCAAAGTAATTAACCTTAGATTAGACATAAACTTTGAAAAGGGAAACATAATTTGCCATTTCGTTTTCTGTAATGGCATCATATATTATGTGTGGTAAAAGTTGCAGTTCTATACTTCCTACTAGTTTCAACAATAATTAGAATGCACATTGATTTAATTAGCCCATAAACATGTAATTTAGGATGAAACTTAATAAGAGCCTCTTATTTTGAGCCATGCTTTTATGGAAGGCTAAAAGTGACATAAGCGACGGTGAGTTTTTAAATTTTCAAAACTGAGTGAAAGAGTTTGAGTTAAAATTAATTTTATTTTTATATTAAACGAATTGGTACTAGACTTATGCCATGCACATAAATAATCGATCATAGTAATGATAATAATTTTTTTTATGATGACAATAAACTTAAGTCTAGTGTAATTACTTTTTTTTAATCACCCATATCTTAAGCTTGAAATTTGTTATATAAGTATCATCTTAAGTTATCGAAGAAGTTAGTGGGATAATCTAATTTTGAATTGTAATAACCTTATTATAACTTTTCTCTATTCAAAAGACTCAAACTCAAGACCTTGCTTAAGGGGACCAAGCTCTTATCCACTTGGATCAATTATTGTTAGTTCAAAATTAACTTCTTATTTATAAAAAATTAATTGTTATGCTTCAGAAGTATGGGGGAAAAATATATATATTGATATGTACCCTTCTAACTATTTTAAAAATATTATTTTTTTCAATTTTTTAATTGAAAGATGTAACTTTTATATTAGAAAAAGAAAAATTTTGAAGATTTTTTCTTACAACTTTGATAACAAAGTTACAATTTTTTGGTGGATTATTACATGTAAAATTTGTAAACACTAGTGACTTTTTATGAAAAAATTGCAAGGTTAACAATAAATCTTTTCATTTTTAATAATAAATCTTTAGTAGTGAGTAAATACATTATTATTGAATATATGCTTTTAGTGACAATATTTGGTCACTAAAGTAATAGAATTCAGTGAAAGAGTATTTTATTAACACCAAAATTATCATTAATTTCAAAATTCCTAAAAATCAAAAGGTAAAAATTAGGTTAGCACTAATTTTATAGTATTGTTTGTACTCTTTCATTATTACCTTTCATTTGAGGTGGGTCTATCATATATTAGTAGGGTCCATCCCAAATAACTGGCTATGATATAAAGGTATTGGTATAAAAATAGCCAGCCATGATAAGATATATTAATCAACTAATTTTGAAAGACAATGCAAAATAAATTAATACAACTTAAAATTCTAAAGAGATACATTCAAATGAAAGTGCATATCATAGAATTAAAGAGTTATTATATTTGTACATTCCTAATGAGTGATTCACTATCATAACCTTTCTAGTATTAAGTTTTGTTTCACATAAGAAAACTAAGTGTGGACGATGTTTCTTTTTTAGTGCTTGTAGGGCTTTCTATCAAGGCATTATTAGGGCTTTGACAATTCCATGAAGCCGCTTCATGGCAATTGTTTGGGCTTGATAAGGTCCACCTCTATAATTAGTTATGTAGACATGGTACTGCTTTTTGAACCTAAACCTTAGATTAGTGAATTCTTTCTCATACCTTTTGCCCTATATTTTAGTTTCAACATGGGTACCCTTTCATGCGCCCACGAACTAGTTAGGCATGATCCATCACCTTTCCTAGTATCAAAACTCACCTTATTTATAGTTAAACGTTTTATCACCTGTAAGCCTCTTATTTTGAGTTAAGGCATAAGCATCCTCATTGGAATAGAATCTCTATTTCACCTTTCTTGTCTCTTCACAATTAACACACTTTTAAGAAGAGTCCTCTTCTAAAGTTTTAGTCTCTATAATCCTTTTGGATTGTACTCCTAGAGAATTACCAACTATGACTTAGCAATTAGATAAACCAACTAAACCATGCTTACTTTCTTTTATTGATGAATGAGTAGCATGAGATGTATTACTTACAAGACTTACATATCTCATTCTTTTTGGTAAGTGCCATTGACTTTGATTTTTGGAGTGCACCTGTTCTTTATTTCATAATAAGCATTTAGTTACATTTCAATGTTATAAGATCTATTTTTTTTAGGTGAAGTTGTTGTGTAGTTAGCTTATAGGATTAACTTAGTACATTAAACTCAGCCTTCATTAACAAATTCCGCTAATATGTAGTAAACCATGGTCCTTATCTCTCGTGGCCTTTAATTTCTCAAGACTACATACAAGGTTAAGAACATTCACATTGCTTATGTGTAATGAAACCACAACCAAAATAGAAATACTATAATTTCTTGTAATGGAACATCACCTAAAATTCTATCCAATTTCTAGTTTTAAGTAGTTAATTAATTGGCTAGCAAATATGCATATGTAAAAATCTTTATACCAACCTACTTTCTTGAATGATATTTTTTGACTTAATAACCTTCCCTAAATTCATTCCAATCTATTGAGCATTTTCCATAAAGACGTATTAGAGTGGTATTTCATGTGCTTGTATCTATACATTTAGAAAAATCCATCTCCTTTAGAGTTAACCTCAAATCCTATCTTTGTAACACCATAACCTTGCCCATCACAATTCCAAAGGCTCTCTTTCAATACTCTCTCAACCTAATCCTTTTAACCAAAAGAAACTAGGAAATTATTAACCTTATGTCTATAAAGCTTGTTTTAATGCAAAATTTCAAGCTTTATGTAGCATTATTTGCGTAGTGTTCTTGTTAAAAATCTTATCACCCATTATATGTCCCTCCAATGCATATTGTTAATGAATGGTAGAAAGATTATTGGTTTCTAACTATATTTCATCCTTTCTAACATCACTACTTCTCGCACTTAAGCCTCTTTCATTTAGGGTGATAACTTTGCTATATTTTTGCCAATAATCACCTTAAAATAGAGTTTACCCTAATAATCACCAAGCTTCCTTATTGTAAACCACTCTCACTGCAGAAGAGAAATCATTTTTACCATAAAGAGAAAACCACCTTTAATTCTTTGACATTTTGTTGGCTTGTCAATATTTCACTTACATATGCTTAAACTGAAAGGAAATATTCTTCTTAATATAGTAAAACATGTAGTATTTACTTTTTTTTTGTAATTTCCTTAGGCAAGTGCATTTCATTTGCTTGTACCAGATAAGTGACCATATACTCTTTTAGATTTTATTAATTTTTTTATGAAAATATCTTTTTAATTTACTCATAATAAATTAATTTAAAATTTAATATTACTAAGGTGAAAATATAACTATCCAATATTATTGTCGTAACTATAAAATTTAAATTTTTATTTACTTAGTTGTTGATTGCTTATTAACTTAATTGATGGGTTTTTCTTGGATAATGTGTATTAAATTTCATGAATAAAATAAATATAACAAGTGTATAGAAAACATGCTTGATGAAATATGAGAATTTGAGAATATTTAAGAGTAAAAAAAACTTATAAGGTATTTAGTGTTAAAGAATGAGGCAATAATCTATTATATAGTCCATTATGACCATTGGAGCTGCACTTTGGATTGCATAGTCAACTAAATAGTTGTTTATAGCTAAAAAAAGGTGGCTGATGAGTAAAAGACATACTATCATTTTCCTATAATGCCCTTGCTCTTTTATGAGGTAACTTAAGCCCTAAAATCCCTCAATTTCCCTCTTATACCAAAACTTTAACTTTTCTCCATCCTTGTCCTTCCTCTTTTTCCTTTCTTCCATTATTTCTCTTTAATCAAGCAATTAAAGGGTGAATCTTCATCAAATCCTTCTTGCAAGTAAGGTAAGATCTTCATGATATTTAGATTCCTTATAATTTTCTTTAGAATTAAAGAGATTTGAGTATTGAACTTAAAAAGAAAGAAATGAACCCTAACTCAAAATCATTGAAAAATTTGATAACTAAGGCTAAAGAATGTCAAACCTAACCTCTTAAATCTTCCTTCATACCACATTACTAGCTTTAACTAGAAAATTAAGATGGTATTGTTTGATTTAAGTTCAAATTTGGGATTTTGTTTGATCGTATGAGAAAAAGCAATGATTTATGTGTTTGATTTGGTTTTAACATTTGAATTGGCATAAATGTTACATCCTTGATGAGTACCTACTATTTGATATGAATTAGTAGTATAATAAATACATTAAAATGATGAAAATGTTAAGTGAACAATGAAAAATCATGAGGAACCTCATGAAAATAGATTATAGTTAATTGTGAGTCTTTGAATAGTTCTCTAAGTGCTAATAATTGATTATATAGTTAACTATGAATAGAAGTGCAAATGGGTAAGGCTAGGGCAAACTTTTTCACAAATAAGCCATACTTGGGTTGTAATAATGGCTTGAGCTAACCTATTAGCCTATATAAAGCTTTATTTCAAACTTGTTTTGGCCTATTTTAAAATTCTAACTTAGTCTATTAGCCCGTTTAAAAGTCTACATTAAAATATAGGCCAATAGGTTAAGGCTTAAAAAGACCTATTATAAAAAAGTTTTAAATAGGCCAATGGCCTATATAAGCCTTATTTGGCTTATTCATAAGATGTAACTAATAATAAAAAAATTATTACAAAACTTTATGCAAAAATTAATTAACAAAGGAATAAATCCATATACTCACAATACAAAATTACTAATGCAAATATCTTATATTCAATTAAAAGTTAAATAATATTAAGTTACCATGATATCAATGATTAATATTAAAAGTAAACTAGTCCACCATAAACAATAAATCAAACATTCAAAATATAAAGGGATTGTGTTTAACAGTAGCTAGATTGAGATTAGTATGACATTGATTTACCACCAGTACAAATTAACTTTACATTACCATTCATGCATATGTTGACATATCAATCGAAAATTATAAGAACTTATTTATTATTGTAAGAAGCCTTTAATCATTGAAAATTAACAAGATGTCTGACAATACTAAACTTGGTTGGACAAATTGAACTTGATAACCTTAAGTAGATAGAAGATCATATTTAGCCCTTTAAATTAGCCAGCTTGGTGAAAGCCAAGCTATAATCAAGCCTGATCAGTAAAGACTAAGCCCTAACACTAACTACAAGCTTAAATATAAGCTAGAGGCCTTTCCTTATCTCTAAAGAATAGTTTTAACAAAAAGAACCTAGAGTTATGCGACCTTCGACATAATCGTCAATGCTAGAATCCTATAAAAGGTTCCAAGCACGTTTTCATGGGCTAAGCACAATTCTATATACTATTTTCCTCTTTTACTGACTTAAGCATTAGAGGGTGCCTGATAAGCCTACCTTTGATGCATATATATGACCTTTTGCTCTATTTGTAAGCATATATAAACGGGTCCAACCACCCTTAGGTTAATCTACCAAATTTTAAGTTATTAGTTACTATTATAATTTTGATAGCATATCTTTTTCTTACTTTGTGAAAAATTTTACACTAGTAGTAAATATAATTTGAATTTAATTTTAATTATCATGTTTCAAATTATATATCCCATTATGAGTTGGGATTTTTTCAATGCTTGAGTACAAAAATATTAGTCTCTTTAATTAATATATTTTATATAATAACTAAAATTTTATAGTTTAATAATACTCTTATTTTGAAATTGATAGGAATAAATCAAGTGAGAATACTTTTACATCATAGAAAAAAATATTAATAAAAAATTTATCTGACTTGTAACTAGGACCACAATGGAAAATGATAATAGTAGCCCAACCCATTAAAAAATTAAGACTAGATAGTTCAATCTAGTAAAGGTTTGTGATTGGTATATGCTAACCAATCGAGTCTTTAGGTTAGCCTATCAACCTAGTAATAATAGTAAATAATAAATGAATAATTAATTATTATATGCTTATATATATATATTAAAATAACAATCTTATTGAATTAAAATTGTACTTTAATATGCATAGTATTGGAGTTATATATACGGATATAATTAAATAAATTTTTAATATTAAATTTAATAAATCTATATGTTTAATATTGTCAATATACAACATACAAGTTTGTCAAAATAAATAATTATATTAAAATTTAAAAATAATTAATAATAAAAATAATGAGCTTATAAATTTAGTGTTATTAATACACATTGCATAATGTTCTTAAAATAAAAAAATGCATTAGAATTAAAAAAGTAATTAAAATTGAGCAAGAAATTTACTTTGTTATCATAGAACTCAACAATTAATAAATAAATATTTGCACAAAAGTAATTATTGTAACTAAATATACATAAAATATTTGCTATGACTAAATAAATACACCAATTAGAGTAATAAATTATTATTAGTATAGTAAAATAGTGATATATATATATATATATATATATATATATATATATATATATATATATATATATATATATATATATATATATATATATATATATATACACTATGAATTTAGTTAACAAAGTATTTAAATCCAATTTTTATTCTCTAGTATTTAATTTTAATTTTAAATTACATAATGTATTTTAATGTTCATGTACATTATTATTTTTTTGAAACGATGTAATGCTATAAATAGCTACATTTACCAATTAAAGGCTATATTGTAAATCCTTAGAAAGTCAAATCTTGTTAAATGGAATGGGTGGGAAAGAAAAGGGAGCCATTTATGATTGACAGAGTGAGCATGGTGAGTATAGTGTGTTAGGCATTATTAGTACAAATTAGGAACATAAAACATCGGCCTCTTATCTTTTTTTTTTTACCATATCTACCACCAAACTCATATCTTATGCTTTTGCCTATCGACAATGAAAGATAAGGGCATAAACTTGAGTTTCCCTAAACAAACCTGATAATGTAAGACCTAAGAAGTTCTATTAAGGCCTAGACAAGCAATTGTACATGTATAGACTTGGACTTAATTTAGACCTACTTTCATTCAAACCTAATGGGGGTTAAGAGATTCATTTTAGCTCAATAGTAGCTTGACTATGGTTGATAAAGCGACATTGTGTTGAACAACGGTCTAGGAAAGGTAATGCCGATGAACCGAGTGCAAATGCCATATACAAGTGATGAATGAATGCACAAGGTTAACAATCACATTTAATGACTCATCGTAGTTAAAGGTTTAGCAAAAAATGGGTAAGATTTCCAATTTTCTCTTAATTATCTTGTTTGAAAGATGTCAACCATGATTTTACATCAAGTTTAGTAACATTGAATTTTCATTAGTTTTTAGGCTCCATATTTATCCCTAATTATCAAATAGGATTTTATAATTCAAAGCTTAAACTAATGAGTTAGCTGTCGAGTTAGTCTTTTTCTGACTTATTGGATTTTCAAGTTAGGTCAATAGCATGGGTTTAACCTAGTTATTAACTGACTAACTAAAGCTTCCAGTAAAGGTTGATTTTTTTCCTCTAAAAACCATTAATTGCCACATTTATACATGTATACGATGAGGTATATATTGATTTCATGATTTGGAAAGACATTCATATACTTTGACTACAAATAGCCTTAAAATTATTACTTTATAAGTTTGCATTAAAATCATTGTATTCAATTTATTTAGTATTGCTAATCTTGATTATAAGATAAATAAATTAAATTATATCATTTGATAATATTGATATTTTGATCAAAAGATAATCTAATTAATTTTTTCAAACTTTATTTGCCAGAAGAATAACTTTATCTTTGTCAAATCACCTAGCTTGAAGGTCTTCCCACTCTTATAAGTTATCAATTTCTTACTATTTGCATAGGCAGTTGCATAAAATTTAGGCCTTTTAACAAAAGAGGAAGGTGACACTTGATGGTGCAATAAACATTGAACAAGTAAAGGCCTAGATTATGTACTTATTCACGGTTCTTATAATATATAATACTTATTTTTGCTCAATAATTGCTTTTTCTTAATAAAGACAAGTTATTTTACATTGTTGTAGGCACCTGCATGCTATCTAACTTTTGGATACCTTGACATGAAGGGAAAAGGAAAGATGATATGCTCAGAAAAAAATTATGTGGTTAGTTAGAAATTATTTATTAATCTCCTATTAGATGTTTATGCTAAGCAACCAACCAAAGGCTAGGCTTTTGCACCGTCTATTACAAGTACTAAAGGCAATATCATTAAGATTGCAAGAGTCTTATTTCTGCTAGGTGTATAGATTGACTTCTATCTAACCACAATTATAAAATTATACTAATAAGAACTTAAGGTGGTTGCATACATCTTCTCTTTTAAGAAGTTTGTAGGGTAAGATTAAGAAGTCACACTTTATGTATTCTTGTCCTATATAATGTACCAAAATATTATGGATGTTTATATATATAGGCTACCATTATAAGAGTGGATTATCTAATCCATATATTGAAATGCTAGTTGAGTGTGCCTGTGGAGACTTGAGTAGGGGTGATATTAAGTCTCTTTATCTAAAACTTTAAATATATGGTTTTGTAAGATGCTAAATTGATGTCTTTTACTTTTTATTTCTACTTTGTTAAATTATGATCCCAATTCATTCATGCCATGTTGCATCATAATTATAGGTTCTTACAATGATACTACTAGGATAACATAGGAGGAGAGGAAGTATTAATATGTGTGCAAATAGTTTCTTCCACCCTATTTTATAATAAGTTAGACAAAACAAATGTCTATTGTTGGATATTAGGTTTCTAGTTAATAGAAATCTCTTGTGAAACTTGAAACTACTTGCCTTTGAGAGGACCCTAACTCTTGAGAAAGCATTGAGATGTTTTGGCATTCTATTCATATTAACTACTTTGAACAAAATTAGCAAAATTTACATTTCTTTCAATGATGACAACATTCACTAGTTCTTATTGATTATTTCACTTTGAGATGAAAAGTTATTATCCCTGGATTCTAATCCTAGTCTTGCTACTGAGGGGGATAGGTATAAGCTAATTAAATCAATGGTAGGCTTGTGTAGGAAGAAATTTGCAAATATATTTTCCACAATTATAACTGTACAACTTAACCTTAGCTAGCTACATGTTTATAGGCTACATTTGTGGAGAGCTTATTAAAGGACAGTCGAATCTATAACACTCGTTGGAGAACTAATCCTAATATTTCTAATTAGATAACTACTACACTAGCTGGAGTTCCAAGATAGGATAACTTGTATTCTTAGTATTTCATATATGACTTATGAATATGAATTTGCAATTTAAACTATTTAACCCTGCTTATTGCTTTTGTCTTATGCATAGCCATGCTTTTGGTGTTTGCATGACTATATGACCTATGGATATGAAATATATGTGCTTGACCATATTGCCCATCAACTATACTTTTGGTTTGTATACATTAGAGTTGATAAGGTAGCATGAATATCTTATACTAGGTCAACAAGTTTTAAATTTTGATAGGCTTAGAAATGTAAATATTTTATGAACTTGTCTTTTCTTTTTTGATAGGATTTAGAAAGCAAAAATAAAGTTAAGAACAATAATTGTTATAGATAACTCTAGTCATCCTTTATTTTTTTTTTTGTTATAATTTGGTGGTTTGCTACTTTTAGCATATGGTGCATATGAAGAATCATGTAAAAGGACTTTAGTTGCTAAGTTTTTATAAAAAGGAAATTTTATGTAATGAAAAGTTATGTTAAACTTATAGGAAGAATGATACAACCAGTACTCGAGTGCTGAATTATTTGCACTAAACAAGTTATTACTCCATGATGACCTTTTTGGTATGCAAATTTGTGTAAAAGGCAAATAAAATAATGTTGGACAACTAAGAAAATCTATAAACTTAACCTTATAATCAGTCAACTAATGGGTATCTTGACAATGAATTTTGATCTTTTTCTAGGAAATAAAATGAATGACTATAACTTATGATAGTTGATTGATAGAGTAAATGAAATTTACAATTATTAAGAGATGTGAATTAAATAATTATCCTCCAATGGACAATACAAATATTATAAACTAAATAAAAAGATGTCAATTAGCATTTCTTAATTAGTGAGGTATTAATTCACTTTCTTAATGCAAGCCTATCATACAACAATCAACCATTTTTGATAATAAACCATTTGGTTATTAATTTCTCACTAATTCCTTTTTTCTTATTTAGAGTAACTAAGTGCTATTTCTTCTTTACTGAAAATAATCAAGTTTTAATTAAGATTGGATAGGTGTTATGCATAATCATTGGTGCATATATAATATCATAAATCCCTCCAAGTTAATCAAATGAAAAATATCACACCATATCCTATGATACATGGAACTGAATGTAGAATAAAAACTATCGTGACCTTGTGTTATAGCCTTTGTTGGACATTGCATTCTTTAACCAAAGATAAATTCACTCATGAACAACCTACAAAGCATAAAAGTCTAAGGGTAGCCATTAGTAAGACTTTATCTTTGCTTACATAGACATATAGGAGATTTTGAAAATCCTAACAGAAGAAAGCACATTAAAGTGCTTATAAAGGTAATAAACCTATGCAAGTTTAGCATGTAGGACTAAAAATCTTGCTCAACACCTAAGTATCCATGTATGTAGTAACCATTCCAACATTATTGTTAACTATATGCAAATTAATAAATCCATAAAATTTATATTATAAAAGCATATTATAGGGGGAAGAATCTACCCAAACTCTTTATATAATTAGAATGAATGAGATAATAATCAATAGGATATATATGGTCATGTCCATGCAAACCCATAATTATAACAAGTCATTCAAATCATTAGCCACAGTTGCAAACTTAGTACAAAACCACAACTTTGCCATCATAAGTGAGGGAAAATGCATAACAATGCTACAACAAATATGGAAATTACATACGTATGTTAGAAAAAGACATCATGTGTAGTTAATGAAAGACTAGCCATTTGGTAGGAAGATTGTAAGGAAAATAGTGAAAGATTGTTATTAGAGGCTTAAGCTACCAGCCACAACATTATACTTGTGAGGGAACCAAAACAATTAAACACTTTACAATGTTTTAAACAACAAATAAAAAAAAGAAATAATTTTTGATAGAGAAAAGAAACTAATTGCAGTAACCAAAAGTTATACTATTCTGATAAAATTGCCAAGTGTAGTGGACAATATACATTAGTGAAGATAATATCCAAAGCCTAGTCATCTAGCACCATCCACTAAAGACCTAAATAATATAAAACCACATACGCATCATTAGGTCTCTTGGTTGTTAATAGTAGATTAACAAGTTCTAAAAGCCATGATATGCAATACTAGGAGATATGCTATCAAACTAAGAGATGAAGATTCCTTATTGAACTTCCCATGCAACCATTTACTTCATATGGTGTCATTAGTCATCCATGTCATCATATCTATATTCCTACAACATGGTTTAGCGTACATTAAATTACTTATAACATATTTTAATGTTCATATAATTTATTTTTATCATACATAGTCCTTAATCTCTTTGTCATTAAGCATCTAAAGCCTAGCATCATCTTTTTTTGCATCAATTACTTCAAACTCCATGGATTTAGCAAAACCATGGGCATTACTATGTAGGTTATCATCTTGCCAAGGTAGTTAATGAAATAAATATGTTTCATTATTTTTTTAAGTTAAATGTTTGGTCAATTGTAGATATGTAAAAAAGATTAATATTAATTGAAAAGAAAATGAAAGATTACAGAATTAGTTACCATAAAATTATTAATGAAACAACTTTTAGAGGTAGCTAAAATGAATTGTGTTTCATCCTTTGATGATATTGCCTCATCCCAATTGCAAAGGTATTTTTTTGAACTTTTAGCATAACTTGATTCACCAAAGAGGTAAGTGACCCTTGTGTGATGTTCTTGTTGACATAAGGTACACCAATGCTTCCTTCTTGTACAAGAAGCAGTAGATGATGGCTTTCTTTTTACCCCTATAACTAGAGGGTTCATAAGAAACTAAAATCTACTATATTTGAGAAGAGGATAATCTTAAAACCTAAATAGTAGGCTTAAATAGAGAGTTAAAAGCCTTAAAATCTAGAGATAGTAAAGTTACCCACACAATTTCATAGGTTGAGTCATAAGGTATATGCTTTGTTTGTGGAATGACAGAACATTTAGCTTATGATTGTCTTACTTTGAGTGGGATGAGAGAGGTATACAAAGAACAATGTAATGCTATAGAAACATTTAGAAACCTTATTCACCTCATTTAGAAACATAAAACCCTAGTTGGAGGAACCATCTAAACTTTAGTTAGAAGTCTGATTACAACCAATATAAATTATTCAACAATCAATGGAAAATTACGGCATAACCACTAAAGTTCGACCTTTCTTCTCAATACAATGATCTAATAATGGGATCCTCTTTAGTAGAAACTTCACAAGCATTCATGGAAGCACAAAATAAAACTAATGGGAAATTAAAAAAGTGTGTTCACACAAGTGATAAAAGAGAATAAGGAGATTAAGAGTCAAATTACTAGAGTAACTAATACTATCACTATATAAAAGTAAGGAGAATTTCCTTCCTAACCTTAATCTAACTTAAAGGGACAACAAATGACATAAACTTCTTCATCAAACTTTCAAAATATTAAGGGAGTTTATGCCATTACAATTTCAAGAGGAGAAGTGGAAAAGAAGGTTCTTACTCAAGTGCCTTTTTTTTAAGCCCTTAAATTTAAAAGGAATGTTATAGAGAACTATAGTGAGATCTTAGAATACTTGCAGCAAGTTGAGATTAACCTTCATTTATTATATGTGAGCAAGAAGGTAGTAACTTTTACTAAGATAATCAAGGATTTTTGTACCATGAAAAAGAAGTATCACATTAAGAATACTGCATTCTTAATAGAGAAAGTAAATGTAGTGATTGAATAAAAGACACCATTAAAGTATAAAGATCTAATATGTTCTACAATCACTTGTCATCTTAGGATACAAGAGTTTGACTAAGCTCCATTATATTTAGGATCAAGTGTAAATCTCATCCCTTATTCAATTTATTGATGCTTAGGGCTTGGAGAAATCAAGTCTATATTTGTGATACTATGATTGACTGACAATCTTCTGAATGGATCAAAGGAAATAGTAGAAGATAATCAACTTTAAATTGATAAATTCTATTATCCTATTAATATTTTAGCCCTAAACATTAGGTTTGTAGTTGACATTGAGTCAAAGATCCCACTCATCTTATAAAGAACTATTCTTGCCATAACTAATGTTCTTATCAATTGTAGGAATAGTCTCATGAAACTTTTAATTGGGAATATAACTTTAGAGATTAACATTTTCTTCATTAGAAAATAACCACAAGAAAAATATGATTGCTATCAATATAACTTATATGATTGACAAAGTTTTATCTTTCTTTTTATTTCCACTTTATTTTATTTATTTTTTAATATTGGTTGTTTCATTTTTCTAGCTAGCTCATTTCATACCTAAAATTTATAAAGCCTTTTCTTTGCTTATATGTTATTTCCTTTCTATTAGTAAGGATCCATTTTAGTTTAAGGGTAGTAGGTTCTTGCACATAATTTTAAAAAAATGTGTTTGAAAACATTGCATGATAAACAAGTTTAAACTAAAATTTTTGCTTTGCTATCTAATGTAATTCTAAATTGTTTAGTTTAAATAATCTTTTCTATCTTGATTATTAAAGAAAATTTTCTAAAATATATTTGTGCATTTTTGAACCTCATGGTAAGATTGATTGTCAATACAAATAACTAAGAAAATTTTTCAAGTTCTAAAACATATATTTTTTTCTACTTGCACATCTTTTGTGAATGAGTGATAAGAAAGGAGAAAATAGCTTATAAGCTAGCATTGATTATTTTAACTAGTTAACTTGTTGTTTTAAACATGACTTTTTGACTTGTAGTGTTATTGGCCAAGAGATAAGATGCTTTATTTGAAGGATAAAATTTTTCATCCTTGATTTTTTTTTTTGCATTGAGAATTTTAAAAAAATCTTACAAAAATAAGAAAAATAAAAATTAACAAAAAGATAAAAGATAAAAATAAAAATGATGGAAAATGAATACAAAAAGAAGAATTTTAAGTTTTTAAAAATATTATAATAATCATGGTTAAAAATTCTAAGTAAATATGGTAATTATCTTGTGATTAATGTTTGATTTATTTATTTATTTATCCTAAAAAATGTAACCTTTTCTTGAGCATGCATCTACTTTCCAATCTTATGACTATGAAATTTCTTACATTAATCTTGATATACTTATTAAACAGAATATGGGATTAAGGCTTTTTTCTTGGGCAATTTTTAAGATTGTATTTATTATGGCTTGTGATAAAAAGGTTGTGGCTTAGTGCATGCATAATTTTGGAAATTGCAATTGAAATAATCTTAATAGCATTTTCGATCTTTCACCAACTTTATGCTTAAAGTCCTTAGATAGTTTTGTTTATTTTTCATTTTTATCTAGTCATCATGTTATGTTTATTAAGTTTTACTTAGTTTGCCAAGGAACTAGCATTAAGTTGTTTAAGGTCTCTATTTTTTTCAATTTGGAGGATATTTGTTTGTTTCAAATGAAAATCTTGGTTATTTGTTAAAAGAACCCAGAATAGAAGCATAAATTAAGGAAGGATCTACCATAGATAGCAGTAGGTAAAATAAAAAGGTAATACAAAAAACCCAGAGTTCAATGTAGCAATTAAGATTACGAAACTAAAGGAAGTGAAATGATGAATATAACCCAAAATTAAATTTTTACCAGCTCCAGAATCTCTGCCATTTCTGTCACTTCCTTGAGAAAATCCAAGGGGAAATTGTTGGATTAAGACAAATATTCTACTCTTCCCCATTCTAAGCTCTTATTCTTGCGAAACCCTCAAAGAGATCAGCTGATTTATGATGACAAGTTCCATTTTGTGGATAAGGGTTTCAGATAGAGTTTGTCGATGGTGCTTAGCAAAGACATGCATGGAGATGACGAGGAAGGCCAAGTTCCAGACAACCGGGGCAATAACGGCATCGGGGATGAGGGCTTTGGAAGAAGCTCCTCGTCGGTGTTGAGTGCAGAGACAGGTGAAGAAGAGAAAGAAGTCCCAGTTCGAGAAGTTTGTGAAGAGAAATCTGAAATAATATTTTATGAGGCAGTATTTTTTTTATTTATATTGAGGCAACAAGTGTGACAAAAATAATTAGAAGGATGAATTAGTAATTTTAGGCAAAACCGTGAGCGTAACCTGAAGAACAGCTTTAACATTGTCACATGCTAGTATTTGATTGGTTCATATGTTGAGGGTGAGTTACCCATAAATAGAATTTGGACCCTCTATTTTTTCAATTTGGACGATATTGATTAAACTACAATGTATGGGTCGGTTCCTGCCAACTTGTAAAATAGATATCGAGCCTTCAAACGCACCTGAACCTTGTAGGAATCGAGGATCTCTATTTTTCCAATTTGGACTGGTATTAACTGATTAAACTATAATGGATGGATTGGTTCCTATCAACTTGTAAAAGAGATATGGAAGTAGCTTTACCGGGAGTCAAGTATAAGCCTCCAATGCTTGAGAGGAACGAGCTATAATCACTGGACTATCATTACCTCTTGTTAGGTTGATGCAATATTAATTCTTTTGTCAATTATATCATTGAATATAAATTTTCCATTGATCAAATTTCATAGCATAATATAAAAACAAAACAAATTTTACATTTTAAATAAAATTTTTGATATATGGTTAGGAGACTTAAAAACATTAAATAAATTTATATGAGTTCAATAGTACTATATCTATGTGTCAATTTTTTAATAAAATTTATCCACGTTGCATATTAAATATTTTCTTGCTAACTAAAAATTTTGTATTTTGATTTTAATATTAAAAAAACTCTAATTTTAATATGCCTAACATAATCATATTTATTGTGTGTGAATTAATTTAATTACAACTTCAATATTTATTTATTGTGTTTTAGAAATATATTTGTATATTTTATGTAGATTTAATTTTTTTATATGTATATATGTAATTGATAATATATATATTAAAATGAAAAATAAAAATAATAGATTAATTAATTCAACCACTCAATTTAATTGGTTTAACCTTAATCCATTTCTTTTACTAGGTTGATGATTAGACTAAATTTTAAAACATTAATTATAGGCAAAAATGCAAATTATCCCCTTGAACTATATGATGATTGAATTTTGCCCTCTTAATTAAAACTATACAAAACATAAATTCTATTCCCACCATTAGTAATCTAATGAAAAATATTAAGAAAAATCATAAATTAACCTTGTCAATTATGAAATAGTTACATTTTGCTCCTACTAATTTTTAAAATTTATAAATTAATCCTTTAATCATATAAAACTTATTATTAACACCCATTATCTATTAACTAATCCTTTTTATTAAATTACATAAATTTTAAAAAAAAATTAAGCTTGAATCATTAGATTATTATATGTTAGATTATCACATTATTTTTTATGCATGATTTTTATGTTATATAATCAATAAAATTTTAATTAAAAACTTGAAAATGAGTTACAAAATTATGTGTAAAAAATGATATAATAAATATATAATAATATTGTAATTCATATTATTAGTATTACTTAACATTAATGGTGACTATTCAATTTTTTTTATTGAATTAGTTGCTTATTCCATGAAATATAGACTAAAAAATATTAAGTGAAAAAATGAAATAAATACAAATGTTATGTTACAAAAAAAATACTAAAAAATTAATATTTTTATTTTATATAATCATATTCAATTTAATTTTAATACCACAATAATCATAACAATAATTTCTACTTTGTTACTTGAGATTTTTTCATAATTTACTTTATTTAAAATTTGATAATTATATAGTATTATCTTTATTATATTCCTTTAGAATTTATAATCCATTGTAATATTCATATTTAGATTAATATATTTATCTTTAGAAAAAAGATTCTATTAGTTAATAAATTTACTTTATTTACATTTTTCCTAAAGGAAATATAAAAACCCTTCCCAAAAATAAAAATAAACATTCATTGAAATTAATTTTCTATCACAAAAAGAAGTCTAACCAGTATAAATTTTTAGGAAAGATTGAGTAGAGTTTTAAATTATCATGTTTTATAGAAGATTATATATTTTGAAGAAAAAATAGATGTCTTCTTAATCCTCACGCCATATTGGTTTGGAGTTAACTTTTATTTGACTATTGTTTATTGCCAAAATATGCACTTTCCTTCTCAATGAATTTACTTCTCCAAACTTGCCATTTCCGTTCCAAAGTTTTATTAAAAATAAATAAATAAAATAAATTTAATAACTAATATAATCTCTTTCTAATAACAAATTTATTAGTCTAAATATAAATATTACAATGAATTATAAATTTTAAAAGAATAAAATAAAAATAACTCATATACTATATAATTATCAAATTTTGAATAAAACAAATTATAAAAAAAATTCAAGCGACAAAGTAAAAATTATTGTTCATCATCAATATGATTATTGTAATGTTAAAATTAAATGAATATGATTACATGAAATACAAATATTAAGTTTTTAGTATATTTTATATAATATAATATTCATATTTACTTTACTTTTCCACTTAATATTTTTGCCCTATATTCCATAAATAAGCAACTAATTCAAAAAAAAAATTGAATAGTGACGACTAATGTTAAGTAATACTAATAATATGAATTACAATATTATTATGTATTAATTTATTTTATCATTTTTTATACAGAATTTTGTAACTCATTTTCAAAATTTTATAATTAAGTGCAAAAAATAATATGATAATTTAACATATAATAATATTATGATTTACGCTTAATTTTTTAAAAATTCATATAATTTAATAAAAAAGATTAATTAAGCATATCATGAGTGTTAATCACAAGTTTTACATAATTAAAGAATTAATTTATAAATTATAAAAATTAGTAGGAGTAAAATGTAACTATTTCATAATGGATGGGGTTAATTTATAATTTTTTCATATTATTTTCTATTAAATTATTAATGGTAAGGGTAAAATCTAAGTTTTATATAATTTCAAGGCCTAATTTGCTTGTTTCCATAATTAGTGGGAGTAAAATTCAACCACCCTATAGTTAGAGAGAGTAATTTGTATTTTTTCCTTAATTATAAATCTCAAAACTTATTTCTACTTTTCTCTCTACTCCTCTTCTTAGAATAACCAATTAGGTAGCATAGAACTTGATACATTTTCCTTAGTTAAAAAAAGAAAGGTAATGACTATGGTGTACTAATTGCGTCTGTGTACGACTAGTTTAGGTTATTAGATTTCATTCACTTGTATAATATTGCATGGTAGATGTATGCATCCTTATGCATGATTATTATTAAATGTGAGATAATATGATTACATATTGACACTAATCATCCTCATATGATATAATAATGATTATATGATTATGATTGAACCTCTTAAGACTATTTAGAAATGTATGTAATGATATGGATATAAATAAGTCCTTTGACTACTTAATATGCAAATTATGGTTTATGAATGTTTAAATGTGCATCGTTCACAAGAGGGTGATCTATTGGGTAAGAATATTATGTTTATATAATTGTTTATATGAAGTATTTACTCATTAAGTTCCAAACTCACTCTTTTATGATTTTCTTTGCAGATACCTAGTCTAAGTCTTCACAACCACCATTTCATAACTTGGATGGCAAGCATGCTTTTTGGTTTAGTCTTAGTAGTACAAGATATCTATAAATAGACTATTTGGGGCCTTCCTCCTTGCTAGACATTTTAGATGATTAATTAGCCTTGTGATGATTAAATTAGATTACACTAGTGGAAATCGACTAACGGGTTCCATGTTAGTCGCGGATAGGTTAGGGTCATGAGAACATGTTATTACTTGATAAGATATAGTTATTATTTTTTTTCACTTTCTTTTCTAGGATATTTGATCACTAAACCACATATTTACTTTTCCATATTTTACTTTGTTGATACGTAGGTTGAATTGCCTCTGCCACCCTCATAAAATTAAGATTAGGAGGTCTCCTAGTTTGGATAGGCAATACTAAGTCTTTCATTTGTTTTTAAATATTCTTGTGGGCCCATTTCAATTTAGTGTAACGGTAGAAAGTTAATTACTTATTGTTTTAAAGATAGTTAAGATAACTTATACTCAAATAGCAGTGAGTTATAAGCATACTTAATTTCTTTTGTAATTAAGTTAAATGCATGAATAAAAACTTATATTTTTCCTCTTAAAGTATAACTTTCTTTATTTATTTAATTCCCTACAACCTATGATATCATTGGGAAAACCAAGATAGCTAATGGAAATCGGATAAGGGATTTCATCTTGGTTATAATTAAAGGTGGCAAATGGATGGGTTATGATAGATATGAATTAGGTCAAAAGTGGATGGATCATTGTTGATTTATTTATTCATTTATAATCCAATATAAAATTGTAAACCTAATCCTTGAATATATGGTTAACCTGATCTATATATTTATCCATCAAATTATTATTTTATATTTTATTATTTTTATTGACATTATTTTCACCATTTTTTTATATTTATTAATATTATTTCAAAACAAACTTATGCTATCAAAATTTTTAATCTTTATTTTTATTTACTTTTTAAAATTATAATTTTTTATCTCATTTTTCTAACATTAATTTTTAAAAATATTTTAATATTAAATGTAGTTGATTAAATATTTTAATTTTAATATACACTAAATAAAACTTATTTAATTTAAAATATAAATTACAATAAATTAAAAAAATTCAAAATTATGAATTATATGTATTATTTTAAAATAATAAATTATACTTTTAAAATTGTATACATATATATATATATATATATATATATATATATATATATATATATATATATATATATATATATATATAACAATAATTAGATTCTAATTTTTAACATATCACCTAAAAAATAAAAATTAACCTTGTTGATGTGTTAATATTTATAAAATATAACTAAGAATCTAACATATAATTATACAATATATTACATGGGACACGTAACATTGTAATTTTTTGAAAATTAAAAAATATAATTTTTGTTATTATTTTTAAGTTTTAAAAATAAAAATAATAAATTATATAGATTTTAGTATAAAAGACTGAACTTGATTTTACTTTTTTATAAAAAAATTAATATTATTAAGTATATAATAATATTATAATATTTTATTACAAATAATTAATTTTAAAAATATTTAAATTACATTAAAATTTTAAAAATATTTTATTTATTTTATAATATTAATTTATATAGTATACAAATCTACCTCCTATGAATATAAATAGATAAATGGTTATCCATAAGTTAACCCAATATGACCCTCATTTCAATGGGTCAATAATGACCCGACTCATACTTACTCTAAAATTAAAATGGATGGATATTGATGGGTCAAAATAAGAATGAATATGGATAGATAAATGGATATGAGTTAAGATTGCCAAGTCTAATTATAATTAGGATTAAGTTATGGCAAAGTTGATATTAAAGTATAGTTTAGGTTCCTAATAAGATGTGGCCCTTTGGTTGTATATATGTTTTGCCCTTGTATATGTCAATCAAAATTGTATCCGTGGTATGTGTGCACTTAAGATTACATATCACTAATGCCATTTCAATGAATTTTATAATACCATTAAGGATAGTGGTGGAGTTTACTTATAATATAAATATCTAGTATTTGTTATGATAAATTTAATTATTATTTAAACATTTGAATTATCTTTTAAATTAAGATAATGGCAAACTTGAATAATGATCATTCAATAGGCTTACAACATTTAAGTAGTAGAAATGCAAATAGAGAAGGTAGTGAGCAAAGCCATTATTGGATCACATAGTTTATGTAGTAAGTGATGAGTCATGCCAATTAAGCCTTTAACCAACATTTAGGGAATGATCAACATAGAAACCAAAATAACCATAAGGAATATCATAATAATCATGAAAAGGATCATAATCAAGGAGAAAGATGTGAAAAGGAATAAACCCCTCTTGAAAAAGCTGATATAGACAAAATCTATGTAGTTTATAAGTTTTTAAAACTTAAGCCACTAAAATATTCTAGCATCAACCTTACTGGAAACCCCTATCAATTCTTGGACTAAATAAAAAAGTCCAAGAAAATGTTATAAGCCTATAATCTCTACTAATTAAGTCAATGGATTACTAGTTAGATGATGTAACACATTGTTGATTCTATAATACTATAGAGAATAAGGATTCTCATTTACCACCCTTGTTTTAGGAAAACTTCGAAAAAAGCTTCTTTAATAGGTTTTTGGCCTCCTAATGTGTGATAAAGGAAGGTGTGGGGTTTGAAGATTTAAGATAAGAAATTGAGTATGACATATAGTTTATTTAGTTATTCAAACATGTTACATACTTGATCCCTACAAGAAGACTCAAGTTGAAAGGTTTGTTCATGGAGTTCGAGATTCTATTATAAGAAAATTCAAGTTGATGATAACACCACATATTAGCATGTCTTGGACCAAGAACTGAGGCTTGAACTTAATATTAAGGAGAAATGGGAGTGCAAGTCTTGCCAAAAGTGGTAGGAAAAGGAATCACTTTAAAGAACCTAACTAAGAACAATCTTCAAGAGGGATATTCCCTTTAAAAACATTTGGGAGAGATAGAAGTGAGTTAATAAGGGACAACCTTCAATTCATAGTACTCTTAGTGGATTCTTTGTGGAAAGAAATTCAAGAGACTAAAGAAGCCATTCCAACCATTCATTAAACTATCCTTCAATCCATAGCAATGAGTAGTTTGGGGTGCCTTAGTGCTTGTAATCCTAATGTTGCTATAATGGCCTATGTAACTCATTTACAAGAAAATGCTTTGATTATGGTAACCTAGGGCACAAGAGGAAAGGCTATTTGGAAAATATAATGAGGTAAAGGGTGTTGGTGTGTATCTTAGGAACTAATCATATAGATGATTGAAATAATACACAATGTATTATATTTTATTTTAAGCAATTTAATTATTATATTTTATTTTCATAATTTTATTATTATTCTGTACAATTTATAACTTAATATAATAATTATCCTTGGAATAGCTTTGCTATTCCTAAAATGCCCCTAGTCAAGTATTATTACGAAAAGGATAGTAATAATACATCGAGACTAGCATGTATAGTGACTGATGATTATGAATCATAAATATATGATACCAAGTCAATACATGAGTATATTGTTAGTGAATAGATGTACTGGATTGACCCAATATGATAACACTGCATAGATAAGACACGTGTTATAAATTATTCTCATATGATCATAAATGCACATAATCCTTTAACCTGAAGTCACTACGGTTCCCTACATGGGGAATTATTCACTTTAATATTGTCCTATGTCACCTTTAATCAGGATGACGAATAGGGCATTGATTGGGTGTGTCACGAATCATGTAGAGAGAAGTGCGTGATGTAGATGGAATTTTATTACTCTTGTATAAAAGAGAAATATCCTTGAGCCCCTTGATTGAGTGAGACTTAGAAATGCATGGCCATGCTCAAATGAGTCAATATGTGATATTAATCATTTATTTTTGAAGTCTACTTAGTATCAAGAAATATAAATTGAGTTTTGACGAGGATGGCACATTTCATGCCTTTAGTTCAATTTGGATATTATTATAAAAAGGAATATATGATGCATAACATTAATCATGTATTAGGTGGATATCAAATCACAAACATTCTTATTACTTGAGTGGTAGTGATGTATTACTAGATACCGCTCACTGTATATGGCTCAATAATGAGTCATTGTCAACGTAGTAAGAACCTACAGGGTCACACAAAAGGAGTAGGAATAAGACAATAATTAATGGGACTTTAATTTGATTAATATCCAATTAATTAGACTTATTTTTGTGCAAATATATATTATTGAATAATAATATATTTTTCACGTAATAAATATAATTATTATGTGATATTATTTGATATTAAAGTAATATCAAATAATTATATTATCAGATATTAGATAAATATATATTATGAGATAATATTATTTTGATATTTGATAATTATATGTAATTATCTAATATTAAGATATTTATATTATGAGATAATATTATTATCAAATATTAGATAATTAATAGATAAGTCCTATTCTCCTTATTATCTCTAGGATAAAGATAAGATAAGTTATTAAGTGTGATTAGGATTTTGAGAGGCATTATCCTAGTAGGACTAGGATTATGGCTTGCCTAAGTTCTATAAAAGGGGACTTGAAAGCAGCATAAAATAGACATGCACATAAGCTTTTAAAATCCTAAATCACTCAGAAAAATATCAAATCCTAAATCCTAGAGAGAAAAATGCATCCTAGCAGATTTGTAGAGGGTAAGAGGTCGTTGTTCACTCCGTGTAGATACCATAGAGATGCTGTACCTTTCAATCGACATTTGATTCATCCGCTCTCATGATTTTTTATCAATAGAAATACGAGTGCCCAATAGGTAAAATTCTAATCATTGATTATGTCTTTTACATGGATCCTAGGTAGAATTCGGATCAAATTTAAATTTCTATTGCATATGATAATTTCGAATTCCCAATAGTGGTGTTAGAGTTTCTTGCAAAAACATAGTTCTGATTATGTGTTTTACCACCTTTAATAAATAGTTATATGATAAATATATATCAATTTTGTTTCAGTTTAAATCAGAAGTTACACGTTTTGATGAATGTTTATGTGATAAATCAAATAAGTTTCTGTTTAAACTAGATATATATGAGATGTATGAAAACTCGTGTATGATTCTGATTTCGTAGATATATATGATATATATGATTTAAATTTCGAATCTGATTATCAATTGATGAGATTATTTATATGAATCTGATTATGCTTTTTTCTACTTCATATTCAAATTTATTCATGCGTAATTTTGGGTTATTGATTTGAATTTGAATCTGCTTTTGTGATTGATTCTGGGTTCTATTTTACATAAGAACTAATAGGATTAATTACGTAAAAATCATTTTCTGATGTAAGGAGGTTCTGTTATGAATCAAAATTAATCAAACTTAATCTTTAAGTCAAGTTGTATATGGGTGATATATATGTGCATTCTAGATTAGCATTTAATTCTTAGTTTTCATATGATAAACCCTTGAATCTATTCTGAATATCTGATGTTCTCTACGTTTAAAGCATATAACCTAGTTAGCACAGAATTGATATGATTAATTTTGAATCTGTAAGGATCTGTTTAATTTCGTTTAATGTGATTAAGTTGAATCTGGTTTATAAGGTGTATTATGCTTTAGTTTATTTGAACATGATTAGATCTATTATGATATGATTAAAATCATTCAAAGTGTTTGGATGTAAATCCTGTTTTGAAACTATGATTTGAATGTCAATCATAAAGTCGAATTGTTCGACTTGAGGTGTGTCAATAGTTGACAAAATGAATTAAAATTTGAATGTCAGATGAATTCAATTTTTGGCTTGGGGGACTCTGCCTCCTTGGCCCCCACTCACTAACCAACTAACAGAACTGTCGTGCTAACTTTGTGTAGCACTCAAAATCATTTTTGTTCATAAAACGCTGTTCTAAAACAAGATTTTTAATGATTTTTGTTTTAAAAATATATATGTCAATTATCTTGCTTATCTTGTTTGTCAACACTTATTACATATGATGCATGATTATGTTGCATAGTATGACCCTTAGAGTTTTTATGGATGGATTTAAATACGACCCGCAAGTTGTGTCCTCCTCTATTTCTCTAATGTATAATCTTTTCTCATCTCACTCCCCCGCGAATGTAACTCGGGATTTTTGTTGAAAATTTGTAATTGCAATGGAGCATTCTTGGCTTGGAACAAGGAGAAGTTAAGGGGCTATGGGACAAGAAGAAGTTAAGGCGTTAGTTAGGAATGTCATTAAAAAATAGAATTTTGGGGTTATACCATGTGACATTTTGATTTCTTTATTATGTGATGATATTGATGAGCATGCATTTACTATGTGATATAATATGTTCCTACTATGTGATAGTTCTATTCATTGCATGATATATGATATATAGTAATCTATTTTATTCATTTACTTTATATGATGTATGAGATATGCTCGATATAATGCATGAATAAATATGCTAGTTATGGTGAGATTTGATAATAATTCAGTTAAAATCCCTCATATAAAATATTAAGTCAGTAATAATTTATGATGCCTTCCAATGTTTAGCACTTATTAAGGTCTCGATCGACATAAGGTAGGTTTGCCAAAGCAAGGTACCTCATTTATCTTGGTGAGATGTGATTGGATAATAGTGATATCCAAATGTCAAACATTGGGTTCGACTTAACTAGGATATCTCAATAGGATTGAGACCTAGAGGCATAGAGTTAGGCTTTAGTTTATAAGATGGATTAGAACAAGTGTTGTTCACCTAACTATCCAAGAATTGTATATAATACAATTGGCAAGTGTTGCCTACCTAAATAACTAAGTTTTAAGTGATTAGCCAAAGCTAACTTAAGGCTTAATGAAATATGGATCTTAGCCCACTAGAAAACTTAGACAATATGACTTTCTGAATTAATAGTGAGGGTTATTAATTTAAATGAAATAATGAGAGGTACATTTAATAAAAGACCTTATTAAATGTTTGAAACTTAATACTTACTTTGCATATTTCTGTCGTAGATAACTAATGGCTAATACATCAAATAATCTATCATTGCGATCAGTCCTTGAGAAGGACAAACTGAATGGGAAAAACTTCCTGGACTGGTATAGGAATTTGAGGATAGTCCTCAAACATGAGAGAAAAATGTATGCCCTAGAGGAACTTGTTCCTCAAGAACCTAAAGCTACTGCCCTTTGAGCTTAAAGGGATGTTTATAAGAAGCATCATGATGACGCATTAAATGTTGGTTGTTTCATGTTAGCTACCATGGACTCTGAGCTTCAGAAGCAACATGAGAACATGGAAGCTTATGACATGCTTGAGCATCTTAAGAAGCTTTATGAAGGCCAAGCTCAGCATGAGAGATTCGAGGTGACAAAAGCACTGTTTCAGTGCAAACTAGCAGAAGGAAACCCTGTTGGGCCTCATGTACTCAAAATGATTAGGTACGTTGAGAACTTTGAGAGATTGGGTGCTTCACTAGGTCAAGAGTTAGCCACTAACTTAATTCTACAATCGTTGACATAGAGTTATGGTCAATTTATCATGAATTACAATATGAATGAAATTGACAAACCATTGCCAGAATTGTTAAGCATGTTAAGAACTGCTAAACAAAATTTGCAAAAGACTAAGCTTAACACCATAATGATGGTTCAAAAGGGCAAGGGCAAGGGAAAAGGCAAGGGCAAAAATAAGAAGGATTCCAAATCCAAAGGCAAGCCTAAGTCTAAATCCTCTGCATTGAAACCAAAAAGGGGTGTGGCTAAGGAAGGGACATGCTTCCATTGCGGTCAAACTGCACACTGGAAGAGAAACTGCAAGGTTTACTTGGAAGAGCTGAAAAAGAAAAAGGAAAGTGAGACTTCTGCTTCAAGTATCTATGTTATAGAAATTAATGTTTCTACTTCTACATCTTAGGTATTAGATACCGGATGTGGTTCTCACATTTGTACAAATGTGTAGGAACTACAAAGGAGTAGGACTTTGGCTAAAGGCGAAGTGGACCTACGAGTTGGCAATAGAGCAAGAATTGCTGCACTAGCTATAGGGACATATTATCTATCTTTATCTTCTGGTTTAGTAATAGAATTAGAGGATTGTTATTTTGTGCCTGCTATCAACAAGAATATAATTTTTGTTTCTTGTTAGACAAGAAAGGTTTTTCATCTATAATAAAGGACAAAAGTTATTTAGTTTATTTAAATGAAATGTTTTATTGTAGTGCACAAATGTTCAATGGACTCTATATTCTTGATCTTGAAATGCCTGTCTATAACATAAACACTAAGTGATTTAAATCAAATGATTTAAAGCCAACCTATCTCTAGCACTGTCATTTAGGCTATATAAATAGGAAGCGCATATCCAATCTCCATAAAGATGGATTTTTGGATTCATTTGATTTTGAATCATATGAAGTATGCGAATCTTATTTATTAGGTAAAATGACTAAAACTCTATTCACTGAACATAGTGAAAGGGCTAATGATCTATTAAGTCTCATACATAATGATGTATGTGGGCCTATTGGTTCACCTATTAAAAGAGATTTTCAGTACTTCATTACATTTACTGATGACTTTAGTAGATATGGATATATGTATCTTATGAAACACAAATCAAAATCCTTTGAAAAGTTTAAGGAATTGAAAAATGAAGTGCAAAACCAACTTAGCAAAAGTATTAAAACACTACGATCAGATGGAGGTGGAGAATGCTTAAGCCAAGAATTTGATGACTATCTAAAGGAGTGTGGTATAGTATCACAACTCATTCCACCCGGTACACCACAATGGAATGATGTTTCAGAAAGGAGAAATCGTACTTTGTTAGACATGGTGCAATCTATGATGAGTCATTCAGATCTTCCAATTTCCTTTTGGGGGCATTCTCTAGAGACAGCTGCTTTTACACTCAATTGTGTTCCCTCTAAAATAATTCAAAAGACTCCATATAGGATATGGACTGGGAAACGTCCCAACTTGTCTTTTATGAAGATTTAGGGTTGCGAGGCCTATATAAAACGTCAAGTTTCTAATAAGCTTGGACCCAAATCGGATAAATGCTACTTTGTAGGGTATCCTAAGGAAACTAAAGGATACTATTTCTACAATCATAGTGAAGGCAAAGTGTTCATTACACGAACTGATATTTTTCTTGAAAGGGAATTTATCTCCAAGAAAAATAGTGGAAGAAAAGTAGAAATTAAAGAAGTTCAAAACTTATAAAGTAACATTGAACCTGTAATAGAGCCTGAACAGAAATCATAAAATGTTATGGCTCAAGAACTAGCCCAAGTAACACAAGGCCTACGTAGGTCTAGTAGAATACGTCATGAGCTTGAGAAATATGGATTTCTTGTGACTTAAAATGGCAATGTTTTGCTCATGGATCAAGATGAGCCTACAACCTACCAAGAAGCTATGAAAGGGCTAGACTCTGAGAAATGGCTTAAGGCCATAAGTTCTGAGATAGATTCCATGTATACTAACCAAGTATGGACTTTGGTTAATCCACTTGAAGGGATAAAACCCATTGGGTGCAAGTGGGTTTTCAAGAAGAAAATCAACATGGATGGTAACGTGCAAACCTTTAAAGGACGATTAGTTGCAAAAGGTTATAGGCAAGTTCATGGTATAGACTATGATGAGACCTATTCCCCAATTGTCATGCTTAAATCCGTCCAGATCTTACTTGCTATTACAGCTTTTTATGATTATGAAATTTGACAGATGGATGTCAAAACTGCTTTTCTTAATGGATAACTCCTCGAGGATGTGTACATGACACAGCCTGAGGGCTTTGTCACTCCTGAAAATGCTAGAAAGGTATGTAAGCTACAATAATCCATTTATGGATTAAAGCAAGCTTCACGGAGTTGGAATCTTTGTTTTGATGAGGCAATCAAGGAATTTGGTTTCATAAAAAATGAAGATGAATCTTGTGTTTACAAAAGGGTTAATGGGAGCACAATTGTTTTTCTTGTATTATATGTGGATGACATACTACTCATTGAAAATGATATCACTACACTGCAAATAGTAAAGACTTAGTTAGGGAATTATTTCTCGATGAAAGAATTAGGTGAAGCTACCTACATATTAGGTATTAAGATCTATAGAGATAGATCAAGGAAATTGCTTAGCCTAAGTCAGAGTATATATATAGATAAAGTGTTAAAATGGTTTAACATGCAAGAATCCAAAAGAGGATTTTTGCTTATATCACATGGCATAAATTTATCCACAGTTCAGTGTCCCTCGACACAAGATGAGAAGGACTACATGAATAAGATACCATATGCATCAGCAATTGGATTTATCATGTATGCCATGATATGTACTTGTCCTGATGTCTCGTATGCTTTGAGCATGACGAGCAGGTACCAGTCAAATCCAGGTGAACCTCACTAGACTGTCGTTAAGAATATCCTTAAGTACTTAAAAAGGACTAAGGATTCATTCTTAATATATGGAGGAGAGGAAGAACTTGTTGTAAAAGGTTACACTGATGCTAGCTTCCAATCCGACAAGGATGACTTTAGGTCACAGTCAGGTTATGTATTTAACCTAAATAGCGGTGCTGTGTGTTGGAAGAGTTCAAAGCAGGAAACAGTGGCCGACTCTACTACAGAGGCTGAGTATATTGCTGCATCTGATGCGTTAAAAGAAGGCATTTGGATCAAAAAGTTCATTACTAAACTGGGCATTATTCCTATCATTGCAAACTTAGTGGATCTCTATTGTGATAAAATGGAGCCATTGCACAAGCCAAGGAACCCAAATCTCACCAGCGATCCAAACATATACTTAGGCGCTTCCATCTTATTTGAGAAATCATCGATAGAGGAGATGTGAAGATATGTAAAGTACCAACTGATGATAATATCGTCGACCCACTAACAAAGCCTTTAACGCCGAAAAGGTATGATGGTCATACTGTGTCACTTGGTATTAGATACATGAGTGATTGGCTTTAGTCCAAGTGAGAGATTGTTGGTGTGTGTCCTAGGAACCAATCATATAGATAATTAAAATAATACATAATGTCTTATGTTTTATTTTAGGCAACTTAATTATTATATTTTATTTTCATAATTTTATTATTATTTTGCGTAATTTATAACTTAATATAATAATTATCCTTGGAATAGCTTCGTTATTTCTAAAATATTCCTAGTCAAGTATTATTACGAAAAAGATAGTAATAATACATCGAGACTAGCATGTATAGTGACTGATGATTATGAATCATGGATATATGATATCAAGTCAGTACATGAGTATATTGTTAGTGAATAGATATACTGGACTAACCCAATATGAGAATACTGAATAGATAAGACACATGTCATAAGTTATTCGCATATGATCATAAATACACATAATCCTTTGACCTAAAGTCACTACGGTTCCTTACATGAGGATTTACTCACTTTAATATTGTCCTATGTCACCTTTAATTAGGATGACGAATAGGGCATTGATTGGGTGTGTCACGAATCATACAGAGGGAAGTGAGTGATGTAGATGAAATTTTGTTACTCTTGTATAAAAGAGAAATTTTCTTAGGCCCCTTGATTGAGTAAGACTTAGAAATACATGGCCATGCTCAAATGAATCAATATGTGATATTGATCATTTTTTTAAGTCTACTCAGTATCAAGAAATATAAATTGAACTTTGACGACGATAACACATTCCATTCCTCCAATTCAATTTGGATATTATTACAAAAAGGAATATATGATGCATAACATTGATCATGTATTAGGTAGATGTCGAATTACAGATATTCTTGTTACTTAAGTGGTAGTGATGTATTGCTAGATATTGCTCACTGTCTATGGCTCAATAATGAGTCATTGTCAACGTAGTAAGAACCTACAGGGTCACACAAAAGGAGTAGGAATAAGACAATAATTAATTGGACTTTAATTTGATTAATATCCAATTAATTGATCTTATTTTTATGCATATATATATTATTGAATAATAATATATTTTTTACGTAATAAATATAATTATTATTATGTGATATTATTTAATATTAAAGTAATATTAAATAATTACATTATTAGATATTAGATAAATATGTATTATGAGATAATATTATTTTGATATTTGATAACTATATGCAATTATCTAATATTAAGATATTTATATTATGAGATAATATTATTATCTAATATTAGATAATTAATAGATAAGTCCTATTTCTCCTCATTATCTCTAGGATAAGAATAAGATAAGTTGTTAAGTGTGATTAGAATTTTAAAAGGCATTATCCTAGTAGGACTAGGATTATGGCTTGCCTAAGTTCTATAAAAAGGGAAGAGACTTGAAGATAGCACAAAATAGACATGCACATAAGTTCTCAAAACCCTAAATCACTAAAAAAAACATCAAATTATAAATCCTAGAGAGAAAAATGCATCCTAGCAGATTCGTGTAGAGTGAGAGATTATTGTTCACTCCGTGTGGATACCATAGAGACGCTGTACCTTCCAGTTGACATTTGATTCATCCACTTTCACGAGTTTTGATTAGTAGAAACACGAGTGTCCAATAGGTAAAATCCTAATAATTGATTATGTCTTTTGCATGGATCCTAGGTAGAATTCGGATCAAATATGAATTTTTGTTGCATATGATAATTTTGAATTCCCAATAAAGGGCTAGTTACTTAGTGTTATAATAGAATGACTCATCTCTTCATTGATTAAAAGGTTTCTTAGCACCTTTTAAGAGTGTTAATGTATCCAACCAAGAAAGGACAACATATGGAAGCTAAGCTAGGGCCTATACCTAGAGTCATGTAGAGGCTTAAGCTTTTAAAACTATAGTAATAGGTTTGTTAGAATTGGAAACCTCCTTATTAAAGCTTTATTTTTATTACTACCTATTCCCTTATATTGAAAATATTTGCTACTACCTTTAGAAAATCCCTTAATTGGATGGGTACATCCTTAATTGTGCTGACATTAGTTAATGAATATGTTATAGCTACATATAAATAGGAAACTTGTCTTATAATGATCCATAAACATATAATGCCTATAGATATAGTTTTACTTGATATGGCTAATTATGATGTAAACTTAGGAATAAATTGGTTATCCATTTATCATGCATGTGTGAATTATTTTAATAAATCTTTTACCTTCTCTATAGATGGTTTTTACGCATAGAATTTTAACAAGACTAGCTATTGAAACTTATTGCTATAGTTTTGAGCATCGAGGCTTAAAAACTAGTTAAAATAAGTTGTACTATCTAACTTGTTATGATAAAGGATTTGAACTAACCAATGTTTCTATGGTGAGGGAATTTCCTAATGTGTTTCTTGAAGAATTGCTTACATTGACACTAGATCGAAAAATTAAGTTTCTCATCAATTTGATGCTCAGTACTAAACCTATTTCTTTACTAACTTACAAAGTGGCCTTAGCAAAGCTAATGAATTAATGAGCGATTGCAAAATTTGTTAAATAAAGGCTTTATTTACCCAAGCTCTTTGCCTTAAAAAGGGCTTTAGTGTTTTTTGTAAAAAAGAATGATAGTTCAATTTGGCTATGCTTAATTATAAACAGCTCAACAAGGTCACAATTAAGAATAAATATCCTTTCCCTTGTATAAATGATCTCTTTGATCAACTTTAAAGAACTAAATATTTTGCCAAAATAAACTTGTTTATGAAGTAATATCAATTGAAAATTTGCAAGGAAGATATCCTAAAAATAGCTTCCAGAACCTAGTATAGCCATTTTTAATTCTTAATTATGTCATTTGGGCTAATAATTCTCTAGTTGCTTTCATAGACTAGATGAACCTTACTTTCAAGCTTTTCTTGGACTAATTTGTGGTTATTTTCATAGACGACATTCTAATGTATTCAAAAAGCAAAGCAAAACATGTTCAACATCTTAAAATGGTCTTGCAAAACTTGTAAAAGTATCAATTATATGCTAAATTTTTCTAAACATAAGTTCTAGGTAACTAATGTTAATGTTTTAGGCTGTGTACTATCATAAGACGAAATTATAATGGACCTTGAAAAAATAAAAATAGTGGAGGATTGGCCAAGGCCTTTTTCAATCATCAAAATTTATAACTTTTTTTGGTTTATAAGATATTATCAAAGAGTTGTTAAATATTTTTTAAAAATTTTACACATTGACCAAGTTAACCCAAAAAGGGGCCAAGTTTAAGTGGAGTAATGCTTATGAAAATAGTTTTCAAAAATTGAAATCTTACTTGACATCTACACCCATTTTAGCTCTACCTTTGGGCATCAAAGGATATGTAGTTTATTGTAATGCATCTTAGGTTGGTCTTAAATGCTTTCTTACGGAAAATGGTAAGATAATAGCATGCACATGTAGACAATTGAAGAAACATGGCCAAAATTACCTTACTCATGATCTAGAAATGGTTGTTGTGATCATTGCCTCACTACAACAAAATGTATTTAGCGGTAGTTAGAGCCATAGCTAAAATAGCTGTGGCGGTTTTAACAATCAACACATAAATAAGGGTAAAAAAGGTATTAGTGGTAGTTTATGATGATCACCAAAAATGTATATTCAATGGCGGTTAATTGTAGTCAAATGCAAATTACATTTTTTTAACTAAAATTTTTGCAATGTTTTTTTTGTAGTTAGCAATAGTTAACTGCCATCAAACACAAATTAGATTTTTTTCAACTTGAATTTTTGTTGTAATTTTTTGTATTTAGAGGTAATTATTTAATTTTATATATTTTTTAAATATTTTTCATGATAGTTGATTTGCATTTAGCGACAGTTATTTACATTTATATTTTTTTTAAAAAAATTTGCAATGGTTTTCAAAATTTAAAGCCATTTTTCCTAAATTTTTTAATCATAGTTCTTTTTGCAGTAATTTTTTTTTTAATTTAACGGTGATTTTTTTAACAACTTGTAATGGTTTTTTGTTATGTAATTTTTCCCTTTTAAATTGCTTGTAACAATTTTTTAGATATTTGTTTTGCTTTGATTTTATAATTTTGAATACATATTATTTTGATAATACATATTTTTTTGTTGGAAAATTTTTACCAAAGCTTATTTGATTATTGTTACTAATGAATAATCTATACTGATAATTATATTCATTCTCTAATTTATTTATTTCAAATCAAACCTTAACTAATCAATAAATTTCAATTCTAAAGCAAACCAAATTAATACTTCATATGAATCAAAAGTAAGCATTGAAATAATAATCTTATCAAAAGTTACCCTCGATTTAACTATAGTTAGCAACAATTCAAAGTTCATAAATCTAACAATTCAAGGATTATACTATTGCATTTATAGTTGAGGAGGATCATGATTGGCAGAGGAAGAAGGTCTTACTTCTAAACCATGTCCACTTCCTCTATTCGCTACTTGTAAAAATAATTGATAAAATAATAAATAATTATAATACAATAGGTGAACGAAAGGTTATGAGTGAACCAAACTAATTGAACTAAAAGTGAAATCAAAATGGCATATAAAAAACTAGATGAACAAGCAAAATCAAAGCCATTTTTAATGGATATCTTATAGAAATATCCAAATGTGATAAAGCCTCCCTATGTCAATATTTTAGAGAAAGTATAGTGACATGATGGATTTTTCTAGAGGGTTAGCTTTGGCTCCATCAAAGAACAATAAATAAGGAATTTTTTAGCTAGAATGAAGGTTATTTATGAGCATCTAGGTAGGGAATACAAACAACAATCATTTAAAAATATAATTCCAAACTGAATAATAAAATGAATCAAAAGGAAAACTCAGAAACAATTCAATCTAAAAATTAACAGCCAATACATACAACATTAGTTTAGAAAAATCAAATATTCCATCAGAAAATATAAAGGAGCAACAAAGGATAAAGCATTTTAAAACACTAGTCTAAGACTTTATAACCTTCTTAATTTTTTGTTAATATTTATTTTTAAAGTACTAATCTTTAATGACAAGGATCTAAGACATTACTTATATCTTTGGTTGAACCCATATTCAATTTCATTGACATTGAGTTTTTAGCTTGCATTTTTTCAAAAGAATGGACTTAAAGTGGGTTATTAACTATCTATATCTCTAAATCCTTGTTTTGTCTACATTTCAAGGGGTACTAGATAACAACATGAAAACACTTAGACACCTGATACATTAGCCTAACATTTGATGATTAAAAATCTAAAAGCACTTTGTAGTGCATTATCCATTTTGTCTCCCCTGCCTAGGTATAACACAAACATGTATTAGTTTGAAAGGCATACCTTATGAAACTATTCTACATAGCCATATAAAGACATCATATTTCTCTTAGCTATGATTTTATATGTTGTAATAGGAAATATGTTTAGCCATGAGACTAGTTCACTGATAGATAGGAAACACCATATATAAATAAGAAGATCTTAAACACTTAATCCCATCAAAGAGGGCGAATAATAATTATATAGCAAGCTTATTGATATTGTGGCCATTAGGTTATATAATAGCAATATATATATTCAATAAGAGCTATTTTGTCAAAAGGATGAATTAAATAGCTTTAATAGAAATTTTGTCAAAGCATACAACTTTAAGGTACAACATTGAAAATTTAGCAAAAAGTGCCTACATTATGTGAAAAAAAAAGGTAAATTACACACACTTAATGTGAGATTTAACATCATTATATTTACATTTAAATTATTTTTAGAAATATACTTTTACCTTTCTTAATTTGTTAGATCAATAGAACTCTATGTGTGTGTATTTGAAACAGAGGAAAATGGAGGCAAGGGTATATGAAAAAAGGAAGTTAGAGCATATTTCTAAATATAGAATGAGTATGAATATGATTAGGTTAAACCTTATGTAAGACGAATGTAATTTGTCCTAAAAAGAAATAGCTAACCTATGCTATTATAAAAACCTTAATCTAGAGGATTGCTAATAGCCTATCACCTTGCCAAACTCTAAACTAAATAGATGAAACATAAGGGATTTCTCAGGCTCTTTACAAGTAAGAAAGGCTATGAAGTCTTGCAATATTAGTAGGAGAATGTTTATATAACTTAAAATATGTACATACCTCCTAAAATTCTACCTAATTGGCAAACATACTTCAAGTTTTTCCATGTATTTTTGTTCTTTTGTAAATGGGCTGAACTTGGTCTGAGCAAACTTCAAAGCTTTTATGCTACCAGTGAAACAAGATTTTATATAAAAAAAAAGTTTATAAGTTATCCTCTATGAGAAACAACTAATATATGCTCACTATTTCTTAGAGCAAACAAGTTTCACAAAATGAAGGCTTAGAAAATCAAATTACAAGTCCTTAATTTTTCATTTTCAACCCATATCCAAGACATTGTATTCATGAACTAGAAAAACTACAAGCTATAAACCTATCACATAAACTAAAAATTTAGAAAGTGACTACTTAGAAGAAAAGAACAAAAAAGAGAATATATCTGTGTAGTAACAATTTCTTCCAAGTTCATTTCAAAACTAATATTGCAAACTAACAATAAAAGTCAATATAGGAAAAGGAATTTACCAATGAGGGTTAAGAAATCAATTGAGCAATATCTTCAGGAACATTTCCAAACATTTTTTGGAAAGGTAATGCAATTGCACTTCCAATGCCAATCATCTATCACACTTAGAATTCAATGCAGTAAGTTAATAATGTTTCCATTATTTTGTGCTTTTATTTTTCTAACTCCAAATCAGACTATAAACAACGGAACTACTCTTGCACTTGTGGCTCACTAAAAGATACTGATATAATGGCATTAGATTGTTAAGTTGATTTTCCAAACATATTTAAATGTGTTAGTCTAAAACCTAAATCTCATACTTTCCTTGAGTGCTATTTTCCAAATACCTTAACAATAATATCATTTTATGATATAGTTTAGGAAGATAATGTGGACTCTTTGTTCATTATCTCTTTAATTTTCTCCTACAAAAGTGGAACAAATAATGCATTAACTATGATTGAAATTACTTCATAAAAACTAATTAAGTAAATACACCTTTCAATAGCCTACATCCATTCACAATGCATAGGTCCTCGACATTTCACTTCCTCAACTAGATGAACAATCAAGTGAACTATTATAATGAAGAATGATGAAGAAAATAATATCTCTATATAGCAAAGTGTGAGTATAATTTTTTCTTGTAACTTGTCATGCTTAACTAGATTCAAAGATTTAGCACAAAGTTGTCTAAAGAATGAACAAAACTTAACTACAACTGCATTTACTTTATCCAGTAACAAAATAATGCAATGCAATTGGTAATAGTTGTTCCATTAATATGTGTGAGTTATGGCTTTTCAATCTAGAGAGCTTACGATGTCTTAGATTAATACATCTTGAAATATTACTTAAATATCCATTAGGAATTTCATATTCTTCTATCTATTGAGAAAAACATCCTTTTAACCATTTGTCATTGCAAAAAGTGTTAGAAGACATTTCCTATTGTCATTAGCCAACAAATCAAGCCTTATATTCATTGCTTATAGGTCTTTATGAGCATCGAAATGATCTTTTATATTCTTTTGATCATTGAGCAAAGTGTAAATTACATTGTCACACATATTTTTTTCAATGTGCGTAACACTAAGATTGTGACAAAACAAGTTAAATTTCTAATATAGAAATTGAAAAAATATACTCTTTTTCTTCCATTGTCAAGTTTCACTTTCATCTATTAATTTTCCCTTACATATTTTTCCTCTTTTTTTCATCTCAAGTGTCTTTCCAAATATGACCTCAATATTTTCTAATCATTCCAAAATTTCAAAACCAAACAATATTTTTGGTAGATTTCTTAACTCTATATTGCCATTGAATTGAAATTTATTGGACTTGAATCTATGACATGCATCTAACAAGCAAAAAAGGCATATAAAGCACCACTTCCTACTATAGGGAAGATATTAAAGCTTAAAGTCAAAGTTACGAATTAGATTAGCTAAGTCGATGTGAGTGTTCCACCCAAATAAATTGTTAAACCCAAGAAAATCACTAATTGTACATAGTAGAGTCGCACACCTTTTGAAACTTCTATTTACTAATGCATCAAATGTCTCCTTGCCTTGATCCTATAACTCGTAATTCTTCGATAAGAGGTTGGAGGTAGAAATTTAAATTATTTCCAAGCATTTTCTTTCCTAGAATGATCATAGAAAGAACAAATGATGTTTATTTCATACATATCTAAAGGGGCAAGTTGAAAGGGATTAAAATGACGGGCCATATACTGTAAATAGTATTTAGGTTCTCATAAGAAATTAAATTATCACTAGCTAGACCAAAGTGAATATTTCATGGGTTTGAAGCAAATTATGGGTGCAATAAGTTAAACATCTTCCATGGTTCGAAATCTCTAGGATGTTTCATTAAACTATCATCATTATTTTCCATGACATGCCACTTCATATGGTCGATAGTTTTTTATAACATGAATAATCTCTGTAAACATGGTTTAAGTGGAAAGTAATATAGTACTTTTGCAAGAAATTTCTCCCTCTTCTTTTTTTTTACTATTAGATGCATCCCTTCCATCTTCATTGCTATTTGCATCCCATTTAAAGGTATGATATCTCTTGCATGCATCTTTACTTGCATCTTCTCCTTAATAAAGTATACAATCATCTGGGCATGCATGTATCTTTGTGTAGTTAAGACTAAGCTTGTTGATGATTTTCTTAGTCTTATAGAAAGATTCAAGTATCCTTGCATGACTAAATGCATCATGCAATAACTTTACTGTCATGGACATTACTTTAGCACTAATCTTATACAAGCACTTTTTGTGTTAAAGTTTGACTAGAAAAGAAAGTTTTGAGTACTTGGTGCACCTTTCATATAATTCTTTATTTCCATCTCTAACTAACTCCTTAAATTGTCTAGTTTGTTCACTTGGACCTTCATTCAGATTCATGTCTTCATTATCAACAATTAGTTCTTATAGTGTGTTAAGTTCATACACTTGGTGTCTAAAGACTCCAAAAGCATCATGTATTATATATTGAATCAAATTCTTACAAGATTGTGATGTAGATGGTGCACTAGCTTGATACCCACTATTTAAAGAATTTACAATACTTTACTCACCATGCCAAATCCATTTTCTATACCCAAAAGGAAATTGCTTTAGTATTAAGCGTTCATGTACTCCATTTCTAGTTAACTAGTGTCTAAATTTACAATCAAGATAAAGGTATTTGATCCTCCTTTCTATAGATTGATTTGCTAATGTGAAATCTAAAAATTCCTCTGCACCTTTAGCATATTAAGGTGTATTTTGAGGTAGAGAAATCCATAATTTATCTAGTACCATGGCTAGAACCACTACCTATCGAACAATAAAAATCATATGTTACAAATTAATTAATAACAACACATTAAGCATTCCTACACTTGATAGCTACAAATTCATAGATCTTTAGAGAAGTAATATGATAAATAAACAACTAAGCAAATTAAGTTATTTTTTCAAAAAATAAAGGACTAAATTAAAACTTTAGAAAAAAATTAAAGAATCAAAATTGTATTTTAGCTTCTCTGTTATTTTTTCTATCAATGCTAGGTTAATTTAATAATGTATCAAAAGCCATTTAATCATTTTAGGAGCATAAAACCTCAAAACTGTATACACTTATAAAATTATGGCCAATGCCTTTCTCTTTCAACCTCAATTGTAATCATTTAAATATAGTTAAGATTTTAGTTTTGAATTATACTAATTTATTATAATCATGGTTGTTGAGTTTCAGCTTAAAGCCTCACGATTGTTTCAAAATTTTTACAAATATAAAACTTATTAATCTAAAAGGAGTAAGAATACCAGGAAGGATGTTAAATAATCATGCTTGCATTAGTTTGCTTCAGCCATAGAGTAAGGCTTCAATGCTCATGGAAGACACTCTTACCTTCCTATATGGGTTCCCAAATTACTAAGTTAAAGAGTTCCAGGTCTATTTTAGAGTGGTACTTTTGGTCAAGAGAGAAAAGCACAACAACACTAGGAAAAAAAACCAAAACCCATAAACCAAAAAAGTTTATAAATTATTAACTCATAAACTCGAGTTCCTTTATTTGTAATTTATAACCTCTAACTAATTTGCTAACTACAAGCCAAAATTCTTCACTAAACTTTAAATAAGAAGTTTGGTAACTAGGTTAATAATATCAATTAATTATATTGTTTAAGACCCCTTTATGAATAAAATAGAGTTTATATATATATTGAATTCAATTTTCTTAAGTTTTTAATCAATACTTAAATTTTACGGTTAGATACAGCATAACATAGTATCATTTCATAATAGGCAGTCATTGGACCATTTTTTTAATAAACTAGTGCTCTCACTTATATCCATGAGAGGGTTAGATAAAAGCCTCATTCCTTTTAACTTCTTATACACCTAGAATGCTCTAGAAAAGGAAAAGAGAATATGTATATATATAGTTTTAAAAAATATTATTTGGTGCTTAAAATCTGTATGTTGAAGAATATCATTTATACATAATTTTCTTTTTTGACTGATTGAATAAGCTTTAACATAATTCCATTCTTAACGTAAACAAAACAAAATCAATTAATTGAAAAATAACAAAATTCACATATGTGTGTGTTGTGATCTATTTTTAAAAGGTCCTTTACATTCAAATTCCTTGCAGCCTAAAGTCATGAATTCAGAAGTCAATAGACATACAAGTAAATGATAATAAAAATGTATCACATATATCAATAAACACAACTAGCATAATAAAATAGAATTTTATAATTAATAAGAATTTAGGAATGATAGAGAGACATTTTACCTTAAAATTGCAAACAAATAAAAAAGAGTCATTGAGAGAATATTTAAACTCTAGAAAGTGATTAATCCCAGAAAGAGTATAAAAAGCCTTTCAATAGTTGTTGGTTTTGTTGGCTATATTCCCCTAAGTAAAAAAACTCTGATATTTTCCATTATTCCAAAGATTTGGATTTTGGAGATATATTATCTACAAGTTCTCTAAAAAAATACGTTGTAATCTTATGACTTGTAGGAAACAAAGTTGTGTGTAGTCAATCAAATGGTTCTAAGGTCCTAAGAAGAGAAGTAAATTTGATAAAGCAGAGAAAAGTCAACCCAAAAGTCTCTAAATTCAACCAAAACTATGGTAGAGGCAATATGGCTTATGGTTGTGAAACTTCTTTACAACACCCTTACTTTTTTATAGGAAAATGCAGTGCTAATAAAATAATTGATGAAGTTAGATCTGTGGAAGCTACACAAAGTAGTGAACAAATGTATGTAAGGAAGCAGGCAAAAATTAGATTTAGGGCTTATAGGGGAATAGATGGCAATAATAATCTAATACATTCAAATTTTTGTCCTAGATTTACAAACTTTATGGAAATTCAAATTTAAGAGAGTATTAACTGAAAGTTAAAATTTTCCTCTATAAAAGGAAAAGGCTAAAACTAAGGGCCTGGGGTTGAAAAGGAAGAGACTTTCACCTTTTTTGGAGAAGTTTTTTTTAAATGAGGAAGATGGAGAACAATCAACTCTAGATAGTGTGATGGATAAAGTCTTAAATGCTAACTAGACATTCATGAGATTTGGTAATGATGCAATTGGAAAGAAAGTTAAAGTTCACTAGTTATCTAACAATTTTTAGTAAGCATCTTCAATCATAGAAATTTAAGTTTAGTACTTTCTTATTCTTTATCACTGTAATCATGAAATCAATAAAACCAAATGTAAAAATTGCACCTTAGGGATGGGGAGCATTAGCCAACATAGAAACTAGTTGATCATACATTAACTTAGATTTTTTATTTTAACTAAAAAGAAGAAAAGTCTCTTTTGAAAGAAAACATATGGTCAAGTAGCATATTTGTTTTTGTTCTATACGATAGATGGAAAGCAATCTTTTGCTTTTCTGATGATGCATTTTATATGGCCATTTTTCATTTACATGTGTTTCTTATTTTATAACATTTATAAAGATAAACTTAAAATAGAATGTACATATAGTAAAATCAACTAGTGTAAGATCAATAAATTGCATTTACAGCTATAATAATTTTTTTATCTCACACTCAATTCTTTAAGTTAAAGTTCAATGCATGGGTAAATTTTGGTTTAAGTAGAAGCGCATCTGAATTATTTTGTTTAGTAATTAGCAAAGTATGCTTACACAATAAAAGTAACAATAGCTGGGAAAGTCTATAGCTTTAGGCTAATTCTGCTAGAATTGTTGAAAACCTATAGTAACTGAGAGAATTGAATTGGTGAAGTAGGTATCACTTAAAAATCCACCAAATGAAAAGTGAATATAACTTAAAAAAATTGATTTCTCTTCTACTAATATCCAAGGCAACAAATAATAAGCTCATTTGTATAATTACACCTCCTAATAATAATAAGTTGAAAATGTAAAACCCCATAACTATTGCTCTTATAATCTTAAAAAATAAATCAATAGTAAAATTAAGATTGTGAGTATATATGCCAAACATAACCCAATACTTCTACTTTATAGTGTATGCTAACCACTTTTCTCTGACCAATTCAGGAATGCATAAATATTATCCACCACTAATTAAAGACAAGAAAAAAAATAGAGACAACTTAAAGGATACACATTATAACTAATTATATGAAAATTTATGTAAAAATTCAAGAAACATCTCTTTTCCTTAATTATAAAAAAGTATTAGTGCATTTCCCTAGTCACCAAACACTTTCTATCTATTAAAAAAGCAAGAGAAATGACTTGATTCATAGTTTTTTATTTATTTTAAAAAAGTGCCAAAGATTTATTCTACCATTTATTATAATATTCACTCTGACTATCATGCATTTGATTCTATTTTTAGGATAAACCATAGCATTAACTATTCTTTAAGCTAAAACATAACCCGTAAATTTCTTTATTGTAGCATATCTGTCATATTTGGAAGTTATTTTAAGATAAGTATTTGAAAAAGTTCATTAGAGCATTCAATGAAGAAACCTTAAAAATCTTGTAGTACTATTGTTAGTCTTGTCCCCCAACATGGTTCTTCAAATCCCTTGGTTTTACTCTACAGGGCTTATGAAGGGAAGAAAAGTAATTATTCAATAACGACACCAAGCATAAAGTACACAAAAATTGATGTTGAAATCCTTTTCTTGCTTTTGTTGGCAATTACTTTTCAATGCATATGTGTTTTTCTTTACTCACTATTTGAAGCACATCAACAAGCTACATTTGGAATTAATATATGATAAAAAGTTGTAACATTAAGTTACTTCCTAGGGGTTAATTAAATGAATAAAAATGAAAGTGATATAATGAATGAAAATAAGCATAGAAACAATATAGGATCCTAATTCATGTTCAAATACCAAAGCAACAATCAAAATATGTTGTTTCACATAATTAATGAAAAAGATACCTATAACTAGTAGTAATAATAAAACATAGTAGCTCAAATTATGGTAATAGTTAAATATGGAAGCAACTCTGCCTATGATTGGAGTAGTTGTAACCCTAATCAGATGGCAAGCTTGGAAATAAAAGGTAATGCAGTAAGATTCTAAACTTTTATTTTACTGGAAACCATATTTAAATTATGAGTAAAACAAACCTCATTGGAACTTTATCCCACTCAATTTATTATCTACTATGCATCAGAATGCTCAAATATGTAAGGAATAGTTGAAATAGTTGAAATAACATAAAGCTTTAAAATTGTAAGTAATGTCATCATATAGAGAACTTGCAACAAAGGATCCATGAGTCTTTATTATTTTCTTTGATGTAGCTATCTCTACCATAAGAATCTTGATGTGATCACTAGTAAAAGGAGGTGACTTATGCTTGCCTGTGCTAGAATAATGCACATTTCTCCAGAACTAAATTAGTTCTAGTATTTTTTCTTGCACCAAAAAATTTTCAACTGCTTGTATCTAAGAGATGATCATCAGAAGATGATGTTAGCATATATGTTTACCCTACATGACATTTAAATTTTAGAAATGATAACCATTAAGAATCAACCACAAACCATAGCTAACTTTCCATCTCTAAGACAAATGTTAAAGAAACACTAAACTAATAGCATATACAAGATCAATGGTTTGGAAATAACTAAATGCTACTCGTTGATCTTACTTAAACTAGAATTTATTTACTAGTTTAATAAAAAAAACCCATGTTTCTGCTTCTAGAATTGTTAAATGTATAGAACTCAAGTTAAAAAAAAAGCTATCATTAAAAAAAGAAGATACAATAATTATCCTATTATAATGAACCTAAAAGCATGAGATATAAACAACATACAAAAGGGAAAAAGAGTATTTTATTAATGAAAATGAATAAAATGAAAGTGATATAATGAATGAAAATAGACATAGAAAATACGTAGGATCCTAATTTATGTCCAAATACTAGAGAAAAAAATCAAAATGCATTGCTTCATATAATAAGTTAAAATGATACCTATAACTAGCAGTAATAATAAAATGTAGTAGCTTAAATCATTGAAATAATTAAAGATGGAAGCAACTTTACCTGTGATTGGAGTAGTTATGACCCTAATTAGATGGCAAACTTGGAAATCAAAGGTTGGAAGAGCAGAATAGTTCAAACCTTAAACTTGTAGCAAAAATTGCAAGAGCAGTGAAATCGAAAGTTGCAAGAGTGAATTGAAATAGAAATTTCACTAAATGTTAAAATGCATTAATAAAAAAAAGGAAACCTAAATCACTTATAAGACTTATGAGTTTGTGCACGAATCATGATGAGATAGTGAGAGTGAGTTTATTTGGGAGAGGAAAAACTTTTAACTTGTGAAATAAAAGAAAATTATGAGAAATACAATAAAAAATATAATATTATAAAAATATTCACGTCAAATAGGGGAGGGAAGGTTTTTATTTTAATGGTAGTTCAAAGTTGTAATTAACAACATTATAAATTATTGCTAAATGACAATAACAGCCTTACTAAAAAATAATGAGCGTGTGGTTAGTGGCATTTTTCTAAGAATCGTTGCAAGTAAAGTAATGCTAAATGCTACTTTTTCGAGAGTGCCTTGAAAATTTAAAGGCATTATTTGCATAGGGGACCATTGAAATATATAAATCATAAAAGCCTAAAATATATTTTTGAATAAAAGAATATCAATTTATGATAAAAAAAAAAGATGGGTAAAACTTGTCATGGCCTATGATTACTTGATTTTTTACCATCATAGCAAGGAAAATATAGTGGCAAATGCTTTTATTAAAAAATCAATAGGAAAATCACTTAAAGTGCCATCAAGAGACAAATATGTAGTATTAGCTTATGTGGTAATACAATTAATTCTTATGAAAAGTTTCAAGAGTGCACAAAAAGATGATTTAGGTTATACCACCTTAGTGAAAAAAGTAATTGAAGAATCTTGGAACAATTGTTAATGAAAAAGGTGTAGTGCATTATTGAGAGAGGATATAGGTCCTATTAAGTACAAGGAATGAACTACTATATTAAGCTTATATTTTCTCATTTCTAAAGGATGTTTTTCTAGTGGAAAAGGATAAATAAGGATGTATATTGGACTTTATGATTAAATTTCTCACATACTAATAGGTTAAGGCTAAGCACCAACATTTAGCTAGGATGTAACAACCATTTCCAATCCCTGAATAAAAGTGGGGAGTATCACCATGGATTTCCTAATTGAACTGCCTAAAACTCAAAAGGAGTATGATTCTATATAGGTCATTATTGATAAGTCGACAAAGTCAACATATTTTCTATCAATCAAAACCATGTTCATAACAACATAATATGTGCAATGCATCTTAATAAGATTATTCCTTTGCATAATGTCCTAATTACAATTGTTTCAAATCGAGGTACCCAATTTACATTCCATTTCTAGGAATCATTTCAATAAGTATTAGGAACTTAATTGTGATTTAGTTTGACCTTTTACCCATAAATATATAGGCAATCTAAGTGAACTACCTAAATTTTGGAGAAAATGTTTGGAGCCTACACTCTAAACTTTGAAGGAATTTAGGAGAAATACCTATCTTTAATTGAATTTACTTATAATAATAGCTACCAATCTAAAATTCAAATGGCTTTATATGAAGCTTATTATGGCAAGAAATGTCATTCCATAATTGGGTGATTTTAACCAAGAGAAGCAAAACTTCTAAGGCCGGATTTGATAACTAATGCATTGGAGAAATCAAAATCATTAGAAATCAAGATAGGTAAAAGCTGTGTGTAAAAAATAAAGAAAAGATCTGGAGTTCTAAGAATAAGATATAGTATTCTTAAAAATTTCACCTATGAAAGATGTAACACAGTTTAGGAAAAAGGGTAAACTGGCACCTTGTTTTATTGGGCTATTTTGAATCCTTAAGTGAGGAGGGGTGGTAACTTATTAATTGAAGTTTCTAGATAGCTTATAAGTTATTTATGGCATATTTCATGTGTCCATGCTTTAGAGATACTTACTAAATGAGTCCCACGTAATTCAAGATGAACCATTTACATTGGATTCTAAGCTAACTTATAAGGAATAACCAATTAAAATTTTAAATTGAAAAGTGTAGAAGCTCAGGTCCAAAGAAGTCCATCTATAAAGGTTTGCTAAGAATGACATAGAGTGGAAAAAGCCACTTAGAAATATGAATTAAACATATAGGAGAAATACTTGCAGTTGTTTGATAAATAATAAGTTTAACCCTAGTATGCTATCATAATATTTAAGGATAATACAGTCCATAAGAATTCAATGATGAATTCATTTAAAGAGGGTAGTACTATTATGCACTCTATGAAAATTAGAATTTTACATTTTTTTTATGATGAGAATAATATAATTAATATTTTAAGTAAATTTAAATTTAGTAATTTAGCAAAATTTGAGAAAAATGAATTATATAAAAATATATAGGGAAAGGAAATAAAAGATTAAAGGGCCACAGTTATTATAAGTGAGTAGGTGAGATGGAGGAGATTTAAAGAATGTTTCCAAAAATATCATTGCCACTATTCACCATCTTAAAGACTAAAATCATCATTTCTCCTTATTCAACATATATACTATCCACTCATCCAAATTTTCTCCACTCTTTTTGTACCAATATCCTTATCTTCTTCCTATTTTTTGAAATTAAACAAGAAAAATATGAAACTAGCTTACAATTTTCACTTAATAAAGGCAAAAGCCTTTCCTTTTAAAGATCTCTTTCTCATCTTTTTTTTTACTTTGAAATGATTTAAGGGTGTCTGGGTTTATAAAGGGGAAAATGGAACCTTAACCTAATAAACCTTTGATTCTTGTATGATTAGGGCTAAAAGAAGTTGAATATACCCCTTAACATTTTCCTTTATATTAGGTAAGTAAATATCTTTAACTAAATCTTAAAGATTTGAAGAGTATGATGGAATGGTTTTAAGTGTTAGGTTTTTCTATACTTTATATGAGATTTGGATGATTTTGCACTAAATTGATGATGTTAAAATCAAATAAATGATAGGAATGCCTCTTTAATACATTTATGATGAATTAGTGATTGGTAGCATTATTAATGTCCTAATGGCACATTTATGTCAACGTGAATAGTATTTTATGTTAGGTAGCTTTCGAATTCTGAGAGAATAATTGATCGTTCTGCACAAGCAATCAATTATTGTTCTCAAAATCTAGATAATGGAATTCTAATAGTAGATGGTTGACTATTTAAAGAGAAATAATTGACGATTGACCTACCAAAAAGACCCCAAGCTGGGAGTGAACAATTGATTATTGTTCCTATATCCTTTATGCTTACTTTTATGATTCTCCATATCAAGTAAGTGACTTGGAATATGTTTGTATGATGATTTTATGCTCTTTAACAAATTAAATGAATTATGTAATCATGCAAATAAGCATAAAAGAATTTGAAATACAATGCATGGTGCTTAATTGAAATTATTGACATTGTTAAATGAAAATTGTGACTCGTTAATTGATATAGGAAAGAGGAATATGATATCTTTGAATATTGAATTTAGTAATTACTTATGTAGATATAAGATTAACCTTAAAGGAATAAGGATAATCTAGGGGACATAAGTAGATTTATCTTCCTTTTCTTTTATTTTCTTTCTTAATTGCTTAAGTAAGATTGATGCTATAAATACTTTGTTTAAAAGGTGGATTTATATAAAGATTGAAGTATATATTGCATGTTATTACTTGATGAGATATAGTTGTCATTTACTTTACTCTTTTTTCTAGGATATTTTCTTTTTAAGCCACATACTTACTTTTTTGTGTTCCATCTTATCGATATGTAGGTTGAATCGTTTTCACTACCACTATAAAATTGAGATTAGGAGATCTTTTAGTTAGGATTCATAGCACTTAATTTTTTTTAGATATTCTTTTAGGTTAATTCCTACTTACTCTAAAGGAAAAGGGTTAATGATTTATTCATTTAGAGGTAATTAAGACAACTTATGCTTTAATAGCAATAAGTTATGATCGTTCTCAACTTTTTTGTTAAACAAAATACATGAATGAAAAATCATCTTCTTCTTCTCAAAGTATATCTTTCTTTATTTAATTCCTTATAACCTATGATACCATTAGGAAATACAAGATACACTAATGGAAACTAGATAAGAGATTCCATATCGGTTATAGTTGAGGTTAGGTTGTGATACATGGTTGCCTTATTAATTAACAATGGCACCTTAATCGTGCCTTCCTCAATAATATCAATCATAACCTTACACTATTCCTCTAGTAGTGCAAGAGTATGGAACATTTAGTGTGGAAAAATCATGCCCATCACCACTTGCTTAATATGAGGTCTTGTAACCATAAGTAGATTTCTATGTTCACCTTACAACAAAAAATAAACCAATTGATTAGTATCAATATAAAACTATAAACATTAGTGAAGAGTGCCTAGTAGCAAGCAATAAGGTGACAAGAATTTACCTTTGGTAATTGGGTCGAGAGGTCAAGGCCAATAGTGTTGAGATGCCTTATTAAAAAGTTGGGGTCACTATTTGCACCTCTTCTTCCTTCCATGAGGTAGCAGCTAATGTCCTTCCTTCTCACCTAACCATGGCCCTTATTTCCTCCATAATATTTTTATTCATTTTTTTGGAACATTAACTTCTTAATATCTTTATTAGATAATCCTCTAATCAAGAACTTTTTGAAGTTCCCCCAAAGTAGGCTTTAAAGCCCATTAATCCTCTAACACCCTTAATACGTTTAGGATACTCTTGAGTTTCTATGGTAGCAATTATAATGTTTATCCTCCATTCTAGTTAAAACTCTCCCTAGGTGTGTTATAATAGGAACTCAACTTGGCATAATGTAATTAAATATGATTAGTCATATGCTAATAATTGAACAACAAATTTCATATGTAACAAATAAAATAATAATATCACTTACTATTCACTTAGCAACTTATTGACTCTTTTCTATCATGAATTCATCCTTATTATTGACTTTACTTCTCACCTATGACTTATATTGTTGTATAAGAGAGATAAAGGTAAATGCTTGATCACCAAGTTAATTATCAATCTCCTCATGACTTAAGTCCTTTCTTTGATGAGTTTTTCCTTGAGCTTCTTATATCCACCCCAAGATAAGCTGTTCTTGTATAAGTTTCTAGCTTGGTTTGCTTTATTCTTTGCACTTTGCCTCTATTGAAGAGAAAAAAATAAAACAAGCAATGAGAAGATATTCTTTATTTTCAATAGTGCAAGAAAGACAATAGTACTGAGATAGCCATATTTATTTGAAACTCCCTTGATTGGCATATCTCTGTAAATTTTTCTTATGTTTAGGGATCAATCCAGTAATATTTTTTAATGGGATTTTCACCTCCCTTCCTTTTAACAAAGATATAATCCTTTACTAAATTATACTTAAAATCCTTCCACCTGTTACCACTTACCATTAAGATGTGTTTTTTTATACTTCTTAAGCATACTAAAGATAGCTTACAACATAACATTCACATAAATGACAAATATGATTAGTAATCTAAAAAAATTGTTATGCAAATATAAAAAATAAAATAAAGATGAGTATTAAGGTTCCTTGTCATGCTTAGTGCCATTTCTTATCAATGTCACAAGCAATGAATGTAGCCTTTCAATTTTGTTACACCAAGTTACATGCTTGACCTTTGTTATTGAATTCTACTCTTAGCTTCTCTTCGTTAATGTATTTGTGAATCATGTCCATTGCAATTGTAAGGCCCCTAGTTTTCTTCCTTTTATGACCACTTTTATTGGATCCAACAAAATTCAAGCCATTTTTGTACAAAAGTCATAATAAAAGCAATACAAATGTTTAACTTATATGTTAAGCAACATTTAATAAGTTTCCAAACACATACATATAAAAAATTAAATGATAGAAAATGATTGCAAATTATTGCATCATATTTAATTTAACCATAAATCAAAACTTTATTTATAATAAATTGACATTTTCAACAAATTATGTTAAAGAAACAAAGCCATACCAATGTAGTAGGTTGCTACAAAAATGTAGCATCCAAGTAAAAATGACATTTTTAAAAATATGAGCATAAAATAGGATATATATTTGAGTACACAATTCAAAATAGCATCAAAGCAATAGAGTCATACTAATGTAAAAAATTACTTAAAAAATATAGCATCTAAGCAAAAATGACATTATAAAAAAATATGAGCATAAAATGAGATATGTATTTGGGTATATCGGCTCTCTTTATTGAACAATGCTTTTAAACAATGTTTACAATGATTAAAAAGTAATTTGAAAGCACACAAAATTTTTTTCAACAATATACAACAATATTATCTATCTAACCTTGAATACCACAATTAAAATACAAAATACTCACAAAGAATAAGAAAATTAAGGAAAATATCTTAGATAGATGGAGTAAATGCTTAAAGATGATTGAAGGTTGATGCTACACAATGCTGAACAAACACCAAAGAAAATCGAGTGGATAGCATGCATGAATGTAGAGCAAATTACCACATGAATGACATTAGTCTACAATTATAAAAAATAAAGATGAGGATATACTAGTAATAGAACTTTTGATATCAGATATTAATAATTAGCTAACATCTATATATTCTTTTCTTGTCAATTATAACTAAATTGATGTCTAATATTTTATGCATAATTATAAAAATGTCATTTAAAACAAACATTCAACGTCAGCTATACTATAGAAACTAACATTTAATGTTTAACTCCTATTCAAATCTAATTATTCACTTTCACTTTTAACATTGGTTTTTAAATAACCAATGTAGAAAGTTATGAGTACGGACGAACCCATATTCTAAGTTAATTCTTAAACTTCCATTAGATGTCAGTTCACCATAACTGACATAGAAAATATATTATTGTATTACAAGATTGGTTATTAATTATAACCTATGTGAAAAGTTGGTTACATTTTTGAAAAAAGTCATCATGCTATTATATATATTAATTTTTTATTTTAATCGATATCAATGTGGTGATGTTCTATTGTAAATTTGTAATAATATTTATTTGTATCATGAGTTGACTAAATAAAAATGATATATATTTATAAATATTATATTATATTATAATATATAATATTCTATTAAATAAAAAATTCTATAAAATTATTATAAAATAATGTATAATTTAATAAAAATATTATTTCATTTTTAATAAATCTTTAAAATTTATCACTTTCCTTCTATCTAAGAACTTTATGACAAGGTTTATGATTATATATAAGGGGATCAATAAAGTTAGGTGTATCAATGAAAATTTTGAAAAATTGCAACTAAGTTATTTTTTGTATTTATTTGTGATTATAATTTAATATTATATTTTAAGATAAATTATCATTTATACTATTATAAATTGAATAATAATATTGCAACACTATTTTTAATCACTGATATTTCTTATTTATTTTATACTATTAAGTTGTTCAAAATTGCTCTTATAATTTTTTCTAAGTTATTAAATTGTTATAACAATACTTAATTATTATAATTGATTTCAACTTAATGAGTCAAACCATTTGTGAGTTTAATTTGATTTGAGCTTCTAACAAAAACATTTAGTTGAATTAAGCTAGAATCAAGTTAGGATTTAGAAAAAATTATAATGAGGTGGACCTTAACTCATGTAATCTTGGTTCATTGCTAAACCTACTTTTGTCCTAACAAAATTTGCATTCATTGCTATTTTTATTAAAAATTACTATGGTATCCATGCCATACATAAGCCAAAAAAAAAAAAAAGGTGACACGCATTATAATTTAAAATCAAAATAACTATTAAGTTAAAAATATTAATATAGTATATTATAACAATAATATTTTATATTATAAAGTCAATCAAAATATATTTTTTTGTAATATATAAAAATGAATTTGCAATTATAAATTGTTTAACAATTTAAGTGAGATAAAATAAAAATTATTGAATATGGTATAATGACATTCACTTGTCTCAAGAATAATAAAAATAGTTAGACCCTTACTAAATAATGTAATTTTATAAATAGCTTTGTATAAATTTAAATTAATAAATTTAGTTTGTTGATATAATAACAATATAAATGACTCATATAATTTTATAATATACTTTTATTTTTATTATGTAAAGGCTTCTTTTTGTTTTGAGTTATGAAAAATATTTTATTTGAATATGTTCAAGGTTACAAAAGATAGTTAATATATTAAACAAAATTCTTAAATAACTATAGTGCCACGGTAATCTTAAACTTTAGTGATTGATTCAGAGTTAAGTATGGGATTAGTCTAGTATATAAATATCTAATAAAAATAATTTTTGGTTGTAGCCTTGCTAAGAGGAAATTAAATTATTTTTTTTGAACTTCTTTATTATTTATGGAAAGTTAAAATTTGAAACGAATGCACATATTATATTGAAAATGAAATTATAAATAAAATATTTGTTATTATGTGACAAAGATGTAATAATATTATAAATAGAATATTATATTTCAATATCTAAAGGAGAAGAAATTGATATGAAACTAGAAGGAGGGAGATTAGAAGAGAATGAGAATGAGACTTTTGGAGTGAAAATTTAATGGTTTGTTTAGATGGATGGAAGTAGAGGGGAGAAGAGGAAATGGAAGGTTTGGGAGTTTTGCATTAAAAGAGTAAGGAAATGAGAATTTATGATTAACCTTCCAAAATATTTCATTCTTCAATATTTTGTATTCCCTCAAATTAGTAGATTTTCCAAAATTATTTCCTTAATTTTAATCATTTTTTATTTAATTTATATTTATTTTACATTATCAATATTTCATTATTATTTATATTTAAATAAAGATATTTTATTTTTATTTTTTATTATTATAAAAATGTCATTTAATATCAATTTTTTAATACATGCCATTTTAGTTCTTAATTGACGTATATACTAGTGTTGTTGTATGTCTAGTATATTTAACATCAGTTCTTGAACTAATGTTGAATAACTACAACAATATCGATTTTTTTACCAAAAAAAATGACAAGTTTAGTTCTCAAATATTGTTGAATAATTAAAATATGATGTTAATTTTTTAGTTTAGTAACTAACGTTATTGTTTATATTAGACGTCGGTCTATAAGCCATTGTTGAAAATTGATTTTTTTTCATATCTTAAATTTAAAATAAGATGTTGGTTTATTTTAAATAACAAATGTGTAATGTATTATAAGATGATAGTTTTATAAAACAACCAAAATTATTTATTAATTTTTTTATCCTTTAAAGTTCTCCTAAAATAATATCTAAACCTAATTATAAAATTTAACAACTCATATTATTATAAAAATAGTAATAGTTGTATTCAAGTCTTATATCATTGTCTCTATGGTAAAAAATATATCTTAAATACAATAAAATCTAATGATAACAATTTCATACATTTATCTAAGTACAAATAGTAAAAGACATATAATATATAAATGTTGCAAAAAATTGAAAATAATACCTCTAAATGCTGAGAAGGAACTTATATTATGTTCCAATGACATGACCATTGACATAAATCCTTATGAATCCAATTGTTGCAAAAGAAGGGTATAAAGACATCGTAATTGATATTGTTAGTAAAACATTAATGTAATATGCTTCTATTGAAGAGAAAACTATTACTTGACTTATACCATTAAACTTTGGTGGTAATGTATGATGTTTGAATAATATTTTTGTTATCTTGACCTTTTGTATAGAAATATTTATTGGTTTGCTTTTGTAAGTAAGAAATCCACCATCTTTTTTTTAAAAAACCTCCATCTTCTAAAGTGATAAATAATGAAATAAAAAAAACAAGATCCAAACAAATTAATACAATACACAACAAATAGACATTTTTAATTAAATTTAAAGGAAAAAATGAAATGTTCAAATGGATCTTAAGATTAAGAAGAAGACACCAACAAATAGACCTTTTGGAACCTTCATTATATATCATCCACATCAATTATTAATAAATATCCAACATGGTTTATTAATTTTTTTCAAAAAAGTATACTCTTATTACTGCACCAAAAATAGAAACCAAACTAATTATATAAACAATAGGATAAACACACTTGCTTATGAAAAGAGCACTAGTTTCTAAATAACATTAAATCATAAAACAAGATATATAAACAAATTTCATAATGCATACAAGACAATATATGCATTTATAAGTAATTGCACTAAGTCTTATAAGCATAATTATATTTACATTTTCATTTACAATTGAACTAAATAAGTGATACATTTGGTAATGCCTCCACATGTTAATGCTTGTCTTTTTCCCAATACATATGCAGCCTTTTGCTCTTACAAGGCTACTAAATTTTCTATATTGTAAGGTTTTTCTATCTTTTTTTAGAAGCACCATATGGTTATACATAAAACTTGATAAAAAGATAAAATTATATATTTTTTTATAAGTGTCTACCTAATGAAAATTCAAATAAATTATTTTATCCAACTTTTCATTACTCTTTATGTGCATGACCATGTTTTGCATATATTTCATCATGAAATAACTACACTCGATGTCACCTATTTGTTTGGGGCATTGTAATGAACTAATTCAAAATAGTGTCAATTTTATGTAATGATGATCAATCACTATATTAGGTACCTAAACATGTATATCATTCGCATCCATTTAACATTGATAGACTTGTTAGAACTTTTCATCATGTATTATATGTTCATTATGTTTGTGAGCATGTGCTTGTAACCTTTGCATGGTTCATGCCTTAGTGGGTCAAGTTAATAGATCATCTTTTCCTTTGGATTGGTACTACTTAACATTTGGTGGTGCCTAGAATATTATCAATATTAAAGTAAAATAACAAAAAAGAGAACACAACCAAAGTTAAATTAAGGCCTATCTTTGCACCCACATACCCTTTGTAGTATGGTACCATATAATATTATTGCTTTTTGTTCATTGTCATTGTATTGTTTATGTATTTATACTAAAATTCTAATGTTGCCTTATCTTGTGAGTCCTATTTAGATCTAGGAAACTAAAGCAGGAATCCAATTTCCTCTCTTCAACCACACAGTGTAAGTGTTTATAATTTTCAGAATACATGAGCATTATAATTCATGCTATTTAATATGTGTAGAAAATTAGGGAAGACTTGAAGTGTAAAGATGAACACACCTAATTCAAGTCATCATAATGAAAACATTTGACTCTTCCCCATTTAAAAGATGCAAAATGAAATTCTTGAATAGGAGAATGGCATTATTATGTCCTATAACATCCAATCTCATAGACAATAAAATGCGATCACTTTTTGACATCTCCTATGCAACGAATGGGAGCTCCTCCAAGCATTACCTCTATTTTTTGCTAAAGTCTTTGATTCTTTAGACTTACTATCCTTATCCTTCCCTAACGACCTTTTGCCTTTTTTTCCAGCGGAAGTACCTAAAAATAAATTGCAATATATATATATATATATATATATATATATATATATATATATATATATATATATATATATATATATATATATATATATATATATAAGAATTAAACATACTTGGTAGTATTTTATGTGATTACAAATAATAAACTTAAAGAAATGAAAAAACCTCACTTTTATAGAGAATGAAATTAAGGTCTTTGACTAAACCAGATAGGCACCAACTATTTAGACCACCATAATCGCCTTCTTTGTTGATGATGGCATTATAGTTGTGGCATCCTTAATAACACATACCATAACCTTATATTAGTCCTTTAGTAATGCAATGATATAAATCATATAGTTAAGGAAAACCATACGATTCACTATTTACTTAACAAAAGGTCCTACAATCAAAAGTACACATTTATGCTTGCACTGTAATAACAAATAAACAAGTTAATCAATATAAATATAATCCCATAACATAATTGGAGAGTACTTAGCAACAAGTAATATGGTAACAAGAATTTACTAGTAATTAGGCAAAAAAGTTAAGGTTAACAAGGTAGTAACTGCCTTATTATTAAAGATGCAAAAATAGCTTGTGGCTTGTAGGCATTATAGGTATAAGGTGGGTATAAGAGGCATAAGGTGAAAAATTTAAAGCCGTAAAAATTATGAGCTTAAACAAGTTAGCTTATAAGTAAGCCATTATATATATATATATATATATATATATATATATATATATATATATATATAATATTTTTAATTATAATTAGAGTGATATAATACATTAAATGTTCAATAACTTAGCCTAATGCAATTTGTAAACTATGAATTATACAAGCTAACCCATAGGTTACTACTTTTATATATAAAATATACCTTTTTAATTATAATAGGATTAACTTAATACCTCAAAGGCCTAATAACTTAATTCAATGTAACTTATTAATTGTAAATAATGCAGGCATGCTAATAGATTTATGTGAGCAAGGTCAATCGGCCTAGGGCTGTAAAACGGACGGACCGGACCGGATACGGACCGGTCCGTTTTAGTCCGGTCCATTTAGGTCCGGTCCGTTTTACCCGTTAAAAAAATGGACTAAATGTAAAAAGTCCGTATCCGGTCCGTATCCTTAAGGATACGGACCGGTCCGCGGATTTTAACTGTAAGTCCGCGGACCGGTCCGTATCCGCCCGGTCCGTGCGGATTTTAGTCCGTCCGGACTAGTCCGTATTACCCGTAAAAAAAACGGACCAAATTTTAGGTGGTCCAAGTCCATAAAAACCCGTAAAATCCGCGGACCGGTCCGCGGACTTCGGTCCGTTTTACACCCCTAAATCGGCCTACTATTTTTAGCCCCTAAAAAATACAAGCCTATTTAGGCCCACTCATCCTAGTTTACATCCCTACATATTATAGTATAGAGGTCACCATCCATACCTCCTCATTTTCCCTAAAATAGCTAGCATCTTGACTTATCACTAAAGGAAATCTAGCATATGTTGTAGAACCTCATCCTTCAATTCATTCCTTAGCTCTACCATTTCTTTATTAGATATTCCTTTGTTGCAAGGATGTTTTGAAGCTCCTCCAAAGTGTTTCTTAATTCCAATTGTTCTTTTGACATGCCTCATATGCCTAGGATGCTCCTGAGTTCCTAGATAATAGTTAATATGTCTATCTTTTTTCCCAATTAAAACTCTTCCTAGGTGTTTTATTGCATAAACTTATCCTAACACATGGCTAATCATGTACTGCTACATGAATAACATATTTCGCATTTGACATATAAAATAATATCACTTATTATTCACTAGGCAAACTACCAATTCTTCTTTATCATGAATTCATCCTTATTGTTAACTTTATCTTTAATTGAGATCTTATGTTAATTTATGAGGGTGATAAAAGTAGATGTTTAATCACCATATTGAGTAATAACCTCCTCAACAGTTTGAACCTTTTCCTTGATAATGTCATCCTTAAGCTTTCTAGTTCCTCCCTGAGATAACCTATATTTGTACATATTTTTAAGTTAGTTCACCTTATTTCATACACTTATAGTCTATTGGCTAAAAAAATAAAATGAGTAACAAGAAAATGTTATTCACTTTTAATAGTGGAAAAAAGAAAACAATATTGAGATATCTTAAATTACCTTAGGAACTTCGCCAAATAACATATCTTGACGAAGTCATCCTATGTTTGCTAGTCAATCTAGTGATATTTTTCAAAGGAGTCCCACCTTTGTCCTTAAAAGGCTAACATATTGCTTCCTCGATATATGCTCATAATCCTTCTATATCTAGCTTGCCAATAGAAATACATGGTTTTGTAATTCTGATGAATATTTAAGGTAGTCTACATACAAGCTATAAATGAATGACAAATATGATTAGTAATTTAGGATTTCTTATTATGTATATGTAAAAATTAAAATGGATATAAGTATTAAGATTCCTTACTAATATATTGTCCTAAATAGCATCTTTGATGTTTAATTCCACTTGATGCCATTCTTTAACAATAATGGACATTTTGGTGTATACTAAGGAATTGTGGGAGCTAGTGAAATTAGTTTTACCAAGCTTACATGCAACTCTATTGTTATTGAAGTCTACTTTTAGTTTCTCCTTTAGCATTCTTAAGGATCACGTCTTTATTAATTATAGGGTCTTTAGTACCCTTTCTTTTCTAACCACTTTTACTAAAACTAGTTGAATCTATGTTACTTTTGTTTAAAAGGTTTTAACAAAATCAATAAAAAATTTTAACTTATATCTCTAATAACATTTAATAAGCAATTAAGCACATATATGTGAGAACTTAAATAATAAGAAATAATTACATATCATCTTATCACATTCAGTTTGATCCTTGGATAAAAAATTACTCATAATAAATTGACACTTTCAAAAATAGCTCTAAGCAATGAGAACTAATGTAGAAAATTACTCCAAAAAATGTACCATCCAAGTAAAAATGACATTTTAACAAATATAAGCACAAAATAGGATATATATTCGATTATATCAACTCTCTATATTAAATAATGCTTTTAAAATATGTAACCAATGATTAAAGAATAATTTTAAAGCATAAAAATGAAAGCTTTCTAATAATAAATGATAATGCTATGTATTTAACCCCTTGAAGACCATAATTAAAATATAAAATACTCACATAGCATAAAAGACCTAGGGAAAATACATCACATAAATAGAAACAAATGGTTAAAGATTGATGTTATACAAACATCAAAGAAAAATGAGTGGAGAGCACAAAAAAATGAAGATCAAATCACCATATAATAGAAGTTTGTCTATGATTTTGTTTACAAACCTAAGAAACAAAGATAATGTATACATTGGTGGCAATACTTTAAATGTCATTTATTTGACATCTAATATTTTATGCATAATTACAAAATGCCTCCTAGAACAAACTTTCAATGTTGGTTATATATAAAACCTAATATCTATTCTTCAAAATTAATAATTCACCTTAATTTCCCACGTTGGTTGTTTAAAAACGCAACATCAAAATTTTTTTTCTTCTTATCCTATTTATCAACTCTTCACCTCCTAGTGGATAATTTTTCTTTATAATGTTGACTTTTTATTTGATCCAACGTAATAAGTTGTACTTATTTTCAAAAATATTACCGTACTACTATATACAATGGTTTTTACATTAACTGACACCGATGTGACGATGTTAAGGACTAATTTTATAGTAGTGTTTGAAAGGTACCTATAGTATGAAAAGTAGATATTATGATTACTGAAAATTTTCATTCAAAAAATAAAATTCCTAATATTTATATCAATGATAATTAGACCTAATAATTATGATTCTTATTTATTTTTTATACACATTCATCCTTATTTTGATCAATCCATATTAATTTTAGGATAAATATGAGTTGGATAGTCATTGATCTTATCAAATAAGAATCATATTAAGTTAGCCTAAGGTAATATTTTTTAAAAATCTCTTAAAAAAATTAGAATATTATTATATATTGGTTTTTCATATCATTTTTAAAGAGATTTTTTAAGAGAAAGGAATTTTTTTATAGAAAAATTAGAGAGACATTTTAAAAAAAGCTTTTTAGTTGTAAAAAAATATTAATAAATTTATTTTTAAGGGGGTAAAATTATAAAATTGCATATAATTTGTTATATATTTTAGTTTAGCTCTCCATTTTTCTTCTTTATATAATTTTGAACATTCAAATAAGAGAAAAAAAGTAATAACTTAAGCCCCCTCCCTTACTATTTTCCTCTCTTCCTTTTCTCTTTATTCTCTCCTATTATTATTTATTCTTTTTACTTCCTAATACCCAAATATACTATAAGAGTGAGTTGTTGATATTTCTTCCACAACAATTTAAAACAAGAAAGAAAAGGAATAAAAATAGATTCAAAGTTTCTTATAAAAAACTTTAACATAAAAGAAAAATCAAAATTACACATCATTCATCACACATGTACAAGCAAAAGATGCACTTTCATTTATGGCTATGTCTACTATGACTTGGTGGAAATCAAAGCAAAATCTACCCTTGTTGTGAGTTTTATAAATAAAGTTACAAGTTCTTATAAAAAAGTTACAAGTTTTATATGAATAGTTGCACATGACATTTTTCATATGACATAAGTTAGGAAAATTTTGTGATGCATTACTGACACAATGGTCCACTAATGCACAATCAAATTAGATTGTTGATTTGTTATCGTATAAATGTGAGATTTGACTTCAAAATAAAAAAGTAAAGCTAATATGTAGTAAGATTTGATGATGCACTGATATACCATTATATTAGTAATGTACCATCGTCTCTCCATAAGTTATAGATGGTAGTACTATTCATATAAAATTAGCAACTTTTTTTATAAAATCTCACAATTTTATTCATAAATCTCACTATTTAGTGTAAATTTACATTGATTTCCACCAAGGCACAATAATCTTGCCTTTCATTTATCCTTCACTTATAGTATTTAAGACATGTCACAACTATTATAATATAAAATAAATAAATTAAATTAATATTTAATTTAATTTAGAGATTTTAATCAAAGTCATGTACAGATAGTATATACTAGTCCTACTATTTAGTAATTAGTTAATTTAATTAGATGTTAATTAATAATTGATTACATTAATAAATTTAGCCAACTAATAATATTAGTTATTTAAATAAAAATATTTAATAAAATTAGTTATTTACATGTAAAATAACATATAAGAATATAAGTATATTTTATAATTTATTTGAGTATATACACATGTGTATGTATATGTGTATTATATATGTATTTAAATTAATGTTATTAATTTTTACTTAAAATAGGAAAAGAATATAAATTTATTAAATAATTATATGACAAAATTTTAACATATTATAACAATTATTTTATTAAAATATTAATTTTATTATATAAAATTAAATAATAAAAATTGAATGATTATTTATTATTTACAATGAATTGTTTTATTTTAGTATATATTAGATTAGTACAAGCATAATTAAAAGTATATAATAGAATAATGATTAAGTACAATGTATTATATATTAATAAGCATGCATTCAATTCTTCTCCCTAACACTTTTAATAAAATAATGAGAGGAAATGATTATTATTATTATTATTATTTTAATTTGAGAATTTTTTTGTACTTTTTATATATATTTAATAAATTAATTATTCAAAATATTAGAATATTCAACTTTTTTAACTTAATTAATTATCACGCGTTGATATTTAAGGACTTGCAAACCCTCCATAGGAGTTAAGTGGATGGCTTTCTAGCCGATTCATAAGCCATCAACAGCTCTGAATATTTCTTATGCCAGTTGCTTATTGAAATTTTGCCACATGGCTCGTTGTATGTTATACAACCCCTTATAGTGTCTTAAGTATGTAATACCGAGTTTCCCAAGATATAATATTTTTAACTACAAATATTATGGTTTTTTTTTAAATCCTTTTCAATTAGTTTTACGTAGAAGATGCCACACAAAAAATTAAGAGCGCCATACATGTACCTCTCTTAGATTTAATCGAAATTATACAAAATTTTCCTCTAATTTCGAAAAATAAACAAACCTCTTTTATATTTTACAAAAGAGCTAATATTAAATCTATTTTATAATTTTCTTTAAAATAACACTAATTTTAACTATTAAATTATAATCAAAGATTAAAAAATTTACTTTACAAATAAATGACCATTGTTTTATTTTCTGCATTTATTTTACTGCACACTACTCTAAATTTTGAAATTTTATTTTCATATTAAGAGGGCGCTTGAAAAAAATAGATTTTTCATTAACTTTTACCTAATTTGAGTCATTTTATCTGATTGACTTAATAAAATAATTATTTATAAATGTCTAGTTGATTATAATTGACTCAATTATTTAATTTGAAGATATTAGGAGTCTCAAATTTTCAAATGGCTAACTCACCTAAAATCAACAAATGTCTTTACCAAAATTTTTTATTTTACATATTTATTTTCTCTTATGGTTATTAATTTTATTATCTGAAGTGTATGATGATTCTAGACCTTCGAAATTGTAATCGAAGGAAGGATTTACCTTTAAAATTATCGCTGAAAGAAGGCTTTAATTTTCAAATTTTAAAACATACAATTTAACAATTTATTTAATACGATTATTTTATACTATCAATTTTTTTAAAATTATTTAATGTGATCTATTTTTTTAGTGCTTTTATATTATGCTACTTATTAGTATTTTATATTCAAAGTTTAGAAAATGTAATATTGAACTCAGTTCTATTTCTATTATTATTTCATTTTCTTCAAATTTGACATTTTTAATATCTTTGATACACTAGTTATTCTCTTTATGTTATGTGGTCGTTGCAAATATATCAGTATGTATACCATATGGCGTCAAACAAGTTGAGTTCGACCGTATGTCAATTTTTCCCCCTCCCTCTTGGTAGAAATAAAATGTATTAGCAAAAGGAGTTCACCAGAGATACCTAATCATGATTCAAGAACGGAGTATGCTAGCGAGTAATAAATGTGGTTGTTGAAAATGATGTTTATATGGATTTAAGGTTTATTACATATTTTTACTGCATAAAATAAAATACAATAAGAAATGAATATAAAATATATTAAATAAATTGAAAAATTGTAACTATTAAAACTTAAAAATTGAATATTTTATTTAATGATAATTTCAAAGATTTAGAAGTTATTTGGTTGATAGAAAATTGTATGAAAAGTACAACTTTGCAAAAAAAATAAGAATTTTTAAATTAGTTGAAAAGCCTTTAACTACCGAAATGAAGAACTTGAAAATTTTCAGAATGTTCTACTTTATAAGAATATGTGAAGTTGCTTTATCATAGTTCTCTGATAAGATTTTCTTATGATATTTATAAATAAAAATATAACACTACCACTATTGAATTCAACTAATAACCATCCTCTTATTTTATCTCTATTGTGCCAGACTTAATTTATTAGATTAAATAAAAAAAAATACAAATTAAAAACATGATAGAAAGAGATAATAGAAACATACTTTCAAAGATGTTATTTCTAATTTTTTTAATTATAATTATAATTTTTATTTATAACAAATTAAAAATAAAAAATAAAAAATTTTAAAAAATCATCTTAATTAAAATTTATTCATATATTTAATTTTGAATTACAATTCCAAAAGGTGTAATAGTTATTTTTATAATACTTTCTGAAAAGTATGAATTGAATAAAGTAAAATAAAAGTAATTGATTCATAAAAAAATTAATTTTTTAATATCAATTAAATAATTTTAAGTATTTTTTTAAAAAATTATAAAAAAATTTACTTTTTGAAAAATTTATTTTTTCATAAAAACTTATATTTTATGTGAATCAAATGCCTCCTTAACATGATCACTACACTTTGAATATCAAAATTAGTGCATATGAATTTTCTTTTTTGTAAAGATATCTTCTTTATATGAGAAAGGCTTCAAATTTTGACATAAAATAGGTATAAGAACATCACTTAAGGAAAGATAGTTTGATCACAAAATAATATTTTTGACCTTTAATTATGTTTGGATAATTAAAATTAACATTCTTTTAAAGAAATTTTAAAATAAGTTTAGTAATATCTCTTTTATAAAATTAAGGAGAGGTATACAATTTTGAAATTAAAGAAAATCGTTGTATAATTACAACTAAATTCACTGGAGTTCCATGTATTTTGCCCATGAACTAATTTTGCGTATTAAATTAGTCTTCCTCGAACATGGAAAAGTGCAAGAATTAATACAGCATGTAAATCTAGAGAAATACAAGGAAAAAGAAATAATAAACTCAGATTGTTTACTATTTTTAACAATATTTTTTTATTTTTTATTTGTAGAAATAGAAGAATTGGTTTAGTAATTTATTTTTAAAAATTATAACTCTAAATATGTAATTTAAAAATAGAAAAATAAAAATAACTTTTAATTATTTTTAAATTTTTTATTGATATTAATTTTGAATTTAAATGAAATATTTTATTATTTATAATACTGACAATACTTTATTTTTTGTTTTCCTTTGATATAAAAACTGTTTTTTAAAAAAAGAACCATATTTACTTCCTCTATCAAACAATTGATGGTCCTATGCAACGGAATTGTAACGATGTGTAAAAAATTGTCCAAAAATATATTAAAGATATTAAGTAATTTAATCTTATTTTAAAAATAAATATATTAGTTTAAGTATGTTTATTACAATGACTAAGAAATTCTAAGAGAAAAGGAAAAAAATAATTCATAATTTTTATAATTTAAAAAAAAAGACAAAATGCAATTTAGCCACCTAAACCATAGGGTATGCACAAAAAAATCCCTTAGTTCCAAATAAGGATAATTTAATGTCCAAGTTATGATTAGTGTTCAATTAACTTCCTAATATTGAGTTGTAATATAAATTGATAAAGTTAGAATCCTAATCCTTTTTTTTTTCCTCCTAATCCTTTTTTTTCCTCTTACCAACTTTCTTTTCATTCTTTCTCCTTAAGATATCATTGTCTTGGGTTGAATTTTTTTTATTTCTAAAATTCTCATTTTTAGTTTATTTTTTCTTTTCTTTTACTGTAAAATTCTAAGATTTTCATTTTTAGTCTATTTTTTCTTTAAAAGGCCATATCATTATATAAGAGAATATCTCAATGTTGCAACTTATCACAATTATGGCCTACCTAGGTATTGAACTTATTTGTTCCTTATTAAGAATTAAACATGTAATATAGTGACATTGTACTATTTGTAAGTTTTAGTTCAAAGTAGTGGCATATGATTTAAAATATAATATTTTTATTCACTCTTTAGCTCGTATCTTACCTAATTATATTTTCTTATATAGACCAATTAATTTTAAGATGCAATTATACCATATATTTTTTTAGTAATCTTTATTAGCTTTTATGCTAATTACTTTGAAGAGATTTGAATATAAATGAATTTTCCTTTTAAAGAATACCTATTATATATATACTGAAAAATGTCAATATATTTGGACAATAGTTTATTCCTTGTATATTGATACAACTTCAAATCCTTTCTATTCATAAAATTATTATATAAAAAATATGAGAACAATTAATTTAAAACATAATCGAATAATTATCCAAAATTTTATTGTAAAATTAAAAAATAAAATCAAAATAAAGATCTTAGAATTTTGTTTAAAAAAAAGAAAAAAGATCATGAACTAATAGAAGAAGAAAGAACAGATTTTTTCACTCAAGACAACGTTGTTCTAAGGAAAAAGAATAGAAAAAATATCGGTGAAAAGAAAAAATTGGATTAGGATGTTACTCTTATTTAGACATGTTGGGGATTAATTATATACTGATCATATTTTGAGTATCAAATTGCCTTTAATTTAAAATTAGAGAATTTATTATACATACCTCACAACTTAAAAGAATAAATTATATTTCATTCTTTAAAAAAATTTTAAAAAATAAGTCACAAGAAATTTTCAGAGGCTAAACGGAGTGGGAGAGTGAAATCCTTGCCGGACCCATTGGCCGTTGCATCCGTACATGTCGCGCAGCTCCCCTGGCTCATGCACTATTTATTCATGGTTGCAAACCGCAGAGGGACAACTGGCAACAATGATTCTTTGCTTCCAGCTGCGAGCAAAAGCCGCCAACATACAGGAACGTTTTTTTGTTATTATTATTAGTAGTAGCAGTAGAAACGTTTTCTTATTTGTAGAGTAATGATATTATCTCCGCCCCTACTTTTTTTTTGTTATTATTATTATGTAGCTTTAAAGAAGTTATTTTCTATGTTTAAAATAAAACTACCGCATTTTGTTTATCATCGTTAAGAAAGTTATTATAAAAAAAATAAACTTGTTATCAATATATTTTAAGAAAGTTATAATCCATAAAAGAAGTATCAAAATTATAATCCATACAAAAAGTACCATAAAATTTGTTGGGTGAGAGAATGAGAGAACTGATCTGCTTATTTATACATAAAGGTTAATAACTTTATTTCTTTCATTTGAATGAAAAAAATCACTGAACTAATTTAATAATAATAAAATATTATAAGTATTATAATTAATTTATTACTATTACTATTTTTTAATTTAATAAGCACATTTGTTATAATAATAAAAGAAAATAAGTAGAGTTGAGTTAAATATTTTAAACTAATACAAATATATATATAAATGTGACAAAAATGGTTAACTTCACATATGAATGTAAAAAAGAATAAATATATATAAATACTCATGCGCGTGCGTAAAAGAATAAATTTAAATTCATTTTCTACTCATTCTTGCCTACATGCCTATATACAACGATGAAGTTAAAGGGGTTAGGGTTGGTTCAGCTCCGATTCTTCATGCTTTCTATTATATATGTATGCCATTTTATATTCTAACCCATCAAAATTTTAAAATATATACAATTATAATGGGAAAAATACCTACTTATGCAATAAAAAATTTATAAAAATATAAAAATAAGGTATAAAATTATAATTCTTCTATAATTTTTTAATTTATAAATAATTTATGCTTTATTTTTTCTTATTCTTTATTAAATATGAACAATTTTCTATTGTATTGTAATTTAAAAATATTTTATAGAAGCGTATGTTTAGTTGAAACAAAAAGTTTATAATGACATGTAAAATATCTTTCTAACTTTTTGTCTATCTTTTATTTTACCTTTTAGATAAATACTATGTGCACTAAAATTTACATATAATTTATGTACGTTACACATATAATATGCTTGCATTAAAATTGTTATTTACTTACTATTTATTTTAATTTTCACAATCCTTTATATACATCTAAAAAAAGTATATACACATATAAACTTTATCAAATTAATTATTTTTTATAAATTTTATAGATTTTTATTGTAGATTTTTTATAAAATTCTGAATGAATTGTGTGATGTTATAACTTTTGTAAGCATAAATTTATATTTTTATTTAAATTACACACAAAATATAATTATCACTTGCTTATCTATTTTGATTTTATCATCCAAAATTTTCATGCTAAAAATATTACTATTTACTTACTATTCATTTTAATTTTCACATTCCTTTATATCTGTCTAACAAAAGTATATACACATATAAACTCTATTAAATTTATTGTTTTTTTATAAATTTTATAGAATTTTATTGTAAATTCTTTTATAAAATTCAGAATAAACTGTGTGATGTTACAATTTTTACAAGTATAAATTTATATTTTTATTTAAGTTTCACATAAAATATAATTGCCATTTACTTATCTATTTTGATTTTATCATTCAAAATTTTTGTAGTACAACATTTACACATGTCTAAAAAAACATGCATAAATATGAACTTTATTAAATTAATTTCATTTTTACAAATTTTATAAATTTTTATTCCAATTTTATTTTATACAAGTTTGAATAATTTATATATCACAACATTTATAAATAAACTTCTATAAATTTTTTAATATTCTGTAATTTTTTAGATTTAATTTGAAAAATATTATAATATCTTAAATTAAAATTATAAAAATACTATAATTATTTAAAACAATTAAAATTTTTTTAATGCACATCAAAATAAAATTTCATTTGACCACAGTCGGATCCTCATACCAAAAATTTTGATTCCGCTATTATCTGTATAACCCAAAATCAAAAAAAAAAATTAAAAAGAAAAGATTACTCTTTATAAATTTACGTTGGTACTCCTTTTCACCAGAAAAAGTAGATTTACAAGTCTCTCTCTCTCTCTCCCTCGTCACATTTACAGTTCAAACAAGTTTGAAAAGTGGCATATTTGCATATGTTATACTTGATATATACATTAGAACATATATTTCCAAAAATACATAATGTTATAAAAAAACTAGTAATGTATTTTTTAGACACTAATGTGCAATTTGTTAAAACTTCTTATAAAAATTTATTATAATTTTTGGAGGTTAAATGTAAATTTTTTTGTAAAGCATTAAAAAAATACATTAAAAATTAATTTTGAAAAATAGTTAAAGGAGTCATTGAGCCTCCCCCTCTATAAGAGAGGCTTCTCATCCACAGAACATATTCAACAATTTATCGCATGAGACACAAAGCACATCCGGTTTGTCCATTAGAAATAAGCAGACTCTAGTTATGTTTACATTTTCTAATATGTTTTGAAGGAGCGTTGGATTCTCATATTATAATTAAAAAAATGACTAAAACCATATTTTCATCCTTGATAGATGCATATTTTTTTAATTTTGTCCTTCACAGATGTGTGTTTTGAATTTCATCCTTGACAGATTGAAAGTAATCTAATCACATCCTTCCTTCTATCTACTGTTATAGGATGCTGACGTGTCATTAGTTAAATTAAAAATATAAGTTTAGCTGAACAAGTTGCTCTGGTGGCAAAAGTAGCAGGCTTTAAAGCCGCAAAATGAAAAGCAATATTACAAAACAAAGTCATTTGAACCAGTTTTTTTTTTGCAAAGAAGAGATTGTAGATATTCATCCTAAATGGAAAAACTTTTTCTTTTTTCATTCAAAGAAGGATTGAGGGCATCAAGTGTAGTTGCCATCATGAGCTTCAACAGTTGTGAAGTTTAAAGATCTAGAATTGGACTTCTTAGATGCTCTGAGAATAAACTAAATCATCAAGGAAAATCTTTCTTTTACTTGTTTGCTATTTTTAGTCAAAAGATTTCTAAATGAGAGTTATTTAATTTCATGCACTTTGTCTTTTTATGAATGTTCTATTCTTATTAAATGCCTTAAATTTGAATCCATTAAATTTACCACCAATTTCTCCTAATTTTGTGAGGAAACTCAAATTTTGTAGCCTGAAAGTTAAATGATTTAGGTAAATCTTTAAAGTCAATGCTTTATAATAATTAATGAGGGGGAAAAGTCATTTATTTAGTGTTTTAAAAAGTGTTAAATGTGATATAAATATGGTTTTTATTACTGAAATATAAGGCACTAATGATTGCATTAATCATAAGTAATTAACTTTAAAGATGAGATCAATCTAATTAAAATTACCTGCTATGATTTAGATTTTTAAATTCTAAACTAGGAGTTTTTCTTGTTACTAAAATGCATCTTTTTTTTTATTTATATGAGAAGCTCATTCGAAATGAACACGCACAATATAGGAAATATTGAAGGGCATATTGAGGTGCTTGTGGATTTTGGTGAAGGGTTTCATGTACCAATGCAAGAAGATTATGCAGGTTTCCTCGATGAAGTGGATTTAGATCATGGTATACATGTTGAAGTGATGGAAAATGGTGCTAGTTTACAAGGTTCAAATGAAAGCAGTAGAGAGGATGTATACTATAACTATCTTATTGGTGAGCAATTAGGGGTTATGGATAAAGCTAATGACAATGGCGAGTCCTTAAAAGATTATGATAGTGTTGAAGATATGCCTTATAAATATCTCATGTTTGATAGTGATGGTGAAGATGATAAGCTATTTGGCATGTATATAGAAGCTAACATTAATGATAATGCAAAGAATAATAAATCTACTAAGAAACAAAAAGGCAAGGTTAGTGACAATGCTAATCAGTGCAAGAGCAGAAGCTTTTATGGCTAGTAATGGTAATTTTGAAGTGGTAATATGAAATGCTAAATTTGAAATTAATTTTCCAACTCAAGATGGAAATGGTGAAGTTCAAGAAGATGAATTTCATTATGAATTTGAAGGACTTTATAGTTTGGATTCATCATTAAGTGATAATAATGACCATGATAGTGGCAAAAAGAGAATGAAACCTAAGAAAAAAATTGCATGGCTAGAACTTATGGAAATGTTCACTTTGAGATAGGTCAAGTGTTCTCTAATTTGGATATATTTAAAAAAGTTATAAAAGATTATGTTGCATATGAGAGGAAACCTGTTTATTTAGAGAAGAATGATTATGTCAAGTGTAGAGCTCAACGTCTAAAACCTTGTCCTTTTATCATTTTGTGTTCTTTGGTTGAAGATAGACAATCATGCCAAGTGAAAAAATGCATCACTAAGCATACTTGTTGCAAGATAACTAGAGTCAAGCAAGCTAGATCTAAATAGTTAGTAGAAAAACTTGTGTCATTTTTTAGAATAAATTCCAACCTAACACTTAAGGATGCATTGAATTATTGTAAAGAAGAATACATTTTGACAATCACCACTGCTAAGGCTCATAAAGCATTGGAGGTAGCTAGAAACATCACTGAAGCGGATGAAAGGAATCAATTTGCTAAGATTTGAAATTATTGTCATGAATTAAGGACTTCAAATAGTGGAGCTATTATTCAACTAGGTGTTGACAAACCAAGCCTAGAAGTGGCTTTTAAATTTGATAGGATTTATATATGTTTGGATGCACTAAAACATGCATTTACAAACTAGGTATAGGCCAATGATTGGGCTTGATGGATGCCATCTAAAAGGTTACTATGGAGGAGTGCTACTAGCTGTTGTTGATCAATATGGAAATAATGATTTTTATCCTCTTGCTATAGCTATAGTCAGTTTAGAAACTAGAGAGACATGGACATGGTTCCTAACCATACTGATGGAAGATTTACAGCCACTTTCATTTAAGAGATTTAGTTTCATGAGTGATCAACAAAAGGTAATGTGTGAATATATCCTTAACCTATTTATTTGATTGATATACATCATTTACCTTATGTTGACATTATCTAGATTTTAAGGTCTAATTTCAACAATTGTTGAGATGTTTCCTAGGTCAGAACACAAGTTTTATGTAAGGCATATGTACACAAACTATACAAAGAAGTTTAAAGGAGTAGAATTAAGATATCACATGCTTGGTTGTGCTAAAGCAATAACTATGGTGGACTTTAATGCTAGAATATAGAAATGAAAAGAATTCAATAAAAAGGCTTAGGAACATTTGGTTAAGTTTGAGCCAAAAGCATGAACAAGAGCTTTATTTAGTATAATTACAAAGAGTCAAATCATCATAAGCAACATGTGCGAGTAATTTAATAGTAAGATAATCAAGTATAAGGGCAAGCCATTAATAATAATGCTAGAAAAGATCAAATTGTTGTTGGGAATTCGGATTATCATATGTAGTGAAAATTCAAAATTTGATCCGAATTCTACCTAGGATCCATGCAAAAAGCATAATCAATGATTAGGATTTTACCTATTGGGCACTCGTGTATCTCCTAATCAAAACTTGAGAGCGGATGAATCAAATGCCGGCCGGAAGGTACAACGTCTCTACAGTATCCACACGAAATGAACAATGTCCTCTCACCCTCCACGAATCTGCTACGATACATTTTTCTCTCTAGTAATTAGGATTGGATATTTTTTGAGTGATTTAGGATTTGTATGGAAGCTTTGAGCGTGTCTCTAATGTGTTTCCCTCAAGTCCCTTTTTATAGAACTTAGGCAAGCCACAATCCTAGTCCTACTAAGATAATGCTTCCAAAATACTAATCACACTTAACAACTCATTTTATCTTAGAGATAATGAGGAGAGATAGGACTTATCTATTAATTATCTAATATCAGATAATATTATCTCATAATATAAATATCTTAATATTAAATAATTGTATACAATTATCAAATATCAAAATAATATTATCTCATAATATATTTATCTAATATCTGATAACGTAATTATTTGATATTACTTTAATATCAAATAATATCACATAATATATATATATATATATATATATATATATATATATTACGTGAATAACACATTATTATTCTTAATAATATATATATATATGCACGAAAATAAGTCTAATTAATTGGATATTAATATAATTAAAGTCTAATTAATTATTGTCTTATTCCTACTCCTTTTGTGTAATCCTGTAGGTTCTTGACAACGACTCATTATTGAGCTATAGACAGTAAACGGTATCTAGCAATATATCACTATCACTCAAGTAGTAAGAATGTTTGTGATTTGTCATCCACCTAATACATGATCAACGTTTTGCATTATAATCCCTTTTGTAATAATATCCAAATTGAACTGGAGGCATGAAATATGTCATCCTCGTCAATGTTCAATTTATATTTCTTAATATTAAGTAAACTTAAAATAAATGATTAATATCACATATTAATCTAATTTAGTATGGTCATATATTTCTAAGTCTCACTCAATTAAGGGACCCAAGGATATTTCTCTTTTATACAAGAGTAACAAAATTCCATCTACATCACTCACTTCCTTTTGCACGATTTATGACACACCCAATCAATGCCCTACTCATCATCCTAATTAAAGGTGACATAGGACAATATTAAAGTGAGTAATTCCTCGTGTAGGGAACCGTAGTGACTTCAGGTCAAAGGTTTATGTATATTTGTGATCATATGAGAATAACTTATGATACATCTATCCATGCAATATTTTCATAGTGGGTCAGTCTAGTACATTGTTCACTAGCAATGTACTCATGTATTGACTTGATATCACATATCCATAATTCGTAATCATCAGTTACTATACATGCTAGTCTCGATATATTATTACTATCTTTTTCGTAATAATACTTGACTAGGGGTATTTTAGGAATAGCAAAGCTATTCCAAGGATAATTATTATATTAAGTTATAAATTGCGTAGAATAATAATAAAATTATGAAAATAAAATATAATAATTAAACTGTCTAAAATAAAACATAATACATTATATATTATTTCAATCATCTATATGATTAGTTCCTAGGACACACACCAACAATTGTATATTGTTAGCAAAATGAAATATCAGAGAGTGCTATTGTTAAAGAGTAATGGTTCGTTATGCCTTAAAATTCATGACAAATTGGAGATTGCAAAAAATGAAAGTGGAAAATGGTTGCCAAATTGGATGGAAGATCCTGAAAAGTTAAAATTTGAGGTAGAATACAAACCATAAAAGTACACAGTGAATCTAAAGGAAAATGCATGCAGTTGCAGATAATGGGATCTAACTAGAGTGCCTTATGTATATGCAATTGCTGGATTAGGATAGGGAAATAAAAGGTAAGAAAACTATATACATGAGTATTTAAGATTAGATACTTTTGTGAAGGCATATGAGCCATTGATTCAACCTGTGAATGGTCCCAACTTATGGCTAGACATTAGAAAGGAACTAATTCAACTTCCAAACATCAAAAGGCCAATAGGGAGACCAAAAATACAAATAAGAAAGGATTTTATAGAGAAATAAATTATTCACAATGAACATGGTAAGATAAAAAGAAGGTGAGTTCCTACTTGTAGCAAGTGTAAGATGAAAGGGCATAATAAAAGAAGTTACAAGGGACAATCTGCCAAAGATCAAGTTATTACTGCATCTATAGGGAATGGTGGTTCTTAGCTTGCTTCTACATCTACAAGGAATGGATGTTTCGAAGCTAGTCTTGTTAAAAGAAATGGAGGTTGTGAGGCTGTTACTATATCTAGAGGGAATGAAGAAAATGTTATTGCTGAATCTAGAGGTTCTAAAGGATCAAGGGCTCAAAATAGTTAAACTAGTGGCTCCACTTCCAATGCTAAAAAGAAGGTATATACAGCTTTTTTGCAATCTTTTTGCACAAATAATTTTTTATTTCTTTTCTCTATTTATTGATGTGTTGATTGTGTTGGATAACAATAGGGAAATACATCAAGTTGGATCCCATATATTGGCACCACTAACAACCACACAAGCAAGAAGACAAAGCTACTGTTTGGGCTCGATCTAAAGAAATATACTTGGAGAGGCCAAGAATGTGTTAGCCAAGAGGCATTAGTAACAATTAGTCAAAGATTAAAGAGAAGATTTGTTGATTTTACAATTAGTTCACAGGATTATGATATAAGAAACACTATTTTACAAAAGAAATGACTTGCTATTCCTTTTTTTTAATTTTTTATGTTCTTTAAGTTTAGAATATGGGATAGTACATTTAAGATAGTTAATGAGTTTGGTGTTGATAGGAATTAATTATGTGTTATCATTTTTTTGGGTAAAAAGTCAATTGGTGAACTTATAACTTTATAAGCTAATTGCTTTTGATAGGAATGAAGATGTTAAGCTTGTAACTTAGTTTATTTTATTTGAAGCTTATTGTTTGTTTTTGTTCTTAGCTTTCTATTTTACATTTTCAACTATTAAAAGGTCAAAACATCTTCTCTCAATCTTTGAGTGTTAACAACAGACCCTTCTTTTGTGTTTAATACCACTTTCAATATCTCAGCTCCAATTTACAAAAGATTTGATCCAAAGGTCTACTACTTTTTTTTTTGGTCTAGTATTTTGCTGTGACTTTATATGGATATATATGTTTGAAATTTTATGTTTTATGAAAGGGCTTCAGTGAATTTAATATTTTTGAACAGAATCAAGGGGTCAGAGAAAGTGACTTTAGATCATTTTGGTTATCCAGGAACTGTAGGATTCTAGATTGGTTAATTCATGAGTCATCTTTCATAATGTGTCTCCAGGTAGGACTTTGTCTCCTTTCTTATTTGTGGCTATAGAGGAGATTATTTTATTATGTCAAATTCTGTCTTTAATTAATAAACCACCTTTCACGGGCCACTGCTTTTCCTAATGGTTCTCACTCTGCCATTTTTTATTCTTGATTCATTTGTAGGAATTTTGGGTTGGAAATGATGGTAATTGGGCTTCTCAATAGAATCCATAAGTATTGGTTTTTGTAGAGCATTTCATGACAGTAGTTATCTATCTTGATCTTATTGATAAAAGAAATCTCCCAAGAATTGTGGTTATTTGTCTTAATTATCCCGCTTAAACCCAAAGCATGGTGCTTTAAAGCTCAAGCAAATCACTTTAAGTCATGTGCAATGTAGACTAAGTTTTCTGTTCTATTATGTTTTGGTACATTTATGATAGAGTTCATTTACATGGTTCCTAAGCTACCTTAATTTCCCAAAAGCAATAGATAGGTCTATTGTTGCTATGTCATCATGCAAATAAACATTTTGTCCCTCAGTACCATCCTTCAAATTCATAGGTGTCGGTGCCAACCTTTCGAATCTTGATTCAATAATGTTGAATCTTCTTTTACAAATGAATGTTGGACCATTAAGTCTCCTTCTTCTTTAACATTACTCATTACCTTTGTTGTTCTATCATTCCCAATCTACATTTTCTATTTCATTTTGTTCTCTTCTTTTTCCTTCCATTTCATAACACTACAATATAGATACCCAAACATTACAACCTCTAATTGCATTCCAATAAAAATAATTGTAAAAATTGCTTAAGTTAGAAACAGAAGAACCACTAAAATTTGAATCCAAAACTTCAATTCGGAAAGTCCTCACAAACAACCATTCTATCACGAAGAGAAAGAATATGCATACACAAAGTCATTTTATCATTGTCGATCATACGTTAATGGAAATGAAAGGTACAATAGCAGTAGAGATAAGATAGCATGAAGAAGAGAACTTAAGCTGTCGCATAGAGTAGTGAACAATGAAAGCCTGATGCATCTCGTTTTAGGGTTCCAATTTTTATTTTTAATGATTATTCTCAATTACAAATTTTTATTTGACACATAATTATTTTCTTTCCATGTGAATTGACTGAATCACTATTTAATAGACATATTAGCATCTTATAATAGTAGATAAATGGAAGGATGTGATTAGATTACTTTCAATCTATCAAGGATGAAATTGAAAACACACATCTATGAAGGATGAAATTGAAAAAATATGCATTTGTCAAGAACGAAAATATGGTTTTAGTCTTAAAAAAATATATAATCTGGAGAGCATTTAGTCCACTGAATGTATTAAGATTAATTCTCTTTCAAAATATTTTCAGGAAATGATAAATATTTTTCACTCTTATATCATAGAGTTATGGACTAAATTACATCTTAAAATTTTATTCAATTACATCTATTTAATAACCATAAATTAAATTGTAGAAGACAAATTTCTGTTAAAATTATGATTTTTTTTGTGTAATTTGATTCTAGTTGAGGGTTAAATTGAATCAAAATTTGAGAGAATAAAGATTATATATAATATATGTGAGTATTCTATAAAATTCAAAATGAAAAATAAGTTAGATGAATAAAGTATTAATGATTAACAATATAAATGGCAGAATTGCAATATTTGAAATAATATATGAATTAAGTAAAAAAAAATGAAATCACAAATAAAATATAATTTTTTGTTATTTTTATCTTGTAATTCTTGTTCATACATTTACAAGGGATGAAATCCTACTTAAATTACATTATATCAACAATAGATGGCGGGCTGATTGCTAAATTTACATAATATTTAAATAAATTATTTATATCCTTTAAGACTTATGCACGTAATCTTTTCAGTCACTTTTATCTATTTGTGAAAACTTGATTTTCACTATACATATACATAGCTATTTCTTTTCGTTTTATGCATATTTCAAGCGAAATATTTACTAGAATAAAGAGACGATGATTAGGATAACATTAGATCAAATAATAGGTGGAAATTTTTTTTTTTTTTGAAATTACACGTTACAACCAAACAAAATAAAAGAGTTAAAATACAACCAGGTATTGAAATAGGTGAATAATATTACAAGAGATTGAACTATAATTTTTAACAATTCTCAATAACATGTAAATCAAAACTAAAAAGGTGAATAAAATTTAGTTATTATTATTTTTTAAACCAGGGGACCAAAGCTCAAAACAAAAGCAAATCAACCAAAAATAATAATAGTAATAAATCATTAAAGACCTTGGGAGGCATGTATAACAACAGTGTACTAACCGTAGAGAATAATATAACTAAGTAATTTTGCGGTCTCACAAATAATGACTTATTATATTATATTACAAATTTTCATTTCATGCGCTGCTGATGTATTGTTCTGGTGTAGTTTCATTTACAGCAGCGGTGTGTAAAATTTTACTACATGTTTCTTATATAACTATTATTAAAATAAAATGATGTATTTTATATTTTTTAAATTTATCGAAAAAAATAATTTCTTCAACTTATCAATTCAACAAGTTCCATCATTTTCAAATTTAATTATTTTTAAAAAAATTTAATACTATAAAACATAATAAAATTTGAAAACGATTAAGCATACTCAATAGAAAAACTAAAGAAATTGTTCAAAAATAAAATAAAATAAAATACACCATGCCGAGTAGTTACACAAAGGGTATGGAGATGCATGAAATAAAAATCCGTTATAATATATATCAGAGCGCAATCTCTCTTTTGTCTTATTCGGACTCGCAGCGCCCTTAATCCAGGCCACCCACGATCTCTGTTGCAGGCCAAGCTCCCACGCCTCCACTGCCATTTTCATTTTGATTTTCTAGCTTCCCAATACCTCTTCGGCACCTCAACTCCCGTATCTTTCCTTAAATACCTCTCGGCTTCCATAACCATCGTCTCTGCTTCAGCTCAAATCAGCCAATACTCTGCATTTTCATTTTCTCCCGGCCCCAGCATCAGCTCACCTTACTTATCCTTATCTGGTTCCACCTGTATAAAACCCCTTCCCTGACGAAGGATCACCTCCACTGCTCCCATCTCCCTCAGGTAGGCAGCGCCATCCACTCTGTCACTATCACCAAGGTACGTTCTAATTCTTCTCGAGACTTTTTGTTGACTACGCTCTGTATTTATGTTTTTCTTAAAAGGGTGAGTAGGAGGGGGGATAAAGGATCTGAGACAGGGAAATACTGAGAGAATAAGACAATGTAATATTAACCCATGATGGATTTAAATGACCATCTCAAAGCATCTGCGTTTGGAGATATGTACTTTTGTCGTGATTAAAGAATATTTGTGATGTGAGCATAAACTTAATTCTGAATGCCAGTAATGTCATTGATAAGTTCACGATGGAATTAAATTGATAAAATATATCCAAAACAAAATCATAGAGGGGACTAAAGTGAAACGGTCTGTATTCATGCTTTTCTTTTCTTCTTCTTCTTCTTCCTTCTCACCAGGTAACATTTTAGCTTTCTCGTCTTCTTGTACCTTTTTTTTTTCTTTGGCTGGTGCTGCTGTTGCGATTCTGGGATGTAAAGATAGGTATGGGCTTCTTTCGTTATATTTCTTCTAGAAACTCCTGCTGCTTGTGTTTGTCCACCTCCTATCTCTCCTGAAATTATTATATTATTGCAAACAAAAATGTAATTCAAATCATTCAAATTAGATTTTGAATATAAATAAAAAAATTATTGATAAATATAAGAAAATAGAGTAAATTTATGAAATTTTACTTAATGAATACCTTTGGCAATTATGTATTGCAATTATGTTTGTTAATTACATAGATTTGTTGTTATGTTGAGCTTATAAGAATACACAGTAAAACCCCACCCAACGTACAAATTAAATTTTACCTCTCTTTGTGTGAGCACGAGAATTAGACTCAGATTGCCTTATTATATTATACTATTCACAATTTTTTTCTTTCTCTGCTGCCAATTGAATTGCCACTTCTCTAAGGCAAAATGCTTGTTGAATAGGTGAAATAAAAAGATGGTCAGTAAGATTTCTCCATGTTTAATTACATTGGTTAATTGATATGTAGGTTTTAATAAAGGAAAAATACTAAAGTTCCCCAGCAACAAGCCTCGGCGAACTGCAGCCATGTCTCTCAATTTTATTCACTCCGTTAATTTTGGTTTACAGGTTCATTAATATAATTTAGGCCTTGAAATAATATTAATTTTATTTTGTTCAATGTATTTCAACTTTTTCTTATTTTGTAAGATTGTGGATTCGAATTTCTTATTTTCTTTTCCGTCTATGATTTGTTCTAATATTATCCTAGCCCTCCATGCTTTCATTTTGTCAAATATTTCACTTGAGGTACATAAACACGGTAAAGAAATAGTATTATGCATAAATATAGTGAAAACCGAGTCTCATCATAAATAAGCAACGAGGCAACTAAAAAAATTATATACAAAAACTCTTACATTATATAAATAATTTATCTAAATATTATATAATCTTAACGATCAATACAAGCAAGAATTACAGGATAAAAATAATATATCATAAAAAAACTATAATTTATATCAATTATAATGATGATACATTAAATTTTGACTTATATTAATTTTCTTTTGATTTTGATGGTTGAATTTTGACCAAGAATGTGGTTTATTCTGCTGTCTGCTTAATGGAAGCTAACAAAAGCATATGCCATTACGTTTAATTAAAGAGGGGTGCTATATAAACCCGCCCTGCATATCGAGAACTAAGTACCAAAACAATATTAAACTACGTTTGTCATATCATCGTCACATTATGACATGTAATAACATAATAAATTATGAAAAATTAATCGAAAAAAAAGCCTTCTTCTAAAATTTTAAATTTTAGATCTTAAATTTTAAATAAGAAAAATCATAAATTCTAATTTCAGAAACACGAATCCTAAAATCTCCATCCCAAAGACAACGGACCCTAAGTCTAAAATATCTAAATCCTAAGATTTTAATGTCCTAAACACTAAATAATCACTAAATTAGTTTTCTTTAATATCACTCATTACAGTCATCAAGACACAAATAAAACCTAACATTAGATCCCAAAAATTATTATCTACATATAACAGTAAAAATTAATAAAAAATTGAGTACAATTATCACTTTTTTTAGTAAAATATATGTATAATATCATATTTTGAACTATAATTTTCGAAGATTTTTTAACAAGAAAATTAATTTATGTAAAAAAATTATGATACTAATATTCTCCCCATTCTCTTTTTAAGTATTGTTTAAGATTAAAAATGTGCTAAATATATCGAAAAATAGATGCCGAATGTACACCGAAATAATGATAATAAATTCTTGGGCCTTTGGATTACATGTGCTCCGTTTAAGTTCGAAATCCAAGGGATATGTTTCATTCGGCATCTGTTTTGGAGCCAATCTTTTGGGAGGAACAACAATACTCTTAAAGATTAACAAGAATTAAGAAAAATAATAAATAATTTTAATTTTAGAATAGATAAATTATAACTTATTAATATATATTCTACTAAATATATTCTACTAAAAGTCAATTAGCAAATAAAATTATCGAATGTTTATTTAAATCATGGAAGTAATATTTAAAAGAAGATAATAAATATATTCTTAATTTCTTAAAATAGCAAATGAATAAGAATGAATTTTTTTTTTTTAAATAATGCTTTAAAAGGGATGGAGGAAATGTATCATAAGTCTCACATGTAGCTAGGTTAAATTAAATGAATAATAATGAAAGAGTGATATTTTTAAATCTCAAGCTATAAATCTTAAATCCTTATATTCTTTATTTTTTTTAAAAAAATAGCATTAAATATTTTTTTCATTAAAATATCACTTAATTAGATATGCTATCAAATTCGGCTCCAGTTCGCCGAGGCTTGTTGCTGGGAACTTTAGTATTTTTCCTTTATTAAAACCTACATATTAATTAACCAATGTAATTAAACATGGAGAAATCTTACTGACCATCTTTTTAGTTCACCTATTCAACAAGCATTTTGCCTTAGAGAAGTAGCAATTCAATTGGCAGTAGAGAAAGTAAAAATATTGTGAATAGTATAATATAATAAGGCAATCTGAGTCTAATTCTCGTGCTCACACAAAGAGAGGTAAAATTTAATTTGTATGTTGTATGAGGTTTTACTGTGTATCCTTATAAGCCCAACATAACAACAAACCGTATGCAATCAACAAACATAATTGCAATACATAATTGTCAAAGGTATTCATTAAATAAAATTTCATGAATTTACTCTATTTTCTTATATTTATCAATAATTTTTTATTTATATTCAAAATCTCATTTGAATGATTTGAATTACGTTTTTGTTTGCAATAATATAATATTTTAAGGAGAGATAGGAGGTGGACAAACACAAGTAGCAGGAGTTTCTAGAAGAAATATAATGAAAGATGCCCATACCTATCTTTACATTCCAGAATCGCAACAGCAGCACCAGCCAAAGAAAAAAGAAAGGCACAAAGGAGACGAGAAAGCTAAAATGTTACCTGGTGAGAAGGAAGAAGAAGAAGAAAAGAAAAACATAAATACAGAGCGTTTCACTTTCGTCCCCTCTATGATTTTGCTCTGGATATATTTTATCGATTTAATTCCGTCATCAACTTATCTATGACATTAGCGGCATTCACAATTAAGTTTATGCTCACATGGTGGCACAAATATTCTTTAATCATGACAAAAGTACATATCTCCAAACGCAGATGCTTTGAGATTGTCATTTAAATCCATCATGGGTTAATATTAAATTGTCTTATACTCTCAGTATTTCCCTGTCTCGATCCTTTATTCCCACCTCCTACTCACCCTTTTAAGAAAAACATAAATACAGAGCGTAGTCAACAAAGAGTCTCGAGAAAAATTAGAACTTACCTTGGTGATAGTAACAGAGTGGATGGCGCTGCCTACCTGAGGGAGATGGGAGTAGTGGAGGTGATCCTTAGCCGGGGAAAGGGTTTTATACAGGTGGAACCAGATAAAGATAAGTCAGGTGAGCTGATGCTGGGGATGGGAGAAAATGAAAATGCAGAGTATTGGCAGATTTGAGCTGAAGCAGAGAGGATGGTTATGGAAGTCGAGAGGTATTTAAGGAAAGATACGGGGGGTTGAGGTGCCGAAGGGGTATTGGGAAGCTAGAAAATCAAAACGAAAATGGCAGTGGACGCGTGGGAGCTTGGCCTGCAACAGAGATAGTGCGTGCCCTGCATTAAGGACGCCGCGAGTCCGAATAAGACAAAAGAGAGATTGCGCTGTGATATTTTATAACGGATTTTTATTTCATGCATAGCAGGCGTAGTTCAATTTACACCAACATTGTGTAAAATTGTACTGCATACCCTTTATGTAACGACTCGGCATGGTGTATTTTATATATTTTTTTTGAACAATTTCTTTAGCTTTTCTATTGAGTATGCTTAATCGTTTTCAAATTTTATTATGTTTTATTTTTAAATTTCTTTCAATTGACAATAATTTTTTTTTATATTTGTTTCTTATAAAAAAAAAGGTGCAACAATTAGTAAATTTAAAATTTCCTTTTTTTAATATATTATAAATTAAATTTTTTTCAAAATTTATTGTTTATAAAAAAATGTACAAAGTCTCCATTTTTAATCTCATATTTTCAAATTTCAAATATATGTACTTTTTTTATTAATTATAAGAGCTTTTTATTTAAATTTAATACTTTAATTATGGCCGTAATTATTACATTTGATCATCAATTTATGTGGACTCCCTAAAAATATGCAAGGTCTCATGAATTTGGATGGTTGAAACCCTAATTATATTCAAAAAAGAATTTTATAAAGAATAAATTTTAAGAACTGATTAATTATTACAATTTATTAAACAAACAATCTCCCAAAGAATTTAAAAGGATAAAGATAAGCAAAATTTATAAGCAACAAATTTAAAAAATTTAGATTTTTTATAGTATTAAAAATTTTTAAAAATAAAAAATAATTAAATTTGAAAATGATGGAACTTGTTGAATTGAAAAGTTGAAGAAATTATTTTTTCCATAAATTTAAAAAATTGTTAGAAAATATAAAATACGTTTATTTTAATAATAGTTATATAAGCAACATGTAGTAAAATTTAACACACCGCTGCTGTAAATGAAACTACACCAAAACAATACATCAGCACCGCATGAAATGAAAATTTGTAATATAATATAGTAAGTCATATTTGTGAGACCACAAAATTAATTAGTTATATTATTCTTTATGGTTAGTACACTGTTGTTATACATGCCTCCCAAGGTCTTTAATGATTTACTACTATTATTATTTTTGGTTGATTTGCTTTTGTTTTGAGCTTTGGTCCCTTGGTCTAAAAAATAATAATAACTAAATTTTATTCACCTTTTTAGTTTTGATTTACATGTTATTGAGAATTGTTAAAAATTATAGTTCAATCTCTTGTAATATTATTCACCTATTTCAATATCTGGTTGTATCTTAACTCTTTTATCTTCTTTGGTTGTGTAAACAATTTTTTTAATTTTTTTCCATCTATTATTTTATCTAGTGTTATCCTAATCATCGTCTCTTTATTCTAGTAAATATTTCGCTTGAAATATGCATAAAACGAAAAGAAATAGCAATGTATAGATATAGTGAAAAATCAAGTTTTCACAAATAGATAAAAGTGACTAAAAAGATTGCGTGCAAAAGCCTTACAGGATATAAATAATTGATTTAAATATTATGTAAATTTAGCAATCAGCCTCCATCTATTGTTGATATAATGTAATTTAAATAGGATTTCATCGCTTGTAAATGTATGAACAAGAATTACAAGATAAAAATAAGAAAAAAATATATTTTATTTGTGACTTCATTCTTTTTTACTTAATTCATATATTATTTCAAGTATTGCAATTCAGCCATTTATATTGTTAATTATTAATACTTTATTCATCTAACTTATTTTTCATTTTGAATTTTATAGAATACTTACATATATTATATATAATCTTTATTTTCTTAAATTTTGATTCAATTTAACCCTTAACTAGAATCAAATTACACAAAAAAAATCATAATTTTAACAAAAATTTGTCTTCTACAATTTAATCTATGACTATTGAATAGATTTAATTAAATAAAATTTTAAGAAGTAATTTAGTCCGTAACTCTATGATACAGGAGTAAAAAATATTTATCATTTTGTGAAAATATTTTGAAAGAGAATTAATCTTAATACATTCAGCGGACGTAAATGCTCTGACTATTATATTTTTTTTAATTATAATATGAGAATCCAACACTCCTTCAAAACATATTAGAAAATGTAAACATAACTAGAGTCTGCTTATTTCTAATGGACAAACCGGATGTGCTTTGTGTCTCATGCGATAAATTGTTGAATATGTTCGGTGGATGAGAAGCCTCTCTTGTAGACGGGGAGGCTCAACGGCTCCTTTAACTATTTTTTTAAATTAATTTTTAATGTATTTTTTTAATGCTTTACAGAAAAATTTACATTTAACCTCCAAAAATTATAATAATTTTTTATAAGAAGTTTTAACAAATTGCACATTAGTGTTTAAAAAATACATTACTAGTTTTGTTCATAACATTAAGTATGTATTTTTGGAAATATATGTTCTAATATATATATCAAGTATAACATATGCAAATATGCCACTTTTCAAACTTGTTTGAATTGTAAATGTGACGAGGGAGTGAGAGAGACTCGTAAATCTACTTTTTCTAGTGATAAGGAGTACCAACGTAAATTTATAAGGGGTAATTTTCCCTTTTTAATTTTGTTTTATTTTGGGTTGTACAGATAATAGCGAAATAAAAAATTTTGGTATAAGGATTCGACCGTGGCCAAATGAAATTTTATTTTGATGTGCATTAAAAAAATTTAATTGCTTTAAATAATTATAGTATTTTTGATAATTTTAATTTAAGATATTATAATATTTTTCAAATTAAATCTAGAAAATTACAGAACATTGAAAAAATTATAGAAGTTAATTTATAAATGTTGTGATATATAAATTATTCAAACTTGTATAAAATAAAATTGGAATAAAAATTTATAAAATTTGTAAAAATGAAATTAATTTAATAAAGTTCATATCCATGCATGTTTTTTTAGACATGTATAAATGTTATAGTATGGAAATTTTGGATGATAAAATCAAAATAGATAAATAAGTGGCAATTATATTTTATGTGAAACTTAAATAAAAATATAAATTTATACTTATAAAAATTGTAACATCACACAATTTATTCAGAATTTTATAAAAAAAATTACAATAAAAATATATAAAATTTATAAAAAGAACAATTAATTTAATAGAGTTTATATGTGTATATACTTTTGTTAGACATATATAAAGGAATGTGAAAATTAAAATGAATAGTAAGTAAGTAAATAACAACATTTTTAGCATGAAAATTTTGGATGATAAAATCAAAATAGATAAGTGAGTGATAATTATATTTTGTGTGTAATTTAAATAAAAATATAAATTTATACTTATAAAAGTTATAACATCACACAATTCATTCAGAATTTTATAAAAAATATACAATAAAAATCTATAAAATTTATAAAAAATAATCAATTTGATAAAGTTTACATGTGTATATACTTTTTTTAGACATATATAAGGGTTTGTGAAAATTAAAATAAATAGTAAGTAAATAACAATTTTAATGCAAGTATATTATATGTGTAGCGTACATAAATTGTATGTAAATTTTAGTGCACATAATATTTATCTAAAAGGCAAAATAAAAGATAGACAAAAATTAGAAAAATATTTTACATGCCATTATAAACTTTTTGTTTCAACTAAACATATGTTTCTATAAAATATTTTTAAAGTACAATGCAATAGAAAATGGTTCATATTTAACAAAGAATAAGAAAAAATAAAGTATAAATTATTTATAATTAAATAATTATAGAAGAATTATAATTTTATACTTTATTTTTATATTTTTATAAAAAAAATTATTACATAAGTACGTATTTTTCTCATTATAATTGTATATATTTTAAAATTTTGATGGGTTAGAATATAAAATGGCATACATATATAATAGAAAGCATGAAGAATTGGAGCTGAACCACCCCTAACCCCTTTAACTTCATCGTTGTATATAGTTAAGTAAGCAAGAACGATTAAAAAATGAATTTAAGTTTATTCTTTTACGCACGCGCATGAGTATTTATACATATTTATTCTCTTTCACATTCATATGTGAAGTTAAACATTTTTGTCACATATATATATGTATTAGTTTAAGATATTTAACTTAACTTTACTTATTTTCTTTTATTCTTATAACAAATGTACTTATTAATTTAAAAACTAGTAATGATAATAAATTAATTATAATACTTATAATATTTTATTATTATTAAATTAGTTCAGTGACTTTTTCATTCAAAGGAAAGAAATAAAGTTATTAACCTTTATGTATAAATAAGCAGATCAGTTCTCTCATTCTCTCACCCACCAAATTTTATGGAACTTTTTGTGTGGATTATAATTTTGCTATTTCTTTTATGGATTATAACTTTCTTAAAATATATTGATAACAATTTCACTTTTTTTTTATAATAACTTTCTTAACGATGATAAACAAAATGCGGTAGTTATATTTTAAACGTAGAAAATAACTCTTTTAATGCTACATAATAATAAAAAATAAATAAAGTAGGGGCGGGGATAATATCATTACTCCACAAATAAGGAAACGTTTCCACTGATGATGATGATGAGGAGGAGGAGGAAACGTTTCCGTATGTTGGCGGCGCGCTTTTGAGCGCAGCTGGAGGCAAAGAATCATTGTTGCCGGTTGTCCCTTTGCGGTTTGCAACCATAAATAAATAGTGCGTGAGCCAGGGGAGCTGCGCGACATGTGCGGATGCAACGGCTAATGGGTCCGGTAAGGATTTCACTCCCCCACTCCATTTAGCCTCTGAAAATTTCTTGTGACCTATTTTTTAAAGGATAAAATATAATTTATCCTTTTAAGTTATGAGGTACGTATAAAAAAATTCTCTAATTTTAAATTAAGGGCAATTTGATACTCAAAATATGATCAGTATATAATTAATCCCTAAAATAGTCTAAATAAGAGTAATATCCTAATTCATTTTTTTTCTTTTTGCCCATATTTTTTCTATTCTTTTTCCTTAGAACATCATTGTCTTGAGTGAAAAAATCTTATCTTTCTTCTTTTATTAGTTCGCAATCTTTTTTTCTTTTTTTAATAAAATTTTAAGATTTTTGCTTTTAGTTTACTTTTTTATTTTACAATAAAATTTTGGGTAATTATTCAATTATATTTTAAACTAATTATTTTTATATTTTTTTAATAGTAATTTTATGAATAGAAAGGATTTGTAGTTAAATCAATATATAAGGAATAGATTATTGTCCAAATATATAGACATTTTTTATTATATATATATAACATATATTCTTTAGAAAGAAAATTCATCTATATTCAAATCTCTTCAAAATAATTAGTATAAAAGCTAATAAAGATTACTGAAAAAATATATGATATAATTGCATCTAAAATTAATTGTTGCATATTAAAAAATATAATTAGATAAAATACGAGTTAAAGAGTCGATAAAGATATTATATTTTAAATCATATGCCACTATCTTGAACTAAAATATACAAATAGTACAATATCACTATATTACATATTTAAGTCTTATAAAGAACAAATAAGTTCAATACCTAGGTAGGCCATAATTGTGATAAGTTGCAACATTGAGATATTCTCTTATATAATGATATGGCCTTTTATAGAAAAAATAGACTAAAAATGAAAATCTTAGAATTTTACAGTAAAATAAAAGAAAAAATAAACTAAAAATGGGAATTTTAGAAATAAAAAAAATTAACTCAAGAAAATGACATCTTAAGGAGAAAGAATGAAAAGAAAGTTGGTAAGAGGAAAAAAAAAAGGATTAGGGTGCTAACCTTAAATTACAACTCAATGTTAGGAAGTGAATTGCATACTAATCATAATTGGACATTAAATTATCGTTATTTGAAACTAAGGGATTTTTTTATGCATACCCTATAGTTTAGGAGGCTAAATTGTATTTCATCTTTTTTTTTAAATTATAAAAATTATGAATTATTTTTTCCTTTTCTCTTAGAATTTATTAATCATTGTAATAAACATACTTAAAATAATATATTTATTTTTAAAATAAGATAAAATTACTGGATATCTTTAATATATTTTTGGATAATTTTTTACACATTGTTACAATTCCGTTGCATAGGACCATCAATTATTTGATAGAGGAAGTAAATATGGTGCTTTTTTAAAAAAACATTTTTTATATCAAAGGAAAAAAAATAAAGTGTAGTCGGTATTATAAATAACAAAATATTTCATTTAAATTCAAAATTAATATCAATAAAAAATTTAAAAATAATTAAAATTTATTTTTATTTTTTATTTTTTATTTTTAAATTACATATTTAGAGTTATAATTTTTAAAAATAAATTACTAAACCAATTCTTCTATTTTTACAAATAAAAAATAAAAAATATTTTTAAAAATAGTAAACAATCTGAGTTTATTATTTCTTTTTCCTTGTATTTCTCTAGATTTACATGCTGTATTAATTCTTGCACTTGTCCACGTTCGGGGAAGACTAATTTAATACGCAAAATTAGTTCATGGGCAAAATAAATGGAACTCCAGTGAATTTAGTTGCAATTATACAACGATTTTCTTTAATTTCAAAATTGTATACCTCTCCTTAGTTTTATAAAAGAGATATTACTAAACTTATTTTAAAATTTCATAATTAAAGGTCAAAAATATTATTTTATGATCAAACTATCTTTCCTTAAGTGATGTTCTTATACCTATTTTATTTCAAAATCTGAAGCCTTTCTCATCTAAAGAAGATATCTTTACAAAAAAAAATTATTTTTCTTCTTATGCACTAATTTTAATATTCAAAGATATTTAATTCACATAAATTTTTTTTTGAAAAATTAAAATTTTCAAAAGTAAATTTTTTTATGAATTTTTTAAAAAGTACTTAAAATTATTTAATTAATATTAAGAAATTGAATTTTTTTATGAATTGATTACTTTTAATTTACTTGATTCAGTTATATACTTTTCAGAAAGTATTATCAAAATAACTATTACACCTTTTAGAATTGTAATTCACAATTAAATATATGAATAAATTTTAATTAAGATGACTCTTTTAAATTTATAATTTATAATTTTTTATTTGTTATAAAATGAAAATTATAATTATGATTAAAAAATTAGAAATAACATCTTTGAAAGTATGTTTCTATTATCTCTTTCTATCGTGTTTTTAATTTGTAATTTTTTTGATTTAATATAATAAATTAAGTCTGGCACAATAGAGATAAATAAGAGGATGGTTGTTAGTTGAATTCAATAGTGGCAGTTTTATATTTTTATTTATAAATATCATAAGAAGCTCTTATCGGAGAACTATGATAAAGCAACTTCACATATTCTTACAAAGTAGAACATTCTGAAAATTTTCAAGTTCTTCATTTCGGTAGTTGAAGGATTTTCAAATAATTTTAAATTTCTTTTTTGTTTTTTGCAAAGTTGTACTTTTCATACAATTTTCTATCAACCAAATAACTCCTAAATCTTTGAAATTATCATTAAATAAAATATTCAAATTTTAAGTTTTAATAGTTACAAATTTTCAATTTATTTAATATATTTTATATTCATTTCTTATTGTACTTTATTTTATGCAGTAAAAATATGTAATAAACCTTAAAGCCGTGTAAACATCATTACCAACAACCACATTTATTACTCGCTAGCATACTCCGTTCTTGAATTATGATTAGGCATCTCTAGGTGAACTCCTTTTGCTAATACATTTTATTTCTACCAAGAGGGAGGGGGAAAATTTGACATACGGTAGAACTCAACTTGTTTGACGCCATATGGTATACATACTGATATATTTGCAACGACCACATAACATAAATAGAACAACTAGTGTATCAAAGGTATTAAAAATGTCAAATTTGAAGAAAATGAAATAATAATAGAATTAGAATTGAGTTCAATATTATATTTTCTAAACTTTGAATATAAAATACTAATAAGTAGCATAGTATAAAAGCACTAAAAAATATATCACGTTAAATAATTTTAAGAAATCGATAGTATAAAATAATCGTATTAAATAAATTGTTAAATTGTATGTATTAAAATTTGAAAATTAAAGCCTTCTTTTAACTATAATTTTAAAGGTAAATCCTTCCTTTAATTATAATTTCAAAGGTCTAGAATCATCATGCACTTCAAATAATAAAATTAATAACCATAAGACAAAACAAATATGTAGAATAAAAATTTTTGGTAAAGACATTTGTTGATTTTAGGTGAGCCAGCTATTTGAAAATTTTGAGCCTCCTAATATCTTCAAATTAATTAATTGAGAGTCAATTATCTAGCTAAGTCAACTGGACATTTGTAAATAATTATTTTATTAAGTCAAGCAGATAAAATGACTCAAATTAGATAAAAGTTAACGAAAAAATTATTTTTTCAAGCACCCTCTTAGTATGAAAATAAAATTTCAAATTTTAGAGTAATGTGTAGTAAAATAAACACAGAAAATAAAAGAATGGTCATTTATTTGTAAAGTAATTTTTTTAATCTTTGATAATAGTTTCATAGTTAAAATTAGTGTTATTTTAAAGAAAATTTTAAAATAGATTTAATATTAGCTCTTTTGTAAAATATAGAAGAGGTTTGTTTATTTTTCAAAATTAGAGGAAAATTTTGTATAATTTCGATTAAATCTGACAGAGATACATGTATCGCGCTCTTAATTTTTTGTGTAGCATCTTCTACGTAAAACTAATTGAAAAGGATAAAAAAAACCATAATATTTGTAGTTAAAAATATTATATCTTGGGAAAATCGCGCGATGGTACATATTTAAGACACTATAAGGGGTTGTATAACGTACAACAAGCCATGCGGCAAAATTTCAATAAGCAATTGGCATAAGAAATATTCACAACCGTTGATGGCTTATGAATCGGCTAGAGAGCCATCCACTCTACTCCTATGGAGGGTTTGCATGTCCTCGCCCGGCCCTTAAATATCAGCGCGTGATAATACTGGTGTTTGATAAACAATTTTTATCGATTTTTTTATTAATTTCAGATATTGAATAAATAATTAACTTAATTAATTTATTAAATTTTAATTAATTAATTTAAGAATTTGAATATTCTAATATTTTTAAATAATTAATTCATTAAATATATATATATAACTTACAAAAAAAATCCTCAAATTAAAATAATAATAACAATCATTTCCTCTCATTATTTTATTAAAAGTGTTAGGGAGAAGAATTGAATCCATGCTCATTAATATATAATATATCGTACTTAATCATTATTCTATTATATGCTTTTAATTATGCTCGTACTAATCTAATATATACTAAAATAAAACAATTCATTGTAAATAATAAATAATCATTCAATTTTTATTATTTAATTTTATATAATAAAATAAATATTTTAATAAAATAATTTTTATAATATGTTAAAATTTTGTTATATAATTATTTAATAAATTTATATTTTTTTCCTATTTTAAGTAAAAATTAATAACATTAAATTAGATACATATATAATACACATATACATACATATGCATATATACTTAAATATATTATAAAATGTACTTATATTCTTATATATCATTTTACATGTAAATAACTAATTTTATTAAATATTTTTATTTAAATAACTAATGTTATTAGTTGGCTAAATTTATTAATATAATTAACTATTAGTTAACATTTAATTAAATCAACTAACTACTAATGTGATTAGCTAATTACTAAATAGTAGGACTAGTATATACTATCTGACTTTGATTAAAATCTCTAAATTAAACTAAATATTAATTTAATTAATTTATTTTATATTATAATAGTTGTGACATGTCTTAAATACTATAAGTGAAGGGTAAATGAAAGGCAAGATTATTGTGCCTTGGTGGAAACCAATGTAAATTTACACTAAATAGTGAGATTTATGAACAAAATTATGAGATCTTATGAAAAAGTTGCTAATTTTATATGAATAGTACTATTCTTTATAACTTATGGAGAGATTATGGTACACTGCTAATGCAATGGTGTATCAATGTATTGTCAAATCTTACCACACATTAGGTTTACTTTTTTTTTTTGAAGTCAAACTCATTTATATAATAACCAATCAAGAATCAAATCTAGTAGTGCACTAGTGGATCACTATGTTAGTGATGCACTACAAAATTTTCCTAAATTATGTCATATGAAAAATATCATGTGCAAATATTCATATAAAACTAACTTTTTCATAAGAACTTGTAACTTTATTTATAAAACTCACAATGAGGATAGATTTTGCTTTGATTTCCATCAGGAATAGTAGACATAACCATAAATGAAAGTGCATCTTTTAATTGTAAATACATGATGAATGATGTGTAATTTTGATTTTTCTTTTATGTTGAAGTTTTTTATAAGGAACTTTGAATGTATTTTTATTCCTTTTCTTTCTTGTTTTAAATTGTTGTGGCAGAAATATCAATAACTCACTCTTATAATATATTTGGGTATTAGGAAATGAAGAGAATAAATAATAATATGAGAGAATGAAGAGAAAGGGAAGAGACGAGAACAAGCAAGGGAGGGGGCTTAAGTTATTACTTTTTTTTCTCTTATTTGAATGTCCAAAATTATATAAAGAAAAAAAATGGAGAGCTAAACTAAAATATATAACAAATTGTATGCAATTTTATAATTTTACCCTCTTAAAAATAAATTTATTAATATTTTTTACAATTAAAAAACTTTTTTTTTAAATGTCTCTCTAATTTTTCTATAAAAATTTTCCTTTTTCTTAAAAAATCTCTCTAAAAATGATATGAAAAACTAATATATAATAATATTATAATTTTTGCTTAAAATATTTTTTTAAAAAAATTACCTTAGGCTAACTTAATATGATCCTTATTTGTTAGGATCAATAACTATGCAACTTATATTTATCCTAAAATTTATATGAATTGATCAAAATAAGGATGAAAGTGCATAAAAAAATAAATAAGAATCATAATTATTTGGTCTAATTATCATCGATATGAACATTAGGAATTTTATTTTTCAAATAAAAAATTTCACAATCATAATATCTACTTTTCATACTATAGGTACCTTTCAAATATTACTATAAAATTATTCCTTAACATCATCACATTAGTTCAGTTAATGTAAAAAACATTGTATATAGTAGCATGGTAGCATTTTTGAAAATGAGTACAACTTATTATGTTAGTTCAAATGAAAATTCAACATTATAAAACAAAATTATCTATCAGAAGGTGAAAAGTTGATAAATAGGATAAGAAAAAAAAACTTTTCATGTTTGTGTTTGAACAACTAATGTGGAAAATTAAGGTGAATTATTAGTTTTGGAGAATAGTCAAACAATAGATATTAAGTTTTATATACAACCAATGTTGAAAGTTTGTCCTAAGAGACATTTTGTAATTATGCATAAAATATTAGATGTCAAATAAATGACATTTAAATTATTGCCACCAATGTATACATTATCTCTATTTCTTAGGTTTGTAAACAAAATCGTAAACAAACTTCTATTGTATGATGATTTTCTCTTCATTTTTTTATGCTCTCCACTTAATTTTCTTTGGTGTTTGTATAACATCAACCTTTAGCCATCTGTTTGTATTTATGTGATGTATTTTCCCTAGGTCTTCTATACTTTATGAGTATTTTATATTTTGATTATAGTATTCGAGGGATTAAATACATAGCATTATCATTTATTATTAGAAAGCTTTCATTTTTATGCTTTAAAATTATTCTTTAATAATTGGTTACATGTTTTAAAAGCATTATTTAACATAGAGAGTCAATATGATCAAATATATATCCTATTTTATGCTTATATTTGTTAAAATGTCATTTTTACTTGGATGCTACATTTTTTAGAGTAACTTTCTACACCAATTCTCATTGCTTGGATGTTATTTTTGAAAATATCAATTTATTATAAGTAAATTTTTGTCCAAGGATCAAATTGAATGTGATAAAATGATATGCAATCATTCCTTATTATTTAAGTTCTCACATATATGTGCTTAATTGCTTATTAAATGTTATTAGATATATAAGTTAAAAAATTTTATTGATTTTGTCAAAAATTTTAAACAAAAATAACATAGATTCAATTAGTTTTAGTAAAAATGGTTAGAAAAGGAAGAATACTAAAGGCCTTATAATTAATAGAGATGTGATCCTTAAGAATGCCAAAGGTAAGAAACTAAAAGTAGACTTCAATAGCAATGAAGTTGCATGTAGGCTTGGTAATACTAATTTCACTAGCTCCTATAATTCCTTAGTATACATCGAAATGTCCATTATTATTAAAGAATGGCACCAAATGGAATTAGACATCAAAGATGCCATCTAGAATAATATATTTGTAAGGAACCTTGATATTTATCTCTATTTTAATATTTACATGTACAAAACAAGAAATCCTGAATTACTAATCATATTTGAAATTCATTTATGGGTTGTGTGTAAACTACCTTAAATATTTTCTAGAATTAAAAAACCACGTATTTTATTGGCAAGCTAGAGATAGAAGGATTATCAACATATATTGAGGAAGCAATATGTTGGCTTTTTAAGAATAAAGGTGGGACTCCCTTTAAAAATATTACTAGATTGACTAGCAAATATGGGATAACTTTGTCAAGATATGTTATTTGGTAAAGTTCCTAAGGTAATCTAAGACATCTTAATATTGTTTTCTTTTTTCCACTATTAAAAGTGAATAACATTTTCTTGTCACTTATTTTATTTTTTTGGTCAATAGACTGTAAGTGTATGAAATAAGGTGAACTAACTTAAAAATATGTACAAACATAGGTTATCTCAGGGAGGAAATAGAAAGATTTAGGATGACATCATCAAGGAAAAGGCTCAAGCTATTGAGAAGGTTATTGCTGAATTTGGTGATTAAGCATCTACTTTTGTCACCCTTATAAATTGACATGAGATATGTGTTGGGAATTCGGATTATCACATACAGCGGAATTTTAATCTTTTGATCTGAATTCTACTTAGGATCCATGCAAAAAGCATAAGTCAATGATTAGGGTTTTACCTATTGGGCACTCGTGTTTCTACTGATCAAAACTTGAGAGCGGATGAATCAAACGCCGGCCGGAAGGTACAGCGTCTCTACGGTATCCACACGGAGTGAACAACGACCTCTCACCCTCCACGCGTCTGCTAGGATGTGTTTTTCTCTCTAAGAATTAGGATTGGATATTTTCTGAGTAATTTAGGGTTTATATGGAAGCTTAAAACATGATTGTTAAGTGCTGCCCTCAAGTCCCTTTTTATAGAACTTAGGCAAGCCATAATCCTAGTCCTACTAGGATAATGCTTCCAAAATCCTAATCACACTTAACAACTCATCTTATCCTTATCCTAGAGATAATGGGAAGAGATAAGACTTATCTATTAATTATCTAATATTAGATAATGATATTATCTCATAATATAAATATCTTAATATTAGATAATTGCATATAGTTATCAAATATCAAAATAATATTATCTCATAGTATATTTATCTAATATCTGATAAGATAATTACTTGATATTACTTTAATATCACATAATATATATATATATATATATATATATATATAAAACGTGAATTTATTATTCTTAATAATATATATGCACGAAAATAAGTCCAATTAATTATTGTCTTATTCCTACTCCTTTTGTGTGACCCTGTAGGTTCTTACTACGTTGACAATGACTTATTATTGAGCCATAGACAGCGAGCGGTATCTAGCAATACATCACTGCCACTCAAGTAGTAAGAATGTCTGTGATTCGACATCCACCTAATATATGATCAACGTTTTACATCATAACCCTTTTGTAATAATATCCAAATTGAACTGGAGGCATGGAATGTGTCATCCTCGTCAATGTTCAATTTATATTTCTTGATACTGAGTAGACTTAAAATAAATAATTAATATCACATATTAATTCAACTGAGCATGGCCATGCATTTCTAAGTCTCACTCAATCAAGGGGCCCAAGGATATTTCTCTTTTATACAAGAGTAACAAAATCCCATTTACATCATTTACATCACTCACTTCCCTCTGCATGATTTATGACACACCCAATCAATGCCCTACTTATCACCTGATTAAAGGTGACATAGGACAATATTAAAGTGAGTAATTCCTCATGTAGGGAACCGTAGTGACTTCAGGTCAAAGGTTTATGCGTAGTTGTGATCATATGAGAATAACTTATGACACGTTTATCCATGCAATATTCTCATAGTGGGTCAGTCCAATACATTGTTCACTAGCAATGTACTCATGTATTGACTTGATATCACATATCCATGATTCGTAATCATCAGTCACTATACATGCTAGTCTCGATGTATTATTACTATCCTTTTTTTATAATAATACTTGACTAGGGGCATTTTAGGAATAGCAAAGCTATTCCAAGGATAATTATTATATTAAGTTATAAATTGCGCATAATAATAATAAAAACAAAATATAATAATTAAATTACCTAAAATAAAATATAATACATTATGTATAACTCTAATCATCTTATATGATTGGTTCTAGGACACACACCAACAATATGGATTAAAGATAAAGTTAATAATAAGGGTGAATTCATGATAGAGAAGAGTTGGTAGGTTGCCTAGTGAATAATAAGTGATATTATTTTATATGTCAAACGCAAAGTGTTATTCATTTAGTAGTACATGATTAGCCATGTTTGATTGCATTGTGTTAAGATAAGCTTATGCAACAAAACAACTAGGAAGAGTTTTAATTAGGAAAAAAGATAGACATATTAGCTACTACTTTGGGAACTCAGGAGCATCCTAGATGTATGAGGCATGTAAGAGGAATAACTAGAATTAAGAAACACTTTGGAGGAGCTTCAAAACATCCTTGTAACAAAGGAATATCCAATAAAGAAATGGTAAAGTTGAGGGAGGAATTGAAGGATGAGGTTTTACAACATATGCTAGCTTTCCTTTAATGGTAAGTTTGGATGCTAGCTATTTTGGGGAAAATAAGGAGGTACGGATGGTGATCTCTATACTATAATATGTAAGGATGTAAACTAGGATGAGTGGGCCTAAACAAGCCATGCCTATGCGGGCATGAGCCTTAATGGGCTTTCTCCTATAAGCTTGTATTTTTTAGGGGCTAAAAATAATAGGTCGATCGACCCTACCTGCATAAATCTGTTGGCATGCCTACATTATTTACAATTAATAAGGTACATTGAATTAAGTTATTAGGCCTTTAAGGCATTAAGTTAATCCTATTATAATTAAAAAATTATATTTTATATATAAAAGTAGTGGCCTATAGGTTAACTTGTATAATTCATAGTTTACAAATTGTATTAGGTTAAGTTATTGAACCTTTAATGTATTATATCATTCTAATTATAATTAAAAAATACTTATTATATATATAAAATGGTTTGCTTGTAGGCTAACTTGTTTAAGCTCATAATTTTTATGGCTTTAAATTTTTCACCTTACGCCTTTTGTACCCACCTTATACCTATAATGCCTATAAGCCACAAGCTATTTTTGCATCTTTAATAAGGTAGTTGTTACCCTACTAACCTTAACCTTTTTTCCTAATTACCACTAGTAAATTCTTGTTACCATATTACTTGTTGCTAAGTACTCTCCAATTATGTTGTAAGATCACATTTATATTGATTAACTTATTTATTTGTTACTATAGTGCAAGCATAAATGTGTACTTTTGATTGTTGGGCCCTTTATTAAGCAGATATCGAACCGTATGGTTTTCCCCAACTATGTGATTCACATCATTGCATTACTAGAGGACCAATATAAGGTTCTGGTAGATGTTATTAAGGATGCTATAACTATAGTGCCATTATCAATAGAAAAGGTGACTATGATGGTCCGAACAGTTGGTCCCTATCTAGTTTGGTCAAAGGCCTTGATTTCATTCTCATGAAGGTGATGTTTTTCCATTTCTTTAAGTTTATTATTTGTAGTCACATAAAATACTACCTAGTATGTCTAATTCTTATATATATATTGCAATCTATTTTTAAGTACTTCCACTGGAAAAAGAAAAGGAAAAGGTTATTGGGGAAACACAAAGACAAGGATAGTAAATCTAAAAAATCAAAGACTTTGGTAAATCTTCTTTAGCAAAAAATAAAAGTAATGCTCGGAAGAGCTCTCATTCGTCGTATAGGAGATGTCAGAAGGTGATCACATTTTATTATCTATGAGATTGGATGTCATAAGACACAATAATGCCATTCTTCTATCCAAGAATTTCATTTTGCATCTTCCAAATGGAGAAGAGTCAGATGTTTCCATTATGATGACTTGAATTAGGTGTGTTCATCTTTACACTTCAAGTCTTCCCTAATTTTGTACACATATTAGATAATATGAATTATAATGCTCATGTATTCTAAAAATTATAAACTTACACTATGTGGTTGAAGAGAGGAAATTGGATTCCTACTTTAGCTTCCTGAATCCAAATATAAATCACAAGATAAGGCAATATTAGAATTTCAGTATAAATACATAAATAATACAATGATAATGAATAAGAAGCAATAATACTATATAGTACCATATTACATAAGGTATGTGGGTGCAAAGATGGGCTTTAATTTAGCTTTGGTTATATTATTTTTTTTGTTATCTTACTTTAATATTGATAATATTCTAAGCACCACTAGATGCTAAGCAGTACTAATCCAAAGGAAAAGATGATCTATTAATTTGACCCGTTAAGGTATGAACCATGCAAGGGTTGCAAGGACATGCTCACAAACATAATGAACATATAATACATGATGAAAAGTTCTAACAAGTCTATCAACGTCAAATGGATACAAATGAAGCTAACATTCTTATATACATTTGGGTACCTAATATAGTTATTGATTATCATTACATGAAATTAACACTATTTTGAATTAGTTCATTGCAATGCCACAAACAAATAAGCAATATCAAGTTTCATGATGAAATATATGTAAAACATGGTCATGCACATAAAGAGTAATGAAAAGCTTGAGAAGATAATTTACTTGAATTTTTGTTAGGTAGACACTTATAAAAAACATATAATTTTATCTTTTTATCAAGTTTTATGTATAACCATGTCGTGCTTCAAAGGAAAGATAGAACCTTACAATGTAGAAAATTTAGTGGTCTTGTAAGAGGAAGGGGCTGCATATGTATTAGGAAAGAGACAAACATTAACATGTGGAGGCACTACTAAATATATCACTTATTTGGTTCAATTGTAAATGAAAATACATATATATATGATTGTGCCTATAAGACTTGGTGCAGTTACTTATAAATGCATATATTATTTTGTATGCATTATGAAATTTGTTTAGTTTTATGATTTAATGTTGTTTAGAAGCTAATGCTCTTTTGCATAAGCAAGTGTGTTTATCCTATTGTTTACATAATTAGGTTGGTTTCTATTTTTAGTGCAGTAATAAAAGCACATTTTTTTGAAAAAAAATTAATAAACTATGTTGGATATTTATTAATAATTGATGTGGATAATATATAATGAAGGTTCCATGCAAATAAGTGACATGAAAAAGTAAAATTGTGTCTAAACAATTAAAGTAATAAATTGAAGCAGAATTTCACATCAATTTTATTATACAATTGATATAGAAACTAAAATTTTGTTTGGCCAATAAAAAGCCATCATTAGGTGAATAGGATGCCAATATTATAAGACATCAATTTTAGTTTATAACTAATATGGAATGCTTAAACAACATCTTTTTTCTCTCTTTACAACTTATAAGAATGAAGGCTAGAGTTGAAATATAAAGGAAGCATATCCTAATGGCAAATTGTAGATTGCAAAGTGATAGCATCTTCTTTGTAAAATTAATAGTTCTCTATGAAAAGATCAATTGATTGATTTATTTTTTGTAAGCAAAAAGTTAGCTACAATTTCTTCACCCAACAGATCACCTTAACTTGAGTTCAATCATTTATTTATTTTTGTTGGTGTCTTCTTCTTAATGTTAAGATCCATTTGAACATTTCATTTTTTTCCTTTAAATCTAATTAAAAATGTCTATTTGTTATGTATTATATTAATTTGTTTAGATTTTGCATTTTTTATTTCATTATTTAGTACTTTAGATAATGTAGGTTTTTTAAAGAAAAGATGGTGGATTTCTTACTTACAAAAGTAAATTAATAAATATTCTATATAGAAGGTCAAGATAACAAGAACACTATTCAAACAGTATACATTACCACTAAAGTTTAATTGTATAAGTCAAGTAATAATTTTCTCTTCAATAGAAGCATATTATATTAATGTTTTACTAACAATATCAATTATAATGTCTTTGTACTCTTCTTTTGCTACAATTGGATTCATAAGGATCTATATCAGTGGTCATGTCATTGAAATATAATGTAAGTTCCTTCTCAGCATTTAGAGATATTATTTTCAATTTTTGCAACATTTATATATTATATGTTTTTTACTATTTGGACTTAAATAAATGTATGAAATTGTTATCATTGGATTTTATTGTATTTGGGATATTATGTTTTACCATAGAGACAATGATATGAGACTTGAATACAATTGTTACTACTTTTATAATAATATGAGTTGTTAGATTTTATAATCAAGTTGAGATACTATTTTAGGAAAACTTTAAAAGATAAAAAAAATCAATAAATAATGTTCTTTATTTTATAAAATTGTCATCTTATAATACATTACACATTTGTTATTTAAAAAAAACCATCTTATTTGAAATTTAAGATATGAAAAAAAATTAATTTTCAATAGTGGCTTATAGACCAACGTCTAATATAAACAATAATGTTAGTTACTAAACTAAAACACTAATATCATATTTCAATTATTTAACAATATTTGAGAACTAAACATGTCATTTTTTTTTTGGTAAAAAAATTGTTATTGTTATAGTTATTTAACATTGGTTCAAGAACTAATGTTAAATATACTAGACATATAACAATACTAGTATATACATCAGTTAAAAACTAAAATAGCATATATTAAAAAATTGATATTAAATGACATCTTTATAATAGTTAAAAAATGAAAATAATATATCTTTATTTAAATATAAATAATAATGAAATATTGATAATGTAAAATGAATATAAATTAAATAAAAAAGTGTTAAAATTAAGGAGATAATTTTGGAAAATCTCCTAATTTGAAGGAATACAAAATATTGAAGAATGAAATATTTTGGAAGGTTAGTTATAAATTCTCATTTTCTTACTCCTCTAATGCAAAACTCCCAAACAAAATAAAATATATCCCATCACCTTCCATTTCCTTTTCTCTCTTCTACTTCCATCCATCTAAACAAACTATTAAATTTTCACTCCAAAAGTCTCATTTTCATTCTCTTCTCATCCCCCTGCCTCTAGTTTCATATCAATTTCTTCCTCTTTAGATATTGAAATATAATATTCTATTTATAATATTATTACATCTTTGTCACATATTAACAAATATTTTATTTATAATTTCATTTTCAATATAATGTGTGCATTCATTTCAAATTTTAAGCTTTCATAAATAATAAAGATATTTTTTAAAAAATAATTTAATTTCCTCTTATCAAAGGTACAACCAAAAATTATTTTTATTAGATGTTTATATACTAGACTAATCCCATACTTAACTCTAAATCACTTACTAAAGTTTAAGATTACCATGGGACTATGGTTATTTAAGAATTTTGTTTAATATATTAACTATCTTTTATAACCTTGAACATATTTAAATAAAATATTTTTCATAACTTAAAACAAAAAAAGCCCTTACATAATAAAAATAGAAGTATATTATAAAATTATATGAGTCATTTATATTCTTATTATATCAACAAACTAAATTTATTAATTTAAATTTATACAAAGCTATTTGTAAAATTACATAATACAGTAAGGGTCTAACTGTTTTTATTATTCTTAAGACAAGTGAATGTCATTATACTGTGTTCAATAATTTTTATTTTATCTCACTTAAAATGTTAAACAATTTATAATTGCAAATTCATTTTTATATATTACACAAAAATATATTTTGATTGATTTTATAATATAAAATATTATTTTTATAATATACTATATTAATATTTTTAACTTAATAGTTATTTTAATTTTAAATTATAATATGTGTCACCTTTTTGTTTTCTTTTTTGCTTATGTATGGCATGGATACCATACTATTTTTTAATAAAAATAGAAATAAATGCAAATTTTGTAAGGATAAAAGTAGGTTTAGCAATGAGCCAAGATTACATGAGCTAAAGCCCACCTCATTATAAATTTTTCTAAATCTTAACATGATTCTAGCTTAATTCAAGCTAATTTTTTTTGTTTGAAATTCAAATCAAATTAAACTCACAAATGGCTTGACTCATTATGCTAAAATCAATTATAATAATTAAGTATTGTTGTAACAATTTAATAACTTAGAAAAAAAACTATAAGAGCAATTTTTAACAACTTAATAGAATAAAATAAATAAAAATATAAGTGATTAAAAACAGTATTGCAATATTATTGTTCAATTTATAATAGTATAAATGATAATTTATCTTAAAATATAATATTAATTTATGATCACAAATAAATACAAAAAAATAACTTGGTTGCAATTTTTCAAAATTTTCGTTAATACACTTAACTTTATTGATCCCTTTATAAATAATCATAAACCTTGTTATAAAGTTTTTAGCTAGAAGCAAAGTGATGAATTTTAAAGATTTATTAAAAATGAAATAATATTTTTATTAAATTATACGTTACTTTATAATAATTTTATGGAATTTTTTATTCAATAGAATATTATATATTATAATATAATATAACATTTATAAATATATATTTATTTTTATTTACTCAACTCATGATACAAATAAATATTATTACAAATTTACAGTAGAACATCGCCATATTGATATTGATTAAAATAAAAAATCAATATATATAATGGTATGATGACTTTTTTAAAAAATACAAGTAACTTTTCACATAGGTTATAATTAATAACCAATGTTGTAATACAATAATATATTTTCTATGTTAATTATTGGTGAACCAACATCTAATGGAAGCTTAAAAGTTAACTTAGAATATGGGTTCATAAGTAATCATAACTTTCCACGTTGGTTATTTAAAAACCAATGTGAAAGTGAATAATTAGATTTGAATAGGAGTTAAACATTAAATGCCGGTTTCTATAGTATAGCCTATGTTGAAAGTTTGTTTCGAGTGACATTTTTATAATTATGCGTAAAATACTAGACATTAATTTTAGTTATAATCGACATGAAAAAAAATATATAGATGTTGATTAATTATTAATAACCAACATCGAAAGTTCTATTACTAGTATATCCTCATCTTTATTTCTTATAATCATAGACCAACATCATTCATGTTGTGATTTGCTCTACATTCATGCATGCTATCCACTTAATTTTCTTTGGTGTTTGTTCAGCATTGTGTAATATCAACCTTCAATCATCTTAAGCATTTACTCCTATCTACCTAATATATTTTCCTCAATTTTCTTATGCTCTGAGAGTATTTTGTATTTTAATTATGGTATTCAAGGTTAGATAAATAATATTGTTGTATATTGTTGAAATTTTTTTATGTGCTTTCAAATTACTCTTCAATCATTATAAACATTGTTTAAAAGCATTATTCAATATAGAGAGTTGATATACCCAAATACATATATCATTTTATGCTCATATTTTTTAATAATGTTATTTTTGCTTGAATACTATATTTTTTAAGTAACTTTCTACATTGGTATAACTTTATTCCTTTGATGCTATTTTGAATATGTCAAATTAACATGGAGAATTATGTACTCAAATATATGTCCTATTTTTACTTATATTTTTAAAAATATCATTTTTACTTGGATTTTACATTTTTGTAGTAACCTACTACATTGGTATGGCTTTGTTTCTTTAACACAATTTTTAAAAATGTCAATTTATTATAAGTAAAATTTTGATTTATGATTAAATTAAATATGATACAATAATTTGCAATCATTTTCTATCATTTAATTTATTATATGTATGTGCTTGGATACTTATTAAATGTTTCTTGACATATAAGTTAAATATTTGTATTACTTTTATTATGACTTTTATACAGAAGTGGCTTGAATTCAATTGGATCTAATAAAAGTAGTCATAAAAGGAAGAGAACTAGGGGCCTTATAATTATAATGGACATGATTCTCAAATACACTAAAGAAGAGAAGCTAAAAGTAGAATTCAATAACAAAGGTCAAGTATGTAGCCCTGGTGTAACAAAATTCAAAGGCTACATTGATTGCTTGTTACATTGATAAGAAATGGCACTAAGCACAATAAGATATTAAGGATGCCATCTAGGAGGATATATTGCTAAAGAACCTCAATACTTATCTCGATTTCATTTTTTACATTTGTATAATAATTTTTTTAGATTACTAATCATATTTGTCATTTATGTGAATGTTGCCTTGTAGGCTATCTTCAGTATGCTCAAGAAGTATAAAGAACACATCTTAATGGTAAGTGGTAAGAGGTGGAAGGATTTTAACTATAATTTGGTAAAGGATTACATCTTTATTGAAGGGAAGGGAGGTGAAAGTCTTATTAAAAAATATTACTAGATTGATCTTTAAACATAAAAAAAAATTTATAAGAATATGCCAATCAGGGGAGTTTCAAATAAATATGGTTATCTCAATACTATTGTCTTTCTTACATTATTGATAGTAAAGAACATCTTCTCATTACTTGTTTTATTTTTTTCTTCAATAGAGGCAAAATGCAAAGAATAAAGCAAACCAAGCTAGACACTTATACAAGAATAACTTATCTTGGGGTGGATCTAAGAAACTTAAGGAAATGCTCATTAGAGAAATGACTTAAGTTACTAAGGAGACTGATGATCTGCTTGGTGATCAAGCATTTACTTTTATCTCTCTTATACAATAACATAAGTTATAGGTGAGAAGAAAAATCAATAATAAAGATGAATTCATGATAGAAAATAGTTGATAAGTTGCTAAGTGAATAGTAAATGATATTATTATGTTATTTGTTAAATATGAAATTTGTTGTTCAATTATTAGTATATAACTAATCATATTTAATTACATTATGCCACATTGAGTTCCTACAGTAAGCTACCAAGGGAGAATTTTAATTGGAAAGGAGGATAAACATCTTAATTGCTACCATAGAAACTCAAGAGCATCTCGAACATATTAAGGGTGTTAGAAGATTAATGGTTCTTAAAGCTTACTTCAAGGAAACTTCAAAATGTCCTTGATTAAAGGATTATCTAATAGAGATAGTAAGAAGTTAATGTTGCAAGAAAAGTGAATAGAAAGATTACAGAGGAAATAAGGGCCATGTTCAAGTGAGAAAGGACATTAGCTGCTACCTCATTGAAGGAAGAGGAGATGCAGATAGTGACCCATACTCTATAATAAGGCATCTCTAACCTATTGACCTTGGCCTCTCGACCTAATTACCAAAAGTAAATTCTTATCACCTTATTACTTGCTACTAGGTACTCTTCAATAATGTTTATAATTTTATATTGATTCTAATTAACTAGTTTATTTTTCATTGTAAGGTGAACGTAGAAGTCTACTTATGGTTACAAGACCTCATATTAAACAAGTGGTGACGGGCATGATTTTTCCATGCTAAGTGTTCCATACTTTTGCACTAGTAGAGGAATAGTGTAAGCTTATGATTGATATTATTAAGGAAGGCATGATTAAGTTGTCATTGCTAACTAATGAGGCAACCATGTATCACAACCTAACTCCAACCATAATCGGCATGGAATCTCTTATCTAGTTTCCATTAGCGTATCTTGTATTTCCTAATGGTATCATAGGTTATGAGGAATTAAATAAAGAAAGAAAGAAATACTTTGAGAAGAAAAAGATGATTTTCATTCATGCATTTAGTTTAATAAAAAGTTAAGCATGTCATAACTTAACTTATTGCTATTAAAGCATAAGTTATCTTAACTAACTCCAAATGAATAAGTCATTAACCCACTTCCTTTACACTAAGTAGGAGTTAACCTAAAAGAATATCTAAAAAAAAGCAAGTGCTACCCATCCTAACTAAAAGACCTCTCAATCTCAGTTTATGGCAATAATGGAAGCAATTCAACCTGCGTATCAATAAGATGAAACACAAAAAAGTAAGTTTGTGGCTTGAAAAGCAAATATCTAAGAAAAAAGAGTAAAGTAAATGACAATTATATCTCATCAAGTAATAGCATGTCATCTATACTTTAATCTCTATATAAATCCACCTTTTAAACAAAGTATTTATAGCATTAATCTTACTCAAGTAATTAAGAAAGAAAAGAAAAGAAAAGCAAAATAAATCTCCTTGTGTACCCTAGATTATCCTTATTTCTCTAAGGTTAATCTTATATCTGCATAAATAATTACTAAATTCGATATTCAAAGATATCATATTTCTCTTTCCCATATCAATTAACAAGTCATAATTTTCATTTCACAATGTCAATAATTTTAATTGAGCATCACGCATTGCATTTCAAATTCTTCTATGCTTATTTGCACCATTATACAATTCATTTAATTTGTTAAAAAGCATAAAATCATCATACAAACATATTCCAAGTTCCTTACTTGATATGGAGAATCATAAAAGTAAGCATAATGGAAAAGGGAACAACAATTGATTGTTTACTCCTAGCTCAAGGTCTTTTTAGTAGACTAATCATCAATTGTTTCTCTATGAACAATTAACCATCTACTATTAGAATTCCATTATCTAGATTTTGAGAACAACAGTCCATTGTTTATGCAAAATGATCAATTATTCTCTTGGAATTTGAAAGCTACCTAACATAATACTATTCATGTTGACGTAAATGTGCCCTTAGGACATTAATAATGCTACTAATCACTGATTCATCATAAATGTATTAAAGAGGTATTCTTATCATTTATTTGATTTTGACATCATCAATTTAGTGCAAAATCATCCAAATCTCATATAAAGTATAGAAAAAACTAACACTTAAAGCCATTCCATCATACTTTTCAAATCTTTAAGATTTAGTTAAGGATATTTACTTACCTAGTACAAAGGAAAATGTTAAGGGGTAGATCAACTTCTTTTAGCCCTAATCATACAAGAATCAAAGGTTCCTTAGGATAAGGTTCCATTTTCCCCTTTGTAAACCAAAACACCCTCAAATCTTCTCAAACAAAAAAAAGTGAGAAAGAGATCTTTAAAAGGAAAGGTTTTTGCCTTTATTAAGTCAAGATTATAAGCTAGTTTCATATTTTTCTTGTTTAATTTCAAAAAAAGAGGAAGAAGATAAAGATATTAGTATAGAAAAGGTGGAAATAATTTGGATGAGTGGATAGTGTTTGTGTTGAATAAGGAGAAATGATTATTTTAGCTTTTAAGATGGTGAATAATGGTAATGGTATTTTTGGAAACATTCTCTAAATCTCCTCCATCTCACCTACTCACTTATAATAACTTTGGCCTTTTAATCTTTTATTTCCTTTCCCTACATATCTTTATATAATTCATTTTTCTCAAATTTTGCTAGATTACCAAATTTAAATTTATTTAAAATATTATTTATATTATTCTTATCATCTAATAAAAATGTAAAATTCTAATTTTCATAGAGTGCATAATAGTACTTCCCTCTTCAAATGAATTCATCATCAAATTCTTATAGATTGTATTATCCTTAAAATACTATAATAGCATACTAAGGTTAAACTCATTACTTATCCAACAACTACAAGTATTTCTCCTATATGTTTAATTCAAATTTCTAAGTGGCTTTTTCCACTCTATGTCATTCTTAGCAAACCTTTATAGATAGACTTCTTTGGACCTTAGCTTCTAAATTTTTCAATTTAAAATTTTAACTGGTTATTCCTTATAAGTTAGCTTAGAATCCAATTTAAGTGGTTCATCTTGAATTATGTAGGACTCATTTTGTAAGTATCTTTAAAGCATAGACATATGAAATATGTAATAAATAGCTTATAAGCTATCTAGAAACTTCAATTAATAGGTTACCACCCCTACTCGCTTAAGGATTCAAAATAGTCTATTAAAACAAGGTGCCAAGTTACCCTTTTTCCTAAATTGCTTTACATCTTTCGTAAGTGAAACTTTTAAGAATACTATGCCTAATTCTTAGAATTCCAATTCTTTTCTTTTTTTTCTACATACAACTTTTACTTGTCTTGATTTCTAATGATTTTGATTTCTCCAATGCATTAGTTATCAAATCTAGCCTTAGAAGTTTTGCTTCTCTTAGTTAAAATCACCCAATTATGGAATGACATTTCTTGCCATAATAAGCTTCATATGGAGTCATTCAAACTTTGGATTGGTAGCTATTATTATAGGTAAATTAAATAAAAGATAGGTATTTCTCCTAAATTCCTTCAAAGTTTAGAGTGTAGGCCCTAAACATGTTCTCCAAAATTTGGATAGTTCACTTAAGTTACCTATCTATTTGTGGGTAAAAGGTCAAACTAAATCACAATTGAGTTCTTAATACTTGTTGAAATAATTTCTAGAAATGGAATATAAATTGGGTACCTTGATTTGACACAATTATAATTAGGACATTATGCAAAGGAATAATCTTGTTAAAATGCATTACACATATTATGTTGCTATGAATATGGTTTTGTCAACTTATCAATAATGACCTATATAGAATCATACTCCTTTTAAGTTCTAGGTAGTTCAATTAGGAAATCCATGGTGATACTCCCCATTTTATTCTAGGATTGGAAATGGTTGTTACATCCCATCTAAATATTAGTGCTTAGCTTTAACCTACTAGCATGTGAGACATTTAGCCATAAAGTCCAATATACATCTTTATTTATCCTTTTCCACTAGAAAACAACCTTTAGATCATGTTACATTATGCTACTTTAGGGTGCATAATATATAAGAAAGTATAGGCTTAATATAGTATTCATTCCTTGTACTCAATAGGACCTAAATCCTCCCCCAATAATGCACTACACCCTTTTCATTAACAGTTGTTCCAAACTCAAATTCTTTAATTACTTTTTTCACTAAGGTGGTATAACCTAAATCATCTTTTTGTGCACTCTTGATCCTTTCCATAAGAATTGATTGTACTACTATATAAGTTAATACTACATATTTGTCTCTTAATGGTGCTTTAAGTGATTTTCCTGTTGATTTTTTAATAAAAGCATCTACCACTATATTTTTCTTCCCATAATGGTAAAAAATTAAGTAATCATAGGCCTTGATAAGTTCTATCCATCTTTTTTATCAGAAATTGAGATTCTTTTGTTTAAAGATATATTTTAGGCTTTTATTATCTATATATTTCAATGGTTCCTTTATGCAAATAATGCCTCTAAATTTTCAAGGCATTCCTAAAAAAGCAGCATTTGGTGTTAGTTTACTTACAGCAATTCTTAGAAAAATGCCACTAGCCACACACTTATTATTTTTTAGTGAGGCTATTATCATCATTTAGCAATAATTTATAATGCTCTTAATACAACTTTGAACCACTATTTAAAAAAATCTTCCCTCCCATATTTGGTGTGAATATTTCTCACAATTTTCCTTTATTTCATAAGTTAGAAGTTTTTCTTTTTTGAGATAAACTCACTCTTATTGTCTCATTGTGCATAAACTCATAAGTCTTATAGATGATTTAGGTTTCCTTTTTTTATCAATGCATACGAACATTTAGTGAAATTTCTATTTCAATTCACTCTCACAACCTTCGATTTCACTACTCTGCTTGTGAGATTTCTACTACAAACTACTCTACTCTTCCAACCTTAAATTTCCAAGTTTGCTATCTAATTAAGGTTGTAACTACTCCAATCAAAGGTAAAGTTTCTTCCATCTTCAACTATTGCAATGATATGAGCTATTACATTTCATTATTACTGTTAGTTATAGGTATCATTTTCACTAATTATATGAAGCAACGCATTTTGATTTTTACTCTAGTATTTGAACATGAACTAGAATCCTATGTTATTTTTATGTTTGTTTTCATTCATTCTATCACTTTCATTTTCATTCATTTTCGTTAATAAAATACTCTTTTCCCCCCTTTGTATATTATTTATATCTCATGCTTTTAGGTTCATTGTAATAGGATAATTATTGTATCTTCTTTTTTTAATGATAGCTTTTTTTTAAACTTAAGTTCTATACATTTAGCAATTCTAGAAGCAAAAACATGGGTTTCTTTTATTAAACCAATAAATAAATCCTAGTTTGAGTAAGATCAAGGAGTAGCATATAGTTCTTTCCAAACTATTGATCTTGTATACACTATTAGTTTAGTGTTTCTTTAACATTTATCTTAAAGATGGAAAAATAGCTATGCTTTGTGGTTAATTCTTAATGGTTATCATTTGTAAAAGTTAAATGTCATGTAGGCTAAACATATAAGCTAACATCATCTTTTAATGATCATTTCTTAGATGTAGGTGGTTGAAAATTTTTTTATGCGAGCAAAAATAATGGAACTAATTTAGTTCTCAAGAAATGTGCACTATTCTAGCATAAGCAAACATAATTCAACTCCTTTTACAAGTGATCATATCAAGATTCTTACTGGTAGAGATAGTTACATTAAAGAATATAATAAGGACTTATAGATCCTTTGTTACAGATTTTCTATATGATGACATTGCTTACAATTTTAAGGCTTCATGTTATTTCAACTATTCCTTACATATTTGAGTATTTTGATGCACAATAAATAATAAATTGAATAGGATAAAGTTCCAATTAGGTTTTTTTTACTCATAATTTAAATATGGTTTCTGATAAATTAAAAGTTTAGAATCCTACTGCGTTACCTTTGATTTCAAGCTTGCCATCTGATTAGGGTTGCAACTACTCCGATCATAAGTAGAGTTACTTCCATCTTCAACTATTATAATGATTTGAGCTACTATGTTTTATTATTACTATTAGTTATAAGTGTCTTTTTCATTAATTATATGAAACAACATATTTTGATTGTTGCTCTAGTATTTGAATCTGAATTAGGATCCTATATTATTTCTATGCTTGTTTTCATTCATTATGTCACTTTCATTTTCATTCATTTAATCAACCCCTAGAAAGTACCTTAATGTTATGACTTTTTATCATATATTAATTCCAGATGTAGCTTGCTAATGTGCTTTAAATAGTGAGTAAAGAAAAATACATATGCATTGAAAAGTAATTGCCAACAAAAGCAAGAAAAGGATTTTAGCTTTAATATTTGTGTACTCTATGCTTGGTGCCATTATTGAATAATTACTTTTCTTCCCTTTATAAGCCTTGTAGAATAAAACTAATGGATTTGAAGAATCGTGTTGGGGGACAAGACTAACAATAGTACTATGAGATTTTTAAGGTTTCTTCATTGAATGCTCTAATGAACTCTTTCAAATACTTATCTTAAAATAACTTCTAGATATGATAGATATGCTATAATAAAGAAATTTAAGAGCTATATTATGGCCTGAAGAATAGTTAATGCTATGGTTTATCTTAAAAAACAAAATCAAATGCATGATGGTTAGAGTGAATATTATAATAAATGGTAGAATAAATCTTTGGTAATTTTTTAAAATAAATAAAAAACTATGAATCAAGTTATTTCTCTTGCCTTTTTAGTAGATAACAAGTGTTTGGTGACCAAGGAAATACACCAGCACTTTCTTATAATTAAGGAAAAGAGATGTTTCTTGAATTTTTACATAAATTTTCATATGATTAGTTATAATGTATATCCTTTAAGTTATCTATATTTTATCTTGTCTTTAATTAGTAGTGGATGATATTTATGCATTCCTAAATTAGTTAAAGAAAAATGTTTAGCATACACTATAAAGTAGAAGTACTAGATTGTGTTTGGCAAATATACTTAGAATATTGATTTTACTATTGATTTTCTTTTCAAGATTATAAAAGCAATAGTTATAGGGTTTTACATTTTCAACTTATTATTGTTAAGAGGTGTAATTATACAAATAAGCTTATTATTTTTTACCTTGGATATTAGCAGGAGAGAAATCAATTTTTTCAAGTTATATTCACATTTCACCTCATGGATTTTTAAGTGATACCTACTTCACTAATTTAGTTCTCTCAGTTATTATAGGTTTTCAACAATTCTAGTAGAATTAGCCCAAAGCTATAAACTTTCCCCGCCATTGTTACTCTTATTGTGTAAGCATACTTTGCTAGTTACCAAACAAAATAATTCAAATACACTTTTGCTTAAACCACAATTTGGCTATGCATTGAACTCTAACTTAAAGAATTAAATGCGGGATAAAAAATTGTTATAACTGTAAATGCAATTTGTTGGTCTTACACCAGTTGATTTAGCTATATGTACATTCTATTTTAAGTTTATCCTTGTAAATGTTATAAAATAGGAAACACATGTAAATGAAAAATGGCCATATAAAATGCATCATCAAAAAAGCAAAAGAATGCTTTCCATCTACCATATAGAATAGAAATAAATATGCTACTTGACTATATGTTTTGTTTTAAAAGAGACTTTTCTTCTTTTTAGTTAAAATAAAAAATCTAGCTTAATGTATGATCAACTAGTTTCTATGCTGGCTAATGCTCCCTATCCCTAAGGTGTAATTTCTACATTTGGTCTCATTGATTTCATAATTAGAGTGACAGAGAATAAGAAAGTACCACACATAAATTTCTAAGATTGAAGATGCTTACCAAAAATTGTTAGATGACTAGTGAACTTTAACTTTCTTTCCAATTGCATCATTACCCAATCTCATGAATGTCTAGTTAGCATTCAAGACTTTATCCATCAAACTATCTAGAGTTCATTGTTCTTTATCTTCCTCATTTAGAAAAGACTTCTCTAAAAAAGGTGAAGGTCTCTTCCTTTTCAACCTCAAGCCCTTAGCTTTAGTCTTTTCCTTTTACAGAGAAAAATTTTGACTTTTAGTTTATGCTTTCTTAAATTTGAATTTCCATAAAGTTTTTAAGTTTTAGACAAAAATTTGAATGTGTTAGATTATTATTGCCACTTATTCCCCTATAAGCCCCAAATTTAATTTTTGCTTGCTTCCCTACATGCATTTGTTCACAAATTGGTGTAGCTTCCACAGATCTGATTTCATCAATTATTTTATTAGCACTGCACTTTCTTAGAAAAAAGTGAGGGTGTTGTAAAGAAACATCATAATAATCAGCCATATTGCCTCTACTGTAGTTTTAGTTGAATTGAGAGACTTTTAGCTTAACTTTAGAAATTATGTATAAATGGCAAATATCAGAGTTTTTTGACTTAGGGGAATATAGCCAATAAAACTAGTGACTACTGAAAGGTTTTTTATACTCTTTGTGGGATTAATCATTTTATAGAGTTCAAATCTTCTTTCAATAACTCTTGTTTATTTTTTACAATTTTAAGGAAAATGTCTCTCTATCATTCCTAAATCCTTATTAATTATAAAATTCTATTTTATTATGTTAGTTGTGTTTATTGATATATGTGATATATTTTTATTATCATCTACTTGTATGTTATTGACTTCTAAATTCATAACTTTAGGGTGCATGGATTTGAATGTAGAGGACCTTTTTAAAAAGAGATCACAACATACACATATGTGAATTTTTCTATTTATCAAATAATTGATTTTGTTTTGTTTAGGTTAGGAATTGAATTGTTTCAAAGCTTATTCAATTAGTTAAAAAAGAAATTATGTATAAATGATATTCTTCAACATACAAATTTTAAGCACTATACAATATTTTTTAAGATTATATATATATTCTCTCTTCCTTTTCTAGAGCATTCTAGCTATATAAGAAATAAAAAGGAAAGGGGTTTTTATCTAAACCCTTTCATGGATATAAGTGAGAGCACCAATTTATTAAAAAAGTGGTCCAATGATTGCCTATTATGAAGTGACACTATGTTATGCTGCATCTACTCGCAAAATTTAAGTATTGATAAAAACCTTGAGAAAATTTAATTCAAATTACTTCTAACGTTGTGACTTAGGCAAATAATCTTATATATATATATATATATATATATATATAAACTCTATTTTATTCATAAAAGGGTCTCAAACAATATAATTAATTGATATATCAACCTAGTCACCAAACTTCTTATTTGAAGTTAAATGAAGAATTTTAGCTTGCAATTAGTAATTTAATTGGAGGTACAAATGAAAGAACTTAAGTTTATGAATCAGTAATTTATAAACTTTTTTAGTTTATAAGTTTTTTTTTCTAGTGTTGTTATGCTTTTCTCTCTTAACCAAAAGTAGCACTCTAAAATAGACATGGAACTCTTGAACTTGGTAATTTAGGAACTCATATAAGAAGGTAAGAGTGTCTTCCATGAGCACTGAAACCTTTTCTCTATGGCTGAAGCTAAACTAATGCAAGCATGATTATTTGACATCATTCCTGGTATTCTTACTCCTTTTAGATTAATAAGTTTTATATTTGTAAAAATTTTCAAACAGTTATAAGGCTTTAAGCTAAAACTCAACAACCATGATTATAATAAATTAGTATAATTCAAAACTACAATATCAACTATATTTAAATTAGTACAATTAAGGTTGAAAGAGAAAGGCATTGGCCACAATTTTATAGGTATATATAGTTTTAAGGCTTTATGCTCCTAAAATGATTAGATAGCTTTTAATAGGTTATTGAATTAACCTAGATATGATAGAAAAAAATAAAAGAGAAGCTAAAATACAATTTTAATTCTTCAATTTTATCTAAAGTTTTAATTTGGTCCTTCATTTTTTGAAAAAATAACTTAATTTGCTTAGTTGTTTATTTGTCATATTACTCCTCTAAAAATCTATGAATTTGTTGCTATCAAGTATAGGAATGCTCAATATGTTGTTAGTAATCAATTTGTAACATATAGTTTTGATTGTTTGATAGGTAGTGGTTCTAGCCATGGTACTAGACAAATCATGGATTTCTTTTCCTCAAAATACACCTTAATATGCTAAAGATGTAGAGGAATTTTTGGATTTCACAATAGCAAATCAATCTATAGAAGGGAGGATCAAATGCCCTTGTTTTGATTGTAGATTTAGACACTAGTTGAATAGAAATGGAGTACATGAACACTTAATATTTAAGCAATTTCCTTTTAGGTATGCAAAGTGGATTTGGCATGGTAAGTTAAGTATTGCAAATACTTTAAATAGTAGGTATTAGGCGAGTGCACCATCTACATAATAATCTAGTGAGAATTTGATTCAATATATAATACATGATGCTTTTGGATTCTTTAGACACCAAGTATATGAATTTAACACACCATAAGAACCAATTGTCAAAGATGAAGACATGAATCTAAATACAGGTCCAAGTGAACAAACTAGAGAATTTAAAGAGTTAGTTAAAGATGGAAATTAAGAATTGTATGAAAGGTGCACCAAGTACTCAAAACTTTCTTTTCTAGTTAAACTTTAACACAAAAAGTGCTTATGTAATATTAATGTTAAAGCAATGTCCATGATAGTAAAGTTGTTGCATGATGTATTTGGTCATGCAAGGATACTTGAATCTTTCTACAAAACTAAGAAAATCATTAACAAGCTTAGTCTTAACTATACAAAGATACATGCATACCCAGATGATTGTATACTTTATTAGGGAGAAGATGCATGCAAAAAATGCCATACCTCTAGATGGGATGCAAATAGCAATGAAGAAGGAAAAGATACACTTAATAGAAAAAAAAAGAGGGAGAAAATTCTTGCAAAAGTACTACATTACTTTCCACTTAAACCATGTCTACAAATATTATTCATGTCATCAAAAACTACCAAACATATGAAGTGGCATGTTATGGAGAATAATAATAATGGTTTAATGAGACATCCTAGAGATTTCAAACCATGGAAGATGTTTAACTCATTGCACCCATAATTTGCTTCAGACCCATGAAATGTTCACCTTAGTCTAGCTAGTGATAGTTTAATTCCTTATAGGAATTTAAGTACTAATTACAGTATATGGTCTATAATTTTAATCCCTTTCAACTTTGCCTCCTTGGATGTGTATGAAACAAACATCATTTGTTCTTTCTATGATCATTCTAAAAAAGAAAATGTTTGGAAATAATATAGATGTCTACCTCCAACCTCTTATCCAAGAATTGCAAGAGTTATAGGATAAAGGCAAGGAGACATTTGATGCATCAATAAATAGAAGTTTCAAAATATGTGCAGATCTAATATGGACAATTGGTGATTTTCCTGGACTTAACAATTTATCTGGGTAGAATAATTACATCAGCTTAGCTTATCTAGTTTGTAACTTTAACTTTGAGCCTCAACATCTTCCTTATAGTAGGAAGTGACGCTTTATGTACCATTTTTTCTTGGTAGATGCATCTCATAGATTCAAGTCCAATAAATTTCAATTCATTGGCAACATAGAATTAAGAAACCCACTAAAAATATTGTTTGGTTTTGAAATTTTAAAATTATTAGAAAATATTGAGATCATATTTGGAAAAACACTTGAGATGAAAAAAAAGGAAAAAGATGTAAGGGAAAATTAATAGATGGAAATGAAACTCAATAATGGAAGAAAAAAAGTGTATTTTTTCAATTTCTATATTAGAAATTTAACTTGTTATGTCACAATCTCAATATTATGCATATTGAGAAAAATATGTGTGACAATGTAATTTACACTTTTCTCAATGATCAAGAGAATATAAAAGATCATCTCAATGCTCGTAAAGACCTATAAGCAATGAATATAAGGCCTAATTTGTGGACTAATGAGAATGGGAAATGTCTTCTAGCACTTTTTGCAATGACAAATGGTCAAAAATATGTTTTTCTTAGTAAAATGAAGCATATGAAATTCTTGATGGATATTCAAGTAATATTTTAAGATGTATTGATTTAAGATATTGTAAGCTCTCTGAATTGGGAAACCATGACTCACACATACTAATGGAATAACTATTACCAATTGCATTGCATAATTTGTTACTGGATAAAGTAAATGCAGTTATAGTTAAGTTTTGTTCATTTTTTTAGATAACTTTATGCTAAATCTATGAATCTAGTTGAGCTTGACAAGTTATAAGTAAGAATTATACTCACAATTTGTCATATTGAGATGTTATTTCCTTCATCATTCTTCATTGTAATAGTTCACTTAATTGTTCATCTAGTTGAGGAAGTGAAACATGGTGGACCTTTGCATTATCAATGGATGTAGCCTATTGAAAGGTGTATACTTAGTTGGTTTTTATGAAGTAATTTCAATCATAGTAGTCAATTGCAAAGTTAATCATTTTTTTATATTTTCCTTTGTACTTCATAGGTACCTAGGAAAAATAAGGCCCAACTAGAAAGCTTTATAGCTTAAAAATACTTAACTGAGGGATGTTTAACCTTTTGTTTAAGGTATTTGGATGGAACTAAGACAAGATTCAATCAAGCTGGATATGTTGATGATAACTATGATGACTGGGGCTTCGATCAAGAGTCTATTATCTTTCTAAAGTTAAGTCGACCAATTGGAAAGGTTATAACTTGTACCTTTACATTATGGAGTTTGCATAACCATATAGATATGTATTATTCAATTTCAATATAGTTGACCTATTCATTGAAGGATTAAGGATTCAAACAAAGAGATAACTCAAAAAGTCAAACTTGACTAAAGGCAGGAATAACAAAAGTTGTTAACAAAGAAGTTGTAAATTAGTTTGCTCATCGTGTAAGTGTGAATATTTTCACTACTTAATAATTATGCATTTCTAATGACTATGTAAGTAATATTTTTCCATATTTGAATTTTAATAGATCATGAACAATGATAATCAGGAAGAGATCATAGATGACTTAAAGTTTTTAGCACAAGGACCACTTTAGCAAGTTAAGCAGTTTAATACTTACAACACTAATGGCTTTAAATTTTGTACAATGGATTTAGAGCAAGAATTTAAAAATTAAAATAATGAAATTTTTACAATTGCAAAGAACGATTGCTATGGAAGATTGGTAGATATTATTAAGCTAAACTATCATAGTCGATTCACATTTTCTTAATAAAATGTGGTTAGGTCAATACTGACAAGGGTATAAGGACAAATCCTTTGTAATTCACTTCTGTCAACTTTACTCAACTAATCCATAGTGGTGATTATGAAGAACATGATTCATACATATTAGTTTCACAAGCATAAATGGTATACTATGTAGATAATGAAACGGATAAAGATTGAAGTGTTATAGTCCACCTAAAACCAAAGGACTTGTATGATATGGGTGAGGAAATCGAAGAAACTTTCTATGAGAATGAGCCATATGTAGCATGAGACTTCTAATTGTTCATTATTAATGATGTTGAAAATATAAGCCTTACAAAAAAGGATGTAAATAGAGATGCCATGGATATGATAGGTCCAGATAACAATATGGACAATGAAGAATAAAATAATAACAATTTTAGTTTATTATTATTTTTTATTTGATGATTATCCGCTTTTGAAGGTAAAACATATTTATCTAAAATAGTTATTATACTTTGTCCTCTTTTATGATTGTAAATTGCTTGTAGTTTTTATGTTACATAGTTTTTAGTCTTACACTAGTTTATAAATTTTCAAATAAATTTTTTTACAAACATGGTTAAGACAAAGCATTTTAAAAATGAGAGCAAATCCTTTACTATTTTTAAAAACCCTCCCTAACAAGCTCATTATAATCCTTTATTGTATCATATCACTAAGGATATTTCATAATATACATCAATAGATTTTCCTCCATCTTAACCTAAAGCCTCAAACATGTTACTATCTCAACATGAAACAGTTGATCCTTTACTAGCTGAATAAGCACTGAGAGATCCTTGACCATCTCAACAAGTAATGAAAGATCCTATACCTTTTAAGAGCCATTGGAGATTTATAGTTATAAGTAAATATTATTTTTACTTTTTGAACTAGTTTAATTGGCACTTCTTTAGTTTTAATTTTCTTTCTTTATTTTCTTCTTTCAAAAATTTTTAGTGTATATCATAAATAAATTTTGCTTCCTTATTGGTATAAATTGAGTTATACTACCATCAATTTAATAATGCATAGTGATTTCTATAATGTATAACCTTCTACATTGAAATCTATAATATCCTCCCTAATTCAAGGAAAATGAAAATTATGTGATAGATGTTACCTAAGTATAGTGCTTGTACTGCATGATCCAAGTATTTGAATAGTTAGAAAATGATTTTAAATGTTTTTTATGCTAAATTATTTTGGTTTCTTTGTTTTAGTAGTTATACTAATTAAATATTCATCCATCAAATAGAACCTAAAGATTCCAAAAAGGTGGTTAATATAAAGATAGAAGATGTTTAGAATATAAAGAACCCAGAGGTTACTATCCCTTTTAATGAAGTAAGATCTCCCACTTTGGATGCTACTGGCATATATAGGCAAGTTTTAGGATAATTAGCATGTGAACATATCATCCTCCTAATCATATATGTTGATTGGAGGCATATGCTTAAGAATTGGAAAAATGAAATATTTGATAAGGAAATTAAGGTAATGAGCTATTTTTATGACTTTTTTGTATATATTGGTATCATTCTCGTTATAAACATTAAAAAAATGTTGCATTTGTTATTTTTTGAAGTTTAGGTTTCACTTCGATGTAGCAAATTTTGTTGTAAGATCTTGGATGCTTAAAAAACTTAAGAAAAAAGTGGAAAGATTTTAAAGGGAGTTTGTAGCATTACTTCAATGATTCTTCCTTAAATAAGGAATAAATGTATTGTAAATTTCCAGATGAGGTTCCTTGAGATTAATAGAAGAGGTTTATTAACACGTAAAAATAAGCACAAGTATGCGATAATTAGTGATTAAGTGCTTGTATAAAAATACTCTTTTTTGACCTATTTTTTGCACCTTTATATTTCATAATATGGACTTAATTAACTAATTAATGTTTATTCATGAATCATAAGTTTATATTGTAATAATACTATTTTTTTTTATAGGAGATATACAAATAAAACGCTCTAAATCATCAAAAGTAGAAAATAGCACACACTATTGGATTAAAAGGCTTTACTAGAAAAAGGGCTCAATAAGTGTGTTTTACATTTTTAATTCATGTATTTATGTCATGTACCCAATAATAAACATATTTTTCACATCAAACTTTATATTCTTATGTAGACTAAAGAGTTAGGTCATCTTGTAGGAAGAATAAAGCTATAGTTTTATATTCACGTGAAACCTCATGGCACTTATGTGAATGAGGAAATAAAAAATATTAAGGTGAATTATTACAATTGGTTTTAATTTACAAGAAATATATATCTAAAAAATGGTTAACGCATTAATTGTTCAACTTTTATAGGAGAAAATTAAAGAGATAATGAATGAAGAGCCCACATTATCTTCCCAAACTATATCATAGAATGATACTATTGTCAAGATATTTGGAAAACAACACTCAAGGCAGGTACAAGGTTTGGATTTTAGACCAACACCTTTAAATATGTTTAGAAAATCAACTCAACAATCTAGTGCAATTGTATCAGCATCTCTTAGTGAGCCATAAGTGCAAAAGAAGTTCTATTATTTACAGTTTGATTTAGAGTTAGAAAAATAAAAGCACAAAATAATGGAAACATCATTAACTTCTATATTAAATTCTAAGTGTGATAGATGATTGGCATTAGAAGTGCGATTGCATTAACTTTCCAAAAAGTGTTTGGAAATGTTCTTGAAGATATTGCTTAATTAATTTCTCGACCTTTACCGGTAAATTCCGTTTCTTATATTGCCTTTTATTATTAGTTCACAATATTAGTTTTGAAATGAACTTAGAAGAAATTGTTACTGCACAGATATATTCTCTTTTGTTCTTTTCTTCTAAGTAGTCACTTTCCAAATTATTAGCTTATGTGATGGGTTTTTAGCTTGTAGTTTTTTAAGTCTATGATTACAATGATCTTCTAAGCCTTCATTTTATGAAGCTTGTTTGCTCAAAGAAATGGTGAGCATATATTAGTTATTTCTCATAGAGGATAACTTAGAAACTTCTTTCCTTTATAAAATCTTGTTTCATTAGTAACACAAAAGCTTTGGAGTTTGCTCATACCAAGTTGAGCCCATTTGTGAAAGAACAAAAATACATAGGAAAACTTGAAGTATGTTTGCCAATTAGGTAGAATTTTATGAGGTATATACATATTTTAAGTTATATAAACATTATCCTACTAATATTACAAAACTTCATAGCCCTTCTTACTTATAAAGAGCCTAAGAAATCCCCTATGTTTCATCTATTTAGTTTAGAGTTTGGCAAGGTGATAGGCTATTAGAAATCCTCTAGATTAATGTTTTTATAATAGCATAGGTTATCTATTTCTTTTTAGGATAAACTATATTCATCTCACATGAGGTTTAACCTAATCATATTCATACTTATTCTATATTTAGAAATATGCTCTAACTTCCTTTTTCCATATACACTTGCCTCTATTTTTCTTTGTTTCAAATACACACACACATCTATTGATCTGACAAATTAAGGAAGGTAAAAGTATATTTCTAAAAATAATTTAAACAGAAATATAATGATGTTAAATCTCACATTAAATGAGTGTAATTTACCTTTTTTTTTTTACATAATGTAGGCACTTTTTTGCTAATTCTTCAATGTTGTACATAAAAGTTGTATGCTTTGACAAAATTTTCTATTAAAGTTGTTTAATTCATCCTTTTAACAAAATAGCTCTTATTGAATATATATATATATATATCCTTTTAACAAAATAGCTCTTATTGAATATATATATATATATATATATATATATATATATATATATATATATATATATATATATATATATATATATATATAGATAGATAGATAGATATATATTGTTGCTATGTAACCTAATGGCCACAATATCAGTAAGCTTACTATTGAATTATTGTTCGCCCTCTTTGATGAGATTAAGTGTTTAAGATTTTATTTATATATGGTGTTTCATATCTATCAGTGAACTAGTCCTATGGCTAAACATATCTCCTATTACAACATATAAAATCATAACTAAGAGAAATATGATGTCTTTATATGGTTGTGTAGAATAATGTTATAAAGTATGCCTTCCAAACAAAGACATGTTTGTGTTGTACCTAGGCAAGAGAGATAAAATGGATAATGCACTACAAAGTGCTTTTAGATTTTAATCATCAAATGTTATGGTAATGTATTAGGTTTCTAAGTGTTTTTATGTTGTTACCTAGTACCTTTTGAGATGTAGACAAAATGTGGGTTTGGAGATATAGATGGTTAATGACCCACTTTAGGTCCATTCCTTTGAAAAATTGCAAGCTAAAAACTCAATGTTAATGAAACTTAATATGGGTTTAGCCAAAGACATAGGTAATGTCTTAAATCCTTGTCATTAAATATTAGTACTTTAAAAATCAATATTAACAAAAAAATTAGGAAGGTTATAAAGTCTTATATTAGTATTTTAAAATTCTTCATCCTCTGCTACTCCTTTATGTTTTCTTATGCAATATTTGATTTTTTAAACTAATGTTATATATATTGGTTGTTAATTTTTGGATTGAATTGTTTATGAGTTTTCCTATTGATTTGTTTTCAGTTTATAATTATATTTTTAAATTATTGTTATTTGTATTCCTTACCTAAATGCTTACAAATAACCCTCATTCTAACAAAAAAATTTCCTTATTTCTTGTTCTTTGATGGAGCCAAATATAGCTTCTTAGAAAAATCCATCATGTCACTATACTTTTCTGAAATATTGACTTAGGGAGGCTTTCTCACATTTGGATATTTCTACAAGATATCCTTTGAAAATGGCTTTAATTTTGCTTGTTCATTTGGTTTTTTATATGCCATTTTGATTTTTCTTTTAGTTCATTTAGTTTGGTTATTCATCATTCATAACCTTTCATTCACCTATTGTATTATAGTTATTTATTATTTTATCAATTGTTTTTACAGGTAGCAAACAGAGGAAGTGGACATGATTTAGAAGCAAAACCTTCTTCCTCTGTTAGTCATGATCCTCCTCAACCATAAATGCAATAATATAGTCCTTGAATTGTTAGATTTATGAACTTTGAATTGTTGCTAGTTATATTTAAATTGAGGATAATTTTTTATAAGATTATTGTTTCAATGCTTACTTTTAATTCATATGAAGTATTAATTTGGTTCACTTTGGAATTAAAATTTATTGATTAGCTAAGGTTTGATTTGAAATAAATAAATTAGAGAATGAATATAATTATCAATTTAGATTATTCATCAGTAACAATAATTAAATAAGCTTTAGTAAAAATTGTCCAACAAAAAAATATGTATTAAAAATTATAAAAGCAAAAAAAATTTAAATTATAAAATCAAAGCAAAACAAATATCTAAAAAATTGTTAGAAGCATTTTAAGAAGGAAAAATTACATAACAAAAAAACATTACAAGCAATTTAAAAAATCACCCTTAAGTTCACAAAAAATTGTTGCAAAAAGAAGAACTATGATTAAAAAATTTAGGGAAAATGCCTTTAAATTAATAAAACCATTGCAAATTTTTTTTAAAAAAAATATAAATGTAAATAACCTCTGCTAAATACAAATCAATTGCCAAAAAAATATTTTTTAAAAATATAAAATTAAATAATTATCACTACATACAAAAAATTACCACAAAAATTCAAGTTGAAAAAAAAATCTAATTTGCATTTGATGGTGGTTAACTATAAAAAAACCACTACAAAAATTTTAGTTGAAAAAATTTAACTTGCATATAACAACAATTAATCGCCACTAAATATACATTTTTGGCAATTATCATGAATTGCTACTAATACCTTCCCAACCTCTATTTATGCACTGATTGTTAAAACCGCTACAAGCTATTTTAGCTATGGTTCTAATTGCACCTAAATGACCAAAAATACTACCACTAAATACATTTTGTTGTAGTGAGACAATGATGATAACAACCATTTTTAGATCATGAGTAAGGTAATTTTGATCATGTTTCTTTAACATCTACATGTGCATGCTATTATCTTATTCCATAAGAACGCGTTTAAGACCAACCTAAGATGCATCACAATAAACTACATACCCTTTGATGCCCAAAGCTAGAGCTAAAATACGTGTAGATATTAAATAAGATTTCAATTTCTAAAAACTATTTTCATAAGCATTACTTCACTTAAACTTGACCCTTCTTTAGGTTAACTAGGTCAATGTGTAAAATTTTTAAAAAATCTTTAACAATTCTTTGATAATATATTACAAAACTAAAAAAACTATCAATTTTGATGACTAAAGAAGACATTGGCCAATCCTCCACTACTTTTACTTTTTAAAGGTCCATTCTAACTCCCTCTTATGATAGCACATGGCCCAAAACATTAACATTAGTTGCTTAAAACTCATGTTCAGAAAATTTAGCATATAATTGATGATTTTGCAAGTTTTGCAAGACCATTTTAAGATGTTGAACATGTTCTACTTTGCTTTTTGAATACATTAGGATGTCATATATGAAAACAACCACAAATTGGTCTAAAAAAATATTAAAAATAAGGTTCATCTAGTCTATGAAAGCAACTGGGGAATTATTAGCCCAAATGACATAATTAAGAATTCAAAATGGCTATACTAGGTTTTGGAAGCTATTTTTATGATATCTTGCCTACAAATTTTCAATTAATAGTACTCCATAAACAAGTTTATTTTGGAAAAATATTTAGCTCTTTAAAATTAATCAAAGAGATCATTTATGTAAGGGAGAGGGTATTTATTCCTAATTGTGACCTTGTTGGGCTACTTATAATTAAACATAGCCAAATTGAACTATTATTTTTTTTTACAAATAACATCGAAGCCCTCTTTAAGGCAAAGAGCTTAGTCAAATAAAGCCTTTATTTAACAAATCTTGCAATCACTCTTTTAATTCATTAGCTTTACCAAGGCCACTTTGTAATGTGGTATAGAACTAGGTTTAGTACTGGGCATCGGATTGATAAGAAACTCAATTTCTCAATATGGTGTCAATCTAAGCAATTCTTCAAGAAACACATTAGGAAACTCCCTCACCATAGAAACATTACTTATATCAAGAACTGGTTAGTTCAAATCCCTTATCATAATAAGTTGGATAGTACACATTATTTTAACTAGTTTTTAAGCCTTAATGCTCAAAACTATAGCAATATGTTTCAATAGTTGGTCTTGCTAAAATTCTATTGGTAAAAACCATCTATGGAGAAGGTAAAAGATTTATTAAAATAATTCACACATATATGAAAAGTGGATAACTAATTTATTCCTAAGATTACATCATAATTAGCCATATCAAGTAAAACTATATTTATAAGTGTTATATGCTTATGGATCATTGTAAGGAAAGTTTCCTATTTATATGTAGCTATAACATATTCATCAACTGGTATCATCACAATTAAGGATGTATCTATCTAATTAAAGGATTTTCTAAAGGTAGTAGAAAATCTTTTCAATATAAGGGAATAGGTAGCAATAGAATCAAATAAAGCTTTAATAAGGAGGTTTCCAATTCCAATAAACCTATTACTATGGTTTTAAAAGCTTAGGCTTTTACATGAGTTTAGGTATAAGCCCTAACTTAGCTTTTATATGTTGCCCTTTCTTGGTTGGATACATTAGCACTCTTAAAAAGTGCTAAGGAACCTTTTAATCAATGAGGAGGTGAGTCATTCTATTAGAACACCAAGTAACTAGCCTTTTGCCTTATTATATTTTCCAAAAAACCTTTCTTCTTGTGCCCTAGGTTACCACAATTGAAGCATTTTCTTGTAAATGAGTTACATAAGCCATTATGGCAAAATTGGGATTACAAGCACCAAAGCACCTTAAACTACTCATTATTATGGATTTGAGGACAATTTAATGAAGGGTTGAAATGACTTCTTTTTTCCTTTGAATTTCTTTCCATAATGAATCCACTAACAGTACTATGAGTTGAAGGTTGTCCCTTATTAAACTCACTTCTATCTGTCCTAAATGTTTTTGAAGGGAACATCCCTCTTGTTAATTATTCTTGGTTAGGTTCTTTAAAGTGATTCCTCTTCCTACCACTTTGGCAAGACTTACACTCCTATTTCTCCTTAATATTAAGTTCAAGCCTTAGTGCTTGGTCTTGATGTGCTAATATGTGGTGTTGCCACTAACTTGAATTTTTGTATAATAGAATCTTAAATTCTATGAATGAACATTTCAACTTGAATCCTTTTGTAGGGATCAAGTATGTAGCATATTTGAATAACTAAATAAAGTATATATCATACTCAATAACCAAGAAGTTTTCCTATCTTAAATCTTTAAACCCCATGCCTTCCTTTGTCACACATTAGGAGGCAAAAAACCTATTAAAGAAGCTTTTTTGGAAGTTTTCCTAAAACAAGGGTGGTAAATAAGTATCCCTATTCTCTATAGTGTTAGAGAATCAATAACATATTACATCATCTAACTAGTAATCCACTAACTCTATTAGTAGAGATTGTAAGCTTGCAACATTTTCTTGGACTTTTCTATTTAATCTAAGAATTGATAGGGGCTTATAGTAGGGTCAATGTCAGAATATCTTATTGGCTTGAGTTTTAAAAACTTACAAACTACATAGATTTTATCTATACCACATTTTTCAAGAGGGGTTTATTCCTTTTCACATATTTCTCCTTGATTATAATCCCTCTTATGATTATTATGATCTTCCTTGTGGCCATTTTGGTTTTTATGTTGATCATTCCCTAAGGGCTTAATTAGCATGACTCATCACTTACTACATAAACTATGTAACCCAAGAATGGCTTTGCTCACTACCTTCCCTATCTGCATTTCTACTATTTAAATATTGTAAGCCTATTGAATAATCATCATTCAAGTTCGGCGTTATCTTAATTTAAAAGATAATTCAAATGTTTAAATAACAATTAAATTTATCATAACAAATACTAGACATTTATATTATAAGTAAACTCTACCACTATCCTTAATATTTTTATAAAGTTCATTGAAATGGCATTAGTGATATGTGATCCTAAGTACACACATACCACTAATACAATTTTGATTGACATATACGAGGGCAAAATATATACATAACCAAAGGGCTACATCTTATTAGGGATCTAAACTATTCTTTAATATTAACTTTGTCATGACCTAATCCTAATTATAACCAATATGAAATCCCTTATTTGATTTCCACTAACGATCTTGGATTTCCTAGTGATATCATAGGTTGTAAGGAATTAAATAAATAAAGAAAGTTATACTTTAAGAGGAAAAATATAAGTTTTTATTCATGCATGTAACTTAATTCTAATAGAAAATAAGTATGCTTATAACTCACTGCTATTTGAATATAAGTTGTCTTAACTATCTTTAAAATAATAAGTAATTAACCTTCTACCCTTAGACTAAGCTGAAGTAGGCCTACAAGGATATTTAAAAACAAAAGAAAGAGTTAGTATTGCCCATCCAAACGAAGAGACCTCCTAATCTTAATTTTATGATGGTGGCAAAGGTAACTCAACCTATGTATCTACAAAGTAAAACATGGAAAAGTAAATCTATTGTTTAGTGATTAAATATCCTAGAAAAGAAAATAAAAAAGAAATAATAACTATATCTTATCAAGTAATAACATATTGTCATGACCTTAACCTATTCGAGACCAACATGGAACCCGTTACTTAATTTCCACCAATGTAATCCAATTTAATCATCACAAGTCCAATTAATCATCTAAAATGTGTAGCAAGGAAGAATGTCCCAAATAATTTATTTTGTCACGACCCACTTTTGATCGTGATCAGCGTATATCCCGTTACTGGTTTTCATAAGCCTTAACTATTAATACTCTTTCTATCTAACTAAAATTGCCAAATATGACAAGATCAATATACATACAAAAAAATCTAATTTCACACTTATATAATTAATTCATTACATTATATAATTTATCAAAATTCTATTTGACTGTTAACTCTAATCCCAACTGTCAAATCCCTTACTAAGGCGGTCTTTGATCCTCCATTAATGCTAATTTGGTAATGTTGATTCATCCTTAAAAGTTCCGAAGTATCCAAAATCATCCTTTTTACATTTCTTTCCTATATGTATATCTTCATCGGAGCTTTGCCGGCGGTGAGGATGCAGCAAAGTGCGGCCAACTGATGAAGATCAAACTATCATGTTTTATTTCCTTCTAGCTGCACTTTCAACTATCCCCACCAAGAACCTAACTACCGCAGGCCGAGGAACATCATTATCGGCTAAACCACGCATGGCAGCGCAAGGAGGACAACTTCTATCCACTATTAAGCTGCTGTTCGTAGCTCTTCTTCACGGCGAATGAGAGAAACTTTGAGGCGGTGGAATGGTGCCTGAGTGCCAGCGAGTTATAAAAATCAGCAACTTCCTAGTGCAAGATCGTTGCTTCATTTCAAAGCTTCACCTCGCATCATCATATAGGTAGCACACGGGGCTAGACATGGCGCACTTGTTTCCATAGATCAGCCGCTCCTCCTCGTCATCTCCACCACCCACGTACACGAGAGAAGAATCGAAGACAGCAACAAGGAAAAGTTAGCTACTGTGCTGGCGCAGTGCACGCTACTGAAGACCCACTTCTCATACCTCAGCCAAGAGCTTTCACGCGCAAAGAGTTACAGGGAATATGAAAAGAAGACATTGCAATTCTGGTGATGAAACATGAAAGAAGAAGAGAAAGAGGGAGGCGCGGCTAGCTGATAAAAAGAAATAGTGAGGTGGTACTGCTGGGAAAAGAGAGAAAGACTAGACCGAGAGAGAGAGAGGGAGTGACGGGTCCATGGGAGGCAACTGCTGTGTGTACCCGAAATTTATAGAAGAAGTAAAAGAAAATAATTAAAAGAAAGAGAGAAGGGTGGTGAAAATGAGAGGGAGCTGCAACTGGGTAAGAAAATTCAAAAAAATCTAGAAAGAGGCGGTGGGCTTTTCTTGGAAGCTGTTGGATAGGAAAGAGGGAACACGTGAGAGAGAGTGCAACAGCAGTGTGAGAAAAAGAGAATTCTTGAGAGAGAGAAGCTACCGTCCGGATTTAATGAAGGAAGAGGGAGAAAAAAAATAAAATTAGCACATGGTTTTTATCCTATGTTATTGATGTGCATAACTTATTTTACACCCACAAATCTCAACCCTCTGTCTAGCTTACTAATTCTCAACTTTTAAAATCTCAACCACACATTAAAATTCATTTTTTATAAAAACTAATTCTTATTAAAAGTCTAACTTAATTCTTTTCTCTCTCCCTTTTATACATATACTTAAAAATGTATAATGGCTGGATAGATTTAAAAATAATAATAATAATTTTTTTATTTTTTTAACTAATAAATATTAAATAGAAATGAAAAATCATAAATATTAGAATAATTAAATATGTAGTTCGGGATATTACATATTTATAGATATCTTGTACTACTAAGACTAAACCAAAAAGTATGCTTGCTGTTTAAGCTATGAAATGGTTGTGGTAGAGACTTAGACTAAGTATCTGCAAAGAAAATCATAAAAAGAGTGAATTTGGAACTCAATAAGTAAATGCTCCATATAAACAATTATATAAACCTACTAATTTTTATAATTTATAAATTAATCCCTCAATTATATAAAACTTGTGATTGATACCCATGATTTGCTTAATTAATCTTTTTTATTAAATTACATGAATTTTAAAAAAAATTTAAATATATAACAACAACAAAGCCTTATCCCACTAAGTGGGGTCAGCTATATGGATCGCACGACGCCATTAGGCTTTATCAAAAGTCAAGTCTTCAGTGATATTATTCACTAAGAGATCCCTTTTTATAACTTCCTTTAATATCCTCTTTGACCTTCGTCTGCACTTTTTCACAGGACTAAAGAACATGTGATTAACTCTTCTTATTGGTACCTCCAATAGCCTTCTTTGCACATGACCAAGCCACCTTAACCGATTTTCTGTCATCTTCTCCTCAATAGGTGCCACGCCAATATGCCCTCGTATACAATCATTTCTTATCTTGTCCTTTCTTGTATGACCACACATCCATCTTAACATTCTCATTTCTGCTACCCCCATTTTTTGCTCTTATTGTCCCTTTAGAGCCCAACATTCACTACCATAAAGTATAGCTAGTTATATAGCAGTCTAATAAAACTTTCCTTTGAGCTTAATAGGTACTTTACAGTCACAAATAATTCCAGATATCTTTCTCCATTTTAACCATCCAGCTTGTATCATGTGTGTGACATCTCCGTCAATTTCCCCATCGCTTTGTAAAAAAGATCCCAAGTCCTTAAATTTAGATACTTGCGGTATGATGTGATTTCCAATTTTTATCACCAAATCGTTTCTATCTTACTTCTTGTTAAACTTGCAATGCATATACTCCATCTTACTCCTACTCAAGCGAAATTCTTTTGATTCCAATGCCTATCTCCAAAGCTTCAATTTATAATTAACCTCTTTTCGCAATTCCTCAATTAAGACTATATCATCCGTAAATAGCATACATTTAGGGATATTCTCCTATATGTCCCTAGTAAGAATATCTTAAACTAGATTAAACAAGTAAGGACTCAAAACTAAATCTTGATGTAGACCTATCCTTAGAGTGAAGTCCTTTGTCTCTCCTTTAGGAATTCTTACACTTATAGTTACTCCATCATACATGTCCTGTATAGCCCGAATATATGCGACATGAACTCTTTTCTTCTCCAGAGCCTTCCACAACACTTCTCTTGATACCTGATCATAAGCTTTTTCTAGTTCAATGAAAATCAAATGTAAGTCTCTTTCATGTTATTATAAATCATAATATTATTATATGTTAAATTATCATATTATTTTTTTCGTATAATTATAAAATTTTAATTAAAATTTTGAAAATGAGTTACGAAATTATGTGTAAAAAATGATATAATAAATTAATACATAATAATATTATAATTCATATTATTAGTATTAATTAACATTAGTCATTACTATTCAATTTTTTTTTTTGAATGAGCTATTCATTTCATGGAATATAGGCCGAAAATATTAAGTGAAAAAGTAAAGTAAATATGAATGTTATATTACATAAAAAATGCTAAAAACTTAATATTTTAATTTCATATAATCATATTCATTTAATTTTAACATTGCAATAATCAAATATATAATGAATAATAATTTCTACTTTGTCACTTGAATTTTTTTTACAATTTACTTTATTCAAGTTTTGATAATTATATAGTATATGAGTTATTTTTATTTTATTCTTTTAAAATTTATAATTTATTGTAATACTCATATTTAAACTAATACATTTATTATTAGAAAGGTATTATATTAATTAATAAATTTACTTTATTTATATTTTTCTTTTTTTAATAATACTTTGGAATGGAAGTGGGAAGCTTGGAGAAGTAAACTCATTGAGGAGGAAAGCGCATATGTTGGCAATAAACAACAGTTAAGTAAAATTTAACTCCAAAACAATATGGTGTGAGGATTAGGGAGACATCTAATTTTTCTTCAAATAAATATGTAATCTTCTATAAAACATGATAATTTAAAACTCTGTTCAATCTTTCCTAAAAATTTATACTGCTTAGGCTTCTTTTTGTGATAGAAAATTAATTTCAATGAATATTTATTTTAATTTTTGGGAAGGATTTTTATATTTTTTTAAGGAAAAATGTAAATTTATTAACTAATATAATCTCTTTCAAAAGATAAATATATTAATTTAAATGAGTATTACAATGGATTATTAGTTTTAAAATAATATAATAAAGATAATACTATATAATTATTAAATTTTAAATAAATTAAATTATAAAAAAGTCTCAAGTGATAAAGTAAAAATTATTGTTTATCATCACTATGATTATTATGGTATTAAAATTAAATTGAATATGATTACATAAAATAAAAATATTAATTTTTTAGTATTTTTAACATTTTTGTTTATTTCATTTTTTCACTTAATATTTTCAATCTATATTTCATGAAATAAGCAACTAAATTAACAAAAAAAATTGAATAGTGACCATTAATGTTGAGTAATACTAATAACATGAATTATAATACTATTATATATTAATTTATTATATAAATTTTTACACATAATTTTGTAACTCATTTTTAAATTTTTAATTAAAATTTTATATATTTAATTTATTTTTTATTAATTATATAACATAAAAATCATGCATTAAAAATAATGTGATAATCTAACATTTAATAATATAATAATTCAACCTTAAAATTTTTTTTAAAATTTATGTAATTTAATAAAAAAGGGTTAGTTAATAGACAATGGGTCTTAATCATAAGTTTTATATGATTAAAGGATTAATTTATAAATTTTAAATGTTAGTAGGAGTAAAATGTAACTATTTCATAATTAACAGGGTTAACTTATAATTTTTCTTAATATTTTTCGTTAAATTACTAACGGTGGGAGTAGAGTCCAAGTTTTATTTAGTTTCAAGTGGTAATTTGCCTATTTTCATAGTTCAACATGGAAAAATTCAATCACCCTATAATTCAAGGGGATAATTTGCATTTTTGCCTATAATTTTTATTTTAAAATTCAATCTAATCATTAACCTAGCAAGAGGAATGGATTAAGGTTGAACCAATTAAATTGAGTAGTTGAATTGATTAATCTATTATTTATATTTTTAATTTTAATATATATATTATCAATTATATATATACATATAAAAAATTAAATCTACATAAAATCTGCAAATATATTTCTAAAACACAGTAAATAAATATTGAAGTTGTAATTAAACTAATTCATGCACAATAAATATGATTATGTTAGGCATATTAAAATTAAAGTTTTTTTTAATATTAAAATCAAAATACAAAATTTTTAGTTAGCAAGAAAAAATTTAATATGCAATGTGGATAAATTTTATTAAAAAAATTGACACACATAAATAATACTATTGAACTCATATAAATTTATTTAATGTTTTCAAGTCTCCTAATCATATATCAAAATTTTTATTTAAAATGTAAAATTTGTTTTGTTTTTTATTATGCTATGAAATTTGATCAATGGAAAAATTATATTCAATGATATAATTAACAAAATAATTAATATTACAACAATCTAACAAGACGTAATGATAGTCTAGTGGTTGTAGCTCATTCTTCTCAAGCACTGGAGGCTTATGTTTGATTCCTAGTAAAACTACTTCTATATCTCTTTTACAAGTTGATAGGAACAAATCCATCCATTATAGTTTAATCAGTTAATGGCCTTATATGATAATCAACTGATAGTTATAGTGGTTAGCTGATTCAATTAATTATTAGCTGATAATTAATTATATTAGCTAATTTGACCAACTGGTTACATTAGCTATTTGAATAAGAGTATTTGATAAAATTAATTATTTATAAATAAGTTATTTGTGTATAAAATAATAAATAAGGGTATAAATATATTTTATAAATTATTTAAGCATTTTTATTTTAATATTTTAGATTTTATATTTAGTAGATTAAATTTTTTTATAAATAATATATCATTTTGATTTATTATTTTTAATATTAAATTAATATAATTTTGATAATTATTATTTTTTAAAAAATTAATAATTATAAATATTTAATTATGACTATTTAGTTTTTATAAATACAATTAAATATATAAATAATAATTAAATAGATAATTATAATAAATAAAATTTAAAATTATTTAATTAAAACTATTTATTTATTATAAATGAAATTAGATGACTTTAATTTAAAATACAATACAGTTTGATTGAGTTGGAAAGCTTTGGAAACAACCATTTTAGAAATTAGGCAAGAGACTACAACCTTATTGGTTGGTTTTCAAAACAGATGAGCAGATCGGACAATGAAAATTTATAAAAGGCAATAGCTGATTGGAAACGCTACAATATGCAACATTTCCAAAAAAAGCATTTTGGGGGTAGATGCTGTTTCAAACAACTGTCCACTAAATAGCTGTTTCAACTTTTATTTAGTAAAACAACTAATATTTAGTTAAATAAGCTAAAAATTTTCCAAAATATTGGTTACCAAACGTAGCCAATACCAGTCCAAATTGGAAAAATAGAGATCCTCAGTTCCCACAAGATTCTGATGCATTTGAATGAAGGCTTGGATTTTGCCGATCAATCCATTTTATTAGGTCAAAGTTGCTTTTATATCTATTTTACAAGTTGGTAAGAACTGATCCATACATTGTAATTTAATCAATATCATCCAAATTGAAAAAATAAAGGGTCCAGATTCTATTTATGGGTAACTCACCTTCGACATATGGACCAATCAAATACTGACACATGACAATGTTGAAGATGTTCTTTAGGTTACTCTCACGGTTTTGCCTAAATTGCTAATTCATCCTTCTAACTATTTTTTCACACTTGTTGCCTCCATGTAAATAACAAAATACTATCTCATAAAATATTATTTTAGATTTTTCCTTGCAAGTTTCTCAAATTGGGACTTCTTCCTTTTCTCCATCCGTCTCTACACCCAACACTGGTGAGGAGCTTCTTCTGAAGCCCTCATCCCCGATGCCGTTATTGTGCCAGCTATCTGGAACTCAGTCTTCCTCATCATTTTTATGCATGTCTCTGCTAAGCGCTGTCGACGAACTCTATCTGAAACCCTTATCCACAAAATGGAACTTGCCACCATGAACCAGCTGATCTTTGTGAGAGCTTCTCAAGAATAAAGACTTAGAGTGGGGAAGAGTAGAATATTTATCTTAATCCAACAATTTCCCCCTAGGTTTTTCCAAGGAAGTGACAGAAATGGCAGAGATTCTGGAGGTAATAAAAATTTAATTTTGGGTTATATTCGTCATTTTACTTCCTTTATCACTTCCTTTAATTTTGTGATCTTAATTGCTACATTGAACTTTGGGTTTTTTGTATTACTTTTTTATTTTACCTACTGCAATCTATGATAGATCCTTCCTTAATTTATGCCTCTATTCTGGGTTCTTGAAACAAATAACCAAGATTTGCATTTGAAAGAAACAAATATCGTCCAAATTGTAAAAATAGAGATCCCGAGTTCTTACGAGGTTCTGGTGCATTTGAAGGCTCGGGTTTTGTCGGTCTATCCATTGTACTGGGTCTAGATCTGTTATTCACATTTAATCGATTAATACTCGGTCTAAACCGGAAAATAAAGATCTTGCATTCCTATCAGGCTCTAGTGCGCTTGAAGATTTCTTTCATCCGATTGGTTCATTCGGTGGGGCCGGGTTTCAAAATGATACTGGAAATAAGGTGGGTTTATGGCTCTATTTCTTATTTTTATCTTTCTTTGCCAGAAGCAATTTTCCTTTTTTTTTTTTTTAACGTCAGGGGCAAGATTTTCCCTTAATGTGAGCCTGTTTTTTAAATGGCACATTTTATTCCACATGAAATTTTTATATGAATTAAATTATTTTTAATTGAATAAAATAAAATTAATATAAATAAATTAAAAGTTATTATTTTATTTTGCTACAAAATATTTCTAAATTGTTCTATAACTTTTAGTGTGATCAACTTAGTTTAATATCAATCTAGTTCCTTTAAAATGTAAAATAGGATAAAATGGATCACCACAATTATTAGTAAAAAATAAAAAAAATAAATGATTACAAATTTCAAAATAATATTTTCAATGACTTGTTATTTATTAAACCTTGAACCTTTGATTTTACCATTGATAATAATTATGCTTATTCACTTTACTCTTAAAAATATGTTTTGTAATGCATTTTGTATTTTAAAGAAGCCATAATATATTTTAACAAACATTGGATTATGTATAAGAGAATAAAGGAAAAAAAGGTAGATGAATACTTAAACAGTTAAACCATATTTCTAAGCATCTTATTTTCCGTTTTGAAATTCTATTATGCATATTTGAAGCTTAAGTAACGACTTGTGAATTACCGTTTAATCCTGTATCCTAGTTTTTTTTATATGTTGATTGGTTATGCTCGAATTTTTAAATGGTTCACGAATTTGAAGAATAAAATTTTATTATAAGTTGAGGTAACTCACCAGAAAAAGTTGTGACAAATATTTTCTTAATTGTTTTTAAAAGTTTGATTTATTTCATTCTCCTAATTTTTTGTTATTTGATTCATTATTCTTCGAATTGTCATGATTTTAATCAAATGGTATGAATTTAATAATAAAGTAAATTACATCAAATGTCATAGGAAAGAAACTTTAAGGCACTGATGGACCAAAACCTCTCCAAAAGAAAAGTGTCGGAGTATGTGTCCTTGCAAGTTTTATTGGAATTGTCTTATCGGCAGGTTTCTCTTATAAATAAAATCTTTGACGTGTTACAACCGAAGATTTTGTTGTATAAAGTACAACAAAACAATACCTAGACAACAGCAGGGCTGTATTTTTTGTAGATAAGGCGCTTGTCTTAAGCCCACTTTTTTTTAAATTCTACTTATAATTTTTTTTAATTTTATATAATCATTGATTAATTAATTAAACTTCAAATTTGGCGATAATTACTCCCTTTAGAATTATTTATATAGTTATTACTATTGATTATACAATTTGTAACTAATTAAAAAATAATTATCATTTTATTCCTCAATAAGTTACATATTTCTTGTATGGTTATGCAAAATAAATGACTTATGACTATAAAAAAATTAGTTATACGTTGTAATTCAACAGTAATTACTCTCTTTGAAATTATTTTTTAATTATTTGTAGATTTAAATGTGTTATTAAGGAATAATTATTCTTCAATTATTACAGATTTTTTATATGACTATAGAAAATAAATAACTAATAACTTTTAAAATTAGTTATATATTAGTAATCCAATAGTAATTACTCTTACTAGAATTATTTTCTAATTAGATACAGATTTGAATGTGTTATTAAGGAATTATACGTTAGTAATCCAACGGTAATATCGTGTTTTTACATTATTATCAATTAATAATTTTCAATACTATAATTTATAATAGTCATTTTTTAATTATATATCATAAATTTTTAATATTTTTTTATAATTTTTTTAACTCTCATATTTTGTTATCTCTTTTCACTTTTATCTTCATACTCTTTTAAAGTGAATTCTCAAAGTAAATTGATATCAAATTGTTGCAATAGATAATATGACGTGTAATTCTCTTTATTTCTAAGTTTTCAGGTTCTATCATTTCATCATTTTTTTCCATCTACTTTACACATCTATTTTATTTATATTTATATTTTTGTTGTTATTTTATTTTATTTTTATACTTTATAGCAATAAAAGATGTCAAATAAAAAATATGAATCTAGTTTTGAAAATTTTAAAAAAATGTTAAAAAGTTAATTCAATCTCATCATGGTGCTCTTGATAACTTTTACTAATGAATATTACCAAATGGACATAGAGTCCAAATTTCATAAAAAGTGTATAATTCATAAAAAATGAGATTTTGATGAAAATATTAATAATGAAATCATACATTCAGTTAAAGATTCTTTTCATATTAAATATTTTCTATACATATTAGATCAATCTATTTTTTTTATTGAGATCCAATTCAAACAATTTTTAGAATATGAAACTATCTTTATTTTTTTATTTGAATCCTAAAATTTAAAACTTTGGATGAGGATCAATTGCAAAAATATTGTATTAACCTTAAAAGGTTTTTAAGTTTTAGTAAACATTCTGATATTAATGGTTTTAATTTATTTTTATAATTGAAGGTATTGAAAGAAGTGTTAATAGAAGAAATTAATCCAATAGAAGTATTAAACTATATTGAAAGATTAGATTCATTTCCAAATGCATACATTATTTATAAAATATTATTAACAATACCTATAATAGTTGCTATTACCAAAAAAAGTTTTTCAAAATTAAAAATACTTAAATCCTATCTAAAATTAACTATGTTACAAAATAAATTAAATAAATTAGTCATATTATTTATTAAAAGTGAAGTGTTAGAATTACTTGATTATAAAATTTTAATAAGTGATTTTGTAGTTCAAAAAGTTAGAAGAATAATATGAGAATTTAATAATTTATATTATATTAGGCCTCTTTAATAATTTTGCTTAAGGTCCCAAAATATCTAGACACGGCCTTGTACATCAGTAACCCCCAATGTGACATTCATCCATTGAAATTTTTATTTATTTTAACTTCAAAAATTCTTATATCAATTTAATCTTTCACTTATACAAAAATACACTAACTAATTTCAATACACATTTGTGAGGTCGGCACTATAAAATAGGAATCATTTATTCCTCAAGGAATAATCCTTCCATTATCTTCTTATTTTTTATTAATTAAAGTAGAAAAATAATATACATAAAAAGGGCCAAAAACACATTAATACAAACCATATATTCATACCAAGAAATTAGGAGTAGAATTGGAATATTTTGATCGAAATATCCTTTGACTATGCATAAATGGTGGATTTAATGACGGGAGACATGATTAATCTTTGTATTTATCACGGCCTAGACTACAATATTTGGTACTATTTTTAAGGCAGCATGGGGTTCGGCCGAGTCAAGCTTACATCAATATTAAGATATTGTTATTTAGCTCAAATTCAACATTGGTCCATATTTTTTTTTCATATTTTTTATGCTCAAGTAAAGCTTTTTTGAAATAGAAATATTCAAATCTGGCACTATTTTAAATTTTAAATATATATTATAATTAGAACATGTAAACATACAAAGTCTATTTTTATTTATGTATGTATTATATCTAATATATGTAATAAAAAATATCATTGAAAAAAATCATCATATATATTAATTTTTTATGATAGATAAGTTTAAATTTAATTTATTATTAGCGTAAAAATATGTTGGACTAATAGTAAATGAGAAGCAAATATGTTATTAAAAAAATAATGATAATTAAAAATTTTTAATAGTAGTAAAGGAGTTTTAACAATTTTTTATTGATATGACAATAAATGCTTAGATAATAATATAAAACTAATTTATTCTAACAAAGAATTAAATTTAAATTTATAATAAATCTTTATCACATAGTATCATAATATATATTAAATATATACTATAATAAAATATTTAATATATAAATACAAAGTAAGGTTGAATCCAAGTCAATATAATTTTAAATATGCAAATTTCAAACTCGATCCATTTATGAAATAATACTTATGATTTTATCTAAACTTGATCATTGAAACTAACTATTCACTTCAAACTTTACTTATTCTGGATTGGAATTGGATCAAAAATTGGATTAGATCATATTTGCCCGCGAACAACTCCCCTAATATTTTTGTCGCTCAAGGAGTGCCACGCTAAATGAGAAGCAATTTTCTTAGTTGAGGTCGGTTGTGTAATAAAGTCCTTAATGATTATTTTCTTCATCTTTTTATTATTTATTATATTTAAATTCATTTCTTTTTGTTTATGCTTTAAAATTTTAATAAAGTATTAAAAAATTTTCAATTTTATCTTTTTTTTTTCATTTAGATTATACACTTTCAATTTATTTATATTTATTCTATCATATTTTTATTTCTATTTTTAATTATTTTAAATTTTATACATAAAGGTTAACTTTAAAATATTTATTATAAATAAATAAATTAAATTAGTTTATTAATATTTGTAAAATTAAATAGTTATAAATTCGTGAAATTAAATAATTATAAATAACAAACAGATGGAGTTTGGTTTTGCATTGCTTTTCCAAACCCTTGCAAGAACCAGCCAATAATTAGTAATAATTATAAACAGAGATAGTGGATGAAATGCGGGGCTCTGGAGCAAAAGGGGAAAATACCTCTTCTTTTGGAAAATCGGCCGACAAATTTCTTAAAATTAAGAATTATAATTATTTTGTTGAAATTAAAACTAAAAAATTAATAAATACAATTATTTGATAAATTTATTACTATAAAATTTTAAAATTGTTATAATATTTATATAAAATAATAATATATATTAAACAAAAATAAAAAATATCTCCTACAAATTTAAAATATCTGAATTTTTCTTCTTAAATTTTGAAAATTTAAATATCATCCCTTTAAATTAAACAAAATTTAAAATTAATACACATCATTGACTTAATTTCTTATATTATCAAATTACATGATTTTTTCATAAAATTTTTAATCAAGAATTATAATATTATAAAATATTAATTTATTTAATTATTTTTCACACATAATTTTATAAATTATCTTTAAATATTTAATGGAATTTTATATATTAAATTCAACTTTTATTAATTATATAAAATAAAAATTATGTGCCAGTTCATATGTTGTAAACCTTTCGAGCAAATTTTTTTAATAAAAAATAGAAATGACGATACATCTTAATGCAATGTCTGGATACGGGACAATGCACAATGCACATAATCCTTCCATTAACTAGTGTTTCTAAGTCAGCTTACGACTTTCAATATTTTATTCAAAAAAATAAAAATTTTGTGTATTTATAAATAATTATAAATAATCGTAAATTAATCATTTTCTTATTTCATTTCAGGGTTAGTAAACATATATAACATTTTTAAGAAATATCATTACGTGGAAACATCATTGCGTTATCTGAAATATGAATATTAATCATGATCTCATCTTATTTTAATCAATATAGTAAGATACTTGTAACTAAGTTTATGTTCCATTACATTTAATTAATACAATAAATGTTTTTTATATAGAAATTATTTTTCATATTTTAATATATTAATTGACTAAATTACATACATTACACATAAATATTATGACAAAGTAGAATTTATTTTATTTTTTGAACAGAAGTAGCTGCTCCGCTAGGACTTATGGTGTGCATGGAGTATCGTTGCTGATCGTGAGGTTTCAAAGGAGGAGGTAGATCAGTTATTGCGGAGCACCAAAAAAATAATTAGATAGTTCTTCCATTCGGACTATAATTATAAATATTGATACTTTGATTGATAAATCAATAAAATGATGATATATTATTTGTATAAAAGAAATTTTTAGATCAATTATTTTTTATAAACTTTTTAATTCAGACCTTAAATTTATTTAATTTTATTTTAGCCTCAAGTCTTTTTGAAATAAATAAATTTTTAAATAAAGAGTAAATTTATTTTTTTTTACCCAAATTTAAAAATTTTTTGCTTCAAATGTTTCCTTTTTCTCTCTCTCTTTCTAAAATTTATATTTGTACTTAATCTTAAAAATATATAATAAAATTATTATTTTATTAAATAAAATAACATATTAATTATTTTAAAAATTAATCAAAATTATTATTCATTATTTAAACATTGTATGACATAAAAAAATTACTTTCCACTATTTAAAACTACTTATTTATATTAAGTAAATATATATAAAACTTGTATTTCTACATTAAATGAAGAAAATTGTTATTTATCTTAAAAATTGAAAAAATCCATATACTATATTCTTAAATAATTTATCTTAATTATTTTATTGGTAATATTATTTTTTCAACAATAAAGTCTCTACTTTTTTTAAATTTGTTGGAAAGAATATTGTTATATACAATCCAATATTAATGTACTATGTTCAAATAATTTTAGAATTTTTTTATTTTAACTAATCAATTTTTTAATAGAAAACATACTATTTTTCTTTTTAATATAATGTAATATTCTTCACTTATTTTCTTTTAAATTATTTATATTTGTATATAAAATCAAACAATACCAAGAAATTGTTAGCAAAAAACCAAAATACATGCATGCATACTTACTTATATATGTATGTTCAAATACGTTTCACTTAAAATTAGAAACTAAAAAATATGCATAATTTGTCATTATAATTTTGACCTAATACAAATAGCCCATTTTCAAACTTGGCACATTAAATTATTAGTTGTATTTTCTTTATTAATGTTAACTTATGTTTTCTTTATAATTTCACACATTATAAAGAGAAAAATAATTTTATCTCATTTATTTTTTATTATTTTATTTTATCTTATATAAAAATCAATAATAACAATAAATTGAATTAATAAAATAAGTATTTTATTTGAAAATTATTGTATGTACCTTGTACAAGTTTGTGTTTAATATAATTTATAAGATAAGAAAAGTAAAAAGAAATACACATATTATATTTTTATAAGTGAATATATAACACTTTAATTTTTAATTAAAAATTACTTAACATATTTTAAATAAGTTAATTTTGGATACATGTAAGAAATACTAAATTTTATTATTAAATTGATTATTTTAAAAGATTTTATTATGCACGTATAAGAAATAAGTAAAGAAGATTATTCAAAGAAAAAAAGAAGAAGAAATAAAAAATAGTTTCATAAAGTAAAAGTTTAGATTTCTAATTTATTAACTATTAACTATATTTTATATTTTTAAAATAATTATGTTGTAATTTTTTAAAGTATTTTAATTTAGAAAATTTTAAATTATAATGTATTATAAATAAATATAAATTAATAATCATTAAATTATGTTTATCATATAATAAAGAGGTAGAACAATATACATATAAATTAATATAAACCATATCGTAAATCTAAAATTAAAAAAAATTATAATTTAAAATAGAAATATCATGTCACCGATTCTTCATTTATTAAATAAGCCTTCTAATTATGAATTTTAACCATATATTTTTATATTTGAAATCTAACTATTCTTAATTTAGCACAAAATCAAAATATTAATACTCATATTTTTATTTTAGGCACGTGAAAATTGTCCAAAAATTTCTATTATGCAAGGGGTAAAAAACCTATACATAGATGCATTGGATAAAGTGACACAAGACAGGTTGTAAAGATTTATTTCAAGATATAATAACCATTGACTTTGAATAGTACGCATGAGAAAAGGGGTAGTTATGGAGAAGCCCCAAATATTTTTGAAGCTAACAAAGAAATCCAAATATATGCATCTAATAATCAGATTAGCATCCACGTAGGATGGAGAAAGAATCTAGCTGCATCCTTATTGGTTGTTGAGTGGTTGGACGGAAGGGCTCGTGGTGTTGAACGGAGTTTGGACTATAGTAGAGCAATGATGGAACCACACAGAATCATATGGTAGAGCCCATGTTAGCTGCTGAATAGTACATGAGTAACATCAAACAAATGTGCTGGTGAGCAGTGATAGTAATCGGACCACTAAATGTGCAGAGAACTTTCCTTCCAATACTGAAAATTACTTTCAACCATGTCGGCATGGTATATGTTCATCAACATGTAGTTGTACTTTTATTCTTGTCCAGCTTTTGTGATTGCATCTGTTTCCTTAAAGGGCTATGAAGCGAGGTAGAGTGATCATAGTTGTATTCATCTTGGTGTAGCTTTATATTTTATTTTGGTTTCAATTAACTTGAAACTTGTGAAAGTGCAAGTTACGTGTTCAATGGAATGCTTAAGAGAAAGCCGAAAGAGTAAGGGCACAATGAAGAGGAAACAATTCACCCTAGTCCAAATGCCATATGTTTGATTACACGTTGCTTTATTGCGATTGTTATAAGGATGAATTTGAATGTATGATCCTGGTATTAATGCAAATTACACATTTCATTTAGTCATGCAATGTGGTTGTCAAAGATATGTATGGTGTAGTTCAATAGTTGCCATTTGCGAAGATCTATTAGAGAAGATTCATACAATAGAGCATTGAATTTCTATGTATAATATCCTTCACTAAAGTGCTGCAATTCCCAGTACCGTGAACAATAATTGATGGACTATTTACACCAATTAATTATATTCAATCATATAACAGACCATTCATAAATTACTTTATCCTTGTTATATTCAATGCTAATCCATATTTTAACAAACCTGACATCAAAAACATGTTTCCATTTCTTTCAGCCACTTAAGATCCATTACATTAGACAAAAGCAAATGATAATTGATAGACTATTTACCCCTATTAATTAATTATCCTATATTCAAATAACATATTAACAATACAAAGAAATAATTAATATATATTGGTATAATTACTACCAATCCATTCTTATCCTTCCTTTTCAAGCCACACCGAGAACAACCAGATGATGCCAAGTGTTCAAATCAAGAATCCTTCGATGAAATGAGGAACACAAACTTCAGGAAGGAACTTCGCCATATGAAAGCTTCCAATGGAAGCTTTTGACAAAGAAAATGGGGCTTATTAAAGTGGTCATTTTGTGCCTATATGGATATTAGTTTGTCCAACTCATCAAACCCACGTTGGTAGCACATTGGAGAAGTTTTGTACTTTCAAATAAATTTTGGTTCAAAGCACTTTTTAGGTGTGGCCCACACATTGAACATATGGACCAACAATGATTCCCCATTTGCTTTTTGTGTAGGTGCATCTAATTTTTCCTATTACACAATAGAAAGTACCAAAAATTAAACATAATGAGGTTGGATATTTCTAGGGCTATGTTTTTGGGTAAGCAAGTAAGGCACTTGTCTTAAGCTCCAATTTTTTTTAAACTCTACTTATATTTTTTTTTTAATTTTGTATAGTCAATGGTTAATTAATTGAACTTCAAATATGACGATAATTACTCTCTTTAGGATTATTTGTGTAGTTATTACTATTGATTATACAATATGTAACTAATTAAGGAATAATTATCGTTTTATTCCTCAATAAGTTACATATTTTTTGTATGATTATGCAAAATAAATTACTTATGACTATAAAAAATTAGTTGTATATTGTAATTCAATAGTAATTACTCTCTTTGAGATTATTTTTTAATTATTTATAAATTTAAATGTATTATTAAGGAATAATTATTCCTCAATTATTGCATATTTTTTGTATGACTATAGAAAATAAATAACTAATAACTTTTAAAATTAGTTATATGTTAGTAATCCAATAGTAATTGCTCTTGTTAGGATTATTTCCTAATTAGATACATATTTGAATTATTATTAAGGAATTATACATTAGTAATCTAACGATAATATCGTATTTGTACATTATTACCAATTAATAATTTTTAATATTATAATTTATAATAGTCATTTTTTAATTATATATCATAAATTTTTAATATTTTTTTATAATTTTCTTAACTCTCATATTTTGTTCTCTCTTTTCACTCTTATCTTCATACTCTTTTAAAGTGAATTCTCAAAGTAAATTGATATCAAATTGTTGCACTAGATAATATGATGTGTAATTCTTTTTGTTTTTAAGTTTTCAAGTTCTATCATTTCATCATTTTTTTCATCTACTTTGCACATCTATTTTATTTATATTTTTATTGTTGTTGTCATTTTATTTTATTTTTATACTTCATAGCAATAAAAGATGTCAAATAAAAATATGAATCTAGTTTTGAAAAATTAAAAAAAAAGTTAAAAAGTTAATTCAATCTCATCATGGTGCTCTTGATAACTTTTACCAATGAATATTAACAAATGGACATAGAGTCCAAATTTCATGAAAAGTGTATAATTCATAAAAAATGAGATTTTGATGAAAATGTTAATAATGAGATCACACATTCAGCTAAATATTCTTTTCATATTGAATATTTTCTATACATATTAGATCAATCTATTTTTTTATTGAGATTCAATTCAAACAATTTTTAGAATATGAAACTATCTTTAATTTTTTATTTGAATCCTAGAAATTTAAAACTTTGGATGAGGATCAATTGCAAAAATATTGTATTAATCTTGAAAAGCTTTTAAGTTTTAGTAAACATTCTGATATTAATGGTTTTAATTTATTTTTATAATTGAAGGTATTGAAAGAAGTGTTAATGGAAAAAATTAATCCAATAGAAGTATTAAACTATATTGAAAGATTAGATTCATTTTCAAATGCATACATTATTTATAAAATATTATTAACAATACCTATAACAGTTGCTATTGCCAAAAAAAGTTTTTCAAAATTAAAATTACTTAAATCTTATCTGAGATCAATTATATTACAACATAGATTAAATAGATTAGCCATATTATTTATTAAGAGTAAAGTGTTAGAATTACTTGATTATAAAATTTTGATAAGTAATTTTGTAGTTCAAAAAGTTAGAAGAATAATATGAGAATTTAATAATTTATATTATATTAGGCCTCTTTAATAATTTTGCTTAAGGCCCCAAAATGTCTAGACACGGCCTTGGATATTTCTATAGAGGGAGAAACGTTGTTTCATATACAGATGAGTTTTTAGGAAAGGCAACAAGACAGAATGTTCATTAAAAGAAATCCTATAAGGATTCCTTAATCATTAGTGATAAGGTAAACAAGGGTGATGCAGTTCCTATTTTAGTGGATGAGGATCTTATTGAGGAAGATGTTGACTTTAGTAATTTTAAGATAATTAAGGATGCGAATGAAGGAAGGTCTCACCCTTAAATTATTATTTCAAAGAATAAAGAAGAGAGAATGAAGCTGCTTTGGAGCAAAACTCTAATAATTAAATTATTTGGCAAAAAAATTGGTTTTAAATTGAATCGCAGCAATTGTAAGAGAGAGATAGGACATTGGATATCATAGAACTTTCAAATGATGATTATTTAGTTAAGTTTAATGCAATGGATGACTATGAATATGCACTAATAAGGGGTTTTGGGTTGCTTTTTGATCACTATCTCACTGTGAGAACTTAGGACCCTAGTTTTGATCTAATTAAGGATGATATAAAAAAATTACCATATAGATTCATATTCCTGACCTTCCTATTAGATCTTTTGATAAGAAATTCCTTACTTACTTGGGAAATAGAATTGAAAAAAAATTCTTAAAATAAATGCTATGACAAAAGAAGAAGAAGCAAGGGGTCATTATGCTCATGTCTATGTTAAATTGGATTTGCCAAGGAACTTCTTTCTAAATTTGTTTTTCAAAGGAAACATTATTGCATCTAATACAAAAGCTTCTATACTATCTATTTATAAGAAAAAAATACGAAAACCTCTAGGAACATCGTGCTGTGTATATGTAAGAGATGTAAAGGAGAGAGGAAATAAGGACATAAACTAAGGAGGGAACCAAAGTTGTTCTTTGAGAAAATATTGGCAATTCTAAATATTGTGAGTGGATGGTTGCTCAATGACCATAATGTAACAAGAAAATAACTAAACCTAAAAGCTAGTATTTCCAATAAGATTGGAAAGAAAGGCAATAAAGGGGTTAGTGGCTTAAGATTTCTTGCACTAAACAACATGGCTTTTAGGAGGAATGAAACCATTATGGATGGTAGTATGTCAACAGAAGTTCTAGAGAAGTTCAAAGGTTAAGGAGATTGAAAAGAAAGTAGTATAAGGCATCACCATAAGCTAACAAACATATGTGGTGAATATAGTAAATGTTAATAGACAAGTTTTATAAAAAGTGATTTTTCCAGCTGTCTTATAGGTCAATCATGTGCCATCTAATGGAAAAGAAACTTCTGAAGTATCCACTGATGATATTGAAAACTAAGTACATGAAGGGTTATAGGAAGGCTTTTTTTGAATAAAAAGAATATAATGGAAAATATAAGCCTTTCTCAAATATGTCATATGTCATCAACTTCCATGCACATGGATGATATGAAACCTATTTTGGTTCCCTTATCCAAATTTTTCAAGGATGTAACTTATATCTTAAAGGTAAATGTTATTATAGATAAGAATCCACTAGAGCTAAATCATGTTTATAATGTTGATAAAATGATACAGGATAGCCTTAGCAATGATCAAGCTAAAGAAGTGGCAATGGATTTAGCTTAGGCCTCAAAGTTCAATCTCATTCTTTTTATTTTATAATGATTAAAAAATTATTAGGTTGGAACTATAGAGGTACAAGAAAAAGGCAATTTGTTAATTAACTTAATACTTTCTTAGAAGCTAATAATCTAGAGGTATTGGTTTTACTAGAAATAAAGGTGAATAGATGAAAAGTTGAAAGTTTATTTAGGAAACTGGGTTTTGATAAATGGGACATGGCGAAGGGTGAAAATTTTTTCAGAGGAATTTAGGTGGCACGGAAAAGTAATAAGGTATGTCTTGAATTGCTGAATATTAACTTTCAATTCCTTCACTTTAAAGTGGCACATGATAATAGGGATAATTAGTTTCTAACCATTGTGTGTTTAGTTCCTAATCCAAATATGCAAAATGTCTTGTGGAATAATTTATGGGATATTAGTAACAATATAATTGCCATTTGGCTTATTATTTAGGATATGAACAATGTCAGAAAAAAAGAGGTACTCCTTCTAATTAGCATAAAGCTTCTCTATTTAATGATAAAATCAATTCTTGTATTCTTATTTAAGTCAATGTTCAAAGAAGTAAATTCACATGGAAGAGTCTTAAACTTCATAATTTTAATTAGTTGTTTGAGAAATTAGATAGGGTTTTTTACAATATACAAATTAGTGTCTTAAATTTATTTAGGGCTTTATGAATATCTTACTAAAAATCAAATCAAATCATCATCCTCTTCTTATCAATTTGTATGGTATTTCTAGAGATAAAGAGAATAGACATTTCTGTAATATAGCTTACTCATGAGAATTTTCATCAGTTCCTAGTGTTGAAATGAAAAAATAGCATAAATATTGTGAATGATCTGAAAAAGTTCATTCCAACTCTTACTAAATGGAACAAAAATATCTCTAGTCACATTCATAAAAAGAAGAGAATTATACTAGCTAGGATAATTGAAATTCAAAAAGCCTTTGAAAGAAATCCCAATCCTCATCTATATCAGTTAAATATTGATTTATAATAGAAATTGAATCAAATCCTATTTCAGAAGGAGATTTTATGGCATTAAAAGTTGTATTTAACCTAGATATCTTAAGGAGATCAGAATATAAAGTATTATCACATAAAAATCATTATCAAAAGAAATAGAAACAAAACTAATATGCTTTGAAATCTTTATGGTGAATGGATCAAGGACAAGCAGTCTCTTGAATCCTTAATATATGGTTTTTACATAAATTTATTTATAAATGATTATGAAGCCTTAATTTCTTCTATTATTGATATATCTTATTCCTAGGTAAATGCTGATCAAAATCGATCCTTATGTGTTATAATCACTTAGGGAGAGATTAGAAGGGTGATGTTTGATATTGGTGGTATTAAAGTTCATGGAGATGATGGTTTTTCAACCATTTTTTATCCTAAAAAAATTAGCAAGTTGTAAGGGAGGGAGTATTTCATTTTGTGCATGACATTTCCTAATATTGAGATCTTCAAAATGTTAACCAAATGCTAGTTTATCCTATCTCAAAATTTGATAAGCCAGAGTTTGTTAATTAGTTTAGACTTATTTTGCTATATAATGTGCTTCATAAATGCATTACTAAAATTATAATGAGAAGATAGATAGTTCTTTCAAATCTTACTTCTCCTTAGCAAGCCAGCTTTGTTCTAGGATGTTACATCTAAGACAATATTGTTATAGCCTAGAAATTATTCCATATGAAGAGAAAAATGAGAGAGAGAATTAGTTTCTTTACCATTAAGATGGATTTGGAGAAAGCTTATGATAGATTGAAATGAGGATTTATCAAGGAGATTTTAGGTTAAATTAATATGAATCTCGATACAATTAATCTTATCATGCGATGTGTGACTTTTACTTCTTTTAATTTTTTATCGAATCGATGTAAAATGAAGGAATTTAATCATTTTAAAGGCTAAAGGTAGCGGGATCCTTTATTAACTTATCTCTTTGTATTTACATGGACAAACTATCCCATATTATCTATGAGGTGGTTGATAAAGGGGATTGAAATACTTTCAAAATAGGTAGAAGAGAAGTTAGTATTTCACACTTTATGTTTGCTAATGCTATCCTACTTTTTGGAAAAACTTCCATTCCTCAAATTGATATATTCATGGACTATCTTAATTTTCTAATATGTCTAAATAATATATGAGCCAATCTGAAACACATATATTCTTTTATAAAAATATTGATAATAAGTTAAAAGAAGCTATTGTTAATAAATATGGTTTCTTTGTTACAAATGATTTAGGAATGTACTTAGGTCTGCCTATTATTCATAAAAGAGTAAATAGATATACCTACTTTCATTTAGTAACTTAAGTCCAAAATAAGCTTACTAGTTGGAAAAAAAAACATTGCTTTTTAATGCTTAACACCATTCCACCCTACACAATGATGTCAATAGGTATTCCTTTGGCAACTTTGAATGAAATTGATAAAATACAATTTCGTTTTATATGAGGATATGATTATAATGAAAAGAGATTGCATTCTATTGCTTAAGAAGTTATTTGCAAGCTTAAAAGTTTAGATGACTTAGGTATTCAAAATTTAAAATTGATAAATAGTGCTTGAATGAAACTTGTTAACCTCAAGTTTTATATATAAATTTTGATGATGACAAATAGGTGTTCTAATAGCATTGTATGTCTTGTACTAAAATAATACGAGCTTTAATAGATATACTATATCATAGTTAATATATATATGATATGATGATTATGCTTATTCTTGTATATGCATGATGACAAATGAATAAAATTGCATGTCTTTATACCAAAATGTTATAAAATCTTTAATAGATATGCTACACTATAGTTGAAATAGCAATGCTTGATAATATGCTAAAAGAATAATATTTTATATAAGCATCACTAAGTAATGCTTAGTCAAGATGCATGATATGATAATTGTGCATGCTCTTATGCTAATTTGTTATATACATGAATATTACATAATAATATCTGGCCATATTAAATTAGACTAACTATATTATTTGTAAAGTTTATGAACTTGTATATAGGAAAGTCCAAAATGAAGAAGAGTGAGCATTGAAGCAAGAAAATGGAAGATCATATCATGCTTAACTCTAGAAAAAAAAAGATAAGAAAAGAGATATGATCCAATTATTGAAGGTCAAGAAGAATAAAATATTTGAAAGCTTGAAAGTATCAAGAAAAGTCAAAGAACTTGATTAGTATGATTTTTCATTTTAAGGCTTAAACTTTCTTATAAAATAGAGAATTTCATGATATAAAGCCCAAACATGTTTTCATACTCTTAACTTTATTAAACTATTTTAAAAGGATAGCCCATAATCATATTTTTGCAAGACAGCCTATAGGTAAATTTAAAAAACTAATAAGATATGAGGTTTTAATATTTTTAATATTGATATCTAGTTATTCTTTTATCATATCTCGTAAAATACTTGTGTTTTGATTGCTAAACTTTTTTATATAAAAATAGACTCAAATAGCTCTCCATGAACATATCACTTGCTTAAAATGATCAATATATGAAAGAGTTATAATTTTTTCAAAATGAGTCTAGAAATCAGTTTTTTGCATTTTAGTCTTTTTTTACATATGCTTATTATTTTAATCATATCTTGAAAACTAAAAATGATATGAGTATGAATTTATTTTTATGTGAAAATAAACTTAAAGAACTTTTTATAGATAGGTCATTTGCTTAAAATGACTAACATATGAAAGAGTTATGAATTTTACAACTTGAATCTCAAAATCAGATCTTTATAGATTCGCTATTTTTTACCTTTGCTCATTGTTTTAAAAATATCTTAGAAACAAAATTAGATTTGAGCATAAAACTAGTCCCATTTGAAAGAAGATTAAAATAACTTTCTAATGATAGGTTATTTGCTTAAAATGAGGAATTTATTACCTTTTAAAATTGAGTCTATAATTTTGTCTAGATAAGTTGATTTACCAATTGATTCTGGACATCCATTGAGCATCTTGAACATCCTAAATTAATTCACCAATCGATTACAACTATTCTAGTATATGAATAATGACTAGTAATAGCTAGTTTTCATTTCTAGCTACCCTCAAATGGCTATAATATTTCATAAGCTTCTTATGTGAATTAAGAAAAATCAAATACAATAAATGAGAGCCTAAACTTTAATTGTAAACATCATTTTATATCTTATTTCATCTAAATCATGATTTAAACTTTTCTTGTGAAATTCTTCTATTCTAGAACTTCATTTATTTCATTCACTCTTTAAGAGAGTTTATTTGAGTTAATATTCATCTTATATTACTTTAGAATTACAAAAGGTAAGGCATCCTTTATAGAATCTTTAAGAAGATGAGGAATCCCTTGTAAAGAGTGAATTTACTCAAGGAAGAGCAAGAACATTGTAAGGTTTCTTCAAGTGTCAGTTGAAACTTGAAAGGATAGTGGATTGAAACACAAGTTTGGAAAGCTTGGAGAGTGGATATACATCTTGGTAAAGATATCCATAGGAGGAGCCATTATGAATTCTTATATTTGATCTCTCTTCCCTATCTCTTTATCTTTCTGCACTTGCTCTGTTTTTCTTACTATACATACTCTATTTTGTTATTGCTATTTGCTAATATATTATGTTGTTACTTTATTTTTACTATTATTAATTGTTGAATGTATTGTATTTGAATGCTTTTATTGATGCTTGGATGATTAGATACTTAAAAGGGATGCATATCTATACATATACTTCTTGATGAATTGTCCATGCATGATTAATGAAATTGTTAGAAATATTATACTATAATACTTATGTTATTATTTGAATAATTGAATGGTTAAATCAAATAGTAGAAAAAGAAATCCATCTATGCATACGCTTTTTATTGTTCATCTATGTATAATTAAATGAGTGGCTTTGCACAAATGCATTGAATTGCTATATATTGTGTACAAACCTCTTCATTAGATTATTCTCTTAATGTTTTATTTATAGATAGTTGAATAAGTTAGTTTGTACTAATTCATTGAATTATCACATCTTAAGTGCAACAAATATCTTCATAAAACTTTCTTGGAAGTGTTTAAATCAAAATCATTCTTATGACTTCCCAAAATCAAACATCTTTCAAAAAGAATTTCAAAAATAGCAAAAGTTCTAGAAACACCCAATTCACCCTTTTTTAAGTGTGGGTTGTTAAGACTAACAAAACTTGCTTAGAGGATTTACACTGATAAGAAACATCTCTAGATTTTTATCTCAGAAAGCAAATACTTAGGAGATGGAAAATAGAATGAAAAGGTTATTTCTTAGGATTTAGTCTCATTCTTATGGAAGAACCTAGCTAAGATTTGACTTTTAATGCTTCAAAATACTATTAAAAGTATCAAGAATGGATAATTTATATTATTTTACAGAAATAAATGGCTCGAGAACTTGTATATCTTAGATAAAACCTTATGCCCCATTCTAATTTCTTAGCTTAATTTTCCTATGTTAGCATTTGTTATAGAAAATGGAGTTTGGGATTTGGACTCTCTCTTGAGATGGCTTTCTTATGAGATATTGTTATATATAGCAACTATTCCTCCTCCAAGTATAGATTGTGGTTTTAACTATCTATCTTGGATTAAAGATGCTAATAGTGTCAAATTGGCATACTTTCATCTAGCTAAATACCATTTACAAGTTTCAAATCCAATTTAAAAACAATAATAAACTTTGGTCCATGAAAGTTCCTTCTCTTGTCTAGCTTTTCATATAAAAATACCTACATAATACGACATGACAAATTTCAATAAAGCAATCCATGTAATAGGTCTTACTAAATGTGACATTTGTCATATTGAAAAAGGGGATATTCTTCATGTGATAAGAGAATATCCTTATGCAAGAAATTTATGGTTAAGTTTTCTACATGCTAGCAAGCAATCTATCTTTTTTTATTTAGATGGACTAGAGTGTCTCTATAAAAATCTAACAAAATAGTGTTAGGGTTCAGATCATCATATGTAGCAGAATTTAAAAAAAAAATTAATCTGAATTTTACCTAGAATCCATGCAAAAAGGCATAAATCAATATTTAGGATTTTACCTTTTGTGTGCTCGTATTCTTTTTGAACAAAACTTCGAGAGACTAAGATGAACCACTAATCGAATACCGACCAGAAGGTACAACGTCTCTATGGTATCCATATAGAATGAACAATGACTTCTCACCTTCCACGAATCTTCTAGGATACGTCTTTCTCTTATTAGGATTAGGTTTAGTGCATTTTTGGAGTGATTTTAGGGTTTAATGGCAACTAATGTGTCGTGCAATGTGTTGCCTTCAAGTTACTTTTTATAGAACTAAGGCAAACCACATTCTTAATCCTACTAGGATAATGCTTCCAAAAATTCTAATCACACTTAACAACTATCACCTTATCCTTATCATAGAGAAAGTGAGGAGAGATAGGACTTATCCATTATTCAATATTAGATAATAATATTATCTCATAATATAATTATCTAATATTAAAAAAGCATATAGTTATCTTATATCAGAAAATAATATTATCTTATAATATAATTATCTAATATCTAATAATATAATTATCTGATATTATTTTAATATAAAATAATATCACATAATATATCATATATATTACGTGAAAATAAATTATTATTTTAATAATAATTGTATGCACAAAAATAAGCCTAATTAATTAAATTTTAGTCTAACTAAAGCCTAATTAATTATTGTCTCATTTCTACTCCTTTTGTGTGATCTTGTAGGTTTTTATTATATTGGTAATGACCCACTTGTGAACCATAAACAGTGAGCAGTATCTAGCAATACATCACTACCACCCAAGTAGTAAAATATATGTGACTCAATATTCACTTAATGTGTGAATAACACTTTGCAACATAGTCCCTCTTGTAACAATATCCAAATCGAACTAGAGGTATGGAATGTGTCATTCTCATTGATGTTCAATTTATGTTTCTTGATACTGAGTAAACTAACTTAAATAAATGATCAATATCTCATATTGATCTATTTGAGTATAGCCATGCATTTCTTAATCTCACTCAATCAAGGAACCCTAGGATATCCCTTTTACTATGTAATTAGAACAAAATTTCCTTCTATGTCACTTACATCCCTTTGCATAATTCATGACACACCTAATCAACGTCCTACAATACATCCCAATTAAAGGTGATACAGGATGATATCAAAGTGTGTGACTCCTCATGTAGGGAATCATAGTAACTTCAAGTCAAAGAACTACGTGCATTATAGTCACATGAGAATAACTAATGACATATGATAATCCATGTAGTTTTTCTCATTGTAGGTTAGTCCAATACATTTGTTTACTAACAATGTACTCATGTATTGACTTGATATCACATATCCATGATTCATAATCATCAGTCATAATGCATGCTAGTCTCAATGTCTTATTATTATTTATTTTGCAATAATACTTTACTAGAGGTATTTTAAGAATAGTAAAACTATTATAGGGATAATTATTATATTAAGTTATAAATTACACAAAGTAATAAAAAAATATGAAACAAAATATAATAATTTGAATTGCCTGAAATAAAACATAATACATTGTGCATTTATTACAATTATCTCTATGATTGGCTCCTAAGACATACACCAACAACTAGATGGGTAAGGAAGTTAATGTTAACTAGGTTATATTATAAGTTTAATGGTTTAGTGGCTTTGGAGATGGAGGAATGACTATAATGCATGTTATCTTAGGGAAAATAGTAAGGAATTCATTTTGGGTTGTGCTAAAACAGTGTGTTATACTTAAGTCATAGTGTTACTTAATTAACAATTGTCTAATGCAATATTTCTTGAAAACCACCTAAAAGTGGTTCGTTTAAACTTAATATTGATAATGCTTCAAAATTGAATCCAAGTTTGGTTGGATGTGGTGGTCCCATTCTTTTAGAAGATGCTAGATAGTTAAGAGGTTTCTTTTGTAATCTTGGCACTTTCTCTTCATTAGTTACTGAACTATGAGAGCCTTATTGTGGTTTGTTTATGGCATGGGAATTAGGTTATGATAAGATTATTTCGGAATCGAACTCCCAACAACTAGTGACTCTTCTTTTAAATAAGGATTCAATTCTTTCTCGCTATAATACCTTGCTACGGTTATGCAATAATCTCTTCAAATGGAACTAGGATGTTCTAATCACTCATTCCTATCATGAAGACAATTAGTATGTGGATTGGCTTACTTTTATTGGGTATAGGAATTTGTTGCTTAATGATGTCTTAGAGGTTTTCGCCCTTCGAGTTATTCATATGTAATTTTTTCTTTCCTTGGGCTTTAAGCCTTTTTTTACCTATAAAAAAATAAAAATTTATTTTTATTTAAAAATAACAAATAAAATAGAATAAACATAATATTTAGTCTTTTATTTGTAAATATAGTGACTATTGTATCTTTAAAATTCATAACTACCATTATTAGTCTTTTATTTTTACTTTTATTATAATTATTCATTCTTTTCTTTACTCATAATACTAAAATATATAATGAAAAGAAAAAATAAAATAAAACATTAAATATATATTTGACATTGATAAGATGAATTTAGCAATTTACTTCAATATTTTTTAATTATTTCAGGAAAAAAAGGCAAATTACCCTTTAACTTTGGAGTGGTTGGATTTTATTCTTTTCAACTTTAAAAACTTGGAAATCATCCCTTTGAATTTTATAAAAACTTAGAATTAACACTCATTATCCATTTAATTAACCATTTTATTCAAATTAAGTTATTTTTTTATAAAGTTTTAAATAAAAATTATAATATTATAAATATTAATTTATTTAATTATTTTTTACATATAAATTTTTAATTTATTTTCAAGTATTTAATTAAAATTATTTGTATATAATTAATCTTATTAATTATATAACATAAAAATTATATGTGAAAAAATGATAAAAAAATCCAATATTATGATTCTTGTTTGAAAATTTTATAAAAAAAATATGCAATTTAATAGAATAATTAATTGAATGGATGATAGGTGTTAATTTCCTATTCTGTAAAGTTTAAGATAATAATTTTCAAATTTTCAAAGTTGAAGAGGCAAAATCTAACCACTTTAAAGTTCAAAGGAGTAGTTTGCATTTTTCTCTTTATTTCAATATTGTAAGTAAATGGTGAATAAATAGTTATGATAAAAATAAAAATAAGTGACTAACAATACTAGTTATAAAATTTAATGTATATAATAGTCACTACATTTCTAAATAAAGAACTAATTGTTATGTTTATTCAATAAAGTATATAAATTATTTAAGAGTTTTTGACCCAAGTGGCATTTTAATATCTCTTGAAACCTTGTGCCTTCCATTATATTAAAAGTTTGAATTTTTGCATGTGTATATCTAGTGGTTTAACTACTCCTATGATTGTAATATATATATATATATATATATATATATATATATATATATATTAATAATGGATTTGTTAACAATATAAAAATAAATTTGATGTTGCTATAACTTGGACATGTAATGTATGTAATATAGTATATAAATATACTAAATTTTGAAAAAGACTTGTTATATCAAAAACCATATTTATTGCATTAATTAAGTGTCATGGAACATAAACTTGGTTAGAAGTAAAAAAATTTATTTTTATATTGTTAATAGATCCATTATTAATAGATACTCTCTCCGTTCCTATTTATCTATTACCATTAATCGATTTCAAATATATCAAGAAAGTAGTTAAATTTATTTATTTTTAATAAGCTTTACAAGATTACCCTTTATACATAAAATTTAAGATAATTGAAAATGGAGAGAAAAATATAAAGAAATAAATACAAGTTAACTAATAGTGTAGAATAATAAAGTATTTATTAATAAAAGAGAGGGATAGATTTGGAAAAAGAATATTTAATGCTTTGAAATTCTAAAACGACAGATAAAAAGGAATAAAAATTTTCTTTAAAAAGTGATAGATAAAAAGGAACAGATGGAATATATATATATTATATTAATTGATAACATATTTCACAATTATATGTAACCAAATGTTTTACTTCAAATGAGATCTCATTTGCTTGGGATCAATTCAGTAATTATGTGAATTTTTTATTTTGATTTTTAAACTTTTTACTTAAAACATGAAAAATGTGCATCAAATTTTAGGTGATTCAACTCATTGACATTGGGTTGCATCCAACTTGAGTTATTTCTTACTTTAATTGGAGTTCTTTGCCTTCGATCTAATATCAAAAATTGTAATCCATCCTATTAATATCATTTTTTAATTAAATAAATAATGTTAGTAATTAATATATGTGGACAATAGTTTATTGAAATGTTTCAATGATTACTAAAAGGAATGTTATATATTATTTAGATTTGTGTTTTAATTGAAAAATAGCATGTTAAAAATTATATATTTTATAAAATAAATTAGCTTGTAAAAGGATTTAGAATTCATGTACTTCCTAATACATAAAAAAAGGATAACATCCCAATTTTAAAATTTTAAATTAAGGAAATATAATTAAATTTATCCAGTTCTTTTTGCAATTTTTTTTCACACTTGCAATTTGGTTTTAAAGGTGAAAAGTAGTTTTGGATCAATTCTATTTTTATCACTTTTAGTTGTAGACCTTTTTCTCTTTTTCTCTCAATTATCCTGCCTTGTTGTCACTGAGATCATCTAACTATTTGTCAATGTGTTTGTTGGTGGCTTTTGCACATTACTAGGAATGAAATCAATGTATATGACCATTATGGGTGGAAGTTGGTTGGGTATGGCTAATTAAAAAAGCTTAAACCACCTGATCAATAGAATTTAATTATCTATTTATTGCTCATATAGTTATATCTAAAACTACCTTAAATGCTTGGTTTGAAGCAGGTACTATCGGTCAAGTGCCAATTGATTAAGAGACTTAGAAGAAATGAAATTAAATCTCAACATAAGTGTATTAGCCAAAATAGAACCATTTTTAAAACAACACAAAATAAGACAATGTATTTGTTTTAAAATCCCTAATACAAATTGAACAATAAAAAATGACGACACCCTAAATTTGCTATAGGAATGGTAACAAAACCTTAACTTCATCCGTACATGGAAGAACTTAAATCTAATAGCTAAATTGTACACAACAATGAGAAATCCTATGTCAAATTCCTTGAAAATAGCAAAATTAGAAAGAAAACACATTTAACTTCCCTCCATGGCAATATTAAATTTGGTGGTGAAGCTATGTTCAGGTGAACCCAATAAAGGTTTTAAGCATATGGGTTTTAAAATAACATATATTTTGAAAAACTTGAGCTTTCTATTTAGGTAAAGACAAAATGATTAAAATGAAGAATTGAGAAGAAAAAGAAGAAGAACATTAGGGTCATGCCCTATAAGGTTATATTTTGGATGATAAGCTCGAACTTATTCTAATTATTCAAAGGCTCAATTAAGTTAGAGCTGTGTTCATTCAAACATTATCACTCTTCTTCACTTAGAGATTTATCTAAGATGGAACAAAGAGGAAAGGGATTCAAATAAGTGTGTGAAATGAATCAAAAAGTCACCAGTAAAACATAGAAAGAAGGAAAGAAAAATGAGGAGCCATTAAAAGTAATGGATCTTAGGATGAAAGTGGAGAACATATTCTAATTTAACTCAAATGGTAATAAATGGTTATGATAAAATGTATGTGGCTCCTAATGAAATGGACCTAGGGTGAATAAAAATTTACAAAAGGCATTTTGGCCATTATGTATTTTAATTAAATTTTGATTTTGCTTTCAACAATAAAGGGATCTAATTTTCAATAAAGGATATTGGCATTTAAGGTAATAAGGCCAAGAAGGTTATAATTATTTGATGAGAAGGAAATTAAGAAAATGAAGGAGGTTAAACTAAAATAGTTGAAGGCAATCAGGGCAAATCTTGATCGGTTCATTATTAATCCATTTACATAGCACACAAATCACCCATAATCGGCCAATATATTAAAAAATACTTTTTTTTTACCCATCACAAGCCAGCCCCCTTAATATCCCACCTGATTTTGACTGACATTTAGTAAGTTAGGCCAATTAGGTAATTGCAAATCGACCCAAAATATCTACCCCCTATTGGCCATTGTGGTAGAACAATGTGAGTCCAAAAGGCTTTAGCTATTTATTATGATTTTTAAATCTCAATTTTTTAAAGATAAATAATAGGTAAAATATACTTTCCCTTTTTAAAGTATGTATTTGAAACAAATTACTATCTTAAATGTAAAATATACTTTTCCCTTTTTAAAATAACTTTTAGAGGTATTTTTTACACTAATATATTTTAAAAAAAGGCAATAGCATATAATTTATAGACTATTACTTTTTCAAATTCTTCTCAAATCTATCCTAATTTTTTTTAATTGATTTATAACCCATGCCCTTTATTACATAAATTTAATTTTTTTCATAAAATATAATTAACTTAATTATAAATATATATAAAGCTATGTATGTAAATAAATAATATCACAAAATATAATTCATTAAATATTAAATATTAAATTTTTATTTTAAACTTCTTAATTACATTAATATAATTTAATTTTTAGATAAATATAAGTTATTTTAATAATATATCTATTTCTATTAATATGTCCTTTTATATCATTTTATAGTTTTAACTAATTCAACAATTAATTTTTATAAAATATTTATTAAACAATCAGTTAACTTATCAATTATAAATTATAAACTAGTAACTATTAGCTTTCAATTAACATATCAATTATCAGCTAATTTATCAAATATTTATGTGAAATAAAACTATAAATAATAGAAGCAAAAATACAAAAGAAAAAAATATGAAATTGAGTAAATAAAAAGAAAAGGAAATGGCTCTATTATTAAAAAAATATAAGAGTTAAAATATATTATATTTAAATAATTTAATTAAATTAAACATTTAATTTATATAAAATATTATGATAATATATATATATTTTGTAATATCTATACTACATAGGGATACTAATTTCTAAGCTATAAATATTAGGAGTAAACAAGAGATATGCAATAAAGTAGGTTAAAGAAAGTGAAATAATGCATGAATTTTAAAGTCTTAACAAAATTCAAATTAATGAATATTTAATTTAAAATATAGTACTTAAGAATTAATATTAAGAAATATTAACAAAATTTAAATTCATAAATTTAATTTTAATCCTATGCTAATTTATTAAATAAAAATATGTAATTAATTATTTTTAATCAATATCTTCTATATGAAATATATAAATTATTTAAAATACTAGTGTCTAAATAAAAAGCATAACATGTTATATCTATAATTTTTTATAATATTATTATTTAAGTTGTAAATAATATAATGCATATGAAAAAGTGGAAAAACATGCAATGAAACAAATAAAAAAATGAGAAATAAGAAGTGAGCTATAAAATAATATAAGAATTAAATTAAAAATAATATATATATGTTATTAAACAATTTAATTTTATTAAATCTTATAAATTATTTAAAATATTTTATAACAAAAATAAAATACATCATGCAGTATATATATTTCATAATTATATTAGTATTTAAGTTATAAGTAATATGAAAGAATATAAAAAAGGAAAAAATGGTATGGGTTAAATAAAAAGGAAAGAAATAATAAGGAAGTTGTAGAGTAGTCTAAGTGTGAAAAAGATAATATGTAGTTAAATAATTCAATTAAATTAAATTATTAACTTATTTAAAATATTTTTATAATAAAATAAAACATTCATGTTTTTTGTATGCACCTTGGATTCCATGTTGTATAAGTGCTTCATAAATTAGTTAATAACTAATAAACTAATTAGTAATTGATTAGTTAATTGATAGTTGATAAGTTAGTTAATTATGTAAAAAATGTTTCGTAAAATTCACTATAGAACTAGTTGAAATTATAAAATGATATATTAATATAAATAGGTATATATATAATTGAAGAAATTCATATTTATCCAAAAATTAAATTATATTAATGTAACTAAGTAATTTAAAATAAAAATATAATATTTAATATTTAATTAATTATATTTTATAAATTTATATATTTATTTACTTACATACTTTTTTATTTTATTATTATTTATAACAAAAATATAAGTATTTAAAATATAACTAATTATATTTTATGACATTATTTATATATTTACATATATATTCTTATATATTTATAATTTAAAATTATAATATAATAATATTAAAATTAATTTAATTATATTTTATAAAAAATAATATTTAAAGGTATACTATAAATGGTATAAATTGTAAATCAATAAAAAGAATGAGGATAGATTTAGAAAAAATTCAAAGAAGCCGTAATTTATAAGTTACTCTAGATAACTTATTAAATTAAAATTTATTTTTTTGATAAGTTAGTACTCAAAACACTTTTAGAAATTAACTTATAACTTATTAATCAGTCCAATAAATTATAGATTAATTTATTTATTGTATAAAACAGAGCCTTAATAATATTGATATTTGAATTGTAAATATTAAGAGTAAATATAAAGAATGCAATAAAGTAGATAGTAAACAATGCGTAAGTTGTAAAGCCTCAACAAAGTTCTAATAATGTGTATTTAATATTAAACATAGCTCTTAAAAATTGATATAAAAAGTATTGAAAATTTTAAATAAATAAATTTAATTTTAGTAGAATATATAATTGATTATTTCATTTAATACAATTTCTATATTAAAATTTTAACATATTTATGTTATATTTATAATAAAATTAAATAAAACATATTGCGTCTATACTACTTTTTTAAATTAGTATCTAAATTGTAACAATAACAATGGATTTGCAAAAAAAGGCAAAGAAAAAGAAAAAAATGCAATAGAATAAATAAAAAGAAGAGAAATAATTTGTAAGCTATAAAATAATATAAAAGTTAAAAATAGATTATATAGTTAATTAATTTATTCAAATTAAATATTCTAACTTATTTAAATTATTTTAATATGTACTTGATATTAGCGTTTGCACTATAAATAAGAGAGGAGAATATATATATTGAAAGAAAAATAGAAGACCATGCCATGGAATGAATAAAAAGAAGAGGTATAATAAGTGAATAATAAAGTAATATAAAGCATTAAAAAAATAATTAATTAAATAATTTAATTAAATTAAAAATTTTAGCTTATTTAAAATATTTTTATAATAAAAAATAATATATCATGTTATTTTTATATTATTAAGTCACATTGGTTTTTAAGTTGTAAATAACATAAGTGAATATAAAAATATACAATGAATTAGTTAAAAGAAATGGCAAATTCTATGTTGTCCAATTTTATTTTTAAGATATAGCAAACCTTGATAATGTGGCAACTTATACACACTTAGATATGAGATTATGATATATCTATTATAGATGTAGTTAAACTTATTGCCTACGCGGCAAGTAATTAAAATTATAATTTTTTGTTTTATCATCAACCTTTATAAAAATTTTATATTTATTAAAACATAATTTTTTTATTATATCATACTTGTTTGATTAATTTAATCATCAATCCTCAAAAAAAATAATATTATGTAAATTGCCTCTTTTTTTTTTATTACACCATAGTCATGTGATTAAAGATATCTCTTTTTCTTAATATATTATTATAGCTCAGAAATGTGAATTATCATTGAGAACAATGAATATCAAAAGCTCTTGAGCCACAACATACAACTTTTTTTTAATTATATCAATTCATACTTTCTAATTTTTTTAACCTTTATGTTATTCTTCAAAATCGCAACAAAAAACAAAGATATCTTCTTATTTTAAGAGAATGCAAGAATTAATTTTAATATACAATAATTTTTCAAATCTTAACTTTAAATTATAGCATGAGATAAATGAAAATAAAGAACTTAAATATATTATCATGAGGAATTATATCATTAAATACTTGAAGTTTGAGATCTTATTCAATGTTATATTCTCTAATTCTTAAAATTCTTGCAAAATTATGTGATCAACAACGTTATGTGATCAAACATGCCTCTATCATAACCACCCTGATTCTTACTTTGAGAAAAGAATAATAATGTCTATGTACCAATGAGATGATACAGATTAGGATTAGATTATTAAAGCTCAAGAAACTTATTAAATATATTAGGTTAGGTCATAGATTCTACCCATTACAAGATCTATACCTAACTAACCTATATTTAGATCATAATACCATGTAGGGCCAATTTTATTTATCATTTTTATTTACAGCCTATATGAGAAAATTTAATATTAATTTTCATTTATAAATTAATGTGAGACCTACATTAAAAATATTTGATAATATCTCACTTGGGCCCATATTAATTTATAAATGATGACTCCTTGAAAAGAATTAATGTTAAAAATGGTATTATCTTACCCATAAGTTCAATTGAGTTTATAAGTATGCAAAAATACTTAATATTATATCCAAAAGGATATTAATACAAAATATGTTGAATACCTACATCTCATCAATCAAAATAATTAAATATAATGTGTATAGCAGAATTTACATTATCTCAATGTAGCTAAATGTAAATTCCTTACACAATGGTCCCAACATTCACCCAAGATGCCTTATGAGAATTAATATTTTCAATATATAATGAGATAAGGTCTAAATATCTCTATCCACAATAATGAGACTGGAATTAAATGTCTCAACTTACACACCATAACTAAAATGTGCATAATATATGGTGTAGATATAAATATTTCATTATAAGTATTTCATTCAAACATGCTATAGAATATCAATGAGTTCATATCAACAAAACTCCCACTAACCTAAGACACCAAAAAAGGCTTAAAAATTCACTTTATTCACATGATCATACTTTATATTTATCCTTAAGCCTTCTAGTTAGTGGATTTATGAACATACGATCAATGGAAATTAAGTAATATGCTTGCATATTTTTTCTCTCACAAATAGGTATTTCACTTTGAAGTCCTTCACATAGGCAAATTTGTTATCGTTAGAGAAAATTCATAATAGTAATTTTGTCACAACATAAATTTGGTTAAAGCTAGAAAATCCTTAATTTGCTAATTTGATAAAGAATTTATTACATGCGACATGCCTTGTCCTTTAATAGAGGTTGCTATAATTGACTATATAATAATTTCATGACATAGCACCTCATAACACTTTTTTTATGACAGTTTTTTTATCACTTCGACAATTTATAGAACAAGTCTGAGTAATCTATGCATATAAGATCTCTTGATCTTTTATAAGTTAGTGCATAAATAATTGTACCACATTGATATAAAATTATTTACAATCCAAAACCATTATCCTAAATCAATAATAGGCTACTTACAACTGACATATATAGGACAACCCTTACCACTTAGAAAATATTTAAGCCTAATGAATTTAATCCTTTTAGATTAATTAACATAAGAGCACATTGATATGTTGGACTCTTTTGGTACTAAAATAAGATAGGTCAAATACCTTTAGGATATGTATAATATAGGTCTATAACAAATAATTTTGGGCTTATAATCCCACTATATATGCTATTATGGGCCTACCAAATTTTACTCCTAGGCCACTTTTAACTAGCTTTAATTTAATTATTTTGTTTTGACCAACATGTCTTGACTATGATCAATATGATTACGCAGATCCAAAATTATGAAGATGTCAAAATTTATCATACATTGATCTGTGTTAGTCTTTGAAAAAATAAAATTACAGTCTCATTAAAATGAGATACAACTATGTAAATAGACATTATTCTCACTTTCTAAAAAAAATCTAGCTATTAGGTCACTAATCAAGAAGGTTACTTTCTTCTTTGACTAACACGACTCCTATTAAAATGAGCTAATTTAGACCATAAGCAAGTTTTAAAATATCAAAATAAAAGAGTTTTTGATGAATTATACCTTCTTCCTAAAATAGTCATTAACTACTGACCTGATCTGGAACTCATAAATGCACCTAAGCATCACTTAAACATAAAATTGAGTTCATTTTTTACTTCTACCTTTTACACAATTTGATAGTCTCCTACTATTGCAAAATATCCTTAAATGGATCAATCTTATTAGGCTCTAGAGATGGTGTTAGGATTAAATTTTGAAAATTTGAATTTTGTAAAATCCCAAACAACCTTTTAAAAACATGTACCTTAAAATTAAATTCTATTTACTAAAACTTGATAACTGGTCAAAATAAATTTTTACTATTAAAATTCAATAAAGTACTATATTTTCAAGTACAATGTGAACAAAACCCATCTCTAGTTGTAAAACCATTTTCAAGAAGTCAACAAAACTTGGTGGAAAAAATTTAGTATATATCAAGTCAAAAAGATCAAAATTTTATATTTTCATCAAATTGAAATAAGATAATTAATAAAGTTCATAATAGGCCTTCATAGCCCTTCGGCCTCATTACTAACCCTTTCCCACTTGATCTAATTTCAAGTATTTTCCTTATCTAAAAATAGGTTAGACATTTACTATCTGAAAGGATGCTCCATTTGATGGTATAATTTAAAATGACCACTAGATTGACTCAATTTAAGTAAAAAATATCTTTTGTACTCTAATTTTGTCCTATACTCAAATTCAAACTTATAGTGGGTTCTACACTTAAAATTGCCAAAACACATTATCTAGAACTAGACCCTATCAAACACAACATATTTAATTTAGTATCTTAAAGATTTTATTGCATAGACATTAAAATTTTAAAAATATTGAAAATATTTTATGCATGTCAAAAAAACTTAATCATGCTAAATCTTTCATCATAAAATTATACTATGCAATATCAGTCAGTATTACATTATAAAAATTAATGCCAAAAGGCATTTAAATACTTACAACATGATACAAAGGTCAAATATCATATTTCTAAAATTCAATATCAAAAGGTATTTAAAAACATCTTAGAAATACAATATTCAACTTCATGCTCATACTATAGCTAACTTATCATATTGACAATATAATACTGAAGGGTATTTAATATTACTAATATAGTCTCTCCCTTATACAATTTAGAATAATTTTTTTAAATTTTATACAAAATTTTATATAACTAGTCCCATGAAGGTGAATATATAATTATATAAAATTTTCGTGGTCTAATATGAGTACATAGTAATTCCCAATTTAATGCAATAATTCTCCAAAATAAGTACGTTATGCAAACAAATTTCAAAAATGCTACAAAAATACAATAGATAGCTTATAATATAAGAGTTATCTAGGAAAAATTTTAGTTAAAAATAACTTCAAATAATTATTCAAATAAATTGAGCAATAATTAGTATAAAAAAATTTTATTCCAAAATATTTTGGAAATTTACCCAAAATTACATTCTTGGAGAGTAAAGCACAACCGTATAATCACTATCACTCCTATGGTGATGTGTGCACCACACACACCATCATTGCATGTGGGTCATGCAAATGCTGCACTATTCACATTCTTCCCTAGTTTGTCAGGTTCAATAAAGGATCATCAACTTGATTCATCATCGAGGCAATATTTAAACTAGAAACGTCCAATTTTCATGTTGTTTCTACCTATTTTTTTTATCTAAAATTGATTTTGCTACTAACCCATATAAAATTTTCACAAAAAAACACATTAAAATTCGATCTCCAAAAATTTTCAAAATGGTAAAACATAGTTGTGTTTGTTATGATTTTAGAAGCCTTTCTAGCTTTATTTTTTTGCCTCAAATCATTTCAATATCCCAAAAATTCAACTTTTAAGTCATCTTACTCATTGTTTAATCTAAAAAATAATTAATGGTTAAATTTAAAATTTTGTAGAATTTACATTGGAAAAAGTTTGGCAATACCACCATATTAGGGAAATAAATTCTATTTTTCTTGTCATGACCCTAACTTGATTGTGATCGATGTGGAATCCTTTTTTTTGTTTCCACTAGCCTAATCCTAATCAATTACCTAGAAGCACAATAACAAATGCCATGCATTTATAAAGGATTTAGCATTTTAGGAAGAAAACATTCACTGTGATTTCTACAAAAGATAAGAAAGTTAGACATGCTTATAGTCCTTCTAAGATGAGGATAAGCAAGCCTAACTAACCTATAAGGATTCAGTTTCACATTTCCTCTATTTAATTCTATAACAAACAAGAGGCCTAAAATATCTTATGTACATGAATTTGTACTACGAAAATACCATCAATGAGTTCCCATGAACTTTAGCTCTAAGCAGGTGGAAATAATGGCTCAACCTAAAAATATGTAAAATAAAATACGAAGGAGTGAGTTTGGAATTCAATAAGTGAATAATCTATAAAAACAGTAATAATTTATAATAACTTACCTATCGGACTATCCTCTTTTAACCAATCATATCACATTAAACATAATGGAAACTAAGCACCAAGGTCAATGAAATTAACATATGATCATTTCATTTTTCAATGACTTATATATGAACACTCAAAGGTAACTATAATCAAGTCACATCTCATTTGAAATAATAAGCAATGAATAGAATATAATCATCCATCTTTTGTCTTCAAGGTTAGTCTTATACCCTGTATAAGCTTTCCATCCTTATCCCTCCAGGGTCTCCTTATATCCTTCACAAGCATATCACCAAGAAATTTTCATCTAGTATTCACAAGATCACCCCTATCATATTTCTCATCTTTATTGCCATTCATGGCATGATTCACAGTGCAGTTTTAGACATTAAGGCTCAAACTCTATCCAATACAATCACAATTCAATTTAATGTACATCACAATATCTATTAGCATCATCATACCCTTATATGGCTACAAGTATTTATGCATAACATAGCTTTCATACTATATTTATCATAAACCATTATACCTTTAGTGCTTAGAGAATAAATATCCATGTTAACCTATTGTAAAGAATGAAAACATAAAATAGATTGAATATGGGTTACTATATAATAACCATAGTTCTGACCTATAAGTGATATTTTAGGAATAACTCAAAAACTGTAAATGCATTATGTATAAAACTTTTTTCATATGAATGTATATTCAATTACCTTTCTATAGACTACTCATTTCAAATCGACTAAGTTTTGAAAGAGTTATGCCCTCTTAAAGTTAGACACAAAAGGTTCTCTTTTTTGGATTTTAGAGTTTATGATCTTTGCTTACTATTTTAATAATATCTCAAAATATATATAATATTTTGATTTGAAACTAATTCCATTTGAAATTATACTCAATTACCTTTAAAATGATAGGTGATTTACTTAAAACAAATATAAGATGAAAGAGTTATACTCCTTCAAACTCAATATAAAATACTATAATTGATGAATTGATTTATCCACCCAGTTTTTGTCTCTGGACCTCTGGAATTGATTCATTACTTGATTCTAAGACACAATTTTGCCTCTATACCTTTTAAATTGATTCATCAACCCCCGAACCCTAAAAATTGATTAGCTACTTAATTTTGAAGTCCAATTTCACCTTTAGATCCTTAGAATTAATTCATGAATCGATTCACATATAAAAATTTCAGTTTTCTATGAATTTTCACTGTGCAACCAACCCAAAATACCTCATAATCACATATAATTACATCAAACCCAAATATACTCATCAATACAGTTATCTAACATCTCATATCACCCCTTTCTCTCATTTATTTCTTTAACCACATCAAAATAACCTAAATTCAAACAAAATCACATAAAAACCTATATTTCATCAATATCATTATAGGACCTCAAAATTCATGAATTTAGCTAGATTATCCATTCATCTTATATGAATTAGGGTGTTAGAAGATTAATTTGAAGATTTTTCAATAGTAACCACATCAAATTCCATGGTTTCTAGAGTTAGGGTTTAAAATGCTTAATAAAATTAAATAAACTTCAAATCCTTCATCAACTAACAAGAAATATGAGGGATTTTTGATGAAAACATTGTTCTTACCTCGACTAAACAAAGAAATAAAAAATATTCGAAGTCTCCCTTGCTTGATTGATGAAGTAGTGAGAGGATTATATAGAGAGAGTGGAAGAATGGTGAAATGAGAAGGAGATAAGGGTTTTGGGACTGAATTAAGAAAAATATGGCCCTGAGGGAATTTTTTAAAAATGTTCCCAAACTTCTTTTATTCTCATATATTGACTTATACTAGTGTATAACTTTATACTTTAGGATTTTAATAAACTTCCCCATCAAAATTTCACCCAAATTATATTCTCATATTCTTACTTTTATTAATTCTATTTTATTCTATATTTCACACATAAAATTCTTAATTCACCTGAATATATCGAATGCTTTAACTATTCTTTCTCATATCATAATTTTTAATTTATTTATAATTAAGGAAGGTGTAACATTTCTAAACTCGAAACAATTTGTTTTATCACACTTTTATATATAAATCCAAGATAACCATTTACCAAACTAATTGGCTTTCTAAGTTACAGTTTTGGTTCAATCATCACTAACACAGAAAATTTGAACCCAATCATATAACTCTCATATCTAGAGACTATCATGTATATTATTTTGGCCAAATGCAAATGCATTCATAATGCAAGATTGGAGTTTGAGAGCATTATACAAATCGTCATCCCATAAAAATTATATATACACATATAAAATTGATAAACATATGCCGTAAACCATATGAATAATGCAACATCCACAGAAAAACATGTAAGATGTAAGAATGGCAACAAGCATATTAAATCATGTACATTTGCAATAATAAGCAAAGATATATATAGGAGCATACTTCAACAGGCAAACAATATAACATTTAATTTTTAGCCAATTTATACATAAATTTATAATGAGTAAACAATTAGAGTGCATATGGAGATTTCACGATGAATCAAACAAGCAATTTAATGCTGTTGGCCAAAACATTTAATTGAACTCATATATGCCATTAAAATATTGAAATTGGCAGATAGAAAGAGAGAAAGAGAGAGAAACAATAATTTGCCAAATTGCACCAAAATTATTCCAAATTCTTAACTATAATTCAAAATCAAACCAAGCTTTGATATCAATTGTAATAATTAATTTTAATATACTAATTTTTTAAATTTTAGCTTTTAATTATAGTATAAGATAAATGAAAATAAAAAGCTAAAATATATTATCATACGGAATCATATAATTAAATACCTGAGTTTAAGATTTTATTCGATGTTGAATTCTTTGATTCTCAAGATTCCAACAAAGTGGTTTGATTGACAATACTACAAGATCGAATCCACTTCTATCATAACCACCCTAATTCTCACTTTAAAAAAAGAACAATAATATCTGAATACCAATGGGACAATATAGACTATGATTAGGTTATTAAAGTCCGAGAACCTCATTAAATATATTAAGTTAGGTTATAAATCCTGTCCATTATAGGATCCATACCCAACTAACCCACATTTGGGTCATAATATTATGTAAAGCCCGATTCCATTTGTCACTTTTATTTAAAACCTATATGATAAAATTTAACATTAATTGCCATTTATAAATTAATATAAGATTCACATTAAAAATTTCTAATAGAGAATTCTTCAACTTTTGATAAGCACAACATCATCCAATTTTTTAAAGGGATGAAGTTGTTTTGATTTCCCTTAGAATAAATATTTTAATTACTTTTCTTATCTCAAAACATAAATATTTCTTAAATTAGGGTTAGGACTAGTAATAAATTAAGTTGTTCATAAGCAACCTATGAGTTACTTATTACAGGCCTAGCATGACTTATTTATGTAATTAAACAAATCAAGTTTAAACTAATGTATTTGTCCATTTATTAAACATGTTTAACTTATTTAATTCTAAACTTGACTTGTTAGCCTACTAGACTGACCTATTTAACTTATAATACATTAATTTAGTCTACTTAAATTAATTAATTAGCTACATTATAATTATTATTATTCTTTCATTATTGTATTTTTTTAACTCATTTATCAAAATTGTCAAATTTTAAAATTTGTGAGTAATGGATTTATATTATTATATTCTTTAATTTTTTATTTTAAATAAATATGATTATTATTTATAAAATAGAAATAAAATTTTATTCAATATCTCATTTATTTAACAAAATTATGATTTTTTTTATTGAGGAACCTATTTATGATATGTATATATATACTTAAATTTATAAGTTTATGAATAATATATTTAAATTTTAATAGTCATACCTCAAATAAGTTAACAAATTAGGTCAAACTTCTTAAATTTTATAAATAATCTAAATCAAGTTGAAATTTTAATCTACAAGTAGATTACAAATCAGGTTCAAGTTAATAAATTTTGAAATAAGCCCAATCTATTTATACTAAAGCCTTACTTGATTTAACTTATTTATACTCCTAATTAAGGTAAATTGTATTAATTTTTAATTTTTCTATCAAATATTTATCATCCTCTTCTTATAATCGTGGAACTAGTCATTAAAACAAATGAAATCATATTATTGGTGATTAAGATAAAGAAAATTCTATAGTACATCATTGACATAGAGGGGTACCAATGTATTACTAGATCTGACTATTAATCTAAGTATACAAAATTTGACTTTTTAAAAAAGTAAACTCAATCAACAGTCAGATCTAGTTATACTCTAAATCACTTACTCTATAGTTTACCACAACCTCTCCTTTAAGATAGGAGTCACCTCAAAAATGTAAAACGGGTTGAGCAAAATCCTAGTAGGGTGTGCGTGTGTATGTCGCTCTCTCTCTCTCTCTCTCTCTCTCCCTCTCTCTCTCTCTCTCTCTCTCTCTCTCTATATATATATATATATATATATATATATATATAATGAGGATAATAGAGTACATAAACAAAAAATTATATAATAATTTGAAAGTAATAAAATTATAAAAATGTAATTTAATTAAATTAATATTTTAATTTATTTAAAACATTTTTATAATAAAATAAAATATATTAACTGTAGGACGCTTACTAACGATCAGCTCCACAACATTGGTTAAGCTCAATTTATCGGTTGATACCAAAATTATATAATATATAATTAAATATCTATTTAATCAGCTCTCTTTTAAAAAAATAGTTTAGATACTGTAAATCAACTTTCAACGTTAACATATTCGATAATTAGTTTCACCATGTATTCCGCTTTGATTTAATTAGTCTATGGCTTTATGTAACAAATAAATTAATCTATAATTTATTCATTAGATTAATAAATTAATTTCTAAATATTATATACTAACTTATTAAAAAAAATAGATTCTTGTTTAATAAATTACTTTAATCAACTTATAATTTATAAGTTACAGTTTTTTTAATTTTTTCTATATCTATTTCTATTTTTTTAATTTATAACTCATACTCTTCATAATATAAATCTAAATATTACTTTTTTTTATAAAATATAATTAACTTATATAATTATATCTTAATTTTAAACTATAAATATATAAAAATATATATGTAAATAAATATATAATACCATAAAATATAATTAAATAATTATAACTTTATTATAAATAATAAAATAAAATCATAAGTAAATAAATATATGAATTCTTAAAATATAATTAATTAAATATTAAATATTATATTTTTATTTTTAAACATATTAATTATATTAATATAATTTAATATTTAAATAAATATAAATTATTTTAATTATATATTTATTTTTATTAATATATTATTTTATGTTATTTTATCATTTTAATTTGTTCAACAATTAATTTTGTAAAATATTTTTTATACAGTCAACTAACTTATTAATTATCAATTATAAACTATCAAATATTAGATAACTTATCAATTATTAGTTAATTTATTAATTATCAATTATTAACTAATTTATTAACTATTGAATAACTTATCAACTATTAATTAATATATCAATTATTTATACAAAATAAAGTCTATTTATTGCTGTAATTTAGGATTTGAGTTAAAAGCTTGTTGCTTGTTTAAGGCAAAAAATGAGATGGGCTAAAGTAAATTCTAAAATTTTCAAACTCTGCACTTATTGAATGAAGATATTTAATGTAAAATTAATTTTTTGTTTGTATATTAAATGAATTGACAATAATAGACTTGTGTCATGCACATATATCAATATTTAAACAACTAAAATAATATTTTTTCTTCCTTTTTTATTACTACTTGGTGTCTGAAATCTATTTTTAGTCTGAGATCTATTCTTAACCTCACCTGGCGAAGAAAATTGATTTAAATTTTTAACCTATTTAAAAACCTACTTCATGAATACACTTTCATAAAATTGTCTAGGTCTATATAAAAAATATATATCATAAAATATATATTATGCATAATTTATATATGCATATATCATATATTATATTATTTATAATTATATTAATAATTAAATAAACAAACCCAATAAGTCTACAAGCTAAATCTAAAGAAAATCACCATAATTTATTTATCTAAGTAAACTTATTTATTAACCCTGACTTAACTTGTTTAAATAATTAGATTAGACTAGTCTAAATTACAAATAAATTAGACTATAAACTCTTAATAAGCCGTTTACTTGCACCCCTTGATTCCCAAATCGAACCAAGAATAATTACAGTAAGTTACGCAACCTAATAATTTCTTAGAAATATATTGTTCTTCACGGTTACTATTCACAACTTTTGCGTCGTCATGAGTGCATTCATAGTATGATGAGTCAAATGCTAAGATTAGTTGAAGAAAAACATTAAGAACCAACAGTAACATGTCCAAAGGGAATTTGTAAGCCTCACAAAACCATAAACCAACAAAATAGTTTCATTTGCATGCCTCCATAACAAAGTATTCACTCATAAACCTGGAACAACTCTTATGTATTTGTTTCACCAAAACTGTAGTATGGCTAAAGGAGCTTTCGTGTCTTCCAAATATGAATTTAAGCCAGCACATAATAATCAATCATTTCCACATGCTCAGCACCCAGATTCCTGCCACCAAAACACAAAAAAGGGGGAGGGGGCAGAGTTTATGAGATGTTGGCCTCAAAATTGTATTCAGTAATGATAAAAAGAAATCTCCACTTTAAATTCTGGAATAAGAAATTTGGAAAGCAAATTTTAAAGATAACACCTATAAAACAAGCAACAATTATCCCTCGTTTGGAACTACTACAAAATAAGAATTCAATTCACTTGAAGTTGAATTCATGTGTAAATTACACATGAATCAATTTCAAATGAATTGAATCCTCGTCTGGAACTACTACAAAATAAGAATTCAATTCATTTGAAGTTGAATTCATGTGTCAATTACACATGAATTCAATTTCAAATGAACTGAATCCTTGTTCATTTATTTATTTATTTATTTATTTTTATTCCAAAGGAGGGGTTAGTGAAGAGCCGTAAGAAAATCTGTATTGTTAGCAATGAATATCCAATATCAATTGAAAGAGGAAGGAAACACAGAAGCTGACAAAATGAATAACATCATGAAGTCCACACAAAATCAGCACTTGAAAAGCAGCAAAAGAAAGTATTGGCATTCAAACAGGATGGGATCACGAAGCAATATCAGTATAAGAAATAGATTGCAACCCTACTCTCTACCAAATGGGAGGGCGACAAAACACAAGGCCCGTGTGTGAGGAAAAAAGTAAAATAGAAAAATAGAATGTCTATCAAGTTGCTATACAGTGACTAAAAGTCAGGAGACTAATCTAAACCTGCAAACAATCCAAGCTAGGGCAGAAAAAGAGAAACTGAAAATAAAGGGAACTTAACAAGAGAGAAATAAAAATACTTGTAGCTCTCAGAAAGGCAGGCAACAATTTGCCAGATTCAAAAACCACAGGAGATCTTCCTTCGTGCCAAAAAGGTAAGTGAATTATTTGTCCCCTTGTGTACAGAGGGACTAATTGAAGAACCACACGGTTGAAATTTGTGAATGACTCGAGCAAATGATCTCAACCATGGGTTCCTTATACAGTCGTAAATACAATCAGCATCCTTAAATACAATGCTAATCAATATCTCTAAGAATTTGCTAATCACTAACTAATTACAAGCTGTCAACAAATAGGCCCATAATTAATTCCTAAATACTAGCATATATTTACAAAACATTTAACACTATTCAACACATATTTAATACTATCCAACACTCCTCTTCAAGCTGGAGCAATTATATCATAAACACTAAGCTTGTCACAAATATACTCTGTCCTTGGACCTCGAAGAGACTTTTATATTAAAGTGATGATGAATAGACAAAATTCTTCATACACTAAGGACCGGATCTACACAGAAATTTATCAAAGTGATAATGAAAACACCTTTCCGGAAAGGTTTGTAGCAAAAGGAAGCTCTCCTGTTTCAAATTATTATTATCATGTAAAATCACAAAACAATAACAGAAAATTGAACAAAACAAAGAAAAACATGAGTCTTCATTGACTTCTTTCCAAAAAGTGCTTCAACACATTCTAAGAGAGATTAATTACAAAAGAAATCCAAATATTAATCCAAATGAGAAACCATAAGAATTCCTTGGTTATCTGAAGGACAGTAAATGGTTCTCTCTAAATATAACAGCCTGTCTTAATTGTCAACATGACACACAAGGAAACGAAATAGATTATGAAAAGCATTGACTGAAAGTAATGGATTGAGAGAAACAAAATATGAAAAAAAATGTGTCTAACATCTAGGAAATCACAGAAAATCTGAGAACATCTAGAGCATAACCAGAGAGGGAAAAAAAAATGAACACACCGACTGTCCTACATTCTGATGAACTATAGGTCATATCCAGATTAATGCAGGCAGTAATGACTAGTCTACTGTACAAAACAAGAACTCAGGCAGAACATATCTCTTAATTAAATAGAGGGCAAACTAAATGCAATTAAACCGAGACAGCAAATCATACTAATTTATTATTCTTTTTTCTGCAAAGCACGACTTTGATTCCCCGGGGGCTTATTTGTTTCCACACTTTGGCTTGAAAGGTCAGACACGTATCCTTGTCTTTTGCCCGAAAGGTAATGTAGAACATTATACCACAAACGGGTTGTTTGTTGGCTTTGACAAGTTCAACAAATTCGTAATTTTCACCCTAGATATTTGGAATATAGAATGCGATTAGCTTAAAAAAATTGAAAACTCGAAAGTAAAAGCAATAGGTTTGTATATATTACCTACCTCATATTTAGAATTATACTCTGCCAGAGCTATTTTGCTCAAGTCTGTAAGAAGTTCAGCGTTGTACTCTATAAGGAAAGGCGAAATTCTACCCAACAAACAAGTTCCCTCGGGAAGCGGATCCACATCAAAGCCCTGTATATATATTGAAAAAACTTCAATCATAATTCTAAACTGTGATTGTGGTTGCACAATAATAGACAAAGCAGACGTTGCGAACGAAACTAGGGTAAAACACCGTTGCAGATCCAATTGCAATTGCAGACGCACTTTCAAACTACGTAAAAAATTATGTATTCAATAAACCTAACCTCAATAATGAAGAAGTAACAAGGTTTTGTATGTGGCGAATACACATAACTCACTCTCTCTGCACTGATTCACATATCTGCTGTATAACTCTGAAAAGCTCAACGGACGATCCGAAGGAACTTGAATGTTTTGAGCGGAATCGGGATCAAAGAGCCAACACGGGACAATAACGTCTTCAGCAGAATCTTCATCGCTAACATGATGGTGTTCGATGTCTCGCGGCTTTGCTGAGAAAACGGCGGCCATTGGAACAGAACCAGAGCAGCGGATACAGACTGACATGGGGGAAGAAGAGCAATTTATTTATATTAACCAAGAGCATTCTTTTTATATTAAATCGATTGATGTTTGATGTGTTGGCCGTTATAGTTTTACTTAAATATTAATTAGGTTTTTATAATTTAAGGGTTTAGAATTTGGTTGCCATATTTATTTATTTATTTATTTAAATATAATTTTGATTTTTTAAAATATAAATTATATAATTTATATTTTTAAATTAAAATAATTTATTTTGATATTTTTAAATATTAAATTAATATTATTTTAACTACCTTATTTAATTTTCATCAATTTCTTAATTTTATAAAATTATTTTTACCTACTATTTCTTTCACATTAACCTAAAATGATTTATATATAAGCATGGAAGAAAATTTTTTTATATAGATTTTAAATTTTTTTAATAAAATTAATGAGTTACATATGAAAAATGAAATTATTTTAAGAGCTAATAGTTTATAATTTTTTTAAAAAATATGATTTATCGAAAAAATAATATAATATATGTCTAGAGAACAAATATGAATTAATTGAAATTGATAGAAATTCCTCGACAAAAATCAAATAGTAAATCAAAATATATTATTTTAAATAAAGATGATTAAAATCATATCATTTATATTTTAAAAACTAAAATTACATTTAAATCATCTATTTTTTAATTGAACTAGCATTGTTTTCATGATTTCACATAGATGCCCATTATTTTTTAATAATATAAATATAAATATAAATTTTTTTAATATTACAATAATTGTGTTATTACTATTTTTATATTAAATTATTGTTAGGAAAAGAATATATTACTTTTTTTCTTATGAGAATTGTTTAAGTAAGTTAGAAATTCAATATAAAATATATATTGATTAAATTAGTTGATTAATGTTTAAAAATTAAAATTAAATTTATATAAATTAATTTTATAAATATTTATATTAATTTTTAAGTAATATATTTTAAATTAAAAATTATATCAAATAAGATTTCATTAAGTTTTTAACTCAAGTACTGTATTTACAATTCGAGTGTTAATATTACTAAATATAATAGATATAATAAGATATATTTTATTTGCAGTCCAAATACTAATAATATTGAATAATATAGATATAAAATGATATATTTTATTTTATCATAAAATATTTTAAATAAGTTATTAATTTAATTTAATTTAATTATTTAATTACATATCATATTTTTAATTATTTTATTAATTATTAACTCACAAATTATTTCTCTTTTTCACTATACTTATTTTGTTAATTGCTTAATAAAATAATAGTTATTATTTATTACTATATTTATGCCAAATTTTATTATTTATATTAATAACTATGTATTTTATTTTATTAAAAAATATCATAAATATGTTGTTAATTTAATTTAATTAAATATTTAAATAATTATTATATTTTAGCTCTTATATTTTTGTTATAACTGACATATAGAATTGTCAAAATAAGGTGGATTTAACGAATTGGCTAAAATTAGTATAATTTTATCTGTTCTGAAACTAGGAATGGTATGGAAAATAATAATAGCAACTCGACTTGGTAAGAAATTGAGACTAGTTAACCTAACCTAATAAAGAATTAGGAGTGGTAAATATTAACCCATCAAGTTATTAAGTTAAATTATTAACTTGATAATAATAATAAATAATAAATAATTAATTTATTATCATTAGGTTATTGGGACTGATTAGCCTAACTTATTAAAGAATTGAAATTGATAAATGTTAGCATATCGAATTTCGAAGTTAAATCATTAACTTGATAATAATAATAAGTAATAAATGATTAATTTATTATATATTTAATTTTTATATTTATTAAAATAATAACTTTAGTATATTAAAATTATACTTTAATATATATAATATTAAAATTATACACATGAGAAATATTAAATAATTTTTAATAATAAAATTAATAAATCTATATATTTAATATTATTAATATATATTATATAAATTTATCAAAATAAATAATTATATTAAAATTTGAATAAGTAAATTTATTTTAAAATTTTAAATTATTTTAAAAATTTAAATAAATCATTTTGACATTAATCTTAAATATATTATATACATATATATATTTATTATCTTTAGCCGTTGGACTAATTGACTGCAAACCAAAGCTACACAATGGCAAGGAAACCAAAGAATACCATAGGGCCCGAAGAAGTGGGTGAATGCAGAAGAGCAGAAAAGAAGTGCAATGGCAAAGCAAAATATTTTTTTTATTTTTTAATTATTTTGTGATGAAGTAAAAGGTGCAATTCAACACGTTATTTTTATAAGGTAAAGGGATTTACAATTGTTGGATTGGATTGAGTACGGTGATTTTGTCTATAATTCTTATTTTGTTTGTTCATATGTAAATTTCTTTTATTTATTATTAATTTAATTTAATTTAATTTGTAAGTACTAATATATGTGTATTTTTATTTATAATTAATAGATTTAATTTAAGCTAGCCAAGGTGGCGATGGGAGAAAATTAAGACATGCACAAGTATGGCAAGTAAGAATTGGCAACCAAAAATTTTATTTTTAATTTTTTGCATTGGTGAAAGACATGTAAAATTAAAAGTGGTATAACTAATAACTTATCATGAATGGGATCTCAAAGAGGACAAGAACTTGAGCACACAGCACATACTCACATGGTGTGATGTTGTTAAGCCCAAAGCAAACATCTTTGCCACTTTGGAAATTTTCCTATTGAGTAGCGTCTCTTTAGCCATTACTTCAACAGATAATTTAAAATTTTTATTAATATTTTATATATTTTAATCCACTATAAATATTTATCCCAATCAAACTAAATTTACATAATAAATATTCATTCTTTCTCTTTTTAATCTCATTCCATAATTTTCACAATTGTGATAATATTTTCATTTCTCTACAATTATAAAAATTTAGAAGTGAATGTGGTGCATGAAGTTGTAAAGCATTAAAATTTTCACTTCAAGGGAAAATGTGGGTGACACTCTTCAATTCTTTTTAATCTCTACTTATATTTTTATTTTTTTATTAATTTTATTTATTTCAATTTTATAGTATTAGTTAATTCAATAACTGTTATTCTTATTAAATTTAATATTAGTAATTTCATTTTGATATTATTAATAAATTTTAATTATGAATTTGAATGATCATAACAATATGAAAAATTATTTTAATAATCAAATTTTTTTAGAAAATTTAGCTATTAATTTTTCAAATAACAATGTTACAAGTACTCCTTCAACTATACAATAAATTAACACCTGTGCCATGAATTATGTCACAAAAATTTAAAAATTGTGATAATTTTACTATTTATCATGGAAATAAAAAAATTCAAATAAATGTCCAAAAAATTAAAAAATTTATGCCATGAGAAAAATTTACTTATGACAAAATATCACTAATGCCAGGAACAAAACTACGAAAAAACAATCTCCATAGCAAAATGCTACTTATACTACAAAAAAAATTTATTCATGACAAAATATCACTTGCACCACAAATTAAGTTACGGGAGTATATTCTTTGTGGCAAAGTATCACTTGTGCTATAAAAAAACTTTACTCATAACAAAATATCACTTGTGCCATAAATTAAGTTATGAGAACACATTCCCTATTGCAAAGTATCACTTATACTATAAATTAAGTTACAAATGCACATTTTTTATGATAAAGTATCATTTATTCTATCATATAAGTCAGAAAAAATTATTTATAGCAAAGTATTACTTATGCCATGAATTAATTTTATGAATAAAATCATAGTCAAATATATTATTTTTTGTAACTATACATATAAAAATATTATTTATAATAAGTGTAACATGTTGTAATATAGTACAGAATAAAAAATATAAATATGTATATATTATAAATGTTTAGTAAATAATTAATTCATAAATTAATTAACTGATTAGCCTCATCAATCAAAATAAAAAAGTTATAGAACTTAATATTTTTAATTAACTGATTTATAAAATAAATGAAAAAGGATAGAACACTCATAAATTGTATAGTTATATAATTTTACTATTTTTCTTAAAATAATTGAAATAGGAGTTAAATCCTAAATCTTAAAATATGTAAAAAAGAATTCAATTGTTAAGCTCCTAAGCATTTTTTTTACATGTATGCCAAATTTAATATTTATTAGAATGTAATTATTTTTCATAAATAATAAATAATTATTTAAATTTTCATCGATTAAACTTATATAATAAAATTAATATACATCAACAAAATAAATATTATAATATATTAAAGATTGTATTATATAATTATTCAATGAATTTAAATTCTATACATACTAAAATTAAAAATTAATAGGATTTACATATACATATATATAATACATACATATCAATTAAACAAAAAAAATCATTCAAGGTATAAAATATTATAAAAATTTATTTTTTTATCACATCACATTATTCTTAAACAATGTGTTAACAAATAAGATATATTATAAAACTACTGAAATTATTATATTATATAAAAATAGTATAATTTATGAGATAAGTTAAAATAAGTTTTATTATAGAAATATGTAATAATAAATTTTATATTCATCATTGTAATATTAACAAAACTTTTATTGAAAAATTAAAAATAATAGTTATTTAAAATTATGTATAATTCAATAATAATAAAATTATTATATTAAAAAACTTTAAGCAAATTATATTTGAGGGAGTGATAAATATAAAATAGTTTAAATTTTCATTTTCATCCTTTATTAATTCTAATTGTATTAATTTCATTTCTCACATATATTTTGTAATAATTTCTTTCCTTCTAAATAATAATTTAATTAATTTAGTCTATTCATTTATAATTTTATTAATAGGTTAATGACTTGATAAATAAAAGAATAAAAATTAAATATAAATAACATATAAGATAAGAAATTAATATGAAAAATCTGTGAAGATTTAATAATTTAACTTATATTTGTGAATAAAAAATATATATTATTAATAAAAATTAAAAGTAAATAATTTATTATAATTTAAATTTTAATATATAATTAAAATTTAAATATACATACTAGTTCAAAGTTATGATTTGCATGGATATTTATTCATATAATTCAACCTTTATTGAAGGAATTTTAAAAAATAATAAAAAATAATTTGAAAATTGCAAAAATTTTACTTTTATTTTGTAATAACTTAATTAATAATAATTAATAAAAATTATTAATAAAAGGATAAAATTAACTAATTAATTATTTATGAGAGATAAATTTGATATAAGATATTTGTAAAGAAAAATTTAAATATAAGCAAAATTAATAATGAAACAAATGGGAATTTAGTTTATAAAAACTTAATTTTTAAAGTAAAATTATAAAATATTTTAGCATTAGTGTATTTTTATTATATGTATTTATATAATATTTTATTATTATATAATTAATATCACATAAGTCAATTGGTCAATTAAAATTTTATATAAAATATATTATATTATAATATTAAAGAAGCAAACTAGCGCAATGGTAAGGTATGACATTCCTTAGCTTGGAGACTTAAGTTCGATTCCCAGTAAATATAATTTGTAATTTTTAAACAAATAGAATTTCAACGATTTATCCTAACTAGATATGTGTCAAAAGCATTAATAGATTCCAATAGATGTATAAATAAAATGATAGGATAACACTTGATTGAATTAGCTAGATAATTGATTTAATTTAAATATATAAAAATTATTTTAGCTAATTACATTAGTTTTTGTAATTATTTTATTTTATTTTTTACCATGATTTTATTTGTGACAATATAAGTCACTAGCCATGATAGCCATGAATGTGCCTTTCTTGCCACATTTGTACTCGTGGCTAGAAGAATATATTAGCCATAAGTGAACCTGTGGCAAAAAAAATTATTTATGCCATAGAACCTTTATTTCTGTAGTAATTTCTTTGCCATGCTTACTTATACCACGAGACTATTTAACCAATATTTTCATGGCTAAATAGCATAGTCATGGAAATTTTATAGTATAGTCATGGAAATTTTGATCTTATGCCACAATTTTAATCATAGTACAAGTGTTAATTTGTTGTAGTGCAAGAACATCCAAATTTACATCATATTATCCTCTTTCTTAACATCTATCTTCACAACAAGCTTGTAATCATAAAAATGTAAACACTTTTACATCATCATCCAATTTGGCAAAAAGATAAAAAAAAGTTTAAAATATGAAATCATTTTGATGTGAAATATGTGGATGGTTTAGTTAAATATTTTACAAATATTGTCCAAAAAATGATAAGTATAATAGTTATAGTGGTACTAGTACAGTAAGATACCATTATTTTTCTAAATATATAGGTATTGTAAATATTTGAAGTGAAAATTCTAATATGCCTAATCAAGATATTTTTCAGTATGAATTATGTAAATAGATTTATCACGTTGAAATGCCTTTTAGTGTAACTAGTCCTCCAAAATTAAATGCTCTTCTTTAACACTTCAATTCTTAATGGCTTGGTATGAGTAGAAATACTAATGTAACTAAATTGAATAAAATTTTTGAAAAGTAAAAAAATGATTTTAGCTAACTTTTTTTTTAAATTCAAAACACTTATATTTGGTATTTGAACATCATCATCTCAAATGGGCTATGTTTATATAACTACCTATTATATTGATGATGATGATGATATTTTACATAAAAGAATTGTTTATTTTAAACTAATTGCACTATCACATGATATATCTATTATTGCTTTTTATATAATAAATACTTATAATGAATACATGATATTGAATAAAATATTTCCAATTACTTTTGATTACTTTTAATAATGCATCTACTAATACTAATGCTATTAGATCTATTCTTGATGCTCAATTTTTTCTCCTTAGATGTGCATGTCATATTTTAAATTTAGTTATTCAACATGCATTAAAAATTATTTCCATATATATACAAAATTTTAAAAGCATATTTTTATATATCATATCATCACTGGCTAGAAAGCACATGGCACATGCTTACATGGTGTGATGTGGTGTGAGCCTAAAGCAAACGCCTTTGCTACTTTGGAAATTTTCCTATTAAGCAATGTCTCTTTAACCATTGCTTCAATGGATAATTTGAATTTTTTATTAATATTTTATATATTTTATACCACTGTAAATATTTATTTCAACCAAACTCAATTTACATAACAAATATTCATTCTTTCTCTTTTTAATCTCATTCTCATAATTTTCACAATTATGATACATTTTCATTTCTTTACAAGTATTGAAGATTAGAGGTGAAGGTGGTGCATGAAATTATAAAGCGTTAAAATTTTCACTTCAAAGAAAAATATAAGTAACATTTTTTAACTCTTTTTAATCTCTATTTAGATTTTTATTTTTTAATTAAGTTTTATATATTTCAATTTTTATAGTATTAGTTAATTCAATAGTTATTATTATTGTTAAATTTAACATTAGTAATAATTTTCATATTGTTAATAAATTTTAATTATGGATTTTAATAATCATAATAATATGGAAAATTATTTTGATAATCAAATTTTTTTAGAAAATGTAACTACTAATTTTTCAAATAGCAATGTTACAAATACTTCTTCAAGTATGTTTGAATTTACATCATCTCTTTTTCTTTCTCAACATCCATTTTCACAACATACTCGTAGTTGTAAGAATATAAATACTTTTGCATCCTCATACAATTTAGCTAAAAGATCAAAAAAATTTGAAATATGGAATCATTTTGATCCATAAAATATGGATGGTCTAGTTAAATATTTTACAAATATTGTCCAAAAAATTATAACTATAATAGTTATAGTGATACTGGTACAATAAGATACCATTATTCTTCTAAATATATGGATATTGTAAATATTCTAAGTAAAAATTTTAACATCCTAGTCAAGATATTTGTGAGCATGAATTATATAAATAGATTTCTTGTGCTAAAATGCTTTTTAGTGTAACTAGTTGTTCAAAATTAAATACTCTTCTTCAACACTTTAATCCTCAATGGCTTGATACGAGTAGGAATACTAGTATAAATAACTTAAATAAATTTTTTGAAATGTATAAAATAATTTTAGGTAACTTTTTTTTTTAAAATTCAATGGTAAAGTTGTACTTACATGTAATATTTAGACATCATCATCTTAAATGGGCTATGTTTGTGTAATTGTTTATTATATTAATGATAATTTTATTTTTTATAAAAGAATTATTTGTTTAAACCAATTCCACCACCATTGATGCATCTATTATTAACTTTTAATATAATAAATACTTATAGTGAATATATGATATCGGATAAAATATTTTTAATTATCTTTGATAATATATCTACTAATACTAGTGCTATTAGATCTATTCTTGAAGCTCAATTTTTTCACATTAAATATGCATACCATATTTTAAATTTAGTTATTCAAGATGTATTAAAAGTTATTTCTATATATATACAAAAGTTTAAAAGTATAGCTTTATATATCATATCATCATTAGCTAAAAAATACGAATGGAAATAATTATGAGTCCAAATATCTAAGAAACCTAAAACACCTTTACAAGATATTTGTATACAATAGAATTCTACTTTTCAAATATTAGAATTTTGTTTATAATATAAATATGTCATGGATACTTCTTATTCAACAAAAATTTAAGTTAATTATCACTTTAAAAAATATTGAATGGAAAATAGTACAAATTTGCTTATAATTTTTACAAACATTTTTAAAGCAGCTAATCTTTTATTTAGTTTTTATTATCCAACATCTCACTTAATACTTGATATTTTGCTTAATTGTAGTTTTGCATTTTTAAAATTTGGAAGTATTAATAGGTTTGAAATTATTATTAATGAATGTTTACTAAAATGGAATAAGTACTTTAGAAATATTCCTTGCTTAATGTTATAACTATAATTATGAATCTTAGAGTTAAATAAGAAACAGTAAAAAAATTGTTACCAATGTATCGTGAAAATATGTAATATGAACTTGACTTATAGTCTTATATGAATGATATAAATAATTTATTATTAGAAATATTGCAAGTATATAGTACAAAATTTAGTTTTTCATATTCATACATAAATTCTTCATCTTCTTCAAAGACAAATATCTTTTTTCGTGACAAATATGATGACTTCTTAGATTTAACTGATGATATTTTTTTAATCAACAATGAATTAAGTTCTTACTTATTTACACATACTATAGCTAATATACTAAATTTTGTCATTTTAGAATGGTGAAAAGCACAAAGGATAGAATATCCTATACTTTCTCTTATGACACATAATATATTACCCCCTCCAATTGTCTTCAATAGTATCAAAAATTGTATTTTCTCTTGGTAAATGAATTTTGGATGACAAATGCTTATCTATAAATAATCAGAACTTACAGATAGTTATTTGTTTTAAAGAATTGGTTTGATACGAAAGATAATAACAAAATAATTTGGAAGAGGATGGATCATTATCGAGTAAATGAGATAATTAGAAATAGTGGCATATTCATATATTTTAAATTTACTTAGCAAAATATTTGTACTCATTTTATTTAATTGTAAAATTTTTTTGAACTAGGTCTTATGATTTTTACCCTTTTTAATAAGAATTTTTCACATTAAAAATTATTATATCTTAATTTATTTTTTTTATTATTTTTAGTTCTATTAAATAATAACAATAACAACAACAATAATAATTTTTAAGTGACAATAATAAAATATAATTATATTTTATAATAATAATAATAATAATAAGGAGGAATTTTAATATAAAATTTAAAGTTTATCACTATTAATTAATAACTTAAAATTTTTATACGTGATTTCAGTTACAAGTTTTATTATACCTCAAACTTAAACTTAACTTATTTAAATTAAATAATTTTTATGAATAATTTTTTTACGAGTGGTCAAAATATTTTTAGTGAATATTTTCTTTCATGTATTAAAAGTAACAAGATTTTAATTTAAAATTTTAATATATTGAAAAGTTACTAATATATCCTAAGAAATTGGTAATAAAACAACATTAATATCTAAAAAATTTCTTACTTTTTTTAAGAAAGAATTCATATTTAATCTCTTTAAATTTTAAAAAATATAATTTTTATTTTAATTATCTCAATAAATTTATTTTAATTTCATCCTTTTAATAAAATTTTAAATAATAATTACATGTAATTATATTCAATAATAGTAATAGATTTCAATTCATTAATAATATAAAATTAATAATAAATAAATAACTAATATAAAAATAATAAAATATTAAGGGTTATAAAACTTGCTTAATAAATGTTGACTTAAAACTAGGATTGGGATTGATATTGTATCAATTTAATCTAAACTTGATCTAATGAAAAAGTAGCTTGATTTGGAATTGGCTTGATATACAATTTTTACTCATTGGGTTAACCTGATAGAATTAGATTAACCTATTTTAACAAGTTTACTGGCATACTATCCCTTTTATTTCCCATACTCATTTTAGTTATTGTTTAATAAAATAATATTTATTAATTAGCATTGTATTTATGCTAATAATTTTTTTATGTTAATAAATATTTATTTTATTCAATTATAAAACATTATAAATATTCTTTAATGACTTAATTCATTTATTCTTTTATAACTTATATCTATTCCTCTTTATTTTTGTATTCATCCCAATTATTATTTAATAAAATAATAATTGTTATTTACGACTTTATTTATACTCATAATTATGTACTTTATCTTATTATAAAATATTATAGATATGTTATTAATTTGATGTAATTTAATTATTTAACTATGTATTATATTTTTAATTCTTACATTATTTTATAATGCACATATCATTTCTCATTTTTTTGTACTCATTCCATTTATAATTTGATAAAATAATAGCTATTATTAAAAGTTGTATTTATGTTTATAGTTATTATTTACCATAATAATTATATTTTCATTTTATTATAAAATATCATAAATATATTATAAATTTTCATTGAATTATTTAAGGGCATGTCATACTTTTAACAATTATATTCTTTTATAACTCAAATATTAATCCCCCTTTTTCTCATATTCATTCATCTTATTATTTAATAAAATTATAGTTATTATTTACTATTTTATTTATGTTAATATTTACTGTTTACACAAATAAATATGTATTTTATTTTTTTGAAAAAATTTATAAATTATTTATTAATTTAATTTAATTGAATTATTTAATAATATTTTATAAGATTAACACTTATATTATTTTATAACTCAAAGAATATTCATCCTTTTTCCTACATGTTCTAATTATTATTTATTATTATATTTATACTAATAATTATTATTTATGCAAATAATTATGTGTTTTATTTTATTATAACTTATTATAAATATGTTATTATTTTACTGTAATTAAATTATTTAAATACATAATATATTTTTTACTCATTTATTATTTTATAAGTTATGTACTATTCTTTTTCTTTTTGGTACTGATTTTAATTATTATTTAATAAAATTATAATTCTTATTTACTTTTCTATTTATTCTAATAGTTATTATTTACTATGATAATTATATATTTTATTTTATTATAAATATATTATTAATTTAATTTATTTATATTTTATATTTTTAATTCATATATTATATTATAACTTACATATTATTCCTCTTATTTTTAGCATTCATTTTAGTTGTTATTTAATTAAAATAATAATAATAATTTATTATTTTATTGATTTAAAAATTTATTTTTACACTAATAATTACACATTTTGTTTTATTAAAAATTGCTTTAAAAAGAATAAAGCCAAGAAAAATGGGGTGAAAATTTGGGAAGCACTAAATAAATAGATTATACACAAACAATGACAATAATAATACCAATTAAATATTAATAGTCAACAAAATTAAATTGATAAATATTATTACCAGTAAGTATGAAACAGATATATTACCAGTAAATATTAGGAATTTACAAAAATATATGATAAAATAAATAAAAATAAAAAATAGTGTATGAGTTATTAAGTAGTATGAATTAAAAATATAACAAGTATTTTAATTTTTAATTAAATTAAATGCTTAATGTGTTTTAAACATTTTTATATAAAAAATAGATTGTATATATACTACTCAAAGATATTAATGTGTTGTAACTAATAAAAATAAAAAGAATTAAAGTAATTAAAATATTATAAAAATAAAATATATGAAAAAAAGTCCAAAAGCAAGTTCCGAATTCAAATAGTAACCCTTTTATTATATTATTATTATAATAGTTAAAGACAAAAATTTGAGAAAAGAATAATTCAGTCAAACTATTAATATAATATATTAATAATTTAATAACCCAACAAGAAATAACTAATATATTAACACGACAAAGAGCAGAAAGAAGACCAATGCATTATTTTGTACGATAAATAAATTAATTTATAATTTATAAAGTTAATTAATAAATTATAAAATATTTTTTAGAGATATTTCATGTACGTACTTATTAAAAAATAAAATTTAATTTAATAAGTTACTTTAAATAACTTATAATTTATAAGTTATTATTTTTTAATTTTTTTTAAATTTATCCTTATTTATTTTTATTAATTTAAAAATCATGCTCTTTTATAACATAAACCTAGATTTTTTTTCAATAATGTAATTTCATTCACACTAAAATCTTGACAAACAAAAATAAATAAAAAAATAAATAATACACAATGTCATAAAATATAATTAGTTCAGTTTTAGCATTATTATATCTTATTTTAAATTATAAAAAATGCAAAAATATATATAAATAAAGTAGTAATATCATAAAATATAATTAATTATATTTTAAGTAATTATAATTTTATTATGAATAATAATAAAATAAAAATTATATAAATAAATATGTAAGTTCATAAATTATAATTAATTAGATATTAAATTTTTATTTTTATTTCGAATATCTTATTAGTATAATATGATCTTTAAATAAATATGAGTATATGTCTATTTTTATAAATATGTCATTTTATATTATTTTATAATTTTAATAGTTAATTTTGTAAAATATTTTTAGATGTCCATTATATAAGAAATATGCCTTATTAAAACCTCATCAAGGAAAGATCTAGTGGGATAAAAACCTAAATGAAGGAAAAAGAGTACACCAATTCTTTTACACTTCCTTATTCACAACATCACTAAAAATTTTTAAGCCAATGCATTCCAATTTTACATATTGTTAATAAATAGGTAGCATTATGTCCCCCATCACTTGTATCTTATGATATATACATCTATTATATTATATATATAGTGACTGTATAACTCGATCGAAGATATGGCAATACAAATTCTTCTTTGATCAATGTAGTATCTAAAGCCTTTTAAGTATCCTTTTTTCATCCTAATCAAAAAAAAAAAGCTCTTTCTCTCGCTTTTTCTCCCTTTCTTTTTTTATTTTTTATGAATGACTAAAGTCATGATAAGGCTGGTGGTAATTTGAGCCACATATTAGTGGAAGCCCAGATCTCGAAGGTGCTATTTGATGGCAGTGTATAGAGGTGGAAGAGAGCAATGAGGTGTTGTTTGGTGACATTGAAGTAGTTCTAGCCATTGAAAGAAGGATCTGGGCACACTAGATGATAGATTATGGCGAGGTGATCCAAGAGAGGCTGAGCGTGACTCACACGTGTGTGGTGTATAGTGGCCTATGAAGACCACGCGTAAAGGAAATTGGTAGTGCATGGTAGCTTGACAAGTAGTGATCTCCATCAAAGCACTGTTTCGGAAGTTTCTAAGTAGCCCTATAAGGTTAATTTTGTGATTTTATGACTTTAAGCAATGTTTTCTATCTTTTAAGTAATTTTTTAGTTTTTTAATTTGCTGACAGGATAAATTTATTCATTGTGGGTGCTAGTTCTGGTTTGACAAGCAAGTTTAGGGTCATAATAGTCTAGAAAATTCAAAAAAGGAACTTAGGTCTAATTTTTCAAAATTACTACTAGTTGGTAGGAAAATAATAGAATGAAAATTAGATATTGAAGGGCAACAATATGTTACCTAGAAAAGGGTGATTAAATATTATTTTGATAAAGTTTGTATGGCACATCATCTCATTCAACAGTCACCTATAGATGAGTCAGACTAACAATGAATTATAGAAGATCATTAGTTATTCAGGTTAGTGTGTATTTTAGCTACTGAAGTTGAGGATAACACTGCTCATTGTCATACTATTAAAGAGTTATGGGAGTCTATTGAGTCTCTATATTCAAAAAAGGATGATTTGATCTAGATATATGATTTGATTGTCTTTGTTTCAATTAGATAAAAGAGGTAAGACCAATACTCAAATTTGTACTGAGTTCAATTACATTTATAAACAATGGAATTCTCTTCTACCCATTACTAGTAATGTTAATGAAATACATTTTTAGCAAGAACAACTAGCAACTTTGTGTTATTTAATGCATTTACTTCCTAAGTTTAGCACAGCATGTCAATAAATTTTTATCTAGTTCTGAGCCCCTAACTTAGAAAATAGATTGTTATCAAGTTTAGAGAGCATCCAAGGATATTTCTACCTCTTCTTCATCTTCAAATGTAAATGAGTTAGCTGCATTAGTTGGCTATGACACTTAAGGTGGTCGTGATAATAGTAGAAGTGGCAGAAGAAGAGGAAGAGGGTGAGTTAACTCTAATAAAGAAGGAAGATGGGGAGATTCAATTTTAACTTGTTATTACTATAAAAAAAAGGATACATCAAGATATTTTGCTCGAAATTAATGGGAAAGAATACCCAACAATCTAGGTTTGCACATATGCCACAAAAATTAGAAAATAATGGTAAATTATTTTCTAATAGTGAATATGCTAAGTATTTGCAATTAAAGGCTTTTTTACAACCGTCACCTAGCCAATCCACTGCCACAACAGTTCAAACAGGTAATCACATTACATGTCTCTCCAATTCCAATTCTATATGGATTATTGATTTTAGGATCACTGATCATATGACAAGTCAAACAGGTATCGTGTCTTCCTTTAATGTCTCTCATTCTTCTCATGTTACTCTAGTAATCGGTCTACTACTTCTATTATTAAAAATAGTATGGTTAATGTCACTTTTGATATTTCTCTATCTAATGTTTTATGCCTCTTGAACTTTTCATTTAATTTACTTTTAGTTAGCTAAATTACACATATTTATTATTATGGTATTTTTTTTCTTTCCTGGTTATTATGTATTTCAAGATCTATTGACAAAGAAGATTTTTAGTAGGGGATTTGAATATGAAGGATTATACATATTAAATGACAAAGTTACTTAACCAATTACTGCTACTACTACCCCTATTCCACATTAGTTACACTATCGTTTTAGCCACCCCTTATTAATATCTTTGCGAAAGTTATGTCCAAGTTTAGAATCAGTTTCTCATTTACATTGTGAGTTTTGTCAATTTACTAAATAGCATCATTAGTCCTATGTATCTAGAGTTTATAAGAAGGTTTCATTCTCCATTTGAGTTAGTACATTCAGATATTTGAGGGCTTTGCTCAATTGTTTCTAAGTCAAGTTTTCGTTATTTTGTGACTTTTGTGGATGATTATTCAAGAATGACTTGGCTCTATTTAATAAAAATTTATTTAGAGTTATTTAATATTTTTGTACTTTTTATGTCGAAGTTACAAATCAGTTTCACATAACTATTTATAATTTTTAGAGTGATAATGCTAAGGAGTATTTTTTTGCACAATTTTTAGCTTACTTATTACAATATGATATAATTCACTAGTTTTCTTGTGTTGTTACTCCATAATAAAATGAAGTAGCTAAAATAAAAAATCGCCATTTAATAGAAGTTTCTTATGCCTTTTTGTTTCAAACGAAGATTCTTAAAGTTTTTTGGGCAGATGCCATTTCTATAGCATGTTTTTTTAATAAATCGCATGCCTTCTTCAATTCTTAATAGTCAGGAACTTTTTTCTATTTTGTTTCCTTCTAAATCTTTATTTCCTATACCCCTATGTGTTTTTAATTACACCCCAATTGGGTCCTTGGTCTTTAAAATGCGCCTTTTTTGGATACTTTCGTACTCAAAAAAGGCATATGTGTTTTTCTCCTAAGTTGAATCATTATCTTGTATCTTCTAATGTTACATTTTTTAAATTTATCCCATTTTTTGAGCCTTTTTTATCTTCCTCCACCTTATCAAATTCAAAAAATGTTGATGAATACGTCCTTATGCCTTCTTATTCATAAGATTCATAAATCTTTCCAAAATAAAATTGGGTTTGACCTCCCATTAACTATGTTTATTCTCATAGAGTGCAAGTACTACCAATAACTGCTCCACCAGATAAGACATGGACATCTGATTCAAACTCTATTTTAAATGATTCGCTAGCCTCATCTCCTTTATCGGCTCTTTCCTTAACAGATCCTCCTCCTATCTTCTAATTTGGATCTCCCTATTGCTTATCGAAAAGATACCTATACTTGTACTTTAAAAGATATCTCTAGCCACTCTTATTCCATTTCCAACTATATTTCCTATTCTTCTTTACTGATTTTTTCTCGATCATTTATTACTTCATTAGACACTATTACTATTCCTAAGTCATATTTTAAAGCTTTTTCTCATGGTAGGCAGCATGCTATTATAAAGGAAGAAATAATAGCTTTTGAAGTAAATCATACATGAGATCTTATGCCTTTACTTAATGGTAAACAATCCATTAGTTGCAAATAGATATTTACTATGAAAGTGAATCTAAATGGTTCTATTGTTCATTTAAAAGTACGTTTAGTAGTTAAAGGATATGCTTAAACCTATGGTATTGATTACTCAAGAACCTTTTCTCTTGTGGCTAAAATTACTTTTGTTTGATTAATTATCTCTCTTATTACTACTAATAACTAGTCTTTTCACTAGTTGAATGTTAAAAATGCTTTCTTACATGGAGATCTGCATGAAAAAGTGTATATGGAATAACCACCTAGGTTTGTTGCTTAGGGGGAGTATGGGAAGGTACTACATCTGAAAAAATCATTATATGGGTTGAAAAAATCTTTTCGAGCTTGGTTTGAAAGATTTAGTGAAGTAGTGACAGAATTCGAAATGAAGAAAGGTGATCATGATCACTCTATATTTTATAGGCAATCTGATTCAAGATGTATTCTTTTAACTGTGTATGTTGATGATATTATGATTATAGGGAGTGACAAACTGGGCATTTCACAATTGAAAACTTTTCTTCAAGCTAAATTCTAAACTAAAGACCTAAGAGCACTTCGATATTTCTTAGACATTGAGATCCCTTGAGGAAGGAAAAGGATTTTCTTGTGTCAATAAAAATATGTGCTAGACCTCATGAATGAAATAAGGATGATTGTGCTAAACCATGTAAAGCCCCTATGATTATAAATGTCAAGCTTGATCCGAAAGATGAGGAGTTACTTAAAGATCCTGAGCAATATAGCTGATTGGTAGAAAAATTGAATTAGCTTACTATAACTAGGCCTAACATTGCCTTTTTAATAAGAATGATTAGTTAGTTTATGAACTTCTTAAGGACCTTTCACTGAGATGCTCTTACATAGATTTTGAAGTATTTGAAAAAGGCATCTGGTCGAGGAGTTTTATATAAAAATCATGGTCATTATAGAGTAAAGGTTTTTTCTAATGTAGATTGGGTAGGATATCCTATAGATAGAAGATTTACTTCTGGGTATTATGTGTTTATTGGAGGAAATCTTGTGCCATAGAAAGGTAAGAAATAAATAGTTGTATCTCACTTCAATGCAAAGTTTGAATACCAAGCTATGGCTCATGATATATCTGAACTTGTATTGGTTGCTTACTTTCTTTAGCAATTTAGCATCAAGACTCATAAGATTATACAATTGTGGAGTGATAATTGAGCTGCTACTCATAATGCTTCAAACCTAATTTTTCATGAATGAATTAAGCATGTAAAGATTTATTGTCATTTTATTAGGCAAAAGTTATAAAAAAGGATTATCAATTTTAGACATATTAGAATTGGGAAATAATTAGCTAATTTGTTTATTAAAACTTTTCCAGGAAAATGAGTTAATGAAATTTATAACAAGATGGGCATAATTGATATCTATAGCCCAGCTAGTTGAAATTTTAGTAGATAGATAGCATTATGTCCTATATTGCTTGTATCTTATGATATATACATCTGTTATACTATATATATAGAGACCACCTAACTCAATTAAGGATATGACAATACAAATTTTTTTATAATCAACATATACTAATCTTTCTAATATTGAGGTAAGTAGTACCTTAGTAAATAGGTCTGCTAAGTTATCATTTAAACAAATTTATTGAACATCAATATTGCCTTTCTTTTGAAAATCATAGGTAAGAAGAATTTTAGTGAAATGTGCTTCATTTGATCTCCTTTGATATAGCCTTCCTTTAATTGAGTTATATATGTAGCATTATCTTAAAAAAGTACAGTTGGAGTTATTTTGTAAGAAGATAGCCCATATGTCCCTTAAATATGTTGAGTCATAGACCTTAACTAAACACATTCTCGACTTACTTCATGAATTACTATAATCTCTACATAATTGGAAGATGTGGCAACAAGTGTTTGTTTAGTGGAATGTCATGAAATAACTATATTACCAATTATAAATAAATTATCCATTTGAGATCGAACTTTGTGTAGATCAGATAAATATCCAATATCTACATAAATTATGAGCTTTGGTCTAGATCCATTTGTATATGATAAGCTCATATCAATAGAATCTTAGAGGTATTGAAAAATATGTTTAATTCCATTCTAATGTCTTTGGATTGGAGAGGAACTAAACCTTACTAACAAGTTAACAACAACAGCTATATTAGGTCTTATATTATTAGCAAGAAACATCAGTGTACCAGTAGTACTAAAATATGGTACTTAAAGACCAAACACCTTTTCATTATCATCTCAAGGTTGAAAAGCATCTTTTTTTCACATCAAGTGACCAAACAACCATTAGGGTACTCAATGAATGTGCTTTATCCATATAAAATCTTTTAAGAACATTTAGAGTATAAGTTGATTGATGTATAAAAATTTCACCTTTCAAATGTTTGATCTGCAAGCTAAGGTAGAACTTGTTTGTCTAAGAATTTTCATTTCAAATTTTTCTTCAAACAATTTATTGCCTTTTAAATCTCTTTAGGAGTTCTAATAATATTCAAATCATCAACATATACAATAATAATTGCAAATCTAGAATTTGTTTACCTTATAAAACATGTAGACATATTTAGTCATTCTTATACCCTTCCTTTAATAAATATTTACTAAAATGATTATACCATATTCGTCCAAATTGCTTTAGTAATTTAATTGAATAAAATTCCCAAGACTTTTAATTACATGCTTTAGGCATCTTAAATCCCTCTAGGATTTTCATGTAGACATCATGATCAAGTGAGCTATATAAATAGGTTGTAATAACATTCATAAGATGTATATCAAGTTTTTCATGTATTACCAAACTAATGAGATAACGAAATGTGATTGTATCAACCACAGAAGAATAAGTGAACTCATAATCAATTCCAGGTCTTTGTGTAAAACCTTGGATTGGGATGCAAATATGTACAGGATTAAATGTCCTATAGTCCTATTTACTTATAGTCCTTTCTTTTGTCCCTGATTGGGCATTTTTTTCCTTTTTTAAATCAAATGTACAAAGATATTGGGGTCTATTATTTAAAATAGTTTTTTTTTATTTTTTGTTTGGCAAACTATTTTAAAAATTATTTTGGTAATTCTTGTTTTACGAAAATAAAAAAGAATAAGTTTTAGAAGTTTTCTAAATATTTTTTCTTGATAGCAATTTTATAATTAAATGAAACTCTTGCTTATTTGTTTCATCAAACATTATTTATTCATTATTTTTCTTGAATTAAGAAATAACTTTTTTAAAAAATAATTTTTAAAAATAACTTTTTTAAAAAATAAAAAACAAAAACACATCTAAACATTCTCTTTATTTTCCATTATGGAAAGTTAGAAAATATATATCTACTATAAAAATTATTCTAAATTTAGTTACTAATTAAAATTTGCAAACCAAACCCAAATTTTTTAATAGTTTATCTTGTTTAAAAATGATTAGGAAGACAAAATGTAAACAACTCCTATTTAAATAGAAGTTTTCCAATGAATAGGGAACGAACAATTCTTATACTGATATTGCCCAATGGTCCTATCTTGTTTGAATGCCATACTGCATCCTATTGCTAGTTTTCAAGTGCTAGTTTTGTGTAGAATTCATGTTGTTATTGTACTCTATCAACTTCTTCGATTCCTTCCTCTTTCAGCTGATTTTGGATATTCAGCTGATAGTGCAGATTTTCTTGCAGCTTTTGACTAAATGTGGCTTGTTTAGAAGTATTATCTTTGAAGTTGTTTGCTTTTCCAATTTGTAATTTGGGAATTTCAAGTGGGGATTTCTCTTTGTGCATTACTAAAAGGAATGTTGAGGCTAATATTTCCTAACTCTTCCCCCACATTTTTTTATCCTTTAGTGACAGGAATTTAGGTACTAGGCATGTGGGTGTGGTTGATAATTTTCTGCTGGATCAAATTCATATTTGGAAGGCATGAAATCTCCTCTATTTCTATGATTGCTCCATAACTAATCACCTGCATTTTACTTTCATTGTACATGTTGGTCTTCTCTTTTTTTGGACAAAGGCGAATGAAGTGGAAGGCAAACAATAGTTGTTTAGACATTAGTAGACATTTTTTTTTATGATATTTACTTTGTTTCATTTTCAATTTGTGGTTTTTTTAGAAAAGCATGATTTTTTTTGCAAATGGAAAAACTATCATGCAATGTTTGAGTAGATTTGGGATTTTTTTTTCTTTTGGAAGACATAAATTTTTTTACAAAGTGAAAAAATCACATGAATTTTCTTCTAGAAAAGCATGAATTTTTTTTCAAATGGAAAAACTTATGTAATTTTTTAGTAGGTTTGGTGTTTTTTCTTTTGCAAAATGGAAAGACTCATGCAATTTTTCAGTCAATTTGGGGTCTTTTTTCCTAATTTTGGTCAATTTCAATTTTTTTCTTCTTTATTTTTTAGTATTTTGTTTCTTCAGAAATATTGGTTGCCAAAACTACTTTCAAATTAAAATTTCATGCTTTTCCAAATATGAATTGAAGAAATTATAGGGAGAGGTAAAGAGAAAAGGTGGAGCTAGGTAGTAGCAGGAGAGGAAGGTTGCAGAGTTGATAAATTAGTTAATAATTTATAATTTATAATTGATAATTGATAACCGATAAGTTAATTGATTGTATAAGAAATATTTTATAAAATTAATTATTAAATTAATTAAAATTTTAAAATAATATAAAATAATATGTTAATAAAAATAAATATATAATTAATATAATTTAAATTTATTTAAAAATTAAATTATATTAATATAATTAAGAAACTTAAAATAAAAATATAATATCTGGTATTTAATTAATTATGAATTTATATATTTATTTATTTATATAATTTTTATTTTATTATTATTTATAATAAAATTATAATTACTTAAAATATAATTAATTATATTTTATGATATTATTTTTTTATTTACATAGATATTTTTATATATTTATAATTTAAATTAGGATATAATTATTTTAAAATTAAATTGATTATATTTTATGAAAAAAATATTATTTAAATTTATATTATTAAGGGTATAATTGTAAATTAATTTAAAAAATAAGGATAAATTTTAAAAAAATTTAAGAAGTAATAAATTATAAATTATTTTAAATAATTTATTAAATTAAAATTTATTTTTTAATAAATTAATATGTGAAATATTTTTAAAAATTAATTTATAATTTATTGATTAAGTCTTATTGTGTGAAATAGAGTGAAAAAGTGAGTGTGCTAAGGGAGACAGACACGGAGATCTCTCTTTTATATTTGCGATTGGTGGTGGTGTTCATCTTGCTTGAATCTACCCAGATTTCTTTCTCGATGTTGGAGACGCACAACAGCGAAGAAGCACCTTATTTTTAAAGTTTTTTCAATTAATTTTTATATGATAAATCTCAGAAGGCTAACAAAAGAACATTTTTTCTTTTTAATTTTTCAATTATTTTTATTTTCTTTTTTATCATAAATTCTAGAGATATAAGAAATTTATTAGTTATATTTTCTATTAAATTATCTTCATTTTTTTAGATACATCTTATCTTAATATATATATATATATATAAAAGAATTTATTAAGAGATAAGTTTTTCAATATTATAAATAATAGCTTGAGAAAAGAATTCAAACGATTATGCACATTTTTTGAAATGATGATGATATCTATTAATGATTTTAACATAATATTTTTAATTAATAATGAATTTTTTGATAAATAATTGATAATAATTTCTGTTAATTATTTTAAATAATATTTTCTAAATAAAAATTATTTATGACCTTCTAAATGATAATACTTTTAGAAGATAATTTCTTTTAATTATTAAAGTATTAATAGGAATTATAAATTACAAGAATATATTCTTCTTTTTGAAAAGGATAATTGATATTAATTAAATTCTTATTGTATAAAATAGTCCCAAAAAAGTAACCCTGTCTTAGTTATTATCACGTGTTGTCACGTGACCGACGTAAACAAATGGAAAGTTGACGGCAAGGGTAGTAGGTGCAATTTTTGTACTAAAAGTAAGGGAGGTGAAGTGAATTTTCTTAAAATGGAAGGGAGTCGTGGGTAATTAATCTTAATTTTAGGAGGTCAAAATAATTTACTCAAACTTAAATCTAGGCATTGTTCCTTCGAATATTTGATGATCTATGTATTAATTCTCCGTTCTTGTTAGGCAAAAAGGCAGTATTCTTAGCCATTGCACATCATGGTAGGAGAGAATGAATAAGATGATTGAAGAGTCAAATGTTGGGTTTAGTACCACGGGATGGAGAGTGAAATGATAATTCAATAATTCTATTTGGTATAGTATAGGATAGAGTTCATTATTCTTTTTTTTTCATTTGGTATTTCAGAATAATATAGAAATAAAATGAAAAAGAAATAATGATATAGATGATATAATTTAATATAATAAATACATATGACATAATCAACGACTAAAAAATGTTATATTTATAATTTTATAATAAAAATATAATTAACAAAAAAAATTATAATAAAAGCATGAAATTTTTATTTGATGACTTTTTTACCATTATTTGAAAAATTGGACCAAATTGGCTAGTTGAACTAAAAAAATTGTGAATCAATCACTTGACCGATCCAGTTAACTTTTAAAACTAGTTTCAAGAAAATCAGTGAACTGGTAAAAAACTAGTCAAACTGTGTGAATTGATCACGATTTTCACGGTTTGATTGATTTTTTTTAAAAAAATTATTATTGTTTAAATTTTTATAAAAATAATATTATTTTTGTTTGGTATTGTATACATATTCAAAGTTTGAAGTTTCAAATAGTAAAAAATTATCTTGTATATATAAATAAAAGACACATAATTAAAAAAATTGGGTTCAGTATTAATTTTTTTAGGATAATTTAAATTATAAACTTATAAAAAATTGAAATTATTTGAATTTTTTTTAAATATTTTCATATTTTATATGGATAACTTTAACTTTATGATAACTTAATTATTTTTAATTATATATATATATATATTAAAATTTTTAGTTTACATTTTATATTATAATTTCGGTTTGACCTCAATTCGACCGTTAAACCTTAAATCCCTCTCATTTCCGATTTAATGGCCGATCCAATTTTTAAAATATTATTTGTTACATTAAATAATATTCTCTAAATAATACATAACTATTTATTTTATTTAAAATTTATTATTGCAATATTTTTATAATAAAAATATTGAGAATTAGATATTATTTTATTATTTATTACTGAAAAATAGTATCAAAATATATAAAAGATATAAAGAATTAAAAAAGGTAGAGACTTTGGTACATTACTAATGTAATGGTATGCTAATGTATCACCAAATTTAACTATATATTAAGTTTTCTTTTTTTTAAAATCATATTTAATATATCATATGATGACATATTAACGATTAAACTAGTGATACACTGATACATAATTGCATTAATGGTGTATCATGAAATGCTTACTTGTTTGGTGTTTTACTTTAAATAAAAAGAAATTTTATTTCATTTATAATTTTTATTTTGATTATATTTATGCTATTATAGAATCTATTCAATTTAATAAGGACTTTACTAGAATTTATTTTATTTATCCTAAAAACACATTATATAAAATATTTAACCTTTTTTAACATTGTATTTATCATGATATTATTAAAATTTATTTTTTTAATTAAATTTCATGTATTTTTTAATACATTTCAAATAAATTGAAATTATTATTTTTAACAAAATTTCTAGATAATATAATTCATTTATAAATAAATTAAAATTATTTTTATTAAAATAGAATAAAATCAATTTTAGAAAAATTACATGTCAAACGATCTTAAGAATGAGTAATTTCTATTTCATAATGTGTATGAAAGAAACATTTTATTCATTCCTATTTGCATTCATTTCATCTTATTATACTAAATAAAACATAAATGCATGTAACATTAAGAGATGATTTAATGTTGCTTAAATGTTTTCAATAAAGGAGTGCCATTTTCCAAACAAGAATAGGGTTCAAAGTAATTAACCTTAAACTAGACTAAACTTCGAAAAGGGAAACATAATTTGCCATTTCCTTTTCTGTAATGGCATCATGTGTTATGTGAGGTAAAAGTTGCATTTCTATATTTCCTACTAGTTTCAACAATAATTAGAATCCATTTTGATTTGATTAGCCCATAAACATGTAATTTAGGATGAGACTTAATAAAAGCCTCTTGCTTTGAGCCATACTTTTATGGAGGGCTAAAAATGAGATAAGCGACGATCAGTTTTTAAATTTTCAAAACTGATTGAAAAAGTTCAAGTTAAAATTAATTTTGTTTTTATATTAAATGAATTGGTACTAGACTTGTGCCATGCATATAAATAATCTATCATAGTAATGACAATAATTTTTTTTATGATGACAATAAAGTTAAGTTTAGTGTAATTACTTTTTCTTTAATCACCCATATCTTAAGCTTGAAATGGGATAATCTAATTTTGAATTGTAACAACCTTATCACACTTTCAAAATTAACTTCTTATTTATGAAAAATTAATGATTATGCTTTAGAAGTACAAGGGAAAAATATATATTGATATGTACTCTTCTAACTATTTTAAAAATATTATTTTTTCAATTTTTTCATTGAAAGATGTAACTTTTATATAGAAAAAGAAAAATTTTGAAGACTTTTTCTTGCAACTTTGATAACAAAGTTACAATTTTTTAGTGGATTGTTACATGTAAAACTTGTAAACACTAGTGACTTTTTATGAAAAAACTGCAAGGTTAACAATAAAATTTTTCATTTTTAATAATAACTCTTTAGTAGTGAGTAAATATATTATTACTGAATATATACTTTTAGTGACAATATTTGGTCACTAAAGTAATAGGATTTAGTGAAAGAGTATTTTATTAACACCAAAATTGTCATTAATTTCAAAAATCCTAAAAATCAAAAGGTAAAAATTAGGGTAGAACTAATTTTATAGTATTGTTTATACCCTTACATTATTACCTTTCATTTGAGGTGGGTCTATCATATATTAGTAAAGTCCATCCCAAAAAAGTGGCTATGATACAAGGGTATTGGTATCAAATTTAGCCAACCATGATAAGATATATTAATTAACTAATTTTGAAAGACAATGCAACATAGATTAATATAGCTTAAAATTCTAAAGAGATACATTTAAATGAAAGTGCATAGCATAGAATTAAAGAGTTATTATATTTGCACATTCCTATTGCATTCCCAATAAGTGATTCACTATTATAGCCTTTCTAGTATTAAGTTTTGTCTCACATAAGAAAACTAAGTTTGGACAATGTTTCTTTTTTAATGCTCGTAGGGCTTTGTATCAAGGCATTATTAAGGCCTTAAAGATTCCATGAAGCAGCTTCATGGCAATTGTATGGGCTTGATAAGGCCCACCTCCATAATCAGTTATGTAGACATGGTACTATTTTTAGGACCTGAACTTTAGACTAGTGAATTCTTTCTCATTCCCTTTGCCTTATTTTTTAGTTTCCACATGGGTACCCTTTCATGCACCCATGAACCAGTTAGACATGATTCATCACCTTTCCTAATATCAAAACTCACCTTATTTATAATTAATATTTATCACCTATAAGCCTCTTATTTTGAGTTAAGGCATAAGCATCCTCATTGGAATAGAATCTTTATTTCACCTTTCTTGTCTCTTCACAATTAGCATGCTTTTAAGAAAAGTCCTATTCCAAAGTTTTAGTCTCCATAATCCTTTTAGATCATACTCCTAGAGAGTTACCAACTATGACTTGGCAATCAAACAAACCAACTAGACCATGTATACTTTCTTTTATTGATAAATGAGTAGCATGAGATGTATTACTTACAGGACTTACATATCTCATTCTTTTTGGTAAGTGCTATTAACTTTGACTTCTGGAGTGCACCTTTTCTTTATTTCATAATAAGCATTTGGCTGCATTTCAATGTTATAAGATCTATTTTTTTAGGTGAAGTTGTTATGTAGTTAGCTTATAGGATCAACTTAGTACACCAAACTCAACCTTCATCAACAAATACTGCTAATATGTAGTAAACCATGGTCCCTATCTCTTATGGCCTTTAATTTCTTAAGATTACATGCGAGGTTAGGAACATTCACATTGCTTATGTCTAATGAAACCATAACCAAAATAGAAATGTTGTAATTTCTTGTAATGGAATACCGCCCAAAATTCTATCAAGATCTTTTCTTAGTGTCCAATTTCTAGTTTTAAGTAGTTGATTAATTGGCTAGCAAATATGCACAAGTAAAAATCCTTATACCAACCTAGCTTCTTGAATGAGATTTGTTAACCTCAATAACCTGCCCTAAATTCATTCCAATTGATTGAGCAATTTCCATAGAGAGATATTAGAGTGGTATTTCATGTGCTTGTATCTATACATTTAGAAAAATCCATAGCCTTTATAGTTAACCTCAAATCCCATCTTTGTAACACCATAACCTTGCCTATCATATTCCAAAGGCCCTCTTTCAATACTCTCTCAACCTAATCCTTTTCACCAAAAGAAACCAGGAAATTGTTAAGCCTTTGTTTATAAAGCTTATTTTAATGCAAAATTCCAAGATTTATGTAGCATCATTTGCATAGTGTTCTTATTAAAAATCTTATCACCTATTATATATCCCTTCAATGCATATTGTTAATGAATGGTAGAAAAATTATTAGTTTCTAACTATATTTCATCCTTTTCTAACAGCATTACTTCTCGTACTTAAGCCTTTTTCATTTAAGGTGATAACTTTGCTATATTTTTACCAATAATCACCTTGAAATAGAGTTTACCCTAATAATCACCAAACTTCTTTATTGTAAGCCACTCTCACTACAGAAGAGAAATTATTTTTACCATAAAGAGAAAAAACACCATTAATTCTCTGACATTTTGTTGGCTTGTCAATATTTCGCTTGCATATGCTTGAATTGAAAGGAAATATTCTTCTTAATATAGTAAAACATGTAGTATTTACTTTTTTGTAGTTTTCTTAAGCAAGTGCATTCCATTTGCTTGTACTAGATAAGTGACCATATGCTCTTTTAGATTTCATTAATTTTTTTATGAAAATATCTTTTTTATTTACTCATAATAAATTAATTTAAAATTTAAAACTATTAAGGTGAAAAAATAATTATCCAATATTGTTGTTGCAACCATAGAATTTAAATTTTTATTTACTTAGATATTGATTGCTTATTAACTTAATTGATGCGTTTTTCTTGGATAATGTGTATTGAATTTCATGAATAAAATAAATATAATAGGTGTATCAAAAACATGCTTAATGAAATATGAGGATTTGTGAATAGTTGAGAGTAAAAAAAAACTTATAAGGTATTTAATGTTAAAGAATAAGGCAATAATCTACTATATAGTTCACTATAACCATCTGCGTTGCACTCTGGATTGACATAATTAACTAAATTTAGTGTTAAAGAATAAGGCAATAATCTACTATATAGTCCACTATGACTATCTGAGTTGCATTCTAGATTGGCATAATTAACTAAATAGTTGTTTACAGCTAAAAAAAAGTGGTTGATGAGTAAAAGACATACTTATCATTTTCCTATAATGCCCTTGCTCTTTTATGAGTTAACTTCAGCCCTAAAATCCCTTATTTCCCCTTTTATACCAAAACCTTAACTTTTCTCCATCCTTGTCCTTCCTATATTTCCTCTCTTCCATTATTTCTCTTTAATTAAGCAATTAGAGGGTGAGTCTTTATCAAATCCTTCTTGCAAGTAAGGCAAGATCTTCATGATATTTAGGTTCCTTATAATTTTCTTTAGAATTGAAGAGATTTGAGTATTGAACTCAAAAAGAAAGAATGAACCTTGACTCAAAATCATTGAAAAATTTGATAACTAAGGCTAAAGAATGTCAAACCTAACTTCTTAAATCTTCCTTCATACTACATTACTAGCTTTAATTAGAAAATTAAGATGGTCTTATTTGATTTAAGTTTAAATTTGGGATTTTATTTGATCGTATGAGAAAAGGCAATGATTTGTGTGTTTGATTTAGTTTTAACGTTAAAATTGGCATAAATGTTACATCCTTGATGGGTACTTGCAATTTGATATGAATTAGTAGTATAATAAATATATTAAAATGATGAAAATGTTAAGTGAACAATGAAAAATCATGAGGAACCTTATGAAAATAGATTATGGTTAACTATGAGTCTTTGAGTAGTTCTTTGAATGTTGATGATTGATTATATTGTCAACTATGAATAGAGGTGCAAATAGGTTAAGCTAGAGCAAACTTTTTCACAAATAAGCCATGCTTAGGTTGTAAAATAATGGCTTGAGCCAGTCTGTTAGCCTATATGAGGCTTTATTTCAAACTTAGTCTAGCCTATTTTAAAAGTCTAACTTCTATTAGCCTGTTTAAAAGTCTACATTAAAATATAGGCCAATAGGTTAAGGCTTAAAAAGGCCTATTATAAAAAAGCCTTAAATAGGACAATGGCCTATATAAGCCTTATTTAGCTTATTCATAAGATGTAACTAATAATATAAAAATTATTACAAAACTTTATACAAAAACTAATTAACAAAGGAATAAATCCACATACTCACAATATAAAATTACTAATGTGAATATCCTATATTCAATTAAAAGTTAAATAACATTAAGTTACCATGATATCAATGATTAAGATCAAAAGCAAACTAGTTCATCATAAACAATAAATTAAACATTCAAAATATAAAGAGATTGTGTTTGACAATAGCCTGATTGAGATTAGTATGACATTGATCTATCACTAGTGCAAATTAATTTTACATTACCATTCATGCATATGTTGACGTATCAATTAAAATTTATAAAAACTTATTTATTGCTGTGAGAAGCCCTTAATCACTAAAAATCAACAAGATGTTTAACAATATTAAACTTGGTTAGACAGATTGAACTTGATAACCTTAAGCAGATAAAGGACCATATTTAGCCTTTTAAATTAGCCAGCTTGGTGAAAGCCAAGCTATGATCAAGCCCAATCAGCAAAGACCAAGCCTTAACACTAGCTACAAGCTTAAATATAAGCTAAAGGCCCTCCCTCATCTCTAAAGAATAGTTCTAACAAAGAGGACCCAGAGTTATGCGACCTTTAACATAATCATCAATGCTAAAATCCTATAAAAGGTTCTCAGCATGCTTTCATGGGCTAAGAACAATTCTATACACCATTTACCTCTTTTATTGACTTAAGTATTAGAGGGTGCCTAATAAGCCTGCCTTTAATGCATATATATTACTTTTTGCTCTATCTGTAAGCATATATAAACGGATCCAACCACCCTTAGGTTAATTTGCCAAATTTTGAGTTATCAGTTACTATTATAATTTTAATAACATATCTTTTTCTTACTCTGCGAAAATTTTACACTAGTAGTAAATATAATTTGAGCTCAATTTTAACTATCATGTTTCAAATTATATATCCCATTATGAGTTAGGATTTTTTCAATGCTCGTTTGATCAATATATTTTATATAATAATTAAAATTTTATAATTTAATAATACTCTTATTTTGAAAGTGATATGAATAAATTAAGTGAGAATACTTCTACATGATAGAAAAAAATATTAATCACAAATTTGTTTGACTTGTAACTGGGACCACAATGGAAAATGATAATAGTGACTCAACCTATTAAAGAATTAAAACTAGATAGTTTAATTTAGTAAAGGTTTGGGATTAGTACATGCTAATTGGTCGAGTTTTTGGTTTAGCTTGTTAACTTAATAATAATAGTAGATAATAAATGAATAATTAATTATGGTATGCTTATATATATATATATATATATATATATTAAAATGCCAATCTTGCTAAATTAAAATTGTACTTTAATATACATAGTATTGGAGTTATATATACGACTATTATTAAATAAATTTTTAATATTAAATTTAATAAATCTATATGTTTAATATTGTTAATATACAATATATAAGTTTGTCAGAATAAATAATTATATTAAAATTTAAAAATAATTAATAATAAAAATAATGAGCTTGTAAATTTAGTGTTATTAATACATATTGCATAATGTTCTTAAAATAAAAAAAATGCATTAGATTAAAAAAAGTAATTAAAATTGAGCGAGAAATTCAATTTGTGATCATAGAACTCAAAAATTAATAAACAAACATTTGCACAAAAGTAATTGTTGTAACTAAATATACATAAAATATTTACTATAACTAAATAAATACACCAATCAAAGTAACAAATTATTATTGGTACAGCAAAATAGTAATATATTTATATATATACTATGAATTTAGTTAACAAAATATTTAAATCTAATTTTTATTCTCTAATATTTAATTTTAATTTTAAATTATATAACGTATTTTATTGTTCTTGTACATTATTATTTTTTTGAAACTATGTAGTGCTATAAACAGCTATATTTACCGATTAAAGGCCATATTGTAAATCTTTAGAAAGTCAAATCTTGTTAGATGGAATGGGTAGGAAAGAAGAAAGAGCCATTTATGATTGACAGAGTGAGCATGGTAAGTATGGTGTGTCAAACATTATTAGTACAAATTAGGAATACAAGGCATGGGCCTCTATTTTTTTTTTTACCATATCTACCACCAAACTCGTATCTTATGCTTCTACCTATTGATAATGAAAGATAGGGGCATAAACTTGAGTTTCCCTTAACAAACCTAACAACATAAGACCCAACAAGTTCCATTAAGGCTTAGACAAGCAATTGTATATATATAAACATGGATCAAATAGATCTAATTTAGACCCACTTTCATTCAAACCTAATGGGGTGAGATATTCATTTTAGCTTAATAGTAGTGTGACCATGGTTGATAAAGTGATATCATGTCGAACAACAATCTAGGAGAGGTAATGCTAGTGAACAGAGCACAAATGCCATATACAGGTGATGAAGGAATGCACAAGGTTAACAATCACATTGAATGATACATTGCAATTAAAGGTTTAGCAAAAAATGGGTAAGACTTCCAATTTTCTCTTAATTATCTTGTTTGAAAGATGTCAGCCATGATTTTACATTAAGTTCAGTAACATTAAATTTTCATTAATTTTTAGGCTCCATATTTATCACTAATTATCAAATAGGTTTTTCTAATTCAAAGCTTAAACTAATGAGTTAGCTACCAGGTTAGTCTTTTTCTAACTTACTAAATTTTCAAGTCAGGTCAACACCATAGGTTCAACCTAGTTATTGATTGATTAACTATAGCTTCTAACTTGTCACATTAAGGGTCAATTTTTTTCCTCCAAAAACCATTGATTGCCACATTTATGCATGTATATGATGGGGTATATACTGATTTCATGATTTGGAAAGATATTCATATACTTTGACTGCAAATAGCCTTAAAATTATTACTACATAAGCTTGCATTAAAATCATTGTATTTAATTTATTTAGTATTGCTAATCTTGATTATAAGATAATTAAATTAAATTATATCATTTGATAACACTGATATTTTGATCAAAAGATAATCTAATAAACCTTTTCAAACTTTATGTGGAAGAAGAATAACTTTGTCTTTGTCAAATCACCTAGCTTAAAGGTCTTCCCACTCTTATAAACTATTAATTTCTTACTATCTGCATAGGCAGTTGCATAAAATTTAGGCCTTTTAATAGTAGGAATTGACCGCCACGTTATATATATAGGTTAAGTTACATTGTGGAAGAACATAGCTAACCATCTAGAGATAATAGTACGTGAACACTTCAACTATAGAGCAAAGCGATGTAATCGGCTCTTCAAAGGTAAAGCCATTAAGAAAACATAGGACAAAAGGAGGTAAATCTTCACTAAGTTTATCCTTAAAGATTTAGTTATCATTTAATCATGGGTTCCTTTTTTATAGACATTGCAAGATACAATTGAGACATTGGAGGGTCTAGTTGCCTTTTTTCGGTCGAACCACACCAATATGAATAAGCTTATAGCCAACTAAGTTGTAAGAGATTAGACATTTAAGGTTGACCTAATAAAAAGGTTTAAGCAACTACAAAACTAGGTGAATCGTGTTAAAAGCCATCATAAGAATGAACATAAAGAAGGAAAGACCGTTACCTTTGTGGAATGAACTTCTATTATAAACAATTCAGTCCTCACACACTATCAACTCATATCCTACATTATTAGCCAACAAGAGAGGAAGGTGACACTTGATGGTGCAATAAACATTAAACAAGTAAAGGCCTAGATTGTATACTTATTCACAGTTTTTATAATATATAATGCTTATTTTTGCTTAATAATTATTTTTGCTTAATAATAACAAATTATTTTACATTGCTGTAGGCACCTGCATGCTATGTAACTCTTGGATACCTTGACATGAAGGGAAAGGAAAGATGATATACTTAGAAAAAAAATTATGTAGTTAGTTAAAAATTATTTAGTGATCTCTTATGAGATGTTTGTGCTAAGGAACTAACTAAAGGTTAGGCTTTTGCATAGTCTATTAAAAGTACTAAAGGCAATATCATTGCGATTGCAAGAGTCCTATTTCTACTAGGTGTACAGATTGACTTTTATCCAACCACAATTATAAAATTATCCTAATAAGAACTTAAGGTGGTTGCGTACATCTTCTTTTTTGAGAAGTCTATAGGGTAAGATTAAAAGGTCACAATTTATGTATTCATGTCCTATATAATGTACCAAAACATTATGGATGTTTATACATATGGGCTACCATTATAAAAGTGGATTATCTAATCTACGTAGTGAAATGCTGGTTGATTATGCCTGTAGAGACTTGAGTAAGGGTGATATTAAGTCTTTTTGTCCAAAGCATTGGGTATATGGTTATGTAAGATGTTAAACTCATATCTTTTGCTTCTTATTTCTACTTGGTTAAATTATAATCCCAAATCATCCATGCCATGTTGCATCATAATTATAGGTTCTTATAATGATACTACTAGGATAACCTAGGAGGAGAGGAAGTATTATGTGCAACTAGTTTCTTCCACCTACTTTGAGATAAAACAAATGTTTATTATTGGATATTAGGTTTCTAGTTGACAGAAATCTCTTATGAAACTTACAGCTACTTGCCTTTAAAAGGACCTTGACTCTTGAGAAAGCATTAAGAAGTTTTGGTATTCTATTCATAACTACTTTGAACAAATTGATAGAATTTATATTCCTTTAAATGATGACAACATCCATTAGTTCTTACTGATTATTTCACTTCGAGATAAAAAGTTATTATACCTAGATTCTAATCCTAGTCCTACTATTGAGAGGAATAGACATAAGCTAATTAAATCAATGGTAGAGTTGTGCAGAAAGAAATTTGCAAATATATTTTCCATAATTATAAGTGCATAACCTAACCCTAGCTAGATACATGTTTATAGGCTACATTTGTGGAGAGCTTGTTAAAGAAGAGTCGAATCCATAATACTTATTGGAGAACCAATCCTAATATTTCTAATTGGACAACTACTACATTAGCTGGAGTTCTAAGATAGGATAACTTGTATTCTTAGTATTTCATATATGACTTATGAATATAAATTTGCAATTTAAACTATTTAACCTTGCTCATTGCTTTATCTTATGCATAGCCATGCTTCTAGTGTTTGTGTGACTATATGACTTATGAATATGAAATATATGTGCTTGACCATGTTGCCCATCAATTATACTTTTTGTTTGTATACATTATAGCTGACAAGGTAGCATGAATATCTTATACTAAGTCAACAAGTTTTAAATTTTGATAGGCTTAGAAATGTAAATATTTTGTGAACTTGTCTCTTTCTTTTTTGATAGGATTTAGGAAGCAGAAATAAAGTCGAGACCCATGATGGTTAAAGATAACTCTAGGCATCTTTTGTTTTTTAGTTATAATTTGGTGGTTTGCTACTTTTAGCATATGGTGCATGCAAAGAATTATACAAAGGACTTTAGTTGCCAAGTTGCTATAAAAAAGAAAATTTATGTGATGAAAAGTTGTGTTTAACTTATATAAGGAATGACACAACCAGTACTCAAGTGCTGAATTATTTACACTAAACAAGTTATTACTCTATGATGACCTTTTTCATATGCAAATTTGTGTAAAAGGTAAATAAAATAATGTTGGACAACTAAGAAAATCTATAAACTTAACCTTATAATTGGTTGACCTTAGAATCCTGCAAGTGTTAAGTCGAATTATAGTATAAAAGATTATCGTTCTCCACAGGGATTGTAGGTTGAGTACTAACTAAATCTCAAGTAAATTATCTAGGCGGATCAATTGATTGTGAGAATCAAGAGTGAAATGTAAAACAGAGCTTAGCTATAAAAAAAAAAATAAGGTTTGATTTAATGGAATAAAAGCGTACTCAGCTTAAGGATCCCTTGTACACTTCATTATGGAATGAATTTACTTCTCTAACTTGGTTTACTGTTAATTAAGATTGCTGGATTACCAAAATTAAGCTATACCTCATTGCAAGGCTACTAGCTACTAACCAAGAGATTAAGTGCCCAGAATTACTCTAGTAATCACTCATCTAGGTTGCATTAACTTTGCTTAGAATCCATTCTTGGACATTTCATCCTGTGCAAAAGAATCCAATTAGCTTAATTCCTAAGTCTAATTGATATTCCCAATGATCATGCAAGATCCGATTAATCAATTGGTCATTTCAACCTAGAATCAATTAATCCAAAACACAAATCCAATATTCCGGATATATTGGCTTGTTCCAGTCAAATCAGCATAATTAAATCATAAATCAACAGTAAATCAAGCTAGATTATATAAAATTCAAATCCATAAATCCATGAACAAGTTCACCCAAGCTAAGCACAAAGGTTTAGTGTGAAAACATTACAAGATCAGAAGAAAATAAGAAAACAGAGAGGGAAGTCAAACAGTCCATGAAGATCTACAAATTTCTTACTTGATTCTTCAATTTCTTGCTTGAATCCACGCTAGATGATGCCCTTGGTTGATTTGAATCTCCCCTAGGGTTTCTCCCAGCAGCTCTCCTTGTTAATTCTCAGTTTTCCTCCTCCCTTCGTCTCCCTTTTCAAAATTTCGCGCAAAACTTATATTGGTGATGTACACGGGGGTCAACACGTCCCGTGTTGTACCCCATGTTTCTCAGCGAAAGTTGAGCAACACGAAACACGTTGTGCGACACGCCCCGTGTTCTTCAGCGAAGTGCCAAGCAGTAATGTATACGAGGTAGTACACGGCCCATGTTGTACCTCGTGTTCTTCAACGAAGACTGATCAGCAAGTTACACGGGGTGTGACACTCCCCGTGTTTACCTTAGAAGCGAATGGCAGTAAGATACACGGGGTAGTACACGTCTCATGTTCAACCCCGTGTTCTTCTCTGGGCAGCTCAGTGAAGTCTCGAAGCAGTCCAGAATGAAACACGGCCCTGAACACGGGGTTCCCATACCCCGTGTTCTTTTCTGAGTGAACAAATTTGCTTCAATTCTTCACAACTTGAATGGTTTTGCTTCCGGATCCTTTGCTAATGCTCATATGTGTCATTTCAAGACCTGAAAAAGAAAATATAGAGCATCTAAGTATCCTTTTCAATCAATTTGCACAAAATACTAAGTAAATGAGTGATGAAACACATAGAATTTAGGTGCATTTGTGCATTTATCATCGATTAACTAGTGGGTATCTTGACAATGAATTTTGATCTTTTTCTAGGAAATAAAATGAATAACTTTAACTAATGATAGTTGATTGATATAGTAAATGAAATTTACAGTTATTAAAACATATGAATGAAATAATTATCCTCCAATGGACAATACAAATATTAAAAACTAAATAAAATGATGTCAATTAACATTTCTTAATTAGTGAGGCATTGATTCACTTACTTAATGCAAGCATATCATACAACAATTAACCATTTTTTATAATGGACCATTTGGCTATTAATTTGTCACTAATTCCTTTTTTCTTATTTAGAGTGGCTAAGTGCTATTTCTTCTTTACTGAAAATAATCAAGTTTAAATTAAGATTGGATGGGTGTTATGCATAATCATTGGTACATATATAATAATACCATAAATCTCTTTAGGTTAATCAAATGAAGAATATCACACCATGTCCTATAATACATGGAACTGAATATAGAACAAAAACTACTATGACCTTGTGTTATAGCCTCTATTGGACATTGCATTCTTTAATTGGAGATAGATTGACTCATGAGCAACCTATAAAGCATAAAAGTCTAAGGGTAACCATTAGAGGTAAGACTTTATCTTTGCTTATATAAACATATAGGAGATTTTGAAAATCCCAACATAAGAAAGCATACTAAAGTACTCATAAAGGCAATAAACCTATACAAGTTTAGCATGTAGGACCAAAAATCTTGCTCAACACCTAAGTATCCATGAATTTAGTAACCATTCCAATATTATTGTTAACTATATGTAAATTAATAAGTCCAAAAAATCCATATAATAAAAACATATTATAGAGGGAAGGATCTACCTAAACTCTTTATACAATCAAAATAAATGAGATAAGAATCAATGGGACATATATGGTCATGTCCATGCAAAACCATAATTATAACAATCATTCAAATCATTACCGTGGTTGCAAGCTTAGTACAAAACCATAACTTTGCCATCATAAGTGAGGGAAAATGCATAACAATTCTATAACAAATATTAAAATTACATACTTATGTTAGAAAAAGACATCATGTGTAGTTAATGAAAGACTAGCCATTTGGTAGGAAGATTGTAAGGAAAATGGTGAAAGATTGTTATCATAGACCTAAGCTACTAGCCATAGCATTATACTTGTGAGGGAACTAAAACAATTAAACACTTTACTATATTTTAAACAGCAGATAAAAAAATAAATAATTTTTAATAGAGAAAAGAAACTAATTGCATAACATTGCCATGTGTTATGGACAATATACATTAGTGAAGATAATATTCAAAGCCTAGTCATATAGCACCATCCACTGAGAACTTAAACAATATAATACCACATGCGCATTATTGGGTCTCTTGGTTGTTAATAGTAGATTAACAAGTTTTAAAAGTTATGATAACTTAACACAAAATATGATATTAGGAGATATGCTATCAAACTACGAGATGAAGGCTTCTATATTGAACTTCCTATGCAACCATTTACTTCATATGGTGTCATTAGTCATCCATGTCATCATATCTATATTCTTGCAACATGATTTAGTGTACATTAAATTACTTATAACATATTGTGATTTAATGTCCATGTAATTTATTTTTATCATAGCTAGTCCTTAATCTCTTTATCATCAAGCATCTAAAGCCCAACATCTTTTTTTTTGCATTAATTGCTTTAAATTCCATGGATTTAGCAAAACCATGGGCACTACCATGTAGGTTATCATCCTACCAAGGTAGATAATGAAATAAATATGCTTCACTAATTTTTTAAGTTAAATGTATGGTTAATTGTAGATATGTAAAAGAGATTAATATTAATTGAAAAGAAAATGAAAGATTAGAGAATTAATCACCATAAAACTTTTAATGAAACAACTTTCAGAGGTAGCTAAATTGAATTTCATTTTATCCTCAATGATATTGCCTCATCCCCATTACAAAGGTGTTTTTCTGAACTTTTAGCATAGCTTAATTTACCAAATGGGTAAGTGACACTCGTGTAACCTTCTTGTTGACATAAGGTATACTAATGCTTCTTTCTTGTACAAGAAGTAGTGGATGATGACTTTCTTTTTACCTCTGTAACTAGAAGGTTCATGACTTTTTCAATATTTTTTCAATGTCTTTTCATTTTCCATATTGAGGTTTTCTTTTTAGAGCTTTTTACTGATCTTTTAGATAATGTCTTTCACACGCAAGAAATTTTCATTTATCAATGAGCTAAGGCTGTACTTCAACCTACAATCTTGGGTAATCAATCTGCAATCCTAGGTGAGTAAGCTATATTACAACCTTGCTAACTTCTTTAAATTACCATTTTCTTCTAGTAGCACATCAACTATTTCTTTGACATTTTTCATCCAACACTGCACTAATAGTAATAGTGATAACTTGTCAATGTTTTCTTGCACCATCACAAATATTATATATTGGCATGGGATTCCAAATAATTGTAGTTTCCCATATTCACATTGAATTCAAACTTTTTGTTATTTATCAAATTCAATGTGGACAAACTAAGTGATTTTAAGATTCATAAAGCATTTCATTAAGTATGTTTTCATTGTGATCATTTATTTGCAATCAAGGCCGATACAAGCTCCACATATTTTCATTTCTCTCTAGAAGATCTAAAATGCCTCTCTTATATATACTTTAGCACCATTTTATTCTATTGATTCCAATGCCATAGTCAAAATTGGCCCCCTATGAAAGTTAGTGGCCACCTTATTGTACCTAAAGGAGTTTAATGTTCATTAAAAATAATGTACAAAGTCTATTAAATTGTGGCTTTACTTTATAGACTTCTTGATATAGGAATTCATACCTTTGCATAATAAAGTTATGTATAACCTTATAGACATCTTACCATAGTGATATGCAGCAGCCCACATTTTTCTTTATGTATACATTTTTTGAACACATTTATTTTTCTCAACATTAAAATTTTAAATTAGATCTCTATTTTAACTTAAACTATATTGTGTTAATATCACCAAACATGTAATCTTTAAAACCTTGGTGAATTGTACGTCAACAATGTTACTGGTTACATTTTTTTGTAAATGCTATGCACATAATTTATAAATACATTAAGGTAAAATGCACTTAATTGCATGCCTCATGATTATATCATTATCTATTATTATTGACAATAGTTTTTTCCTATCATTTATTTTAAGTAATATTTGTAACAACTATTTATAAGTTTCCTTAATCTCATTTGCAATAATTGCATAGCCAAACACTACCATGTTTCTATGGTGATGAGCCTCAAAAAATATAGCAACAGGTTTATTATATTTATTCTTTTTGTATGTCGAATTAAATGTCAAAACATTATTAAGACATTTGTAGTTAACTATACTACTACTATTTTCCCAGAACAAATGTTCTAGGTGACTATTATTAATAACATTATACTTCATAAAAATCTTAGGTTGGTATCTGCTTTGCTTTATAAATAGTGCAATCCTGCCATTGTATTACTATCACTTGTTCTCAACTTGTGCTCATGGTTAATGTGATTATATAGATCTTTTTCGATCAAGCCATGCATGTCATATCTACTGCTTGCTTGGTAATGTTTCCATATATCTATGGCCCCTTAAAGTCATACGATTCCATTATATCAATTTGAACCATATTAATATCTGTCATCTTCCTATGATATCTATGGAAAACTATATGTTTAGTTGCAAGGCTATAATGGTTGTGATTATTGTTAAATCTAAATATCTCCTAAACACTTTTGTCCTTGTTATTTTTAACTTTCATGCTAACTATGCATCCTGATTGGGTCAATATTCTATACTCTCTTTTTCATTTTAGGTCTTCAATGTACTTAACTTTCCTTTTATATCTTAAACTACTTACCATCCATCTTAATTGGTGTTCCCCATCGTTACTCCTATATATATCATCCAACCTTATCCCAAACCCTTTTACATAAGTGTACTTCTTATAGAAATTCTTTGCATCCTCCAATGATTTAAATGTCATGTCTATAATATTCTCCTTTGATATATTTAAGAGATTTTCATCATTTCCACCATCCATATCATTATTTTGTTACTAGGCTTGCATTTTATAATCTTCATTAATACCATTACTATTATTGCTAACCTTAATATGCAAATGGCTAACCATCGGTATACTTTTTTGAGTATCCCTCATAGCAATTAGTTCGACCTAGCTAAGAAAGGTATTTGTGATGCCTTTAAGACCTCACAAGTTAAAAAAGGGTCATACTTTTACATGGATCATACTAATGCTAAAGCAAATATATGATTTATGAAGAAAAATGGCTTTCACATGCATCTTAAGAGTGTTGGACCAGAAAGTAAAATCTTTATCTAAGAAACTTAGAATCTCTAAATGCTTTGGGCATTTATTCAGCTAAAGATGCTTGAGTAATAATGATTAAAAAGCTAAAAGAAAACTAGAATTTAGAATCTTTAATAACTTTTTTCACATCAATATCCTTCTAAATGTAACATGATAACATAACCACTAAGATAATGAGTTAATTCTAAGTATGTTCGGCTTTGATGGAGTATTCTATGGAGAATTTAATCAAGTTAATGTCTATCAGTTCCTAGCTCTTCCCATAATTCAGGGTAGGTATTCACTACATCTTTACATCAATTTAGTAATTTCAATTGTTTTCATTTCCATAACTTTAATACATAAAACCAAGCAATTTCTATTTTATTAAGATTTATGTTTGCATTTTTTTTTGTTAGCACATGTTTATTTGTGCACTTGCATATACAGTCCTGGATTTTCCTTGAGAGAAATATGAAGAAATGACATGAACCTTAATTATGATCTTAATTTACACTTTTTTTTATTTGCTTCTCTCAATGTTATGCTTTCTTCACTTTATATGTGTCTATATTAATGAATCAGATGCTATAAATGGAATTAATAGGACAATTATCACTTATGAGTAGGTAAGATTCCTATTACTATCAATTATTTTTCCTAAGGTTATTGTTTACTTTTGTAGTTAACTATTTGAGTGCTTGTGCCTAAGTATTATAAAATACTGCATGTTAATTCTTCAACTTAAAAATAGCAGCCAAGCATCTATAGGGCATGATGAGTAATATTACATATATTGCTTTTGTTGATGAACTATATAACCTTTCAACATAGGAAATATACCTCTTTTCAATTAAGAATTAGTTATGTTAAAATTTTAAAATAAAAAATATAACTATTTATACAAAACATGATACATATATACTTGTGTTTCATGGAAGTAAAGAAACCTATAATGTTAAAAACTAACAAATTTCCCTTCAAATAATACGAGGCATTAGTTGTTAGCTCCAACTATTATCATTCTCTATAAAATGTTGATTCTGCTATACAGGTTTAAGGGGGGATTTTATTTATTGTAAATATCATATAATAGTTTTTTCTTTCCTCTTTATAAGTATGCCAATGAAATTTATCTCTTGACTTTAATTGAGAACTTTTTTTGCAACTAATGATAGACAGGAGCTAGGAAAACATATAGTATAGAGGTGAAACTTTATCACAAAATTCTCATGAAATTAGAACATTAAGAAAGCAGTTAAACAAAGTACATCTATTTTTCTAAAGTAGGGACTTGCAATACTATAATGTGATAAACAGAAGAAGGGCCTACTTCCAAGAGTCGTAAATGGAGTTTTGGTTCGTTAAATGCTTCAAATAAAGAAATGACATATTTAATCAAATTGTTAATGGTACTGACTACATAATTCGACTACAAGGACATTTGATTTTGTTGTGGTTGTAGTGTTTTGACTTCTTTTGTGATTTGTTCAAGTTAAAATCTACATAGAGAAATTAAGGTATTTTCTAGTGAAACTAGTAACATTATCTTACTTACTTGGTGTATTCTGGTGGTTTTTTATTGGCAACTTACTTTTTTAGAAACTAGTTTGAAATTAATAATCATATGTTCTAAAACATACTAATTTCTTCTTTTATAGGGGTTTTTTTTATTTATCAAAAGACAATATACAAAATAAGGAGGGTAAATCACGAGGCGTAATTTTACATGATGTAATAAAGGTAAGTAATTTTTTCAGAACTTTGTTATTTCATCCTCATCTCCTTTATATATATATGTCCTAATTGTATATGACTAACTTAGATTGTAACTTTCATAATAGTGTTGTCATTCCTATTTGGAAACTTGATTCACACTTCATATTAATACAAGAATAAAGTTCATTAGTATGCTTACATATAAGCATGTGTTGTAAGGTACAAAAGTGTTAAGCTTATTGTCGTTCAAATAGTTTATCTAGACACTAAGCATGGTAATACTAGTTAATTCAAAAAGTGGAGTGATGTGAATTGAAGTCATATTAGTTAATTTTTATTAGAAAATTCTTATTTTTATCTTCAATTGGTTTTCTTAAATTCATTAAGATAGCTTATTGCAATTCTCCCAAGTAACTATAGCTTTGGCTATTTGACTGATTTATTAAACCACCACAAGATAGTTTCCATCTTTATCTTTATGATAATAGAACTAACCTCTAAGCTAGGTAAAGCTAGTTGAAATATGCATCATATGAAGTCAGAAAGACCAAAGCCATTGTAGTTACATAATAGTGAGACACATCATGGCAAGTTGAGTGGTTTCACCACTACTACAACATAAAGGACACCACAATTGAATTGTCTACCTTGCATTCTATAATGAGGAATTATGTTGTATGCTTTTTTTTCACTATCCTAAATAAAAACATATCCATCATTAATTTTCCTAATTAATTTCTTCTTTTATCCTTTTACAAGCTTCTCTATTTCTTGTACATTAGTACTATGGAAAATGATTGATTTTTTACTAATATAAAAGAGAAAATAATCACACCCTTAATTTTCCTAATTATTTGGGTTTTCTACCTTTTTACATAATGTTTTATTACTATAAATTAACACTATTAATTTCCTAATTTAATTTCTTAACATTAATTACATTAAAAATGATAGCATTTAAATAGTAAAGGAATGTAGCTTAAAATAAAAAATAAAAAGGAAATCCACCTCTAATTCCAATCACAATCTATAAACTATCGATTCTACCCCTAAGCAAACCATTAATTTCCCTAATTAATAGATTCTTTACCATTTTACAAGCTCATTTACTTCTCATAAATTTGCATTGTTAATTTCTTTAATTAATGGCCTAACATTGACTACTTAAAGAATGACAACATTTACATTGCAATGTAATGTAGCTAAATAAAAAAATAATACCAATGGGAAACTCACCAGCACTTCCAATCATAAGGTCTATAGCTCTTGGCTTTGATTCTTCTCATAAGCTTAGAAAATGTTTCATCATTCCATTTGATTCTCCTCCTCACTTGAAAACAATTTCATCGTACTATCATTTGCTCCTATACTTTCCTTATTTATGTTATGTTTTGTTTTTTTGCTTCTTTTAGGTTAGCGTGCTTTATATTTAAAAACTAAAGACAACATATCGAAAAGAAAATTAGTGAGAAATGGAGATTGAAGCTTCTATATTCTCTTTCTCCTTGTAACATTTATTGAATTGCCTCCCAAAGAAAATATAACTTGTTAGGGCAGTAAACTGCAATAGGAAGGACATTTATGTAGTGTAGTTGCCACCTGGCAATAAATTTTAGGAACTATGACTAGGGTTAATAAAGCTTAGGCAATAGTTAGGGGATGGAAGTCCTACCCTCTATTTTTTCCATTTCATCTTCAAATTTTGCATGAAAAAATCATTTTTATTTTGATCCCTTCTTTTTTTTCCCCACCCATAACCATTATTTATTGATAAATTATTTTGTAAAATATCTTAGTGTTGCTACGTTCTCCTAATGTACTTATATCTTGTAATTTTTATAATAAAAAGATTGACCATTATTTATATATCAAAAGTAATCGATTAATATAAGATATTATATAACTTGTGGTAAATGAAAATATCACAATGCCAAAAATATATTTTTAAGTTTATTGAATTTATTTTATACATTCATTAATTATTTCAAAAATATTATTATTTTTGTGTAAAGATAAATAAATTTTATTTTTATAAATGAAGATGTTAGAATATCTTAAATATAGAAAATGGAGTAATATTACCCTAAGAGTTTTCATTACACATAATTAAAGGGTATTATTACCATTTGAATATATTTTTTTTTCATTTTTCTATTCAAACAAACATAAAAAAAATTATTTCTCTCTTATTTTCTTTCTTTCTCATTTTTTTATCAACCAAATACTACAAAAAAAAAATATATTCTCTCTTATTTTGTTTCTCTTCTAATTTCTTTCTTTTCAAATTCTTTCTCCCTTTATTTTCTCTACATCGAACAGAAAGCCTCAATGTATACTAAACAATAATATTTTGTTTATTTTTAAATTATGAATTACTCCATTTACTCTTCTATATTAATTATGATATAACAATATTTTAAATATTTTAAATCAGTCATAATGATGAAGTTCATTTAGAACAACAAAATGTATGGTTAGTATTATTATTATTGTTATTATTGTTGTTGATATTTTAATTTATTGATTATTGTAAAATTTCTTATATCATTTTTTGCTTAAAATAGATCTTATATTGAAAATATAAACACATTATAATGATTTTATTAGTATTTTTTTACTTTTAAAATGAAAATATGCTTAAAATACAATTAATTAATAAAATTCTAACAAAAAATATAATGATGATGGATAACTCATTTAAAAGATAGTTGATTCGGAGTATTAATTAATAATATTAAAAGTTAATGTTTTCATTAATGTTGCTCTATAAAAAAATTTTTAGTGCTATATTAATATTGAAAATTTGATATTACTTTTATGCAAATTTTGAGAAATATATTATGCTTTTAGTTCATGAATCAAATTTTCTGTTAAAAACAATTGATTTTCTATTCAATCATACTGCTGAATTGAAAAAAAATATATAATTAATAATATTTGTATGCCAATAATACTAGTTTCAATACTTATGTAATATTAGAAGTCTTCTCTTCTGTAAGATATCTTTGGGAGTTGGAAATAATGATAAATAATAAATGTTTTTTTATTCTTAAGCATATCTCCACCGGCTACAATTAGCAAATTATAAATTAAATTAATTTATTTTATTTAAAAATTAAATTATACTAATATTATTCAAAATAAAAATATAATTACTTAAGATTTAATTAATTATAATTTATGATATTATATATTTATTTATATATATATTTTAAATATTTATAATTTGAAATCATAATATAATTAACTAAAATTGAATTAATTATAATTTATAATATTATATATTTATTTATTTACTTACTTATTTTTATTTATCTAAGATTTAATGTAAGAAAATAGCTACTTAAAATTTTATTAATTACAATTTATGACATCACATTTTTATTTTTTTACTTACTTATTTATACTAAAGTTTTATTTTACATAAATAGCTAATAAGTCAATTAATAACTAATATATAAGTTAATAATTGATAAATTAATTAATAATTGATAGGTTAATAGATAACTAATAACTTGTGATTAATAAGTGATAGCTCATAAATTAGTTAATTATGTAAGAAGCATTTCCTAAAATTAATTGTTGAATTAGTTGATATTATAAAATAATATAAAAAGATATATTAATATAAATAGACATATAAATTAAAATAATTCATATTTATCTAGAGATTAAATTATATCAATATTATTAAAATGTTTAAAATAAAAATATAATATTTAATTAATTATATTTTATGTATTTATCTATTTATTTATTTACATAATTTTATATTTTATTATTGTTTATAACATAATTACAATGATATTAAAATATAATTAATTATATTTTATAATATTACGTTGAGTAGTTATAACTTACTTAAAGTAACTTATTAAATTAGAGTTTATTTTTTTAATAAATTAGTGCACGAATTATCTCTTAATGCCAACTTGTAATTTATTAATCATATCAATAAGTAATAAATTAACTTATTTGTTGTACAAAATAAATTTAAATTTATGATATTATGTATTTAATTATTTATTTACTTCCTTAATTTTTATTTATTTATTATTTAAAATATAAATATAATTATTTATTAAGGTTATGAATTTCAAATTAATAAAAAGAAAAAATTGAAAAGATATTAATCTATAAATTATAAATTATTTAAGATAAAATATTAAATTATAGTTTATTTTTTATAAGTTAGTGCATAAAATACTTTTACAAAATAATTTATAATTTATGGATTAGATCAATAAGTTATGAATAACTAGATCAGTATAAATTAACTTATTTATTATGTAAAATTAATTTTAAATATTAATTTTATGGGGGAGGATCAATTCACACAAACATAAGTCTAAAATACTTACATGAAATTTCTATCATTAATTTTAACTCATCTAATAGTTACAAAAAAGATAATTTAAAAGTAAAATTTTCTTTTAATAATGAAAGAGAATAAGTGTAATATATATTAATTATTTTATCTCTCTTATAATAATTTTTTATTTTTATTTTTAATCTTTACCATGAAAATATTACTTTAATTTTAATTTTTAATTATTTTCTCTTTCTTACAAAATTCCATAAATAAATGGTTTATTATAAAAAAATTTCACAAAATATCTTTTAAACATAAATTGAATGTATAGTACAAAATAAAAGGCATAAATTTTTTTCAAATTTTAAATGTATTTCCCTTAAAATATTTAGAAAGAATATTTTTATTGTATTTTATTTTTCTGTATTTTAAAAACAATTTTTTGAAAATGATTACGTTCAAAGATTTTAAGTAAATGGTTAGGTGGCCAGAATTTAAAGTAATAGTGGGTAGTAAATTTTTTTTATGTATTTTATTTTTCATATTTAGTTAAAAAACCAAAAAAAAGAAATTTTATAAGAAAAGAAAGCAATTAAAAGCAAAAATTAAAATAATATTTTTCTGGTAAAGGTTAAAAACAAAAAGAAAAGAATTACTGTAAGAGAGAGAAAATAATTAATTTATGTTCCATTTATTTTTTCATTATTAAATTAAAAGGGATTTTATAATTAAATGAGTTAGAGGTGTATGAGTAATTTTTTTTTTAAATTTAATCGTTAATAAGTTTGAATTAGCTTATTTATTGTACGCACTACGCAGCTATACACATAATAAGTATTTGAATGAATCTGAAGCTCCCATGCAAAGGTTGTGCTAAAGCAATACCCATCAACGAAGGTTTCCGTAATTGCTGTTCCAATGGCATCGCCTCCTCCAGCAAAGCAACAAACCGATCATGTTGGCGGCGAAGATTTTGCTGAAGTCGTTGAAATTCCGTCTTGGCTGTTTGATGAGGATGCCGCTGAAGACTGTGAAGTTCCTTCGGATCGTTCGCCGAGTTTTTCAGAGCTATACTGCAAGTACGTGAAGCAGTGCAAGGAGAGTGGGGTACGTATCTTCGCAAGATACAAATCCATTTTACTGGTTCATAGTTGAGGTTACCTTAATTGAATATTGAATATATAGTTTAAAGTGCGTCTGCAATGCAATTGAATTTGCAACCGCATTTTAGCGTAGTTTTGTTCTGCAACGTCTGCTTTGTCCTCTATTGGGGTTGACGCAACCGCAATTGCAGTTTAGAATTATGACTGATTGAAGTTTTTAAATGTATATATAGGGCTTTGATGTGGATCCCCTTCCGAAGGGAAGGGCTTTGTTGGGCCGAATTTATCCCGTTCCTTTAGAATTCGCCCGTGAAACTATTATCAAGTCGAGCAAACTAGCTCTGGAAGAGTATAATTCTAAAAACGAGGTAGACAGGATGTACAAACCTTTTGCTTTTAATTTCGAGTTTTTATTTTTATTTCTTTAAATTTATCTCATTCTGTATTCCAACTATCCAGGATGAAAATTACGAATTTGTTGAAGTTGTTAATGTCAACAAACAAGCTGTTAGTGGATTAATGTACTACATTACCTTTAAAGCAAAAGCAAAAGGAAAAGATACATGCCAGACCTTTCAAGGCCAAGTGTGGAGACATGTGACCCCCAGGGGTTTCAAAGTCATTCTTTGCAGAAAAAAGGAATTAATGGTATGATTTGCTGTCTTGGTTCAATTGCATCTAGTTTGAGCACTTTATTTATTTAAGAGATATATTCTGCATGAATTCCTACCTTGTATGGTAGAATAGTCATTACAGCCAGACTTGCATGAACGTAGATATGACCTGTTGTTTATCAGAATTCAGGACATTCTCTGTGTTTAGCTTTTTCTGTAATATCCTAGACGTTATACAAACTTTTTCATGTTTGGTTTCTCTTCATCCAGTAGTTTTAGCAGATCCTTTTCGTAATTCTTTTCTTTTTCTTCTAATTTATGTCATATTGACAATTAAGACAGCTTGTTATATTTAGAGAGAACCATTTTCTGTCCTTCAGATCAGCCAAGTGTTAGGTAATTTTATCATTGTCCTTATGGTTTCTCATTTGGAGTATTGTTCGGATTCCATTTGTAATTCATCTCTCTTAGGATCTGTTGAAATACATTGAAGATAGAAGTCAATGAAGACTCTTTTTCTTTGTTTTGTTCTTCAATTTTCTGGTATTGTTTGTTATTTTACATTATGGTAATAATTTGAAACAGAGAAGAGGTTCCTTTTATTACAACCCTTTCTAGAAAGGTGTATTCATCAGTACTTTGACAAGTTTGTAGATCTGGTCCCTAGTGTATTGGGAATTCTGTCTATAATCTTCAGACATAAAGTTTTGAGAAACGTGTAAGAGTTTAGAATTATGTGAATCCCTGTTATGTACTTGGCTGATTGATTATTTTACGTATGGACAAGGGCAAAGTGAGAATTATATTCATGTTTTCTCGTATTTCAGTGGGTTCATTATTCTACGACTGAGTTATGATTGCATTTGGTGTTTCTCGAAAAATTTTGTACCCTTCGTGGCTCTAGCTCATAAACTGTTTTTTCTAATTTGGAATACATGTATGGCCCAAGCTCAGAAACTATTTCTGGGATCCCATGGAACTTTTTTCCACTTGAAATATTATATGTGGATCTAGCTCAGGAACAATTACCCATTTATAAATTAGTTGTGCGATGGCTACAGTCCCTACTATTTGAGTATATTTTTTGAAGTGTTTTGTTGGTATTTGGTGTATCCATCGAGTTTGGTCTTTTGGTACCGGTAAAACTCTCACTGAACTTAACTCCACAACCTCACTTATTAATTCTCCTTGATTTTCAATACAATCAGAACTTCTTTTATATCCTATTTATGAGACTCTTTCTTTACTGTTACAGCCATTCTAACTAACTGTTTCCTTACCAGAATCAACTACTTTATTTCTAGGAAAAAATATAAATTACCCTTTCCAACTTTAAGGTGGTTGCATTTAACACCCACAACTTTCAATTTTTGCAATCAACAGTCAAAACTACTCCAAAGTAATAAAGTACACCTAGCATCCATTGTCCGTTAACCAGCTAAGCTAACAGAAAGTCATTGTGCTCACCGAAAATTCACTCTATGCTCATCAAGATCTCTATTTTTTCTATTCTGAGCTCCCAATCCCTTTTCTTTTTTATCGAAAATCAGAACTGAGAAGGAGACATATATTACGTTGTTGGCCAACACAAAGTCAATAATTAGGCAAAGAAAACATCAGAAATTGAGGATCAAAGAAGAAACAAAGAAAAAAAAGTTGTATTAAGCTAACAACATTAACACAGCTATAAATTAGCAGAAGATCCAACCCAGAAACAGAGTCAATAAGCCCAGAATGCAAAAGAGACAATAAAAAATATCTGGCAGTTAACATTAAAAGAAGCAAAAGGGTCATCAAAAGCCAAAATTTGAACAAATCAAAGAGAAATGAATAAAAAAAGTTAAAGTTGCCTGCTTGCCCATTCTGTCAACAACATAAGGATTGCTACTGATAACATCCCTGACATTAAGATTGATTCCTCTTTGGACATGAATTCTGAACAACCCATCAAATTCCTCTTTGGATTGTGACAATGACCTTTCTTCTGGAACGAGAAGAGATATGAATGAAGGAGCCACATGGCAATTGTTGGGTTATTTTCAAAAGCAAAATTTTGAAATTCCATCATTTTTTATGTGACAAAGTTTGATGTTAATGACAAGGTAAGCAATATATTTTGGGCTGATGATAATGTGATAGGGGATTATGATCATTTTGGTGGAGTTATTTATTTGGACACAACTCTCATAACAAACATGGAACTTAAGCCATTTGTATTGTAGTGGTCTTCGCTCCTGCATTTCTATCAGATAATACAGGGAAGATTGGGAGCTCAGATTGGAAAAAAGCGGAGATTTTGATGAGAGTGAATTCTGGTGAGCACAATGATTTTCCGTTAGCTATTTAACAAAAAATGGATATTGGGTGCAATTTACCACTTGCGCAAAGGATTGGCTGTTAATAGCAAAAATAAAAAGTAGTTGGTGTTAAATGTAACCATCCCAAAGTTGGAGGGGATAATTTACATTTTTCCCTTATTTCTATTATTACAATTGAAATGGTCCCATGGCCCCATTTTACATTAGCATGATTCTAGCCTTCCATCTTCATTTTTGTTTGTGTTTCTGCCGTTTCTCTCTTCCAAACTATTTCTGTTTGCTTTTCTACTATGTTTCTTTGCATTGGGTATGCTTTGTGTGATTTATGCCTTGAAAACAATTTAGGAACAGACACAAAGCAATACTGTGTTGGACATAGCAATATATTGAATTCAAAATATGATTTTAATTCTTAAAATTTTTCTGTTATTAGATAACTATATGCTATATTAATAGCCAACTGTTTTCCTGTATTTGAATTAAAATACTAATTTATTATGACTGATATAAAGTCAGCCCCGAATGCATATGTTGGGCGTCCTATCAATTTTTATTTATTTATATTTTGTCATGTCTGTTTGCTCATTGACGTCTCTGCATACAAGGAGTTAAGCCATAATACACAGAAGTGTATATGAAGAGATGTTACTAGATCTCTACTGTACCTACGGACTTAGCGCGGTACTTTCTTCACTCTGGTAGCAGCATCAATATACTATATAGAAGTGAAATACGAGACTTTTATCTTCTCAAGCCTCTGTTTTTTCAGTTTGTCACTCCCTGAATGGAGAGGATTTTCTGTTTGATGAATCTTCTTGGAACTAAACTATCCTTCTAAGTCTAATTCTCTTTCATTTGGGCTGTGATACTCAATAGGGATGCAAATATGTACAGGATTGAATATCTAATTCTTTCTTCCCTGATTGGCTTCTTTTTTTTTTTAATCGAATGTACAAAGATATTTAGATCTTCTTTTTTTTTTTTTTACTAATTTTAAAAACAGTTTCCATTTTTTTAAATAAAAATTTCTGTTTGGCAAACTGTTTTTAAAAACTGATCCTGAAAATTTTGTTTTAAAAACAAATAAACAAGAACAAGTTTTAGATGTTTTCTGAACTTTTTTTTTCTTGATGGCAGTTTTGTAATTAAATGAAATTTTTGCTTATTTATTTCACCAAACATCATTTATTCATTGTTTTTCTTGAATTTGGAAACACTTTTTGAAAATAAAAAAACAGCTTTTAAAAATAACTTTAAATAACAAATTTTAAAAATAAAAAACAAGAACACATCCAAGCACTCTCTTTGTTTTCTATTATGGAAAGTTAGAAAACATATAACTATTGTAAAAGTTATTCTAAATTTAGTAACCAATTAAAATTTGCAAACCATGAAGAGTTCTGTTTTGGCCATCTAATATTTTAATAGTTTATCTTTGTTCAAAAATGATTAGGAAGACAAAATGTTAACAACTGCTGCTTAAATTAAAGTTTTCCGATGAACAGGGACGAACAATTCTTATACTGATATTGCCCAACGGTCCTATTTTTTTTGAATGCCATGCTGTATCCTTTTTGCTAGTTTTCAAGTGCTAGTTTTGTGTAGACTTCATGTAATTCTACTCTGTCAACTTCTGTGATTCCTTCTCTTTCAATTGATATTGGATATTCAGCTCACAATGCATGTTTTCTTGCAGCTTTTGACTAAATTTGGCTTCTTTTAGAGGTGTTATCTTTAAAGGTGTTTGCTTTTCAGATTTGTAATTTCGAAATTTCAAGTGGGGATTTCTTTTTATGCATTATTGAATGGAATGTTTAGGCTAATATTTCCTAACTCTCCGCCCACATTTTTTGTTCTTTAGTGGCAGGAATCTGGGTGCCAAGCATGTGGGTGTGGTTGATAATTATTTGCTGGATCAAATTCATATTTGGAAGGCATGAAAGCTACGATAACCATAGTAAAGCTTGGAAAAACACGTCTACATAAGTTGTTTAAGGTTTATGAACAAATACTTTGTTATGGAGAATGCGGTATGCACTTGAACTAATTTTTTTGGTTAATTTTATTGCGAGGCTTAAAAACCTTTTGGGGATGTTATTGTTGGTTCTCATTCAACTCAGCTTTGCATTTTGACTCATCATAAGGATATAAAGAAGTTGTTAATAGTAATTGTAAAGGTTTAAGGTTTAGAGTTTCAAAAAAAAAATTTCCATCAACTAATGAGAGACATTAAACTACAAGAGATAAATATTCAAACCTATTTGTAATACAACCTATTAGCACGGGCCTTACAATACATAAACAAATTGTTGGCTATATTAAACGCTTCTACCTAGGCTCTTGTGATTTGCATCCTATCCAAGTGATGTAGTAAAGCTTCGAGATATACTACTATGCCGCCTAGCCTCCCTAAGTTTGTTCCTTTCGGGGTCTATCTCAAATGATTCATATTATTGCTGCGATGAATCCCACCATTTTGCAACATCCGTCGGGATTGAATGGTGAATTGCAACAAATTTCTAAGGAGTTAGTAGGTTTTGTAGCTTATTGGAGTTACATCTGGTATTATGTGAAGACGATCCATCTTTATCTTTTAAAACCGTTGGCATCCAAATAACTTATTGGAAAAAATACAAAAACTAAGTTAGGGCTAAGTACACATGATTCTTTCTCATTATGAAAAATTCACTTCACCTCCCTAGTGGCAAATAGATTTGAATAGCGTTAATGTAAAAACTTAAGAGACTAATATGCCTTCTAGATTTTGCGAAATGTCAAAACCCATTTCCTCCTTTTATCCAAAACATCCCTCTCACAACCCATTTCATTTTCTTAAAACATTGCCTTCATTTCTGTGATTGCTCCATGACTGATCTCCTCCATTTTACTTTCATTGTGCATGTTGGTCTTCTCTTCTCCGGACAAAGGCAGACGAAGTTGAAGGTTCAGACGTTAGTAAACAATTTATTTTAAAGCTATATTTGTTTGTCTTTGTTTTCGGATTGGGATTTTTTTGGAAAAGCATGATTTTTTTTGCGAATTGAAAAACTCATGAATTTTCTTCTGGAAAAGCATGAATTTTTTTTCCAAATGGGAAAACTCATGTAAGTTTTGAGTAAATTTGGCATAGTTTTTCTTCTGCAAGAGCTTCTTCTCTTTTTTTTTTTTGCAAATGAGAAAATTCGTGCAATTTTTTTACTAGATTTGGGGTTCTTTTCCCCTGATTTTGGTTCTGCAGTTTTGGTCGATTCTAATTTTTTTTATCTATTTTTCAGCATTTTGTTTCTTCAGAAATATTGGTTGTCGAAACTACTTTCAAATTAGAATTTCATGCTTCCAAATGTGAATTGAAGAAATTATAGGGAGAGGAAAAGGGAAGAGGTGGGTATGGTTAGACATTGGCAGGAGAAAAAAGGGGAGAGGATACCAAGGGTAACAGATTTGGACACTTCTCTCTTTTACATTTGCTGTTGTTGATGGGGTTCATCTTACTTGAATATACCAGATTTCTCTGTCAACGCTGAAGACGCACGACAACGAAGAAGCACCATTTTTTTTAATTTTTTTCAATTATATTATTTTTTATATGATAAATCTCTGAAGACTAATGAAAGCAATTTTTTCATTTTTAAAATTATTTTTATTTTCTTTTTTTAGATATATATATATATATATATATATATATATATATATATATATATATATATATATATATATATATATATAAGAATTTATTAAGAGATAAGTTTTTCAATATTATAAATAACTTAACAAAAAAATTTAAAAGATTGGCCACATTTTTTTGAATTCACGAATTCTATATTAGATAATCATTTAAGATTTGATTAATTTACATTAGTAAGAGTAAATAATTGCTATAATCTATAAAACTAAATTTAAATTAATTTGAATATAAAATTTAGTTGAATTGAAGAATTAAACTAGAAGTCTCTAATTTAATCATTCAATCATTTATTCTTACAAGAAGAATGATGATTAACCAAACAAAATTTAACATAAAGCTAGATAGATATCATAAGTTATTTAAATGAATATAAATTATACTAAATTAGCATCCAATTCATACAATTCTAGAAAATCAAATAAGAGAACTAAAGAAAGAGAAAAATCAATTAAAAAAAATTAACTTTACAGTTCAAAATCTCATAATCCAAACTAAGATAAGTTTCAAATTCTTTGAATCAATTTAAAAATTAGTCTTCCATGGATAAAAAAGAAGAAATTTGGAGAAGAGAAGGAAGTTATTTAAAATTGTATGTTCTTACCTTTGAAGACACAAACCTTATAATCTAATTTCTTCTCCTACTAAACCTAATAGATTAAGTTAATATGTCTTCTAGGGTTATAAAGAATAAGGTCTTGATTTTACAAATCTAAAATCTAATTTTTAAAATAATATACTATAAAAGTTACTGTAGTAAAATCTTATAAGTTTGATTTTTAGCCATTGTAAAACTCCCAAAATTATGTAGTTTCACTAAACCCTAAATATAAAAGTTGTTAGGTCAGATTTTAGGCAAATTTGACACTAATTTCACTTTAATTGGACTTATGAAACTCTATATATACTTCAAAAATTTAGACAAATCCAACTTGAACAAAAATAAACTATCAATTTCATAACTATTTTCAATTTTTCAAACATTCAAAATGAGCTTCAGCTGAAACATATCTTCCAACCTTTCTAATGATATAAAGATCATCCAAATTTGATATCCATAATTTAAGTTATAGTTAAAAATTTAAAATAATATAAAAATTTAATATTAGTTGAACAATTTCAAAACATTAAAAAATTAATATCTAATTACATAACAAAGCTAATTTAATAAAGTTAAATATATATAACACATTAAGAGAAATTAAATAGAAAAAAATAATATAGACAATATTTTATAACCTAAAAAATACTCCACTAGCTAATAGTTAACCCAAAAATGAAATTACGGGTCCTGCTACTTAGGTAGTTGCCACATAATGTGATGATGCTTCGAAGGTTGATAGCACACGAACCCCACTTGCTAAGTTATCAGCTGAGAGTTCGATCGACTGAAATGCCTCATTAGCACAACATGTGTCATGTGCAACATCGAGATATATGGCAATTTGATACTTGCCACGTGTAATTACAACAAACTTCAAATAATTTTATATTAGTCATAATAGTTTGCGGATAATTCCAAAGATAGCCTATATGTGAGAATATTTTCTATCAGCTGAAGTCTTTGTCAGCACCATCAAGTCATCTTTTGCAATCGTGTAAAATAACACTTCCCATATTATGCCAAAATTTTATAATGCTATATTAACAGTCAACATGCTACCATCGGTTGTACAAAATTTTTTTGGCTCCATATATTACCCTTTTAACAAAATTAGGTTAAAGTTGAAATCAAATTTCATTTTTTATTTTGTAGGAATATGAAAAGTATCAATTAAATTAAATAATTATATATTTTATTTATAATAACAACAATTTAATAAAAATAATTCCAATTTTATATGTTCTATTAAATATATTGTCATCAATGTCATAAATACTACTAATTAATTTTTAATTAATGAATCTTACAAAATAATTGAAGTTCAACCTTTCTATGTCAAGTTTGAAGTGGAGAAGAAAATTCTTCACTCCAAAATGACTTCATCTTTCACATTATACTTATATTATGATTTTTATTTACATAAACTTTTGATATCTTGATAGTTTTATAGATGGGCCATGCTATACCACCCAAAAATATTCATCCAAATTATACTCCCCGAACTAAAATGAAAAGATAATCAGTTATGGTAAGTATTTATTTTATGCTTATTTAAAATTAAAAACAAGAGAAAAATAGCATTAAAAATGATTTCGAGATCTATTTCAGCACATCAATTAGGTGACATATCATTTTCCTCTACAATTAGTTTCATTTTTCTATATTGATTGCAAAATTACTATTTAAATTAATGAAGTTAGTTAAAAAAAATAATTCTTTCAGAATAATTTATTAGATAATGCTTTAACATGTATTTCAAAATATTTCGAATTTTTAAATATGTTTATCAAAAGTGTAATTTTATAAAAAATTTAATAAAACTTTTCTATTTGATATATACTTCGCATGTTACAAATACAAAAAAAAAATTATTAATAAAAATTGTGTCATAATTTTTTAATTTTTAGTAAAAAAATTTACATTATCTTAAAATAAAAAAGTATTAATTTTTTAATTTTATGTTTACCTTTTTAAATTTTAACTTACTAAATTATTTTATTAACATGTCAACATTAAAATTTATATTTTTATTACGTTGAAATCTGCAATGAAATAAAACCTAATATATTGGTCGTATTATTGATCTTTCGGCAATGATGACATGTCACAATTTTTTTTTCTCAAACCATAAATTTCCAAATTTAATGCCATTATTAATAATTTTTCACAATCATTTAAAACCATTTCTTAAACGTGTGACTGCGGTAAGGCAACGCACATCAAACGGAGTGTATTCTGCCACGTAATCCGGGGTTCCAAAAACTCTAGGGCATGATAGAACTGGCCCGTGATCTATTATAAAAGTCAAGTTGTTCCATTTAGTTATGCTTACTTGATTCCTTCGTCAAATTTGGATCCATAGTCAATTTTTTTCTTTACGGTCACCCTTGGCATTGTTTTATGCTTGTCTTTTAAAGGAAGAACTTATAGGCACAAATCCCTGAATATAACTGTATGTATGCGTTGTTTTTGCGAAGCATTTTTTGTTATCTGTAGGGGTATAAAACAGGGAGATCGGATCAGTCTGTAACAAACCAATTCATGACAGGCTAAGTCTAAATCTAAACGAGTCAATTTGTATTACCCATAAAAAGGAGTTTAAATTTTAAGGAGTTTATATCTAGTTCATGTTTATAAATTCCCAAATTAGTTCACAGATTTTAATTGTAAATCTATAGATTAGTTCATATCCGCTTGACCTACGCTGATTTTGATCCGCTTAAACTGGTATGTACTATTTGAAGAAAAAAATTAAAATTTAAGTAATCCAAACCTAGTAAAACTTGCAGAGTTTATGTACTAATCAGCAAACTTCAACATATTTTACATCCCTAGGTATCTACATGAATGTTTTACCACTAACATGATTATAATATATTATTAAAATAATATTTTATTGTATAATATATTGAATTTAATTTTAAAGAAAATAAATTTAATATACAATTAGATCTAATAATATATCAATACATAATTATATTAATTTACTGACTAGTCTGTGAATTATGAAGTATCATAATTTCTCCTGCTTACCCGCATGATATTTTCCATGTTAAGCTTGAATTTTGTTGTTCCATAAAGGTAATTGCTTTAGCTAGGTATTAATTTAGTTTATTTTACACTTTCAATCACTTATTATCTATTGCATTCAACTATTTTTATAAAAATTAAGAAAGGAGTTTAATTTATTTATTTTTATTAAATTCTTCAAAATTATCTATTAATTCAAAGTCAAAATTTATTCCATCGTTTAATGTATACACAAGGTCCAAGACAATTGAAATGTGAAGAAAAATTTGTTAAAATATTTCAAGGTAAATGTATAGAATAATGAAATATCTATTAATTAAAAATAATACTTAATACTTTATTAAAATTTTAAAGCAACAAATAAAAAAAATTAAAATGTTATAAGGGACTAGAGGAGTAGAACGCATATCCTATCCTATCAAACTAAGAACACAACCTTTTTTTTTTTTTTGGTAATAATACCTCTATTTTTCCTTTGGACAGGTATTATTGTCTCAATAAAAATCCACAACCCCCTAAAAAAAAATTTACTTGTTTATCTATACCTATATCATTCCTTTGTTGAAGTTTTTTCCCGCCAAAATGCTTCTATTATTTATTTTTCTAGTTATGTCATCACTAGCTTTTAGGCCTATGCATACATACTGATATCTATTATTTCTCTAATATAAAAATATTAAATATATGATAAAATTTATGAAAATATTAAAATTTAATATATCATGTTTATTTTATAATTATATAATTAGATTTAAAGTTAAAAAAATTTAAAAATGTGATATAAGAGTTAAAGTATATGATATATAATAAAATAATTTAATTAAAATAAATATTTAATTAATTAAAAAATTTATAATAAAAATTTTATGTTATATTGATACTATTCAGGAATATGAATGTTTAACATATAAATATATAAATTGAATAAAAAAATTGTAACCAAGTAGAAAAAAAAAAGTGCATATGGGCCACAAAAAGAACAAAATCAATTGATACATATTTGTAGTAGCAGTCTTTATATATTGTATTAATAATTAAAAGATGGTTACAATAACAACAACAACAACAACAACAACAACAAAGCCTTATCCCACTAAGTGAGGTCAGTTACATGGATCGCATGACGCCAATGAGCTTTATTAAAAATCAAATTTTTTGTGATATTATTCATCAAGAGATCCTTTTTTATAACTTCTTCTAATGTCCTTTTTGGCCTTCCTCTATACTTTTGCATAAGGCTAAAAATCATGTGATCAACTCTTCTCACTGGTGCCTTTAGTGGCCTTTTTTGCACATGACCAAATCACCTTAACCGATTTTCTGTCATCTTCTTCTCAATAGGTGCCACGCCAATATGCCCTCATATGCAGTCATTTCGTATCTTGTCCTTTCTTATATGACCACACATCCATCTTAACATTCTCATTTCTGCTACCCTCATTTTTTGTTCTTGTTGTCCCTTTAGAGCCTAACATTCACTATCATAGAGCATAGCTGGTCGTATAACAGTCCAATAAAACTTCCCTTTAAGTTTAGTAGGTACTTTATGGTCACAAATCACTCCAGATGCCTTTCTCCATTTTAACCATCCAGCTTGTATCCTGTGTGTGATATCTCCGTCAATTTCCCCATCGCTGTGTAAAAAAGATCCCAAGTACTTAAATTTAGATATTTGTGGTATGATATACTCTCCAATTCTTATCTCCAATTCATTTCTATCTTGTTTCTTGTTAAATTTGTAATGCATATACTCTGTCTTACTCCTACTCAAGCGAAAATTCTTTGATTCCAAAGCCTGTTTCCAAAGCTCTAATTTATAGTTAACCTCTTCCCGCGATTCTTCAATTAAGACTATGTCATCCGCAAATAGCATACATTTAGGGATAGTCTCTTGTATATCCCTGATAATAACATCTAAGACTAGATTAAACAAGTAAGGACTCAAGGCTGAATATTGATGTAAACCTATCCTTATAGTAAAGTCCTTTGTCTCTCCTCTAGAAGTCCTTACACTTGTAGTTACTCCATCGTACATATCCTGTATAACCCGAATATATGCGACACGAACACCTTTCTTTTCCAAAGCCTTTCATAACACTTCTCTTGAAACTCGATCATAGGCTTTTTCTAGGTCAATAAAAATCATATGTAAGTCTCTTTCTTTACTTTGATACTTTTTCATTAGCCCTCGTAGAAGATAAATAGTCCTCGTAGATGGTTAAATTAAAAAAATTATTGTTTGAACTTTTTCTTATATCTATGAATTCCATTGAATCCTAAAATGATATATTGAAATTTTTTTTGCCTTTCAATATCAATACATTGATTGTTTTGCTCTTGTATTTTTCAAAAGAAAAAAGATTTCTATTAGCTCTTTCCTAAATTTGAAGACTTTAAATACAATACTTGAAAAGTTATAAGAAGTATATCAAAAAATTTATTAAAAAAATTTAGATTTAATTTTTAAATTTTTTTATTAAAAATAAGTTATACAATTCAATTAATAGTATCTAAATTAAAATTTTAACATTTTAAAAATATTTTCTAATAAGATGAATTATATATCATGATATATATATATATATATATATATATATATATATATATATATATATATATATATATGTATGTATATTAGTGATATTAGCATTTGATTGTAAACAATAGTAATGAACGTACAAAAAAATGCAATAAAATAATTAAAAAGAGAAATAATGGATATGCTATAAAGTATTATAAGAGTTAAAAATATAATATATAATTAAATAATTCAATTAAATTAAATTATTAACTTATTTAAAAAAATTAAGTGAATCATGTTGTTTGTACACTTTTAGTGATATTAATATTTAAATTGTAAATAATAGTAGTAGTCATAAAAAAAATAAAAATATGCAATAAAGTAAATTAAAAAAAATAGATTCCGTATGATTTATTACATTTAATTATTTTCATAGAAATTAAGAAAGTAGTTTAATATATTTATTTTTATTGGACTTTCCAAAGTTAACTATATTTTAATTCAAAATCAAAATTTACTTCAATGCATAAAGTCCAAGAAAATTGAAAATAGAGTAAAAAATATGATGAAATAAATTTATTGAAATATTTGAAGATAATGTATAAAATAATGAAACATTTAATAGCAAAAAAGAAATGTAAAGTTAGAAAAAAAAATCAATACTTCATTAAACTTAAAAAATGACAAATTAAAAAGAGAATAAAAAAATTCTTCAAAATTTGACAAATAATATTAAATGGCAAAGAAAGTAATATAAGAGTTAAAAAATAAAATATAAGTTAAAAAATTAATTAAATTAAAATTTTAATTTATTTAAAATGTTTTTTAATGAAAATAAAATATATTATATTACCTCTATATTTTTCAAATTTAAACCATTAATAATAGAAGTAAATATAAAAAAGAATAATATGCAATAAAATAAATAAAAAAATGATACACAATTTATAAAGGTTTGGAAAATTTGCAATTAATATATATTCAATTCAGAAAATAGTACTAGAAATTTGATTATTTGTAAATAATTAAATAAGTAATTAATTATTTAAACTAATACTTTACAACAAGACTTAATCTAGAAAATTTTCATTATTTGTAAATAAAGTGGGTACAAATATTTTACTAATTAACTTTATAAATTACAATATATGAATATATTATTATTTCTAATTTCGGCCTCTTTCATCAAATGATGATCCATTTTCTCTAAAATTGTTTTATTATCTATCTTTTGCATCATACCAATTTCTTAAACAAATGATTGTCTTTAAGTTCTTGCAACTTGTTAATAGATGTTGTCATTCAAAACTCGCTTGCCTAGAGAAAAATACACTTTCTAATGCCATTAAGGACATTGAATAAGTTAATATACTGTGACTTATAAGAAAAAGTATAAGATATTATATCCTTTATATTTTCCACCATTTTAAAATATTAAATTTTGGCATATAAGTTACAATAGGCATAAGTAAGTAAAAACTATGTTTATTGTTAATTAAAGGGGAATTATTGATTACACCTAAGAAGTTATCATATTCTTCAAGATATGATATGAATGTTGTTGAAAAAGATGAAGAACTCATGCATGAATATAAAAAATTAAATTTACCAATATATATATTAAAAATCTAATGCAACAATTATTTATATTTTGCATGTATGACTTTATATTAAATTCATATCGCATATACGCATGATATTTAGTACATTTTTTACTTCTTGTTGTTTAATTCTAAGATCAATAATTATAGCTATAATATATAAAAGAGGAATATTTCTAAAATATTTATTCCATTTTAGTAAGCATTTATTTATAATAATTTCAAAACCATTAATACTTTTAAACTTTAAAAATGTGGAATAACAATTAAGCAAAACTCCTAATATTGAATAAGATGTGGGATAATAAGAGTTAAATAAGATATTAGTTGCTTTATAAATTTTTTACAAAAACTGTAAGGAGATTTTTGCCCTTTCTTATTTAGCATTTTCAAGATGATGATTACCTTACATTTTTATTGAATGAAAAGTAGTAATAATATCTTTATACTCTAAACAAATTTCTAACATATTAAAAATAGTGTTCTATCATCTACAAATGAATTTAAGTAAATTATATTTAAAGTGTGATAATATAAAATGGTTTAAAACTACTATTTTATTCCATCATTAACTTCACTTATATCAAAAATTAAATATCTAATTTCATTAAAATCTATGAGAAATTAATATATTTTTCCAAAAAATAAATAAATATGTCGCGAATATTTCAAAACATTGTCATAATCAATCGCATTTGCTAGCTCATATCTGTTGGCTTTAGGTTTACATATTTGGGAGATAATGTGTTATCACAAAAGAATAGAATTCAACTGCTGTCAGGGGTGCAGCTTGATGCTGTTACATATCCTCAGATCTTGCCCCGCATTGCCAATTTTCAATTCTTGGCTTAACACAAAGCCCTCGCAATTACCTAATAACTGTTGTGATTTTTTAATTTAATTAACTATTAATTAATAATTGATTGTATTAGTTGATTATATTACTGTTTAAATAAGAATATTTAATAAAATTAATTATTTATAATTAATTATTCGTATATAATATGATAGATATGGATATATTTTATGAATTATTTAAATATTATTTTATTTTAATAGTTTTGATTTTATATATTATTTAGTAGATTAAATTTTCTTATAAATAATATATCATTGTAATTTGTTATATATTAAATATTTTTTAAAATTAAATTAATATAATTTTTATGGTTAATAAATTTATGAATAAAAATTAATAATTATAATTATTTAATTTTTAATTAAAAATAAATATTATAATTTTTCATATATTGATAGTGAGAGAAATGAAAAAATTGATCAATTAATATACTTCATGCATATGAATTATTTTGAAAATAATTTATTAATCATAAAATATATTGCATCATTAAAAATGTCAATCAAAATAGAGATAGGGATTTTTTTCTAAAATTTTAAAAATTTATTTAAAGTTATCATTAAAATATATATTATAATTTTTTTCTATTAGGTTAAAGCTTGTAAAATTAAAAAAAATCCATTAAAAAAGCTAAATTCTATGGTAGGATAGGGATAAAGATTTTATCCTCTTTAATTTTAAAAAATAAAAATAATTATATACGGAAGAAAACCTTAACCTATGGTCTTTGTCAATTTAAATTAAATTTTAAAGAAAAACAAAGGCAAAGACCTCTATTTCGTCAACAAAGGGCTTAAAGCCTTTGCTTGAAATAAGAGGCTTCACACCTTTGCTTTCCTTTTCTCTTGAATTAGGCACAATCGTCGTATGCCAACATTCCTTAGCTTTCCTTCACCATGGGTAGCTCTTACTCCAATCAAACATTTTCTTTGGTTGCAACCACCAAGCTACCATTCCTTTTTCTTTGTCCATTGGTGGCCAAATTTGTAGTCAAGAGTGGCAGCTACTGGAAAATAAAAAAAAGAAGCAACATACAAATCATATTTAGAAGAGGAAGCAATAAGAGAGACAAGGAAAAAAAGATGGCGATCCATACCTGATTGGAAGGCAATCGGCTAGAGGAAGAAACCAATCTAGCTGCTGCTATTATGTTCAAGTAGAGTTTCAATGAGGGATAGAGAAATGGCCAAGCTAGGTATTCTTGAAAGGATAAAATAGGAAATAAAAAATTATTTAAGGAAAATTTATATTTTCTTAAATCAACTTATTCAAAAACACTTCTTTTCCTAGCATTTCATAAACAACTGCTTCAAAGGCCAATTACCTATTTGAAATAGATGATTACCAAACATTAAAATACCTGATTTAATAAGTTAAACATCCAAAATTGGTCCAACTAGTTAAAAGTTGTCTAAACAGCTACCCACCAAACAAGTCCAAAGATGGAATCCATCTTTTCCTAACATCATTTGATTTTTTTTTGTTTTACTTTTATAATAACAATACATTAATAAATTTAATTTTTTTATTTAATTCAGCTCCATTCTTTTCAATAAATAGATACAATAATATATTTTCCCTCTTCAATAAATTTTTACATCCTTTTTATTATGCCTCATTTTCATGCAAAACTCGATTTCTATATATTATTTTGAATTTTACTTTTATTCACACACATACTTATCTCCTAATTTTATTAAAAAAATTAAAATTTTTATAAATTATTTTAAATTGTAAAATAAATATATAAAAGTTAAAATGTCTATATATTATCTATTTGTTGTCACAGATAAAAGAATTGTATTCAATATTTGAATTAGTCTCTCACATAGAATTTAATGTTAAATATAATATGGTGTCTATTTTAGCTTTCAAGATTTTGCTTTTACAACTTACTTCCTTCAACTCTTAACAATTATAAAATTAATGAGGTGTCTTTCTCTTTGTTATTCTAAAATTTATTGGTCATTATAATACTAATACTTAGATTAATATATCCATTTTTCTTATAGACACTTGGTCCAGTTGTTTTGTACTATATGTGTACCATTTGGGACTGTTTCTCTTGCAATAAAAAAAAGTGTCTCAACTTCATATATTATTTTTTTATCGATTTTAGCACATGTTAGACAATTTTGAATTTCCATCTTTAAAAATTAAAAGCTCATAATGATTACTAAATATTGACATTAGATTTAGTCATTTTCCATTAAAAATAATATTTAATTGTAGCTAATAAGATGTTTTGTTAGAAAGCAAGTAAAACAAATAGGAAAATTCTAAAGTAATTTGTCACATGGGTAAGTATACTTTTTATGAAGTAAAATTGGGTTTTGAAATTTGGAGCTGTGATGGTTCAAAATTCATTAAAATATTTGATGAGTTTGAAACTTGTAATCCATTAATTTTATACTAAAATAAGTTAGATATATGATAAAATCAATAAATCCAAATTCCAACATATATTTTACATTTAAAATACTTTATAATTTAATAAATCAATTTATTTTTCATTTGATTCCTCAGGGCAATTCTTTTATGCCCAAACAAAATTTAAGTCCTCTAAACAAAGAGGGTTAGCCTGAGGTATATCTAATATTTGAATTGAGTTAAACTATTTCTAGTGGATATTTAATGCTTAATTTTATGTCTTTAAATTCTTTTCATGGCTAATAGATCATGTATTTGTGTAGTTTCAAAGGCTATTTTTCTATCTTAAAATTTTTTTCTTAGGTGCTTGGATGTTGTTACAAACATCATCCTAACCTTTACTTGCAAATATTATCATCTTATGTTGTTGTCACACTACTATGTTTTGTTTTCTCATGTTTCTCGACCATTCTTCATGATAATTTTGATTTGGTATATAGCATAGGCATGTTGGTTCCACAAACTTCAACCTACTTAGCAGCAAGATCCATACAATATATGCTCTCCATGAGGTGAAAGTAGTGAAGGAGAGGTTGTGACAATCTTATGTTGCATGAGGGCAATGCGTGATATAGGTATGAGAATATGGCAATTTTCTCAAAATATAGTATGATATGATATGATATTTATTTAATAATAGTTAATTTGAGATTCAATTACTTATTATTATTATTTTGTTAGTTCAATTCTTTACATATTATAAAGGCATATTTGCTCTCAAAATCAATTTGTTGTTGTTAGAAAACTAACCTAAAAAATGCATTATTCTCTGATTTAATAACAACAAAAGAAGCCCATTTTTTAGCCCAATTATATAGCTCAAAGATGAATTTATTGAAACTGTGCATTTGGAAACCTTACTATTTTACCTTCATCTTCCTTACGCTAGTTACAATCATGTTGGTTGTGTTCCATTCTTCCTCTACTTGTAGTGCCTTTGAAGATCCCACCCACATCTCATAATTGTATCTTAGTTAAGTTCTAGACACATTTGGTCAAATCCTAGCTAACCTAAATTTTGGTATTTGAAAAAAATATAAATAAAAGGATACCTATTGTATATGTATTTAATGGTATTGCACTAGTATTTATGGTGCAATACTAGTACTTCTCAAATTTTCATGCATCCATGCATCATAGTGATAGTCACAATTAGTAACTAGTGGAATTGCTTTATCTTTGCACTTAATTTGTTTTGCATGTATTATCTCCTCTACTTATAAGCCTAAAATGGTAGAGATTTATCTATTCCTTGTAGTTTTTTATATATGCTGCTCCTTATAGCTATTATGCAATGAAATGCTAAAACAATAGACCATAGAGGTAGAGTGATAAAAGATTAGTGTATATTTTAATAGTCCCCTCCCTAGTCTAAACTGGCTTCTTAACCAAGAAGTACAAAAGCCTTAGAAAGTAAAAATCCTATATTATCTAGTTGTGTTAGTAAGGAAGCACTCTTCTATGTTGTTGCTACTTTTTTTTAGAGTATATGTGTAAGGAAGTATTTGTATCATTAACTTGTTTGAATAGAGCTTACCTAGAAGTGCCTTTTGTTTGGATTTAAATTTTCAAGCTTACCTGCTTTTATCATTCTATTGTGAGATTGAATTTTCTTTAGTGATACTTTCTGGTCATGATGATGGAGGGTTGCTTGCTTTGAAGGTTGCACAAGTATCAAATTATTTAATATTTTATAATGACAGGGAGTTCTTTAAGTTTTGTGAAAAGTTTTGGCAAAAGTATGATGAGTTAAAGTTTTACTTATCAGTTTTGTCATGATTGCTTTATGTTATATTAAAATGTTGTTTTTATGTCCTTTCTTTATAGCTTTGTGTTATGTCTATATTGTGTGTTTGTTATATTTTTTAAGAAGTTTTGATAGTACCTTTAGTATGTAAGGTTTATATTTTTTACTTTTGCCATGATATAGTTGCTCAGATGCACTAATTAATCCTTACTAATGAAAGAGTTATGTTGCTTTGGTAGTGTTACTTTGTCAAGAGTTGTTCTTTCATTTAATAGGATCCTCCTTCTAAATTTATTCTTTTGATCAATTTCTTTATTTGTATTGTCTAATAAAAATATGGTGAATAATCTCTTTTTTTAATAAAATTTTTCAAAAACATTGTAGAGGTTTTAAATTGCCATTAATTTCTTTTTCTTTTTTTTCAAATAGTAGCATCTTAGAATTGTTGCCAAATAATTATATAACTTATGAAAGTTGATAGGGAGGATTCAGCCTATTCTTTTAAAAAATTTTGGGAAGGAAAATTACATCTCATATATTAAAAAATTAATTAAAAAACATTTGCAATGAAATTTTCTATCTTAATTTTTCATAAAACCATAAACTTTCTTAATATTTAGGATGAAATTTTTTATGGAATAAAATTTTCATCACAAGTTCCATCATAAACACATTTCGGGATGGAATTGTGATTTTTGGGATAAAATTTTGTCCTAAATTGCAATTTTTTAGTGAAATTTGCTAGAAAAATTTATAGGTTCAAACAAGATTAGATAAATTAAACTTCAAAACTTAAGTAGGGATTTTGAAAATTCGAATATGAAATCATGTGAATTTGTTAAAGAGTATTCTTCTAGAATTTCTTATGCTTAAATCAAATGAAAATTTATAGTGAAAATATTTGTGATCAATGAATTGTAGAGAAAATTTTCTAAATTATAATTTGATACTAACTTTGTTACAATTCGCCTAACCATGATTAGCATGAATTTCATTACTAGTACTCAAAGCTTATTTAAACCTACCTTGTTATTACCATATAACAATTACTAGGCTAAATGTATGTGACTATTCCATTTCATTGCCAAAATAAATATCTACATAGTTGTTATCTAGCATTTAAGATATTCTTAAATATCTACAAATTCCCATGGATTCCCAATTCCTATTTAGAAACTATGACTGCTTGCATATACACTTTATTGTTGAATTATCAAAGGTGATTGTGGAGATTCATCTTAGTGTCTAAAAACATTTAAAAGAAAATTAGTGAGATATTGATGTCCTAGTAAGCAGACAATTTATTTAACTAATGTAATAACAATTATGGTATAATTATACTTTATATCTCATAGCAATAATAATAAATAGTGATAATTTATAACAACAGGCCACCTTATGCCTCCTAATTTTCTATCAGTCATAATCTCAACCTTCTCCTTCTTGGTATTTATCAATCCTACATATGTGAACTAGATTTGAAATCCTTATTTTAAGATTTCATTAAACTAACATTCGTCTTATTTAAACATCTAAGAAAACTTGTAATCATAACTTGAAATCAAAGTAAAACATTTAAATGTCAAAATAAAAGAGTTAACCATTCCTAACAAGGTGTTTATCTATCATTATTATGATTAATTCAACAAATGAAAACCATATCACACTATTCAAACTATAAGATTGGAAAACATATTAGTGTGAATTGATTGAGTAATTGATTCACATTAAGGTCTTTCAATTTTGGACCTTGAGAATTGATTGTACAATTAGTTTACACATGAACATTTTTTGGGTACACCATGAATTGGTTATGCAATCAATTCACACAAGAGCTTTTTTTTAGGTGTGTAATGAATTGATTATGAATAAATTCTTTTGTCTTAAATCTGGACAATGAGAGTCAGTTGCACACTTGATTCTGTGGTTGAGCTTTCTTGTTCTTATGAGATTTTACATCCTTTAATCTAACCACAATCACTCCTCACATATTAATGCTATCTAAATTTATAACAATTGTTAAAATGCTTGCTTACTGCTCTTTTATATCATTATTCTCATATACATAACATTCAATAACATAAATTCCAATTTACATCTCACAAATCCCTAATCCATATAAGAATTAAGTAAATAGATTATCTACTTACCTCAAATTGAAGGAAAATGGAGGAGATTGAGATGATTAATTGAAGAAAAGGTTAAACTTATTGTAAACCAACACCCAATTACAAGAAAAAATACCCAATTCTTTTGTTTACAACTAAATCTTACAAGAACTTATAAATTTCTAGTCTTAAGAACTTATACCTTACTAAATGAAGAGAGATTGGTGGAGTTATGTCTTCTTCCTAGCAAATCTTCCACAATCTTGTTGGTAGGTAAAATGTAAAAATAAGGGGAAGCAAGTTAGTGATGAATGGGGAAACTAATGAAGAAATAAGGCTAGTTTACATTTTAAGTGAGAGTAGGGTAGTACTGTCATTTGAATTTATTTAAGAAGTAATTTGAGCAATAATTTCCCCTATCCTTCCTTACACATATATTTTGATTTAATTTCACACAACTATATAACTAATTTATATTTATTCTCATATTTAAAGTTAATATTATGTAATTAAATACCCATCCTAAACCTTTCTACAACATTCCTAATTTACCAATACATTTACTAAATTACTAGTTACATAATTAAAAGTAAGAATTCCATAATTTTAGGGGTGTAACAATAATTTACACTTTTATAACTAAGAACAAATATTAAACTAATAGTTAAGTTGCAAAACATAATGTGCAAAGGCTGGCATTTAACATTTATGCCCCTTGCTCTTTATATATTCTTTTAATAAAGATCAAACCTATTTGGATAGATAAATTAGGTCATTAATTCTTGAAGGGTTTATAGGTTTATCCTGATTTCCACATATTTGATTCGAGTCAATCCTTGAAGCGGATTGAAAGGTTGAACTAAACTGTTCTTTGCTCTAGGTGCTAGTTCAACTAATTGAACTTATTGGTCCAGTTTGAGTCTCAAAACACTAGTATTAGGTTAAAATCATGCATTAAATGTTAAGGCACATTATTATGACATCCCTTAAGGCTAAAGGCAATTACATAAGATTCCCTTTATTTTTAGAAATTTCACTTTGCCTTCCTTGTAGCTAACAGATTAAGATACTGTTAATGAACAAATTGAAAAGAAAAAAAATGTCCTTAACCTTTATGAAGTCTCATTTTCTATGGAAAAATAAAAGATCAAACACCATTTATGTTGACAAAAGAAACACTTGAAGATAGAGCATCACCTTCATCCTCTGTAATTCTTCCATAAACCTGGACCTTTAACAAGCCATTTTTTATGCAATCCTTTTTTATCTTCATGATTTTGCATCCTTTTAAAGGTTGCAATTCTCCATACTTGATAAGCCATTCACTTGACCTAAAATTTCCTTCTTTTTTTGTAAAAATAATTTCTTTTAGCAAAAAGAAGTATTATTTTAGTAAATGGATAAATTTGATATAAGTTTGTAGTTAATTTAATTTTTTTTCTAATATATGGGTTAAGAGTTTTTGAGTTTTATTTTGTTTCCTTGGTGTTTGTATAGTTCCATTACTTTGTTGGTCATGTTATTTACATAATATGTTTATGATATGTTGCATTTATGTTGTTAATTTAGGGTTAATCTCTATTAGGATTTTGAACTTGTCATTGTTCTATTAGCATATTTAATGTTTATGCTAGGGTTTTTTTTGTTGTATTTATTTTAGAGATCATGGATTATTTTTTTTAATCCATTTCAGTAATGTGAGAGATTTTATTATGTTTCAATGTAGTTTAGTGCCAGTTTTTGCATTGAATGAGTTTTTTTCCTTTCAAATCTGATTCTCCTTATTGTAATGTTTATCCATATATGTAAAGTTCAAGTCTTGGCCTTCATCTATGTTTGTTGTTCATTATAATATTGAGTTATGTTAGAAATTTTAGGTGTAGATTTCTTCCCTTACTCCAAACTTATTTCTAGTATTTGAATATGCTTCCCTGATTTGATTTATTTTGCTTTAATATTGTTTCCATGTTTAGTTTATTTGTGAAACTATGAAATTTAAGTATAATGCTTTAATATAGTTTGAATGTGATGTTTAAAGTTAGCTTAGGTAGATCATTTAAGCAGTAAACTAAAGTGATAATTTGTGAAATCTATGTTTAAATTCCTAAATTAAACTTGAATTGAAATTGATTAGTTTTTAGTGTTTAATTTCTTGAATTCAAATAAAACTTTAATGATTAATAGCGATATATAACTTTGGTTGCTTGAATATATGCACGAACCATGGTGCTATTAAGTTTTTACTACTTGATTGTGCATTATGGTAAGAAGATAAGCACCTTAAATGATGTAGACCTTAACTAGTACTTCTACATGGAATTAGTGGATAATGTTTTGCAAACATTTCTTGCTGATGATAGTGGCGCAAGAGTAACCATTTAGTTACAATTTAGGGTCAAACATGAAACTACCAAAAGAGATATCAAAAGTGACTAAGACATTTTGGAAATGTTTAGACTAAATGAATTAGTAACAGAAATTGACATTTATGTTAATTTAACTCCATGTCAGCCTTTATTTATTGATGTGCTTGTTTCATAAGTAACTTAACTCACACTTGATAATGTTAATAAGAATGACAATGCTTACTAAAATGTAGAATCTAAAGATGGCAGTGTGAATGATCATGATAGTAAAGGTCCTAACTATTGTAATAGAAGTTTTGATTTTCATTGGGTTGGCTTTGTTCATGAATGTGATTTTGAGAAATGTTTTGACTTTGATGAACTTAGTTTAGGTGGCGACCTTAATGGTGAGGCAATAATGACTAAGTTTGATGAAGAATTATGTAGTGAAAGTAGTGAAAATGATGAAGAATGGTATGGTGAAGATAGAGAGGGTAGTGAAGATAATGAAGAGATAGAGGATCTAGTGAGTGAAAAGGAAATTTTGGAAGATGGGTATGTTAATGAAAGTGGTCATAATGATTTTAAGAAGAATTATGTTGAAAGAAAGAAAAGAAATTCATATTGAGAGCACTTCATTTCATTTCCCAAAACTTAAACAAAAACTAATAATCTTGACTAAAAGATACAATAAACAGTTTGTGATTTTTCAACAAAGTCAAGTAAACTAATAGATCAAAAGTTTTCACAAATGTTATTGCATGTAAATGGAAATACGTTGACAATAGTACAAAGAGTGTTCATATGTGTTAAATTTACATTTTTCCTATCACTATTTCATCATTGTTGGTAATTGGTATAGCCACAAGTCAATAATTTTGGGTATACAAGTATACCCCATATATCTAAGAGAGGATTTAAGACACCTTTAGCTCTTAGCCCTCACCACATAAATAGAAACTAAATATAGAGATTGATTCATTTACTAAATTGACAAAGTAGATGTAAACCAAGAAACTATCAAGCAGTCCTTTAACTTACAAGACTTCATCTAATTTTTTAGAATGTGGACTTAGGACTCTACATTATCACATCTTTTAGAAATAAAAGGCATTTGTTAGTAACTAGCAACCAACAATAGTTGGAATTGCTACATATGAAACTATTATTATTGTTTAAGTTAAAGGAGTCTGCCTTATTAATGGGACATGTTCAAAAATTCTCTTTTGTTGATGAGAATAATACTTTTATCCTTAATGTATTAGATAAAATTTACATATACAAGTAGACAAACACTAATCAATTCATACATAATATATACATAAATTAAGAGTAGTTATCTTCATATTTCAAGTTCTAAACAAGCAATGGTACATCAATGTTTTTGCATGAATTCATATTAATGCATTTAGGGTTGAATTAGTTAGAGGAATGTATAAAGATCTTATTGAGTCTATCATACCACCTATTTGAAATGCTATCTACATGCTTTCAACCTTCTACAATCATGATAGTGGTTAAAGGATCTTTCTTTTACTTTCCTTTGTTTCTCTCATCAAAATGGACTTTATTTCTTTATTATTTTCTATATGTGGTCACTATTTTCTATTAGAACATACATATTCTTTAATTATGAATGTAACATTTATGACTTGAAAGAAAGAATTTAGTTTAGACAAATGAATGGCATTTTCTTGTTAAAAGTTGTAAGAAAAGATTATTTACCCCTTAAGGTAGGGGATATTGCTTTGTAGTCTTTGAGAACCTTTTATCTTATTGTTAAGGAAACTCGCTTTTTCTTATTACTGAACCTTATTGTAAGAAAAAGTGCCTTTTAGTGTTCAAAACATAATTATACATGTGTTACCTTTATACAAGGAGTTTTAAGATTATAATATAACCCATTTATCAAAATCTTATATAAGTGTTGTAAAAAGTTAGATGTAATAATATATAGATACTGAGAACAAAAAGCAGGCAACAACTATCAACCAGACTAGTTATTTGCCAAGTCTTTTAAAAAAAGACATCTACATTAGAGTTAATTGAGTTCTTAGGGTTAGAATGTAGGGTGGTGGCTCTATAATTGCTAATGATGGCAGTGTGGTTAGGAGTATAGGAAGCATAGTTGGAAATGCAAGTGGTATGGCTAGGAATACAAGGGCTAACACAGAAGGATTAAAGCGCTTATAATCATGTACAGGTACATTTACTACTCCTATGATAAGTAAAGGATCATCAAGAATAAGGTCCTTGAAAGCTACTTGGCAACCAAAGTTTATTGAATGTTAGTCTAAAAACATCTTAATAGGGTTAAGTTGCTGAAATTGTAGCTTCATAACTCGTGTCTATGCCCCCTAATGAACATCACCATCCTCATCAATCATAAGAGAAAAGCAAAATTCCTACTAGAAAACTCTATACTTATGTTATGAATATGCCACAATATGTCTGTAATCTTAAATGAAATTATGAGGAGGAGTAGGTAGAAAATATATCCATAAGTAAAGTAAGTAATCAATTACTTAGTGAAGTAATTATCAAATGGATTTTCTAATGGTTTTAATTAAAAAAATTAGAAGTATATATATATATATAAGACATATATTAAACCATTTTCTTACAAAAAAATCCTTTCCATATCTTTCACATTTAGCAATTCTATATACTGCACCATTAGAAATTTTAATTATATGATTTAATCATAAGCATATAAAGTAACAATTAAAATCCTTGTTTCTTTAAACTAACCTTATTCCATGTGTATCCCATCTTTGTTTCTCCAAACTAACCTTATTCCATGTATCATTTTGTATGACTTAGAATACAAGAGACTAGGCTAATCTCCAATTCTCTCCATAAGGGTCACATAATCATCATATGATCACATTGTCACATATGACCTTGAAGTTGATAATTATAAATGACTTTCAAGTCAATACTCACATAGGTATTCAAGCCTTTTTCACATAGGGCTCTTATTGGTCCATTTTCGCATAATAGGTTAAGGTCAAAATGTCATCCTTTAGCCATGACAATAATATAGTATAAGATAAAACGTAATCTAGTAAGAAAGATATTATATTTACCTTGTCACATTTCTAGTGATCATATTATGCATTTATGCTTTCATTTCCACATGTTAGATTATCATATCACATTTCTATGTAAGAGTTCATTATCATTTACAAATACCCTTGCATTTGTGCATATATGATACATAAATAAGAAGCTATGTACTAATTTTTCATTTCAAGCTCACAATTTTATCATGAAAACGTATGGAATACCATTTTATTTTTCATAGCATTTCCACTAATATTCAAGCATACTTTTAAGCCACTAACTTCATATATTTGTATGCTATAAACAAGGAAGATTTCATTTTACAAATAGACATACATCTCACAGTTCTACAGCAAAACTATAAAGAGTACACTTTAGATTTTTAAAGTTCCACAACTTCTAAATCTTAGCATGTTAAAACCTAAACTTTGCGCACTATTTTTGAAGTAAGTAAAATATTTTTCCTTACTTATTCAAGCTTATGCGCATGCTGTCTAGCAACAAGCAAACTGCACATTTTCATCATATGACAATTTTTAAAAGTTAAGAAAACAATCACCACCCTTTACTAAGTTTTAATAATCACCCTTGTACTTGAAAATTCCATTTTAAATATCACTCTTTTCTTAATTAAAATTAAGAGATTAAATGTCATTTCTTAACCTTTTTCATGTTTAAAACATATCACACAACTTACTAAAATAACCAACCAACAGACAACATTGAAATAGACAAAACCTTCTTTTGAAATATCAATTTTTATGCAATTTTTTTGCAAAAAAATCCAAAAATTTCCAGCCTTGTTTTAATGACTTAGAAGGCCTTTTTTCAATCATTTTCCCACTTAAAATAAGTTATACAAGTGGTGAAAACATTTTGTTAAAAAAATCACTTGAAGGAAATAATTTGTTTCTTGGAAACATTACTTTTTAATGCTGAAATCATTCAAAATGAATTATACAAATGGTCAAAAAATGTTGTTAAAAAAACCATTTGAAAGAAACAATTTGTTTAGCATAAAAATAAAATCATTTAATATATTTTTAAATATGCTTTTACTTCAAAACCTTGATATAAATGTTTAATAACATCCTATAATTAGTATAGGATAGTGTGCAGCAAATGTTTCTTATAAAAAAAATCCTCACAAACAAAATGGTACCCTTGAACTTCCTATATCCTTTTCAAAATTGTTTTTACCTGAAAACTTTGATGTAATCATCATATATTATTTATATAAGGGTCTAAAATAATGTATACTTAATTTTATTATGAAAATTAAAGTTTTACCATATGCTACAAGGAAAAACTTGTAAGCTACATGATATGCTTCCAATAAAAGTTTTCTTTCTTCTTTGAATAAAACATGTTTTCCAAATATTTACTATTTCAAATGTTACTTAGAAAAATCATTTTACCAATCTTCTTCAAAAATTTCTTTTTTACTTTCTTTGCAAATCCTTTCCAAATCTCTTCCTTTTTCTAAAAAATGGAAATTAAATCATTTTCCTCACTTTTGACATCTCAAATAGAAGTTTTAAGAGAACACTTTTTTAAGTAAATCCACCATGAAAATCATGGTTTCAACATACCATCAACCAAAGAACATATATATCTTATACATAAAGACCTCCTTAAAAGAAAGCAAAGAAGAAAATTACTAAATCTCTACTCAATTAGATGAGCTTGCTTGCTTGATTTTTACCACACCTATGATTCAACTTCCAATTTTCCAAAAACAACACAAGTTAGTAAGAGAACTCTTGAAGGAACTATAAAAAGGGGAAAAAAACTACTAGAGTATATGATTTTCTACTTTCACTTTGATGATCAAAAGAGATTAATTTTCAACAATTCACAAAGAATTCTCAAGAAACTATCACAATCTCACTAAAATTTGTAAAGGAGGATAAAGAACACACAAGGAAAATATGAAAGAACTCTCACTCTTTCTCTTTCTAAGCAAAACTATGGCTTCCTCTTTGTTTGGTGTGGGGAATGTTTGAACTAATTACTTCTATCTATAGTGGTGGGGCAAAGTATCCTTCAAACTTCATCCAACTAAAATGACATCACTTTCCTTAGTTTCTAACTAGGCCCACATGGTTTTGGCTTCAATGTTGAAGCAAAATCCAAATAGATCTTACCTAAATCTATTTCATTCCAAGAATATTCTTCTTTATTTAATGTATGCTTATCTAATGTGATAAATAAGCTTGCTTCATAAATACATTAAAAGTTTCTTTCTTCCTTATCAAATAACCACATGCTAATACTTATTAAAATATTATTTTTTTTCCAACTCATCATCCCTTTAATTTCTAATAAAATCATAATTAGGAAAACCATGTGAAAATTACACTAATGTCCAAAATCAATTCATTATTCTCTTTGATCTCCCTCAAAACTATGCACCCCTCTCTTGTCATCCAAATTTTGACCATTTTGTCCCCCTTGGATTTTCATAGGATGCTTCTAAATAAAAACCTCATGTTGCTCCAAAATTCTATCAATCTTGAATAATTCCTAAAACTACTCTTAACTTTTCCTTTTCCTAAATGTTTCCTATATAATTTCTATTGAGGTTTTTCATTTGCTAGAATTAATGGATAATTCTACCAATTACTCATGAATAAATGCTTTCTAATTTTAGTTTTGTCAATTTTTATCTACTCAATTTTTGTCAGGTATTATAGAAAAATAAAAAAAATAAAAATAAAGCATGCAAGCTGGTACATTTCTTATAGAGGGTTAGAAATCACATTGGTTCTATTGTGAATGTGGACGCTAATACACAGAAAGAAAAATACGGGGGATGAAGAATTAGTTGAGAGGTCCAAATTCATTAGGATCTGTATTGAAATGGATCTTAAAATATATTTCTTATCAAAATTCAAGCTGCTAGGTCGTATATGTTGTGTTAAATATTAAGGATTGCACTGTGCGAAGTATGGTTAAAAAAAAGAATGTTGTCCAAATTTAATTCAGCAAGATATGATCCTAGATGGATTGAAAGAAGACATTGCAGGTAATCCTTGTGAAGTGATGGGGATTAACTAGGATAACTTTAGGCCATGGATGCTTACTTAGAAAAGCAAAGCGAGTAACGACGAAGACAGTGATACAAGAGACGGAAAAGATGACGGGCATGAAAGAGAAACTGACATTGTGGAAGTTGAAAAAAATTTACGAAAAATCATAGGGATCATGGTTTCAAGCATTGGCAGATATAGAGGAAGAACCTACAAATGATGAAGTCATAAGACTAGGTGAGTCAACTGGCCAATCAAGTATGATGATTGACAAAGACGAAGATATGAATGACGAGAATCAACAATTGATTGGGATGGTTGTCAAACATAAGAATATAATGGGAAGGCAACATTCTGTTAAGTCAGGTGATGGATCTATGGAGAGAAAGCAATAATCGGCCAGAAAGTAGTAAGACAAAGGATTAAGAAGCAAGCCAGTGTGGAGCCTGGACCAAATAATCACATAGAGAAGGCTGGACCTTTTAAAGAAAATCCAACGAGTCAAAGCAAAGAAAGTCCAACGAGTCAAAGCAAACGTAGCCACATCTTGCTGGTTCAGAATAACAACACCCGAGGAAGGGTGCTCAAAATAGCAACCAGCACACGGATGGTGTAGTGTAGAGACGATAAAGCAAAACACCTTCGGATAAGCAATTTATAATGCAGAATATGAGACAAAAAGCAAATAAGATGATTCGATTGAAGCTTTGAAGGGTGTTCTTGTACATCTAGATAGACCCTAAATAGAGCTAAGGCATCTTTTGTCTTGCCTAGTTCTATTCATAAATTGAATGACTTGGAATTACCGGGGTTTCAACGCTAAAGCATTGCATGCAGGTCTTGTGAAGGATCTGGTCAATAAACATAATATTCATATTTGTGTTATTTTAGAGCCACGAGTCAGTAGAAAAAGAGCGGTTAAAAGAATCGAGAATATGAGATTCAAAGCATTGGTTAGAGTGGATTCGGAACAAGATTTTAACAAGATTCTATTAGTCGGGCCGTATATGGGTAATGTGGAACTTAGAGATTATGACAATAATAGTATAAGATTTCTCTAACTAGTTTATACATTACTTTGTGTAGACCACTAATAAAGAATATGAAGCCTTCATGACATTCTTCTATGCAAGTCCTCAAATGTAAAGATCTAGAACGTGGAATAGTTTGCAGAGCATTGCCAATGAGATGAATGATCCGTGGGTAGTCATGGGAGGCATGTATGCATATACTTGTAGCAATGAAAAGTGGGGTGGAGGAGAACCAAATTGGAGAGCAATGAACCAGCTGAATGAAGGAATATCTGCATGTGGTTTGATTGATTTGGGATTCAAAGGGCCAAAATTTACATGGGAAAAAGCAATCCTTAAAGAAAGGCTAGATAGAAGTTGAGGCAATTTGACATGGAAAAACTAGTATCCTATGGCAAATCTGTTACACCGGGCTTTATTTAGATTATATCACCAGCTAATATTGCTTAAAATGGGGGATAATACAAGAACGAAGAAACCATCTGGTTTTGAGTTCTTAGTGGTCTGGTTGACTCATGAGTCTTTCCCTTCTTGGTTCGTGATTATTAGAAGCAAGGTATTGGTTGGAAGGAAGCATCTAAGGAGCTCCGAGACAAAGCTCTTGTGTGGAATAGAGATTTTGTTCGCTAATTGTGAAAGAGGAAGCAAAAATTGATGGCAAGAATAGAGGAGATTTATAAAAAGCTTTCTAGGGGACCTTGTGAATTTTTGGAGAAGCTACAACAAAAACTGTCTTATTATGAAAATCTTCTTATTTAGAAAGAGGCAACTTGGTATCGGATGGCAAGGAGTAAAAGGCAAGGACCTTGTTTTTTCTGTTTTTAAATACAAAATTTATTGTTTGAGAAATTATTTTCAAAATTTATTTTTAAAATTTATTTTTGAAATTCTTGTTTTAAAAAAAAGAATAAATTTTAGATTTTTTGAACTTCTTTTTTGTTCTTAATAACAGTTTTATAATTAAATAAAATTTTCACTTATTTGCTTCATTAAACATCATCTATTTATTGCTTTTCTTGAATTCATAAATAGTTTTTGAAAATGATTTTTAAAAATAATTTTTATGAAAAGTTTTTTGAAACAAAAAACAATAACATACCTAAAATAATTATTGTTAGTATGAAGACAAAGAGTGGTGATTGGGTTAATGACCAGAAAGTGTTATATAAGATGGCATTATCTTTCCACTAGGAATTGTATTCCACTAGCTAGTGACTTTTCTTTTGGAGGCTTTCCCTAGATCACGAAGGAGGTCCAGTTAGAGTTTAGGCCTAAGTTATGATGGAAGAAACTAAAATAGCTATATTCAATATGGCACCATTGAAAGCTCTTGATACTTATGGATTACATGCTTTACTTTTTCAAAGTTAATGGGAGACCATTAGTGAATCAATGTGTGATACTATATATGAAATATTCAAAATCCCTTAGAAGGCTAGAGATATTAATGGCACAATTGTACTCATTCCAAAAATGGACAACTTGGAGAATTTTAAATAGCCTATGTAATGACATTCATAAAATAATCACAAAAGTGATTGTCAACAAACTAAAGCCATATCTGAATTATTTAATTTTGCTAAACCAATCCAGTGTAATTCTTCATCATCATAATTTTGATCATATAATTATGGCACAAGAAATCATTCATTTCGTAAGGAAGAAGAAAAGGAGTGGATTGTCATTTTCTAGAGGACAGATTAAAAGAAACAAGTATGCCTAGAAATATGATATCTCTTATTATGGCTTGTGTTACTACCAAATCTATGTGCATTTTTTGGGATGGGGATTGTCAAATTTCTTCTCTCTCATGAGAGGTATTAGACAAGGTGATCCTCTATCACCATATTTATTTTTTTATGCATTATAAGAGATTAGTATATTGAATTAATTACACTGTTCAACATGGGTGATGGAAACTAGTAAGGTTTGATAAAATGGCCTTTTGATTTTCCATTTATTTTTCACTAATAATCTAGTTCTATTTGCAATAGCTTCCATGGAACAAATGGATGTGATAAACTCTTGTTTAGAAATCTTTTGTAATACATTTAGGTAAAGAGTTAACAATCATAAAACAAGAGTTCTCTTTTTAAGGGATGTAAATCATAACTAGGCTCATCCATTGAGTAAGAAGTTAGGTGTTTAGATGATAGCAAGCTTAGGTAAGTATTTAGGGGTGTCTCTCTTTCATACTAGAGTAACCAAGCTTATAAGGAATTAATTGGTAAGAATCAGAAAAGAATTCCTTTTTGTAGTGCTTTAACATTAACTTTAGTTAGGAGGATTACTTTGTCAAAAGCTATCTTAACAAGTATATCAATTTATTCTATGCAAACAATGTTACTTCCAATGGATATATGTAATGCAATGGATACCTTGGTCAAAAACTTCTTATAGGATTCACACTTTAAGAAGAAAAGACTTATTTAGTTTAATTAGGGCCAAGTGTGTCATTCCAAGGAGAAAGGAAGGTTCGACATTATAAAAAAAATGAATAGAAATAATGAAGCTTTCTTCATGAAAAATGTATAATCTAATAGAAAAGCCTAATTCTTTATAAGCTTAGGCTCCTTAGGGCAAGCATGGGTGTGGTGACGATCTCATTTCAAAAATTCAAGAAAAGTCATGGGCTTCAAATCTTTGGAGAGTAGTTTTGAAAATCTAGCCTAAGGTGGTTGATGCTATATTTACATTAGTCTACCTTGTCCATAAATGAAAAATTACACTAAAATCCACAATTAAATTGTATGTAAAACCCAAATAACATAGAACAAAATGCATGAAATTACAAGGAAATCCATAACAACTTCACCAATAACCCCAGCTTGCTACAATTTTCACAATCCACCTAACAAAAATATTCACAATGGTCATCCCTTATTTGTACTTTAAACACCTCAAAAAATTTCTACTGGGAAATTTTTGTGCAAGAGATGAGGAGAACTGGCTTTAACCTACAATCACTTGTAGAATAAATGATTACATTAGTTGAAGAAAAGGAAGCTAAAAAATAAGCTTAACCAAAATAATTATCATGTCTTCCATCTCCCCCTATTGTGTTGCTGTGTGATTAAAGACAATTTCTTGGTTTCTTTTTGCTTTTTATGCTAGAGGTCAAATGAAACACTAAGTTATGAAGACTTTGTTTCTCTTCTAATATATGTTATAAAAAAATGATGTTGTTCTAATGTGTATGGTCCAATGTTTCATTAGGCTAGGCACACAAACATAAGGATATCCACATCAACTTTCCATATTGAATGGCACACTAATCAAGGGACAAGATCGAATAAAATAATATTTGTTAGGGATAAAATTGATACAAATTATATTACAAGGATAAAATTGAATAAAGTGAATACCATAGAGACATAAATAGGTCTTTACTCTTATTTGTACAAGAATTCTTCTAAGTCATGCAAATATTCTTGCTAGTTTGCACAAGAAACTATTGTTTGACAAGTTCTAGATCCATGCATGTAATGATGATCTCATATTTAATATGCTCCCTCCATCTCTTATTATTTATTGCATTTAGAAGTAATTTTTTTATTCCATTTTATTTTCCATTTTAGAAATTAAATGAAATATTAAATATTTTTCTAACTTTATCCTTCTTTTTTATTAATAAATGCTTCATTATTCCTCACATTCATTTTAGAATATTTCAACAAATTTATCCCATTATATTTTTCTCTCCATTTTTAATCATCTTAGATTTTATGCATAGTATGTCATCTTCTAATAATATAACCATATCTCCATTCTCAACCCACTTGTATTAGGATATTCATTACATTTAATGCATTAGAAGGTAGTTTTGGAAAGTCAAATTAAAATAACTACATTAAACTACTTTTTTAATCTCTATGAAAAAATTAAATCCAACAAATAATAAAGGATGAATAGTGTAATTAAACTCAAATAATTATCATATTTAATATTATTTTATAATGCATAAGGCACATCATGCACTTTACTATTACCATCATGGTTGTTTTCTAACAAACTTTTTAAGATATAACGTGTGTCATGTATTTTACTGCTACTGTTATCATAATTCTAAACTATGGTTATAATTATGTTATAATTAGAAAAATTACAAACAAATGCAAGATGATCCAATTATAATTGCAAAGTCTAGTACAACAGCAATATTACACACAACATTGTGGCTATAAATCATAATTTAGAATAATGGCTATTGTATTGTTGTTAAACAATGATTAAAATGAGGGAAACTTTACTTGAAATAGTAGCTTGTGAATTGTCAAGTATAATAAATAGACAAACTAACCGAGCCATTAGAGTGGCATAGTCAATAACTTGCTTCTCATTGCCAAAAGTGTAGCCATAAACATGGCAAGAGGTGAATATAGTTGCACTCACTAAACTTATTTATATCACTGTAACAAAAAATGTTGCCAAGATAGTTAGATGCACAATGCATGTATTTCCAGCTCCTAATTCATTTAAAAACTTCGTGCTATATATAGTTTTAGAAGCAAAAAAGGAGTATATAATTAGTTAAGAACAAAAATATTTAGAAATATAAATATGTTTAATGAGTTATGTTATAAGAGTAACCCGACTATAGAACCAATTCCATAAGGAATAGCATAAAGTGATGAAATAGTGTTGGCTAATGTGGGATCCGCTCAAGGACCAATCGGTTTAGGTAAATATCTAATGCGTTCCTTAACTAGAGAAGTTATTTTTGGGGGCGAAACTATGCATTTTTAGGATTATATTAATTATATTAAATTTTTATATATTAATAAATTTTATTTTTTTAATATTTTTTACTATTTATTAATTCAATATCCTTAATTAATTATTAATTCGATAGTAGGGCGTCGTATCAACAAAACTTCTGTTTATACGCCCCTTTTTCAGACCACAAAACTTGTTCTGTTAATGTTATGAAATCATATTGATAGCTTCTACTCATGTCCTAGAAGCAATTGCCTCATGTATAGATTATACATGAATATACTATAGCTATAGTATTTATTATTTTTATTCTCTCGAATTACTGCATTTATTCGATTGATCCATAAATAATAAAAATCTCTTTTTTTCCTATCTCTATCTTGATGAGATTGTAGAAGAACATCATAAAGAATTTGAACAATCATAATATTCATGCAAAGGAATTTCATAATAGCATATTGATAGGAAAAATGATTTTTTTTTAATCATGATAACATCAAAATTTACCTCTTACATAAATTTATTATGTTTCAAAACAAAAACCACTACTTCCTAGATCAATTAAAATAATTAATTTTTATATTAGGAATATTTTATAAATAAATTAAAATTTTTATTTCCATTCAAATGATATGAATTATAATTTTGAAAATTTAGTTGAACACAAAAAAGAAAAGCTTTTAGAACATACCATATGGAGAGAACTAACATCTTGTTATGGATTTGGTAAGAGCCCAAAAAGCAATATAAGCAACTCAAATGAGTACCATTCAAGTTTGCAATCATCAAATAACACAGAACACATTTTAGGAATACTTTAATTTCATAAATGATGCAAGAAACTTCTATAAAATAGAAAAAGGTAAATACATCACTAAATCATAATAGTAGAAATGACAACAAAGTGAAAGAACTTAACAATTCCTTAAAAAATCTCCATAGAAAATGGATCCTGAGTTTTTGCACAAGTTGGAGAACAAATCACATATAATTCAAGAAAGATCACATTTAACTAAATTGAAGTATTCATTGCCAATGTAGCAATAACATTATAAAGTCCAAACTTAAACACCAAAACCCAGCAAAGAGGAATATGGAGAGAAAATATGGCATAAGAAATCAATAGCATTAGAACAACCAGACTTTGCATTTGGAAAAATTAGATTAGTGGTTGCAAAATTGCATGTGCAAAAAGTGCAAGAACAAGCCAAATTATGAACTTGCCAAGTTTTTTTGCAATGAGAAGACCTTTGCCAATGAAAACTAGAATGTTTTCCACATAAATCCAAATCAAAGATAAGGAAAACAAACCAAAATGAGGGAAAAAAATAGTAGCATATGTTTGCACTTCAAGTTTGTGATATTGCTTTGCTCCAAAAGCTTATCCACAAAGAGTTTCTAGTCCACTAGCCATTCCTAATTGCTTGGCATGCATAGATTACCAAATTTTAATAAGTAAACATTACAAATTGGAAGAAATTGGCAAAGATGAAAAAAAGATGATATAATCAAAAGCAATATGTTTTCATGATCTAGGGTCGATTTAGCTTGCAACTTTTTTTAAAATTGATTTTATTTTATTTTAATAGAAATAATTTTATTTTATTTACAAATAAATTCTTATTTAAAAAATTTATTAAAAATAATAATTTTAATTCATTTATAAATATATTATTCTATCTGGCATGTATTGAAAACTACATGAAATTCAATTAAAAAGTATATTTTAATGGTATCATCATAAATACGATGTTAGAAAGAGGGTGTTTTGTATAATATATTTTTCAAATCAAATTAAATGAATCCTAGTGAAATCATTACTAAATTGGATGAATTTCATAACAACACAAATGTAATTAAAATAAGAATTATAAATAAAATGAAATTCTTTTTTACTTAAAGTTAAACACCATCTTAAGAAAAAATTCATTTCCAAATGAAATGAAATCTTATTTTTAGTTATCTCAAATAGAATGTTTCATTAATGGCTAATCTACCATCTTTCATTATTTTGGACAATATTAATATAGTTCCTATGAGACCACTCAAGTGCTATGCTTGTGATTTGTATCTCTATAATTTAAATTACAGGTGGTATTAGTACTTGTCCAATGATACTAATAAACACTTTATTTTGAAATTTGATATAAGAGGGCATCAATTCATGGCAATAAAAAAATGGAGAATCTTTGGAATATATGAGATACGGTGACAAATTCATCATTTCTTGTGGTATCTATAACTTAGATTAACTATTATGCAATAAAGGAATATGTTAATGCTTAAGGAAAGTAGCTGACACTCTAGTCACTCTAACTTTTTCTTTCTTATTAAAAAAATTGTAGATATGTGCAAGATGTGTAATAGAGTAATGCTACTCTCATTTTCTTGTACTTACAAACTGCTCACTTTCTCCTCACAAACTAGAGTTTGTAATTCTGGGAATCACATTATCTTTAATTAATGGGGAGTAAATGATTATTCCCTTTTTAAAAAGTGTGAGAATCATTTTCTTGTGCAATATCATGATATGACATAGTTCATATCTTCTTCTTCTTCTTCTCTTTTTCATTTAAGTAAAATGAAGTTTGCATTTCAAATCTTTAGACTACATTGAATAATAATTTTAAAGAAAAATGTAAATTACTCCTTTTAACTTTAGAGATGTTAGACTTTACCCCATTCAATTTTAGAAACTTGAAAATCATCCTCTTAAACTTAATAAAACTTAAAAATAATACTCATATTCTATTTAATTAACTATGTTATATAATTATATGATTTTTTTCTAAAATTTCTAAAGGGATATAGACATAATTGATTGGTCTCCTATCTTTTTTCAAAAATTCTTCAAACCACCCCTATTGGCCAAACAACCATCAATTTCAATTTTTTTTCCAATTTTTCCATCTAAATGTTATAATCTTATAAATTGTTGCAAAAATACTATTTAAATTAATAAAGTTAATTAAGAATAATATTTCTTTGAAGAAGATTTACTAGATAATATTTTTGTATGTATTTTGAAAATATTTTAGATTTTCTTAAAAATTTATCAAAGTTGTAACTATATAAAAAAATTTAAATTTTATTTTTATATATTCTTTTATATTAAAATACAAAAAATAAAATTTATTGATAAAATTTCCATTGAAAAATTTTTTCAATTTTTTTACAAAAAACTTACATTAGCTTAGAATGAATTAAAATATGAATATTTTCATGAAAATTATATTTATGATTTTAATATTTTAACTTATTAAATTATGTGATTAACATATACAATATCAAAACTTATATTTTCAATGTGTTAACTTATTAAATTATATTAATAACTATTTTTAAAGATCAATAAATAACTTATTTTTTTAAAATATTTTGATCTATTCCATATTTATGTTAACTATTTAATTTACTTTATAACAAAATTTATACCTTTAAGTTTTATTAAATTTTAAAACTTTAGGTTATTAATTTTTAGAATTTATTATTGTGTATCTAAGACTCTATTTTTATTAGATTAGATAATTAATATACATTAAGAGAACCCGATATAAAAATAAATAAAACTCATTTCTAATTGTTAATTCATATATATATATATATATATATATATATATATATAATTAACAGAATTTTTAGTCTTAATTTATTATAAATTAAATAAACTCTCTTACATTAAATTTATCCACAACACTTCTTTTTTTATTTTCTTTCTTTTTTCTCCATTTTTTTAGCCAAACCTTCAAAATAGTTGCTCAAATAATTTAATAAATTAAGACATTAAAAATATAATTTTAATTTTGCACATGTTAATTTAGTAAGTTAAATTATTGATAATAATAATATAAATTTTGCAAAAATATCTTCATATTTTTTAATGTTAAGATAATTTTTCTAAAGAATGAAATATTTACTTATTAATATTTTCTTTACAATTTTTTTATAAAGTTATACCTTGAATTAATATTTAAGAAAATTTTAAATATTTTCAAAATAATATCAAAGTATTATGTAATAAATCATATTCAAAGAAATATTATTTTTAATAAATTTATTCATTCACATAATATTTTTGTAAAAAAATTATGAGATTATAACACTTAAAGGGCAAAATTGGTTAAAAAAAATGAAACTAACATCTTTTAGGTCATTAGGGAAATTTTGAAGAATTTCTAAAAATAGAAAAAAAAAAAAAGGTAAGTGAATTACATCTAAAACACAAGCAAGGTGAATGAAATTTATCTAATATTAATTTATTTTATTATTTATTGAATATTTATTTCACATCTTATATAGAAGTATATAATTTAAATTCTTTATATATAATTTAATTTTTATTAATTATATAACATGAAAAATTATGTATAAAAAATAACATAATATAATATTTTGATTATTGCTTAAAAACTTCATAAAAAATATAATTTGATAAAAAAATTAATTAAGTATTTGTTTGGTATTAATTCTAAATTTTAAAAGGATAATTTTAAAATTTTGAAAATTAAAGGGTGTAACTTGTATTTTCATCTAATTTTAATATATATCTACAATGTTTTGCAATGGGATGACACCGCATTTTAAATTCCTGATGCAATCATACACCTGAAATGTTCTCACTAAAGAAGGTTCTTAGAGGTTCAACTGAGCAAAATCAAATGGGAAAAGCTCGTCACCTGAAAAAAAAAAGGGGGGGGGGGGGGGGGACTCCCCTTGAAGAAGGTCCCATGCTTTTCTACAAGCATTTAAATAAAAAATATGTTATCCATCTAAATTCAATTTTGATCCAGGATCAAGATCTAAGGCAAGTCAAAATATTTATAAAAAATAAGATGCTATGTTCGCATTCATATTCTATTTCCTTCAAAAAAATTTAATACGCCTTAGAGAATTTGTATTTATTAGTTTTCTTTTTCCTATTCTTCAATTATTTATAATAAATGTATAGATCATTCACATACTAATTGAATTTTAATAAATGTTAAACAAGATGAAAAAAAAAAACTTTTCTAAAATTGAGAATATTTAATACACTATTTAATTCTTATTCCATTAATTTATTTTTAGCTGTCTTTTGGAGGGCTTTTATTTTTCTTTATCTATAACTTTAAAAAATAAGAATACATTTTTTTTTTTACTTTTTTTATTATCCTTATATTATCCAACTAAGTTTTAGTAAAAATAAATAAATTAATAAAATAAAACTTCTATTTTTTAAGGCTAAGACTGCATCCATCCTAAACCCCGTATAAAAAGAACGAAAGGAATATACATAACGGCGGACAAGGAAACTGATGAAAAATGGTTTTTTAATGCTTAGTCTGGAAGGACAGTTGAATCATGGTAGGTCTAATCATTATGGAACAGTAGGATCCCGGAATATACACTGCAAGCACCATGTTATTTTATCCGATCTCCAGAAGAAAACAATAGATGACTTATCCCAAAATATTAAAAAAAAAAAAAGAGTAAAGAAGAAAAAAACATTAACACAAAAATTGATACTAGAAAAGTCATTCACTTTTTCTAAATTCTACTCTTCTATGTAAGAAAACCCAAAAAATGAAAATTGTAAAATTATATTTATCTCTTTTTTAAATAATAAGATTGTAATGAAGATAGCAGAAAATCCAAATCCTTCCAATATAATCTTACCCACAAAAATGAAAAATTATGAAATTATTCTTCAGGAGATGTTCCTGCTATATAGGATGAATTTCAACCAAATGAAGAACCTACCTCACGTGAAAAAAATTAAAAAAAAAAAAAAGAAGAAGTGTTTTTAACATCAAGTGATAGAGAAGAAAAAAGGCAGAATCCCGATATAAAATAATCCAATCACACAAACAATGTCAATAAAGCAGTAATGACCAACATAACAGGCAAAATGAAATCGTCGAGTAAGGAAAACGCCAAACGAACCGAAATTTATAATAAAAAATCGTTTGATGTTTGAATTTCAGAGAGATTATTATTCATCATTATCAAATTTAATTATGCATTTAATTTATTTTTCTAAAATTAAATTTAATATATTATATAATAATATATAAATAATCAAATTTAAGAATATATCAATCTATCATTATATTAATAATATATTATAATCATCTCCTTAAATTTATTTTTTTCTATGGTGAATGTAAAAGGAGAGGCAATTCCTTAAATTCATTTTCTTCCGTGGTGAATGTAACAAGAAATACAATTCTATGGTATAAATGTCCATTTTATTGGATGAAATACAACATATAAATTCATATCTTCAGATATATATTTAAAGGATAATTATCTTAATAATATAGTGGTATTCTGATGTTTTACTTTTAAATATATTTAAAGTTTAAATCTAAAATTTTATATGCCTAATGTAGTGGATGAGGAAAAGAGATTCGTTGGATTTGTACTCACTTCTTTATTATGAAGTCGTATATCTTCCACCCTCGCCCTTTTTGGAAGGTGACTACATCCTCCGCTTCTTACCATCTTCACGTTAAGGGTGAACGTCGAATGTTATGACAAATAAGAAACGTAAAAATACAATTGCTGATCTGATTACTTATTATTTCTAATTGCTTTCACCGAAGCTTTAACCATCATGGAATGACAAAAAGGAAAAATAAGAAAATGGTAATAATATTAATTCATCTTCTTTTTCTTGTGAATCGAAGACTTATCAATATTATCACCGCCAGTTTAGTATACGTTTGTGTATATTTTTATTTTTAAAAATTATTTTTAAATTTTTTATTTTCAAAAATGATTTTCAAATTCTAAAAAAAAATGAATAAATGATGCTTAATAAAACATATGACCAAATGTTTCATTTAATTATAAAATTGCTATCAACAATAAAAAAATAAATTTAGAAAATATCTAAAATTTATTTTTTTTATTTTTAAAACAAAAATTTCAAGAACAAGTTTCAAAAATAGATTTTAAAAATAATTTATCAAATAAAATTTTTTTGGTGCTTGTTATGGTGCCCCTAGGAGTTTGATACCCGGGGTGGTGTGGCAAAATACATGTCACTGGATGAGATTACAAAAATCTTAGCATTGATTTAGTAATCTCATTCAATAACCTGTATTTTGTCACACCACCCTGAGTATCAAATTCCTAGGGGCACCTTAGAATTCACCAATTTTTTTATTTTAAAAAAATAAAAGATTATTTTTAAAAACAATAAACAAACGAATCCTTAATAATCAAGTTTGCATAATTTCAAGCTCAACATTTTAGATTTGATGTTTTGCTTAAATATCATTATCACACAATCAAATCACTGCATCAATTAAACCCCCAACTCAAATCTAAATTCAAATTATTTAACAAAATTACTCTAAATTTTATAATGAACCGGAAACAGCCCTTATAGATCCTATCTTCAGAAAACAGAGCATCTTAGAAATTAATTCAACTACCTTCAAGTACAAGAACAGGGACGAAAGAAGAAATTTTGAGATAAAAAATTTTAGAAAAAATGAGAGAACAAATATTAGGGAAATCCAACGGATCTCAAATTTTACAATTTAGTCCCACGTCCCTTTTCTTTCAATTCCACAATTAGTATAATAAGTTATTTTGACTTGTTACAAAAAATTGCTACAACAGTTTAGGAATTCCCTCAATTATATTATGAAGTAAAATATGTTGTATGTCTTACAACGAAACAATATTTGTACAAATCCCCAAGGACAATTTACTCATTTTTAATTTTATCAAATTTTACTTAATTTACGGTTTAGTTTATATATTAAAATTCAACGATCTATAATTTTCATCATCAATGCTTTACTCATCCAATTTTAAATAAAATAGGTCCGGGCAAAGCACGTGGCCTCCTTTAATCCCGACTTTTTAATAATTAAACCTAATTTGAAACTTAATTTTTAAAATAAATTTTGTGCAAGGCATAGATAATTATTTCGAAAATGCTTCGACAAATCTTCTATGAAAATCAAGTCTTTTTGAATAAATTGTTTCTAAAATTGAATTTTATGTTAAGTTTAATTATTAAATAATTTGAAATAATAAAGATGATGTCATGACTAACTTCCAATCGTGATTGACGTTGATCTCGAAACCAAGTTCCACAAGTCTTAAATTTGATTTCTAAAGGGATTCAAAATTCTTTTTAAATTTTTGCAAAAAAATAAATAGAAATCTCTTTTCTTTTTGGACACTTTCTGAGGGCCACATACCTTAAATCATGAAACCAGTGAATTTTTTCAAATATGATAGGATCACACATACACATAGTACTATACAATTTCAAATTATATACACATACAATTTAACATCACATGAATCAACAGATCTCTATTTTTAATGTTGATTTTAATCACAACTGTTAGATCCCTCATCAATGCGATCTTTAATTCTCCATAGATATAATAAAGCCTAAAGGCACTTAACTTGAAAACATTAGAAATAAGATAGACTGAGTTACAAGAACTCAATGAACATATATCTATCACTATTTTGCAGGTAATCAATTTTATATATATTAATTGAAGTTAATCATATACTAAATTAGAAAATATTAGCAAACCAATTTCTTGAATTTCTAAAGTATATGAAATCATGCCCTAAAATGAGAGATCACATGCACATCACTTAAACTCTATTCTTATATCATAATTCACAGAAATGCCGACTATTTGTTAATATCTAACATTGTTATTCTTGTGGTGTGTTCTAGGAACTAATCATATAGATGATTGAAACAATACACAATGTATTAATTTATTTTAGGTAATTTAATTATTATATTTTATTTTCATAATTTTATTATTATTCTGCACGATTTATAACTTAATATAATAATTATCCTTGGAATAACTTCACTATTCCTAAAATGCCCCCAGTCAAGTATTATTACGAAAAGGATAGTAATAATACATCGAGACTAGCATGTATAGTGACTGATGATTATGAATCATAGATATGTGATATCAAGTTAATACATGAGTACATTGTTAGTGAACAATATACTGGACTAACCTACTATGAGAATATTGCATGGATAAACATATCATAAGTTATTCTTATATGATCACAAATACACATAAACATTTGACCTGAAGTCACTACGGTTCCCTACATGAGGAATTACTCACTTTAATATTGTCCTATGTCACCTTAAATCAGGATGATGAACAGGGCATTGATTGGGCGTGTCATGAATCGTACAGAGAGAAGTGAGTGATGTAGATGAAATTTTGTTACTCTTGTATAAAAGAGAAATATCCTTAGGCCCCTTGATTGAGTGAGACTTAAAATTGCATGGTCATGCTCAATTGGATTAATATATAATATTAATTATTTATTTTAAGTCTACTCAGTATCAAAAAATATAAATTGAACATTGACGAGGATGACACATTTCATACCTCCAGTTCAGTTTGGATATTATTACAAAAGGATTATGATGCAAAATATTGATCATGTATTAGATAAATGTCAAATCATAGATATTCTTACTACTTGAGTGGCAGTGATATATTGCTAAATACCACTCATTGTCTATAACTCAATAATGAGTCATTGTCAACGTAGTAAGAACCTACAGGGTCACACAAAAGGAGTAGGAATAAGATAATAATTAATTAAAATTTAATTATATTAATATCCAATTAATTGGACTTATTTTTCGTGCATATATATTATTATTATTAAGAATAATAATGTATTATTCACATAATATATATATATATAATATTATGTGATATTATTTGATATTAAAGTAATGTTAAATAATTACGTTATCAAATATTAGATAAATATATTATGAGATAATATTATCTTGATATTTGATAACTATATGCAATTATCTAATATTAAGATATTTATATTATAAGATAATATTATCTAATATTAGATAATTAATAGATAAGTCCTATCTCTCCTCATTATCTCTAGGATAAAGATAAGATGAGTTGTTAAGTATAATTAGGATTTTGAAAGTATTATCCTAGTAAGACTAGGATTGTGGCTTGCCTAAATTCTATAAAAAGGGGCTTGAGGGCAGCACATAAAATACACGCTCATAAGCTTCCTAAAATCCTAAATCTTTCAGAAAACATCAAATCCTAATTCCTAGAGAAAGAAATGTATCCTAGCAGATTCGTGGAGGGCGAAAGGTCGTTATTCACTCTGTGTGGATATCATAGAGACGTTGTACCTTCCGGCGGGCGTTTGATTCATCCGCTCTTAAATTTTGATTAGTAGAAACATGAGTGCCCAATAGATAAAACCCTAATCATTGATTTATACTTTTTGCATGGATCCTAGGTAGAATTTAGATCAAATTTTAAATTTTCGCTGCATGTAATAATTCGAATTCCCAACAATTATCATATTACATACTACCTATTCTAGGTAAACATGACAATCACAAACAATCATTAATCCTAAACACAACAAATCATCATAACCACATCAAATTTTTTGCATACATGTTAAACATGTGATATCCAATCACAAGCGAAGTTTCAATATCTCATAATCATTTATAGTAAACATACATACATCCATATTTGAGTTTCTAGGTTAATTTCATATTCTTTAGAAGCTAATTTGCTAAAAGAAATTTCATCCGACTTTTACATCATTGCCCCATTACCATTTACAATTTCCAATGCCACTCACAATATAATTCATAAATAATATACACCTGAGAGTTTAACTCTCCTATCACACTTGTTTATGAAGGCCTTGATAGAAAGTGACCAATTCATCCTAGGGCAATACCAAAACATATAACAGTAGTTTTATGTCTATAACAATGCTATCATGTGCACCCATATGGCCATAACATACAAATATTGATGAGACACAATCACAATCAATCGATAGTCAATAACATTATCACCATGATTTCTAAGCATGGCATCTTCACATTTACTTAACAGTTAATTACTACTTTATCACAAATATTAAGATTATATCATTCATACACATATGGCTACAAAGGTAATTTAGTGATAGTCTACATTTTATGCCTTTAAAGTTCACGCACAAATTTAAAAGTATATTATGATATTTATAAGAAAGATTATATATACTTCATATGAACTACATATTATTAAAATACTAGTTTATTGTAGATATATACTCACCTAAAAATGAACATTCATCTCAAAAATCCCCACTTATTTTGCTTTCATAAATTCTTTCTTCCTATTTCACAATAGGTTATAATTGGTCCCAGCAAGAAATATAAAGATTATATTTTTCTAGAAGTATAAATCTCATACTGTGGCAAGAAGAAATACATATCTTAACATTAAAGCTTGAAATCTTTAACAAAATGTATTTAAATCACTTCATAATAGATCATTATATGACACATTTCAATTCATCGAGAAGTTCCAACCAAAATAAAATGATACTTTATACAACTATATTAAAAACCTTTGTTTGTGGCAACAATAAGTAGCTAGGATGCCAAAATCTAAACCAAACAATAATAAAGCAACTTTGTTTTAAATGACACCACTAACCATTTGAGATAGCATAGGAATACAAACACTTTGGCCTTATCTAGGGTAACAGAATAAATACCATAGGACTTATTTCTTCCATGTGATATTGAAGATTTATAAGGCCAAACAAATCAACATAGCCATGATATATCATTATATCTACTTGTTTTCCATTTCTAGCAAACCTTATTCCTTCCATTACTTTGTTAAACTTGAGAACATGCCTATACCTTAAATATATAATCACAAAACTACATATATATCTTATATAAAGATTTTTAACTTCTACAACCAGATATTTTTACCTCTCTTACAAGAACTTGACTTCTAGATTTTAAAACTTTTCATTAAATCATACACAAACACTATTATGCTACCATAAGGCATGATAAAAGCTTTTTGCACTCTTATAACATATGTAGAATTATGGATTCTACATGAAATTGAGGAACTCAGTTCAAACTTTAAGGTGAAGTATATTATCTATGTGATATCTATAGAAACATAATTCATTAGATATCCACTAACTTAATGACTTGCATCCTTATACTCTTCCTTACAAATGATCATTGACAATTGTAAATTTCATTTCCTTTCTTATGGACTTGTTTCCAATTTATGCTTGCACAATTATGAAGCACTTAAGTTGTATCTCGCTATTTATTGTATCATTTAAGTTTATTGATCATCTCTTCCTTCTTACTCGTCATTTGCACCTCCCAATCTAAATCCTAATACAAATAATAAATCCTTTCTAATTCCAACACATAACAATTCATTCCCTCAAAATAAATTAAACCCTTATATAAGGAATCTATCTTATACACAAACATGTGCTAGTACTATCTTTGCGCTTAAGGTTTTCTTCAACATTACCATAGAGATTTACGTTGCATTCCAAGCACACTAATAATTTCTACAAAGAATACTAAAAATGTTAATTTGGAATATAAATACCCATTAGAAGTTATAAAACTAAAATCCATGTCTTAAAAAATAGAATTATGCATGCATTTATCAAAACTCATCTTAAATAGTAATGGACAGAACTTATAAATTAATAAATCCTTAAACAATGGACAAAATAAAATTTACTAACCCCAAGCCACATAAGTACCACACGAACGAAGCATCGCAAAACATAATAGTAAATCCACCATTGGACTAATGTGTTCAAGTTTTCATTGACAATAGAAATTAACATCACTACTAACATGATCAAGTCAAACAGCCCACCACTCCCTTCTACATCCAAGTGCTACCATAACTAGGAAACAATGAAAACGAGTTTCAACTAGTGCACAATAGCTAGATTCTACATATCTGACACTTACAACTTTCTCCAACTCCTTTCATTTTACTTAAGGATCCTCTTACATGGAAGAGCTATGACAAGACAATAAGGACTAGCTAGTATGCCAATGATGCCAACAAGGGAGGTGAACGGTGCTAGATAGGGTATATAGTAGCTTTAAGCAAGGGCAATGATACCAAAAAAAAAAGGAAGAAAAGAAAGAAGGAGAAGTTAGTGGAAAGTGGAGTGAGAAAAGGACTTGTTGAGTGAGGGTTAGTGCATGTAGGAAAAGAGATAGTAGTGAGAAAATAAAGAGGAAAGTCGGTAGAAGTGAGGAAAAAAAGAGAGAGAGGTCATATATTTTGAGAGGAAATGAGAGAGAAAATGTAGAAAATGAGCAATTGGGATAATTTCATGCATTGCAATATTGTGAGCTCACTTTCATCATTTAATCTCATCCTTATATTTTGCTTACCAATCCTGGACAATTAAATCTCAGCCACCCATTTTGTTTACTAAAGACTATTTCTATAAAAACTTATTTTATTTAAAACTTAATTATTCTTAATCTTCCATCAATATATTTATATATATATATATATATATATATATATATATATATATATATATATATTTATAATAGCCCAATACATTCTAAATTTTTAAAAATAATTATTTCAAACTTTCACAATTTTTAAAAATAATTTATCAAATACAAATAAATTATTTTATAAATTCTTGTACTCATGTTTATTAAAATTATTTTTAACTTGCAAGAATCTCTTGTACAAATTATTTAATCAATAATAGCCATATATAAAAATAAATATATTTTGAATATCATTAGTATCATTTTAATATTCCAAGACTTTTAAAAAGAAAAAAAATTAAAAATTAAATATTAATCAAATAAATAAATTTTTACAATTATTGAAATTTATAAAATTTTAAATTCTAATTTGGGATATTACAAATGACTTATATTACATATACAATTAAGGTAAAAAATTAGATTGAAAAAATTTAAGCAAGCAAAAGATTAATGAAAAAAATATAAGTAGATAAATCTTAATCACAAAAAATGTAAATGAGTTAAGTACAATTAGACGAAAGTATAAATAAATAAAATATAAGTTACCCTAAAGAGTTAAAATGTTGCTTGTAATTAAAATCACTCATTTTTTACGTGTAAGTGATCAATCTAGTTAGTTTAAGACATTGCTCTTTTACTTTCTTAATTTGTGTGCCTTAAATATTTGCAAGTGGCAAAAGCCTTTAGTTGAATATATAAAAAATATAAAAGGTTTTGAATTTATAATGTTTTCAAAAGATTGCCCTTATGAAATTTAGGAATGATATAATTTTTTGCCCTTCAAGGTGAAGCATTGGGTAAGTTTTCACTTTAATATTATTATAAAATTATTATATATTTTACATTATACACTAATATATATACATGCACACACACACACACACACACACGCATATAGAGAGAAAATAAAAGTTTAGGGCATGGTCTATACCCTTTAACACTATACCCTGATAAATTTTTATAAGTTAAGAAGTTATTGATCATGCCAAAGAGCATTACATGCAACTTAAAGGGCTCTTGCTTGTATATGTCAAACATTAACATACTTTCATTCCACATAAGTCATAAATTTTTAATGAGTGATACCAAGAAAACATCTATGTCATTTTCCATTTGCTTAAGCCTTAATAACAACAATGTTAACATTATATACTTCTACTTTATGTACTAAAGAAGGAGGTTATAAGTCATTAAAATTATAGACCTTGTGTTATGTTTACTACTTATGTTATTGTGAAGGTTCATTTCGTCAATATATAGTGCAAGTTTGAGATTTCTTGGTTCTCGACCAAATTTAAAGAATAATAAGTTAATCGTTCTTCATCGAGAAAAATCTACCAAATGATAAAACTTGTTATTAATAACCACCCACTCCGCATGCCACACTAAGTCATTGGCATTTTCTGCATTAATAAACATGTATTTAAATCTTGTTATTATGGAAAGATACCATAATACTTTAGCCAAAACCCCTTCATTGGCGTTCCTTGGTGTTGCCATCATGCTTTTTCAATTTGTGATTGGATGCCCTGCATTTTGGATATTTAAGCAATATTCTGTACTTCTTTCAGTTCAATATACAATCATTAGAACAAGCATATATATATTCATGTACTCCATACCCACCAGGCATATTTTTTTTACCTTATAAGCATAAGCTAGTAGTACATTGCCTTTAGGAAGCATGTACTTCAATAATTGCAATAATTTCGTAAAGCTCTCATCACTCTACCCATTTCTTGCTTTCAAGTTGAACGATCTCAACATAGCAAGTAAACTATTTAATGCAACCCAAATATAATGGCTTCTCTTTATCACTTAATAAGATATCAAGGACTTGCAGTTGCTTAATAAGATTATTTGTAACATCATGTACTATATCATTTAAGTGATCATCAAAACCATTATCTTCATGAATAATAGATATGCTACCTAATTTACTTTCACTATACCATATCCATCACTTATACCTATTGTCAATGCCAAGTTGAAATAAATGATCTCATATGCAATTATTACTTGTTTTACATTACAATATTTAAGGTAGGGGCTAAATATGAGCCCATAATTAAATTCATTCCTTTCATAAACAATTGCAAATTTGATAAATTCATTGATCTTATTTTCATATTCAATGCTGAGTCAATTAGCACCCTTTATCTTAAATCCATGACTAGCAAATCTAGCAAGAACCATGCATACATAAGAATATTAACTAAACCTTATTTCACATGAATTTGTATATATTCTTAGATAAATCATAAAATATATGAACATTCATACATTTACATAATATAACTAAAATCATCTATAAAAGAACATATTTCAAAGTAGTACATACCAAAGTTAAAACATTTTCATATACATATACTTGAAATATTGTATATGTAATATATTTCATACTTAAGGTTATGAAGCATGTTCATTAGCTAACTAAAAATTAAAAACATTTTAATGAGGTATCATAAACTCAACACTTGACATTCTAAGCTAAATATATTAAGACAAACTCAAGAAAAGCAAACTTACGTATCTACACTAAAATATTAATTCAAGATATACAAAGAATGAAAACTTAAAAATATTTGGTAGAAGTATCTTGTTTACACAAAAGAGAAGAAGATCAGCTTAAGCTTCATGATTCTATTAGAGTTCACAAAACAAAGCTTCATGTTAGAGGAATATTAAGTTTACAAATGGTGCTAGAGTGAAATAGTCTTATATTTTGCACTCTCACTAGTGCTTTTGTAATTTTTACCATTTTTTGTGCCAATTTATAATAATAAACGATGTGGAAATAAATACATGTTAAATCAGGATAGTTATTAAACTTTGATTTAGTCATAATAACCATTGTTTATATTAAAAATATGTTATATGTTCTAATTAAAACATATTACATTGATTGTAACATAGAAACTATTATCTTATTTTTATGTGTCAATTATTTTTAAACAATTGATGTCATTTTGTATGACATTTTTTACTATCTTTTAAGATATTAATTTTTCTAAGTTTGAAGAAAAAGGTTAATTTCAAAATTAATAAAAAAAATTTCCACAATTTCATTAAACATCGGAAATTAGGATAAGTTATATGTTTTTTTTACATATTTTCTCATAAGGATACAAACATTAACACATCAAACTTAAATATAAAAAAATATGAGAAAGAAAATATTGATATAAAAAAATTTATTTCATAGTTTTATTCATTTAATATATTGTAACATCAACAAATGCAAATTTACAATAATATTTCATTAAGTAAAATAAAAAAAAGAGTTTAGTCTTCTATTCTTGTTGCCAAGCTTAATATCAATTCTCATAACCATTATTTAATATTTCTCCAAACTAAATACTATTAAATCATAAATTTAAACAATACATTTTCCTCTATTACTAATGTCAGTGTGTGTTTGAAGAAAAGGATAATACTTTCCACTCCATTTCATTTAATACATATACAAATAATAATCGATAAGCAGCGATAATCACATTCTATAATGAAAGGAAAAGTGTTAGATAAAATGTTGAAGGACCTATTTTTCTCCTATTTAAACAAAACCTAGAATTAGATAATGGAAGTTAAGGTATTATTGAGATGCATTCAAATAGAGATGCAACGTGAAATATATAGGCTATTAAAAAAACTCAAAACATTGGTTATTAACTTAATACTAACTTCTAAGATATATATGGATTTCAAATAAGTGGTAGTTGCATTTCTCAAGGAGACTTTTGAATACCTTTACACATTGATTTATAAAAAAAATTAAGTAATCGTTCTTTGAATAGATTATAAGGTACTAATATATTTTCTACATATAACTAACTACTTAATCTAAACTTTAAAAATATAAATCTTTTTCGATGTTCTAATCATACTATTAAAAAAAATCATTATAAGTAACTCCATTATTTTTATTCACACTCTAACATTTCGAGAAGGAATGAAACTGCTCGCCTTCCACAATTTCACTACGAGGCAAGTCGCAACAATAATTAATGTTTATTATATAAAAGTAATAACCTGCATAATTTGTAATCTATAAATTACATTAAATTAAGTTATTAAATCTTTAATTCATTATATCATTCCAATTATAATTAATATATATATAAAAGTATGCTTGCACTCATGCAAACTTACATACACAAGTCTAGGTTCACACAAGTCAACCTGTTTAATCTCACATTTTTTGTGAGCCTAAATTTTTAGGCTCAGCCCACCCCACCTTATACATAAGCCTGCCAGCCTGTCCACATTAATTAAAATAATAATCTTGCCTTGCACCCTGCCTAATTAAGCCCAAAAATCTATCCATATTATTTATAATTAATAAGTTATATTAAATTAAATCATTAGACTTTCAAAGTATTAAGTCATTTTTATTGTAATTAAAATATATTTTTTTATAGATAAGACTAATGACCCATATAATTTATAGTATGCAAATTATACTACATTAAGTTATTGAATTTTCAATGTGTGAACTTATACAAATTTAGGTTCCGCATAAGCAAACACATTTAATATCACATTTTTTTACGAACCTAAAATTTTAGGCCGGCCCCACCCCGTGCTTACATTGTCAAACCATTCTTGCATCCCTGTCTAGCCAACAATATGCGGCCCAATTCGGTTAGGAGGTCAGGTATGCATTTTCATTAAAAGAGTCTACTTAAACTGTTGTAAGAAGTGTCCCACTCGAGTCTAACAACAAAGAAGAAACCCATTATAAGAATGACAATGGGTTGAGTTTGGTAGACCCAACCCGAACCTAATATGATAAGAATCAGACCTAATAAAAATCTAAAATATTAAATCCATTTTGAATTCAAAATTCAAAAAGACTCAATAGAATTCAAACGGATAAGATTCAATGGGACTCGTTTGGGCTCGAAAAAATTAATGTTACATTTTTAAATTAATTTTAAAATATATAAGTTTGACAAGATTAAATATTTAATTTCTCACACAATCCAATTTCTACGGTGCTTCATCAAAAACAGTGATTACTTAAAGATTAAAGCTTTAAGTAAATCAAATTTCATATGACAAATACAAACATTTAAAAGGCATTTGAATACATCATAATGATACTATATGAATGGGTTATTAAATGATCTTCCCAGCAATTCTTGTTCTTATTTTACATAAAATCATGTTCCAACATCTTGGACTAATTAATGGCTGCCTCAAATACGGGGTTTAAAAATTTTATTATATGTTTTTATCAAATTCAGTTTTAAATTTTGCATTAAATTAAAAAAATTAAATAGAAATATATATAAATTAAAAAAAAATAGTTTCCAATGTCAATCGTGTCGTCAAATATTTCGTAACTACAAAATTCCCCCAGTTTTCCCGTTTCTCATTGCAAGAACTCCATGCTTACTGACACCCTGCAGTGATTGCTTATTAATTCGCAAATACTCTAAATCAGGGTTCTCACAATTCTGGGTTGCTACTGCCACAGTTCTCAACCTTCTGGATCCACATTGTGACTTATCATTTTCTCAAACCTCTATTTTCACCAACTCCGGTCTCTCAAAGCCACAACTTTAATATTATTTTATGACAAATAAAATATTTTAATATTATTTATTTTAAATAAATTATCATAATATCTTTATATATATATATGAGATAATATTAATTTTCATATAATAATAATAAGTTAATTATAAAATATATTATTTAAATAAATTTAATGTAATATCCAACAAAGATATAAAACTTGTTGAATATTTGCACAAGATAAATTCATATATTATATAAATTAATATTATAATAATTCCAACATGATATTTAAAAAAAATTTAAGATTTATTAGATATTTAATAAATAGATCCGAACCCAAACTACTAAGAAGTGAGTCTAATTTCAATAAGATTTATTGGATAAACATTCATCAATTTGGATAAGATTCATTGAGTATGGATATTCTTACCATCCCTATCCATTAAACCAGTATTTTTTTTCTTGTCATATGTATGCTTCGTTTCATATATGATTAATAAACACGTTCATTTTTTATTAAGTAAATAATTATCCTATAAATATAAATTTCTTTTCAATTTAATAATATTTTAAATTAAAATAATTTAATTAAATAATTCAAAATAACTATATATAAATATAAATGTGTAAAAAAATTTAGTGGCATTACAAAATTTTTTAATACAAAATATCGTTTCTCTTTCACACACTAACATGCACATATAATAAAAATACAGTTTGATTCAACTATCTAGGTTAATTGGTTGGCTGAACAAGTTTGATCTTAATTCATTAATTTTTTTAAGTTTGAGAAAGCGATGCATCCCATGAAGTAATTTTTTTCACTTTGTTTGGTTCAAGTTCAACTTTCCAAATAGTATTAACAATAATTATTATATCCTAAATATTATTTTAATATAAATTAATAAATTTTAATTATTCTTAATTCTTTTTCTCTGAAATCTTGTATATATTATCTTTTGCATCATAATTTTTATTAACTCATAATTTTATATTTTTTATCTTAAAGAATTATATTATTTTGAAAACCTATATATTACTCATTTTTTCATTCATATATAATATCACTTTTGTTACATATTTTGATGCCAATCATATTTTATAAAAAAAATTATCAATTATTTCATTAAAATATTTGCTTCCTATTAAAATATTAAATATAAATTTTATGAAAAATACCCTTTATTATTCAAAATTTTTCACGTAATTAAATAGTATATATAAAATTAAGAAAACGGAATTTGGCTATAGGCCCCACAACAGGCTAGCATCGTCCAGTTGCACGCCACCTAGATTACTTTTTTTTAACATTTTGTGTTATTAAGATTTAATAATAAAGTCATGTTTTTTATACTGTCTACTGATTCTTTTTTTTCTTCAACTGAATTTTTTACAATAAACTAGTAACTATTAAGTTTTTCTTTGGTTTTTAAATTTTAAATTATAAACATATATTATTTTTTTTGTGTAGGAATTATAAATATATGTTGTCTTTTATATAATAAAATTAACAGTTTTTAAATAATTCCAATAAACATATTAAAATTATTAAATAATATAATTTTATATTTAAAAATTATGCAGCAGTCTAAATATAAGTAGTATAATAATTTTTAAATTTTATAATATATATTTCCCTCCCTTATATTTCACTTCAATTACATAAATCTTCCTTCTAGTTTGAAATTTCATACTAACCTTTTGTAAATCTTAAAGTACGCTACACATAAATTCTTTTTCAACTAATGGTGCCCAACACCATTTGAACAATGTATTTGGCGTTACTTTGGCCATAAAATATCAAAAATATCCTTATGAACTTGTTAAAAATGGAGTTCAACACCAAAAACTCCAACTTTACTATCTTTGAAGTTTCTAAGGGTTTTACAAGCCATTTTTCTACCCAAAAAACCTTGAATTTGAATGCAATTCAACCGCACTAAAGTAGAGCCGTGTTGAAATTGAATGCAATACAAGACGAACTGAAGAAATTAAGCGAAATACCAAACAGACGAAATTGCACAACGCAGATGCAAAATAGAATTAATGAAATTGAAAAAGAGCACAAAACAAAATGGCAGCAAAACTCGAGTAGAAACAAGAACAACAATTGAAAAATGACATAACACGATGAAATTATTACAAAATGACGCAAATAGAAACAAATTCAAACAAAATCGCAAAATGCTATAAACCAGTAGCAAATTGGAGCCCGAATTGCAGCACAAAACAAAGACACGAACTAAACAGAGTCAAACAGGAAGACATAGCAAAATACAAATGATGCGAATTCAAAATTGGAGACAAAATTCTGCAAAATTGATGAAATGGAACAGAAAAATGCAGAACAAATAAATTTGCAAAATGCACAACAAAATTTGATAGAACAACAAATGAAACAAACAAAAACATGAATAATTTGCAGAAATGGAATTAAAAGAACCAAAACAGAACAGAGCAAACGAGATGCAAATTCAACAAAACGAAATTAGATAGAAACAATGAAATTCAATAACAAAAACGAAGCACAAATTTGGGTAGCAAAATCACAATTTGAACAAAGCAGAATAAAACGCTAGACTTTTTGCTTCAGTTTAGCAAATAAAATAAAATGCAAAATTACCTTTTTCTAGTCGATTTTTTTAGAATATTATAAATAAATGAATCAAAGAATAATAACTGAAGTGTTCCTAACGGAAAAGGATTAAGTAAACTAATATAGAATTTCAAACAAACGGAAATCTTTGCGTAATTAAAGTAAAATACAAGGTCCCTACTTTACTTAAAATTTTCAGACAATGAAGCAAAAGTATCTCATATACATTATAATTGTCCAAAGTTAAATAGATTAAATTATTAAAAAATTATTAGGGATTAGCAAAAGAATAAAATTCTCATTAATTAAATTTAACAGAAATAATTTTATTTTTTATATTTATAAACAATACATAAAATAAAACTGACATAAAAGAAAGGTTGATAAGCAATTTTACATGCTCTATAAGAAATAATATTTTTTAGAAAAAATCTCATTTCCTTCAATTTATTAGACAACAACCAACTATAAAATCAATTTCCTTCTTATTTCTTGAGATATAAAACTTCTTGCGTTATTATTACATACCATTATAATACTCAATTTCTTAGAGAATTTCGTATATTCCTTACCGATGGCCATCCTCATCTTTCTCAACTTCTGTTTTCAAGGAATTTGCGTAATTTGTCCGATCACTGACATTTCACATGCAGTAAATTCTACTTTCCACTCACAATTTTGAGCAAAAACAGCATAGCAAAAAACGAAAAAGGTGCATAAAATTTAAACACAACCAACCTTGGATAGATAGATTAATTTTTCTGGACATAGAAATGTCAGTTCCTGTTTTGGTCCTCCAAATTTTTGGACTGAACCAACATTCTCAAACAAACATTCCAAACCAATACAAACCCTCAGCATAAAATTACTAACTTTTGGAGTTCTGTAGAGGCACAACAAAAGCATATTTTCTAGTGTCTCCCATGCATTCAAAAAGGGTCAAATCAAGAAACACAAACTGTGTTGAGGCATCATCCATACCCACGCTCAGCCACAACCTGTTCTCACTCAATATTCCGGAGAGTGTTCTCACTCAATATTCCGGAGAGTAATCTCACACGGTATATCAACGGGCAATCCCGGCACAAACGGAAGAGGGCTTTCAGGAATTATTATTTTTGCCTCCGAATGTTTGAGCGTTCCATTCAAAACAAACTGCTTCAAGGAGAAGAGCTTAAGACATTTATCAAAAAGAAATGGACTGCAAGAAGCTCCATTGATGAAGGTTCCACTTTCACAAAGCAATTTTCGAAGCTCACTAAAAAAGTCAGATGGTTTAGCCAATCCGCCTTTCAGGAGAGATTCTGCAGACAATACTATAGCAGTCAACCTCTCTTCATCGTGAGATTATGGCAACACGTTTCAACTTTACAGAGCCTGAAGGTGTAAGTCACCATTGTTAGCTCCAAGACGTTCAATTCCACTTCCAAAGAAAACCCTCTAAGCCTATACCGTAATTGCCTAACCCTCCTTTCAAGTTTTCCAAGTTTGAAATCGAGTTCTCCAAGTCCGTGAGAAAACAATCTTCCAACAGGGAAGAAGTGCACCCATAGTTCTGCAAGCAGCTTTATTTTCTGGAGATACTGCAATATAAATGCCAAAGCGTCACCACCTCCTGAAAAATCAACCATCATAGTTGCCAACTCCTCCTTCCAAGACCTTTATTTTAGTGCCAACCCCCCACCCCAAAAAAACAAGGAAAGCCAAGAGCAAAATATGTTAACAGCATGCCATATTCAAACAAAACCAAAAGAAAAGCTAAGTTCCTATAGCAACAATAATTAAGGATGGATGGAAAACATTTTCCACAAAATATAACTATATAATGTTAAGATAAGCCGATGAGGAAAAATATTATATTTGTTCAATATTAAATATGAAAAATTTGAAAAAAACAGCATCCTCTATTTCAAAAATAATATTGCTTTCCTATACTACTACAGCTTTAGGTATCATTTTTAATTACAAGGTACATAAGTGGCATATCTCCCTAGTGGTTGTGTTAGGCCTTTGACAGCCAACGTAAAAAACTTTGTCGAAATCTCATATATGGATTACACGGATTACACATGACGACTTATTAATGCTAATGCTAGGTCGTTACCCGGAAGTAACGTGCTATATGGCTCGAGTGCAATGTCAAATGATCTAGAGTCACTGCATCGGCACTCGGATGTAGTGTTAAATGAGCAAGGGTCCTTACATTTTTTTGGACGGATGTGGGTAAAGAAGCTAGTCCACAAAAACATAATTAGGTTTGGTACTTGAAATATCGGCACGCTAACAGGTAAATCTTTGAGGTTGTGGACACCATGATTCGAAGAAGGATGGTAGTGAATGTTGGGCTCTAAAGGGACAACAAGAACAAAAAATGAGGATAGCAGAAATGAGAATGTTAAGATGGATGTATGGTCATATAAGAAAGGACAAGATACGAAATGGCTGCATACGAGGGCATATTAGCGTGGCACCTATTAAGGAGAAGATGACAAAAAATCAGCTAAGGTGGTTTGGTCATATGCAAAGAAGGCCACTAGAAGCACCAGTAAAAAGAGTTGATCACATGACTTTTAACCCTGTAAAAAAGTGTAGAGAAAGGCCAAAAAGGATATTAAAAGAAGTTATAAAAAGGAATCTCTTGGTGAATAATATCACAGAAAATTTGATTTTTGATAGAACTCATTAGCATCATGTAGCTGACCTCACTTAGTTGGATAAGGCTTTGTTGTTGTACATAAGTGGCATATCCCTCAATTATCAATATATATATATATATATATATGCAAATGATATTTTTCAATGAAAAATATTTTTCAACAAATCAGAGCCCAAGTATGGAGGTGCTTCTTATATTTTGGGCCCTCAAACAACAGAAAGACACCATGAAACCAACCAGGCTAACCACATTCTTAATGAAATAAGCAAAAAGATAAGGCTACATAATGATACACATTGATTAAGAAAGAGTTAATGAAAGACCTTAATGATAAATATAGACATAGTTCTGAGATTACAAATAAACAAAGTCACTGATTTAGAAAATACAGAGCTGTTGGACAGAAGCAAATTGTAACAAAAGAAAAAGGTGCAATTTTTAATTAACGTTACCTTAAAATCCTTAGCACTTCAACAGTAGAACCTGACTGTATCAGTGGCCAGACATGTGGGACCTTTACAAGGATATGATTCACGAGCTGCATAGCTTCGTTATACAATGGTCTTAGTTGTTCTGCATAAGTAACAACCCCTTCCGTTGATACCCTAGTAATATGACACGACTTCAGAGTCGACATCTGGATGCTGTGATGACGCAACAGAACCAATCACCTCATATCTGCCATAACATGAAGCCTCACATTTAGCTAAAGGTAATTGTTGCTCCCCTTCCATGAAGTTAATGTCTGTGGTCAAGTATCCAGTAGATATACTTTTCTCAGATAAGTATGCTAAAAAGGCTTCCTTGTCCATAACATCTGTAAAAGCACAAGAAGTCCTTCCTAGCAATGTGACAGCATAAGAATACATGACTAGCGGTATAATGCCTACATTTGCATCGAAGAGAGGAGCTGAGATGGAAAGGATCAAAAGTGCTGCCACCCTTGCACTTTTAAATTCTGATTTGACTTCAAAAGCTGCCTCTACCTGAAAAATTAATGTATAAGACAAGAATAGAATACCCAATTTCTTCAAAATCTCAAATCAATGAGAAAGGGGAAAAAATGGAAGAAATTTTTGGAAGAGTCAAAATTAATTATTCTGATTAGCTGAAAATAATCAATTCTTAAGAAACTATTATAGATTCATCTAGGACAAAATTTAAGACTGAGCTCTGCTGTTTCCATTGATAAATTAATACTCCTTTTTTTTACTTGGGAGGGGGGTTGGGGTGTTGAATCAAACATTGCTATGTGAAAAACATTCTCAAAATCTGTGATTCATTGGAATCATGCATGACCATGTTTAGTTCACTCGTCATTCTAGAGTACATTCTCTAGACCGTGTTTGGCACAGAATGAAAATTCCTAAATCTTAGAACTTGTAAAATTTTTATGTAGAAGCATGCACAAGGGAACCAACTACTGAGGGTGGAGAAAATAAAGGGTAGAATTGGGGAGGTAGTGGTATGGTTGTGGTGGGTTGAATATTAAGTTCTACACTAACGAAGAGTGGACATTTTTGTTCTACTGTTTAACTACCATTCTCTAGTAAATTTGAGAACCTTAAAAGTTGAGCAGTTCAGGTATCTTGGATCCATCATAGGGAAGATGGAAGGGATTTTACACGAGACCTAGGCTAGGTGAATCAAATGGAGAAACAAGTGTCATATCTTTCGGCACAATATCTTTCAAACTACATAAAATCTATCAAAATCCATTAAGATGAGTGATACTTTATGGTATAAGTGTTGGAAAATGATGTGCCAACACGAATAAAATGTGAGTGTAATGAGTGGATACACGAGAAGATAAGAATGGATGCATCCAAAAGAAAGTTGGAGCATCATCTGTTAGAATTGTTAAATTAGGAAATTATCTTAAAGTTGAAAGTCATGTTATATTAGGAAATATCTTAGATTGATTATTATGGATTTTGAATAATGTTTATCTTATACCCAAAGTCTAAGGGTATCAAAATCTTTATATTTCTTAAGAGACTCATATAAATAGAGTATTAATGTTGAGTCTTATATATCAATTCAGCCTCTTATTTCATTATATAATATATTAGTTTTCTCTTCAACTTTTTCCGACCTCTCTTTACTCTTCCCCTCTAAATTCTAATCACGTTATCAAAGCAGTATCATCTACCACGAGTTTGTGGTTTAAACTACTCCCAGCAACCTCAAAAGAGATTAAATTGCCAACGATGTAGAATTTAGGTTTATCTAATTTATTATTGAGTACTTTGAGTTTTAGTGAAAAGAGAAAAAAAAAAGTGCAGAGTTTTTTTTAAAGTTTATTTTAGTTATTTTTCATTGAGTTTTTTGAGTTTTTGATGAAAAGATAGAAACAAAGAAAAATAGTTTTGGTGAAGGGGGAAAAAAAACGAAGTTTGGTGACATAAAAAAAAGGAGAAAAGAATTTTAAAGCAAAGCTTCCTATGAAAAATAAAGTAAGTTAGCTTAAGAGTTAAGATTTTCTGTGGAAGGCAGGGGATTTAGCTCAAGAGTTAAACCTTTTCCTCAACTTATAAACCAACACCTAACCCTTTTCACAATCAATATGAGATAATTCAATAATCTCCTCATTACACATCAAGTCATCAATTGGAACCTTGACATAGATTGACTCTCCTGTGAACTATTGGACAAAGATATTGTAGTTGGGCTCTAATACCAATGTTAGAGTGCCTTATTAAGTCTTCTCAACCACAAAAGCTAGCTAAAGAGTCGAGGCTTTCTTGCAATTTATAAACCAACATCCAACCACTCCCACCATTGTTGTGGAATAATCCAACAATATTATACTCTTTTAGTAGTTACCTATAAAGCCAGGGTGTTCTGGGTCTTTGGATTGTTCACAATATTAAAAAATGAGGAATAAATAACCCAACCACTTCCCACCATTTAAGATTGAGACAATAACGATTGAACACATTACTTATAAAGTAGGTTTTAATCTTGAAGTACTTCAGTTTATCTTTATTGATGTTATTCTGGCCACCCCTAAGTTCTATCATATTTTGATTTTGGGACTTCAAAATTTATGTAACAAGCTTAAGTTTTGCAAGCTTCAGCTTGAAGTAGAGTGTTAGAATTATGTTATATTAAGAAATATCTTAAATTGATTATTATTGATTTTAGATTATATTATAAACTTACTTGTCTTGCACCCAAAATCTAAAGGTATTAAAGTCTTCATGTTCCTTAGGAGCTCTATATAAATAAATCATTAATATTGAGTCTCATATATCAATGCAGCCTTTTATTTCATTATATAATATATTAGTTTTCTCTTCAACTCTCTCTAACCTCTCTCTACTCCTTCCCTCTAAATTCTAATCATGTTTTTCAACAGCATCCATTGAGGAGAAGGTAATATAAAAACGAATGTGGTTTGTATGCATGAAATGAAGGCCAATGGATGCTCTAGCCAAAAAAATTGAATTGTTGGAGGATAATCAAATTGAAAAAAGTTAGAGAAAAAAACACACTAAGACATTAGAGGATACAATAAAAAAGGATCTACCCTGTTAGCCCCACACAAGAGTTGCACAAATATCTTCAATTGATTTAAATTTCGCAAGATTGCATTCATATCTCTATGTTTGCTAATTTCAAGATGATTTCGGATATGATAAGATGAAAATCTTAAAGGTCTAACCTCCTCAAATATTTCCTTGATGATAAAGTCTACAAATTTCCCATGATTTCCGCCAACATGAGAGAAAGTAGAAAATACATCAGCTTCATCCTGAAAATAAAATATATAAAATTTAATTGCATATAAACCAGACAATTCAAGAACACTAAAATGTGGTTTCAAGTATGAGGATATCATATATTTTACTTCAACAATATGAAAAAAAAATTAAAAAAAAAAAGAGTCTGAGAAGTGTGTAAACCCATAAAGTAAAGGCAGGATAAATGGGTCAATGCCTTTGCTCTGATGTCATGATGTTTTAAGTGAAATGTAGATGTGTTGCAGTCGGAATTTAATCTAGTTCAATGAGAAAAACTTTCATATTACACCTAGCTGCATCTCCAATAATTCAAATGTTGGTGAGAATTACCTGCGGATAAATATTCAAATTTTCTTGAAGACCATCAATAGATAACTTGAAATACAAAAGATTATTCAGCTTCACTAGTTTAAAAACTTTTCTTGCAGCATATCTCACTTCCCTACTGTTGTCAACTAGAACCCCAAGAAACTGCAAAAATACAATAGAAACACAATTAAGAGATCAGCGAAAGAATTGGCAAACAGATAAATGATAATGCCACAAAAGAATGTTTGAAAGACACAAGGTAATTTATGAGATTATTAAAAAATATCAAGGATGTCTAAGCTTGTCAATGAGAAAGAAAAAACCATTACTCATACTCTTCCCAATATGCTTATCAGTTGCCATTCTATTTGGAAAATGTAAGTTTTTTAGTTGAATAAATGCCTAGGACTCAATGGTACTTTAGGCTCCATTTATTTTGACAAAATATTTTCTGTAAAATACAATTATAAAATGTAAAGATGGAGAAAGGTATTTTATTTACCTAATGTTAAATATAAAAAGTTCAGGAGGAAAGCAACTTCCTCTATTTCAAAATGGAATTTACTTTCCTCCACTACCATGCCTTTAGGTATCAATTTTTAAAAATCATCAATATAAATAGCATATCACTCATTTATTAATACACACACATATATATATGCAAATAATATTTTTCTATGAAAAATATTTACTAATGAAATAAACAGAACCTTATTTTGTTATCGGGTAGGTGATAAGAATCACTAATACGTGATTTAGTAACCGTGTTACTTTTTCTATGTTTAATCAAATAACCCATTAGTTTCCAAACATTACACCTCCCATATGCCATCCAATAAATTTCTATACAATTATTGCTTCCATTATGAAAAATTCCATGCACTGGCTCCATTCTAGTCATTCTTCAATCTTCCTAATATACAATCATCACTAGTTCATTCTATAATTCATTCCATTAAGTTTCCTAAAAATTTATTCAACAAATCAAAGGCCTGAAAACCACAACTCAATGACCCAAAGCCTCCACAAAGCAAGAAAATAAATGCTTCCTGATTTGCCCTACAACAACAGGACACAATTTTATGATTTAAATATGACAGTAGTGTGCATCAAATGTCCACATAGTAATAGGAAGGAGGTTTTTCGTAATTTGCCAATAAGTAATGATGAATGTCGTCCTATGTTACTCATAAGGAATTTTGCATGCACAAAAAATATATACTGTAAGAATTTATTAAGAAATTATCTTATATTAAGAATTATGCAACTATGCAATATTAGGCAATATCTTAGATCGATTATTATTGATTCTAGATTATGTTATAGGCTTGCTTATTTTGCACTCAAAGTTAAGGGTATTAGAATATTTATATTTCTTAGTAACTTTATATAAATAAAGCATTAGGGTTGAGTCTTATGTAACAACTCAATCTCTTATTCATCCAACAATATATCAGTGTTTTCTCCTAAATTCTCTCTAGCTGCTCTATACTCCTTCTTCCTGTAAATCCTAACCATATTTCTCAACATAAATAAACTCACAGGGCCAAAACTCGTTAAGGATAATAAACATACCATGTGCATGTGTGTTTCCTGAACCTTCAGACAGCCATTAACTGCCATATGACACATAGTTTCCAAAACTTGTAAGCGAACAACCATAGAATCATCATTCAATACATCCATTAACAAATATAAGGCTTCATGAGCAAACTCAATTGAGAGGTTAGCCAGTGTCTGCAAAGACTGACAAGCAGACTTCCATACCTACAAGTTAAATGGTAATTTTGTCAATAATACTGATGTCCATTTAAGGAGGAAGCCATAGAAGTGAAACTACACTGCATAATTCATCAATTGTCAGATGACAATCAAGAAATGATGCCATTTAAATTATGAGACACTTTTTTTTTTGAGTAAATTACTTTAACCTCCCTTAAAATTTGCTTAAATTACACAGACCTCCCTTGTACTTTTATAATACACACGTTAGTCCATTTTAACAAAACTGTTAAGAATATTCCTAGAATATGCTCTATTTTAAAATGATTTTTATTTCGTTATAATTAAAATTTTAAAATTATAATAACACTATTTTAGCCCTTCTTTCCTCTGTTCTTGTTTGGAGACTATCTCTTTGTTCTGCCATAACTGCATTGTCGTCACTGTTGCTTCGAACCTACACCACGCACTAAAGATTGAAATTTTTATCGACAGATTCTCCACGTCCACGGGGTTATAAGGGGGAAAATTGTATATCTTAATAGTTCATAGATTCTCATCGCATTCACAGGAAGAAACAAACGGATCCATGAAGTACTCATCATTTGGTTTGGATTTCCCATTTTAATGTAGGCATATAATTTGTGACTTTGTGAGCGTTCTTGATGCACTACCTTCCTAGCAACAACAACATCTCTGTTTCAATTTTTTTCCCCTCCGAAGACTTGTTTGATTTGTTCAAATCTTATTTTCAAAAAGTATTGTTAATCTTTATCCTTCAAAATTACACAATTTATTTTAGTAGAAGTTGTTAATTTGATTTGAGAAAAAATTGTTGTTTATTTGACAATTTCTAGCTTAGAATTTCCAACATGAAACCCATGAATTGTTCTGGGTTAGCATTTGGTCGCAGGCACCCTAGCTTCATTTGCAGGTTGGGTATTGAGGGATAACAGAGAGTCTTAGAGAGAGTGAGGGTCCTTCCTTAAGGGTGTTTTGGGAATTAAAGGGTTTGACCATGAGATTGACCTCTGACTTAACGTTTTACAACACCGTATACTCGAATTAGATCTATGTGTAGTGAATATTTGATATTAGGGGAGGTCTCTGTCAACTACTCAAAATTAAAGGAGGGTCGCATAATATAAGCAAACTTCAAGGGAGGTCGGAGTAATTTACTCTTTTCTCTTTTTTAGCTTTAAACATCATCTACAAGTAAATAGATAATAAACATTACAGGAGACAAGTTACCGCAAAGAACTCATCCTCAAGTCCATGAACAAGTGCACCAGCAACACTTTTTGCCAAAGTCCCAAATAGATCAGATGGGAACTGACCAATGAATTTCTTTTGCTTTGCGACCTCCACTCTCTTTACAAGCTTTGCAAAAGAAGATCCTCCGACACCAGTTCCATTTTTCCAAGGGCATTAAAAGCTTCAACCCTAACCTTCATATTCATATCTCTTGCCATAGAACAGAGCTACATGCACATGCAATACATATAATATCAATGAGTTTAATATATTAATTCAAAGATCAGGGTAGAAAGGTAATTATGGTGGAATGCGAAGTTGAAAAGGAGTTTGAGAGTGTGGTGGAGTACAAGTTTATGGCTAGTGAGTTGAAGCAAGCAATTTACAGTTTCAACCATCGAAGAAATTACAGGTTGTGGAGTTGAAGGGTTGATGATAAGGGATCTCATCAAAGCCATGGTGTAAAGAGACATTGGCTTTGATTCTTCAATTGAAATTAGTTGATGAATCAGATTGAATGCACCAGTTTCGTCATTTGACTCCATTGAACAAAGCTCTGCCAAGTTCAAAAAGCAAAGCAAACACAAGTGACCAGCTCACTGTGGAGTGCTAAGATTTAGCCACGGTTTCCTTCCCCTATTGAAAATATGCAGGATGCAGTATGCTGAAGCTTAGGGCAGCACCAGCAAAATGCAACAACATGAAGCTTCAATTAGTACCTGTTACACATGAGTAATATGCAAAAGTTTAAACCATGTGTAGAATTTGATTATGCAGAGAAGACATTGAAGTATGGTGAATCAAACATTCCTACCTCTACAATGAATGTTTAAACGTATTTTTTACTTTTGAATGATTATCTTTGTCATACTACTATTCTAAATAAAAAATATACTTTTCCAATTTCCTAAAATTTCAAAAGGGCACCATATAAACAACACAGGAAGATTTAAAGCAGGATAAAAAAAAAGAAATAATACAACTTCTACAATGCCCTCTTTCAACATAGTAATTTACTTTGCTTTATATCTTTTAAGTAAAAAAATAAATAAATAAATAAAATAAAACCTAAGATTTTATACCTATGCACAGGTTTATTAATACTTCTAGTTATTTAACCAATTAATATGATAATAAATTATTTAATTATATATATTTAATCAATAATTCAAGCAATTACATTTCTTAATGAAGAAATTTTAAAACTTAGAAAAGCTATAAATCTACATTAATCATAAAAGTTGAAGCTTTTACTATGGATGTATGCAGTGAGAAACATGTTAACATTGAATGTTTTGTCATTCAAGTTGCACCAAATTCAAAAGCTCTTAACATTATAAAACACAATGAATTATCATCTTTGAGTCACTTTAAATACATCACAAAAAATATACAAATATTTTTTTTCTTCATTAATGCACTCTAAAGCTCAGAAATGTTAATAATGCATTTGTAACATATATCATGATCAAACATGACAAAAGCACATTTATAATAAAGAATATAGAGCTAATGACTTGAAGATATTTCCAATTGCAAAAATGTGGCTTGAATGAAGACTTGTTGAAAAATCGGTTCAATTTGTTAATGACCAATGGTCCAATATGGACAACTCAATTTAGTAGAGCCTAGGCCAAGCCAGTGAAAATCATTACAAAGAAAACATTGTAACTTATATCATATGGGGTCCATAGTTGTAATACTTGGCAAAAACTAAATGACCAGGATACATATATAGACTACAAATAAAATTGAACTCATAAATCCAAATTCTTTGCTATTGAAGCAAAGATTTTTCTTAAATCCTCCTTTATTCCGCTATCTCCAAATATAAAGTCATAGCATTCTTGGGCAGCTCCAACATTGCCCTCTTTCCAAGACCTAGATGATAGTCATACCAAAAAACAGTCAATGAAGATTAACTACTTAGTTTAATGTCCACTAGGTGCATGAGTAACACAATACTTATCAAATAAAGATGCAACGACAACATTTTTTAAGGAGAGATTGGTAGAGAACACGCTTTGTCAGTACACATGACTAAAGGATGTTTTATGTTAGAAGAAATGAAAGATTTGTGAGGTAATAATCTCAATTAAGATAAGTAATATCTATTTGCAATATAGGATTACAAAAGATAGGTCCATAACCCATATATCTTAACCTATAAGAAACTAATAGATTTTATTTATCAACACTTCCCCTCAAGTTAGAACATAAATATTAAATATGCTTAACTTGTTACAAATATCGTCAACCCATTATTTTAGGAAGAACCTTAATAAACAAATTAACAAGTTGTTCTCTAGTTCTTATATGTCTAAGATTGATAATACCTTGTTAAAGTTTTTGCCTAATAAAGTGATAATTAACCTCTACACACTTAGTCCATTCATGAAGCACTAGATTTGTGGCAATATGAATGGCGGCTTGATTATCACACCATAATCGCATGACTCCAAAAGAAGTAATCTCAAGTTGATTAAAAAAATAAGCCACACAAGTTCATTAATACCATTAGCTATAATTCAATATTCAGACTCTACACTAGATCGAAATATCACTACTTGTTTCTTGCTTTTCAAAGATATGAAATTGCCGCTAACAAACACACAATATCCTAAAGTAAAACCTTCTATCTATAAGGAACCCTGCCCAATCAGCATCAGAGAAGCCTTCAATTCTACAACAATCCTAATATAATATTCCACGCCTAGTGCCTTTTTTAGATATTTTAATATGTCTATAATTGCATCCCAATGATCTGAATCATCTATTAATTCTCCCTCTTCCAATCTAAACTTAATATTTGTAATCATAGGAGTGTCGGATGGATCTGAACCAAGCAAACCAATTTTTTTCAAAAGGTCAAGAACATATTTCCTCTGTGAAATAAAAATTCCTTCTTACTTCGAACAATCTCAACACCTAAGAAGTACTTAAATGGTCCCAAATCCTTAATTTGAAACTTTGACTAAACAAAGTTTGTTAATTTTGGAACCCCCACCTCATCACTATCAATAATCACAATGTCATCAACATAAATAGCATGAAGAACACATCCAAATTTAAAATGTTTGCGAGACATAGAATGATCATACACACTTTTCTTCATACTAAACTCTATTTTAACATCACTAAATTTGCCAAACTATGCTCGAGATTACTTTAAACCATACAAAAACCTTCTCAATTGACATACCTTTTCTTTCTCCCCCTAAGCAATATAAATAGGAGATTGCTCCATATAAACTTTTCCATGTAAATCACTATAAAGAAAAGCATTTTTAACATCAAGTTGGTGAAAAAGTCAATGCTAAGAGGTAGCCAAAGAAAGAAATGGGTAAACAGTGCTTTAAACAACCATATAAGGGAAAGTTGTTTTGACTGAAAAGGTCTTTGTATAATTTAAAACGATATCCCCAAGTACTAGAATTGACTAAAACAAAAGAGTCAACCAAAAAAATAGATAGGGAAGCTGATGGCAGCTCCAAGGTTGCTCAAAGAGTGCCTAAAAAAACTGTCAAGTTAACTGCTTAAAGTTAAATAAGATCTGCTAGCAAATAAGACTAAGCTTCGTAGGTAAATTCATAAGAAAAGATAAAGCACCTAGCTGTTCTCACTGAGTACGCATTGCCTTGACATCTCCAATAATGGAAAGGAGGATGTCCCATTGTTCATAGATATTGTTTCACTTGTATTTAAGTTGAGGGGAACACTAAAAGTTCTAAGCACCCTGTCCATTCTTCCCCAAGCTTTAAGTTTATTGCTTCTCAATTGCTGCTCCATCAACACTAACATTTGCTGTACTCTTCATCTCTAAAATCTAGTATCAATCTCAATTTTTCTTCCCATGGATTCCAAACAACTACACAAAAACCAAGGCCCCAAAGAATAATTTCAGCAAGTTGGCAATATTAAAATGACTAAAACCTACCGACATCGGAAAGCCCTTCCTTTCTTATGACAAATGTTCACTTCTTTTCATGATCAAGAATGGTTACCACATTAGAACAATCTAGATAGACTTGATCCACCTGACAAGGAAAAATGCATACTCAATTTTTGGAAAATAATTCTGAATTATTGATCTTAGGCAGATGAACTCAATAACAATAGGGACAGACTTGGAAATGAAAAACATAATTGTTTCACCTCAGATTCAAATGTTAAAGCATCTCCTTGGATGAATCGCTCTTTTTGGCATAGATTGTCAAGGTAGTCAAGAGTCTCTAGCCCCTCTACCCTTACTCCACTGTCATCATTCGCCACAAAGATATGCTAATTTTAAAGCCTTAACACAATAATAAGTAAGAATAAACACAGAGAAAATCATAATTGCTTGCTGGTCTTTGAGGAGAAACTATAAGAACTAAAATATAAATCCTGATATCTGATACGGAGAAATATGTGCAATAAGCAGAGGAGAGACCGAAGGCATGCTATTGTCATTTCTGATTCCAGATACTATAGTCAGGTAGCCATCCGTTGCAAAAGAAATCCTTAAGCGGAACTCAAAGCTCAAAAATACACACCATATCTATCAATATCTATATTTTAAAAAATTATTTTTAGTAAGGCTATCGGCCTAGATGTAGAGGAAGAATGCGATCTGGAGACCATAATGCACAATTTCCTGAGGAAAAGTTTGCTCTCGAGAATTCTCAACCTAGATTGACCATGTTTGACTTCACCAGATAAAGTTATGAACACATTCGTACCTGTGGGGCCAAATCTTCATATCCTTTTCAGATGGTTTAAGTAACAAATCAACATAGGCTTTGCAATTGGAAACATTGGGCAGTGGCAGAGGATGCTGATCAATAAACCATATTTTATTTCTGGTAAGCCTATGTTGCATCAGAGTTCCACGCTTTCCAAACTGCATATTAACATTACGGAACGCCATTCCTTATCTATTTCATATTTCACAATGAAAAATCTAGAATTAAACACAATCTACCATTCCAGATTATATGCGTGGAAAACAGATTGGAATTCCTCATCGTACTGCTTTTAGAGGATTATAGATCGCCTAAATGAAAAAAAAAATACATAGTCAAAAGGGGGGGAATTTAAATGTACCTTGATAATGGTAAGAAATAATTCCTCATCCAGTTTTTTTGTCAAGTATTGTGATTGTGATCACCAAAATCAAATGTACCTTGATACTGGTAAGAAATAATTCCTCACCACATTCTGTTTTCCAGGACAGAACATGCCCTCCGCACAAGCTAACCTGGAGAAAGTGCAACCCCAACTTATGAAAATGCAAGCAGAGTGGCTGTGGTTCCACAATTTAACTAAATGTAAAATCAATACGTAACCCTTGCCGAAGCTCCTCGATGATTCCAATATACAACTTGTTCTATTCCATTCTTGTCCTCCTTAACTTTAACTGCTGCTCCGTTATCACTTTCTGCTCCAGAATTATTCATTTCCTAAACACAAAATGATGACAGTACCAATTGAAAACAAAAGTATGAAACACTGTCTCTCTCTAACTCACACAATCTCTTCCCTCGGAAATAAAAACTGGACTCAGATGAGGAGAAAATAAAGTTTTAGCGACAACAATATTTTGCATAAGGCAAAGCACAGTGAAGAATCCATTCGTTCTCACCTGGTCACCCACGGCCAAGCATTGTGGATTCCTTCAAGCATCCTACCAAATCCAGACGTGCACACTAACTAAGATCGGGACCTGTATGGAAGCCATTTGTTGGAGGCAAAATCGCCCACCACTATTGAAATTACGCCACTGCAATCCTCGTTACAGCCACCGATCCTTAATTTCTAACTTTGTATGCCGATAAATTCTCACAGAAACCCTACGCAACTTGTTTGAGACTCATTTTCTGCTCTTAATAAACAGAGGGCCATCGTCTGAGGTGAACAGTGCTAGACCCTCATTTCTCTCGACTGCCACTGCAATCCCTCTTTATAGCCATCGCTCCTTAATCTCTAACTTTCTATGCCGACAAATTCTCACAGAAATGCTACGCAACTTGTTTCTGCTCTGAATAAACAGAGGGCCATCGGCCGGAAACCCATTAACCCAGTATGAAAAATTAAATTTTTTTACACAAAATGCAAGCCTAGATTAGGATTAACGATAACAACAATAATAAAGTTTTATTCGATTAAGTGAGGTCGGTTATATAGATTGTACACGCCGTTGAATTCTATCAGCAATCAGATTTTCACTAATATTATTCAACTAAAGATCCTTTTTTATAACTTCCTCCAAAAAAAATTTTAACCTCCTTCTACACCTTTTTATAAAGCTAAAGAATATATGATTAACTCTTCTCACTAATGCCTCCAATGGTCTTCTTTGTATATAATCAAACCATCTTAACCGATTTTTTATCATCTTCTCTTCAATAGGGGCTACCTCAATATGTCCTCATATGCATTTATTTTCTATCTTATCCTTTATTGTTGCCCCTTTAGAACCTAACATTCACTACTATAAAGCATAACTGATGGTATAACGATCCGATAAAATTTCTCTTTAAACTTAGTAAGTACTTTACGATCACAAATAACTTCAGATGTCTTTCTCCATTTTAACCATCTAACTTGTGTCATATGTGTAATATATTCAACAATTTCCTCATCACTTTGTAAAATAGATCTCAAATACTTAAATTTAGATATTTACGATATGATATGCTATCCAATTCTTGTTTTCAAATCATTTATATCTTACTTCTTGTTAAATTTGCAATGCATATACTCCATCTTACTCCTACTCAAGCGAAAATCCTTTGATTCTGAAGCTTGTCTCCAAAGCTCTAATTTATAATTAATATCTTCTCGTGATTCCTCAATCAAGACTATATTATCTGCAAATAGCATACATTTAGGGATAGTCTCTTATATATCCCTAGTAAGAACATCCTTAAATAAGTAAGGATTCAAAGTTGAACCCTAATATAAACATATCCTTATAGTAAAATCCTTTGTCTCTCCTCCAAGAGTTTTTACACTTATAATTACCCTATCGTATATGTCCTGTATAACCCGGATATATGCGACATGAACTCCTTTATTTTCCAAAACCTTCCATAACACTTCTCTTCATACTCGATCATAGGCTTTTTCTAAGTCAATGAAAATCATATATAAGTCTCTTTTTTTACTTTGATACCTTTTCATCAACCCTCAAAGAAGATAAATAACCTCTATTGTAGACCTTCTTGGCATAAATCTAAATTGGTTCTCTGCAATCCTAGTCTCATCTCTTAATCTATGCTCAATCATTTTTTCCTATAGTTTCATAGTATGAATCGTAAGTTTTATCATTTAATAATTTGCACAGTTCTGGATATCTCCTTTGTTCTTATATATAGGCACCAAAATGCTCCTCCTCCACTCATTTAGCATTTTTTTAGACCTCAAAATTTCATTAAATAACTTGGTGAGTCAAAAGATATCTTGTTCTCCTAAACATTTCTAAACTTCAATAGGAATACTATCAAAAGCAACGACTTTACCATTATCCATCCTTTTAAGAGCTTATTTTACCTCCTCAACTCGAATTCTGTGATAATAAGCCAAATTTTGTTCGTCACCTTAGGTTTCTAATCCTTTCATATCCCTAGTCACTCCTTGCTAATTATTGAAAAACTTAGAAAAGTACTTCTCTCATCTCTATTTAATATCTTCATCTGTAAGCAGAATTTATCTTTTTTCATCCTTAATAAACTTTACTTAATTCAAGTCTCTTGATTTTCTTTCCTTATATTTTGGCAAGCTTGTAAATCTTTCATTCTCCATTTTTAGTTCCTAGATCTTGATAGAACTCCTTAAAAGCTTTAAATCGTGCCTCACTCATTACTTTTTTGGTCTCATTCCCCTCACTCATTACTTTTTTGGTCTCATTCCTAACCATCTGATACCTTAAAACACTCCCTCTTAATTTTGACCTTTTCTTGCACACTTTCATTTCACTATCAAGATTCTTTATCTCTTGATTTAAAACCTTTTTATTCACCCAAAACTATCTTAGCAACCATCCTAACCCTCATAACCATCGCATCTCAAATATGGTTAGCACTTCTTTGTGCTTCCCAATTACCTTTTTCCAATAATATTCTCTTAAAAGTCATCTGTTTCTTATCCTGGAGTTGCCATCACTTGATCCTTGGATTTATAACTTGTTGTCTCTTCTTGTTATGGGTTTTAAAATGAACATCGAGGGCTAAGACCCTATGTTGTATACTAAGGCTTTCTCCTAGAATCACTTTGCAATCCTTACAAATTCTTCTATCTGAGCTCCTTACAAAAAAAAATCAATTTGCGACCTTGAAGTTCCACTCTTGTACGTGCTTAGATGTTCTTCTCGCTTCTTAAAATAAGTGTTTACAATCTTGAAATCATACGCCCCCAAAAAATCAAGAATGGATTGTCCCTGCTTATTTAGTGGTACAAAACCAAAACTTCCATACGCTCCCGAAAATTGCCTTGCCTTACTACCAACATTTCCATTTAAATCCCCTCCGATAAAGATCTTTTCTTCTTGTGAAATTCCTTGAACCAATCCTTCTAGGTCTTCCTAAAACTTCTCATTCAAATGTGTCTCCAATCCTACTTGTGGTGTATAGGCACTAATAATATTGATAGTCTCCCTTGCAACTATTATTCTTAAAGATATGATCCTATCCCCTGTCCTTTTTATATCCACCATACTTTTCTTCCAATTCTTATCTACAATAACACAGACTCCGTTCTTTCTTCTAAATTTCCCTATGTACCATAGTTTAAAACCTGTAGTGTCTAGCTCTTTAACTCTTTCTCTAACCCATTCAATTTCTTGAAGACACATGATGTTAATATTTCTCTGAATCATAGTGTCCACCACCTCTAAAGATTTACCTGTTAGCGTACCAATATTCCAAGTACCAAATCTAATTATGATATCTTGAACTAGCTCCTTTACCCACATCCGTCCAAAAAAATATAAAGACCCTTACTCATTTAACACTACATCTAGGCGCCAATACAACGACTCTAGCTCATTTGACACTGTATTCGAGCCATACAGCACATTACTTCTAAGTAATGACTTAGCATTAGTACCAATAAAAATGTCATGTATAATCCATATATGAGATTTCAACAAAATTTTATGTAGACTGTTGAAGGCTTAACATAACCCATAGGGAAAGAAGTGCTCCCACTTAGGTTATAGGCTGGCGTTATCCAACTCAACCAAAATAAATATATATATAATAAAAAAATAAGAAGAAGGAGAAGGACTAAAGAAAGAAAGAAGAAGAAAGAAAGATAGGGAAAAAAGAAAAAGATGTACGATCCATTATACTTCTCTCTACATATCATCCATCCAAAGGAACTTGGAAGAATCACTATAACCCTAGATTAGGATCAGAATCAAAAAAATTGAACCTTCCATGCTCACCCATCAAAAGATAGAGGAGAGGTGAGGTGATCCTTCACCTCCCATCCTGCCCGCCATTCGCCTCCCATCCTACTCGTTGTTTGTGGGTCGCCCTTTGCTACTTGCTACCGACACTTACTCTTAGCTTGCTGTTGTTGGAGCAGAGGCCAGATCTGAAACAAAGATGAGACAGAGATAACTCAAATTCCAGACCAAGCAAAGAGAGAGATAGATAGTGCAACAGACCACTAAACTAGGTAAAAAAAGAAGCATCTAAAGACTGCTAGAGACAACAGAGATAAAGGCTGGCCAGTAGGCTTCTTTGAGACTTTAACTTCTAAATCAACTTCAATAATTATTTATATTAATATTAAAAAGGCTAGCAGGCTATTTTACTTTCTTTTAGGCAGTGTATTATTTAGTTAAACCATGTTATAAGTAACAAGTAGAGTTAAACTTTATTTATATAATAATTATTTATATTGATAACTAAGGAATATTAAAACCATGTTTTAACTCCTTATCAATATTTAACAGTAAAGTTAAACATTATTGCATAATCAATATTTATATAATAATTATTTATATTAATTGCTTCATGTTTGGAAAAAATTTGGAGTGAATTTAGGCAGTTAATTTGACTTCATTTTTCAAGTTTAACTCATTAACTTTAAAGTGTTGAAACTAAAAGTTAGATTGCACTATTGATAATTGTTAAGTTATTGAAAATGGCTTCCTCTAATTCAAGGCTTAATGTGAAAAGAAAATTTTTTCTTAAAAATAGAAGTGATGGGGGTGAAGAATATGGTTTTGAACTAGATGGAAATTCTATAAAAGTGAAATATAAATATTGTGATAAAATAATAAGTTAAGGTATCTATAGATTAAAACATCATCTAACAAGTAGTCACTTAAATATAGGTGCTTGTTTAAAAGTACCTGATAATGCAAAAAATAAAATGATTGAAAATATTTTAAAGGCAATGGAGATCTCATTTAAGAACAAACAAGGGTTTTTTTCGAAGTGATACCAATAACATTAAAGTGGATCCTTCATCTAGTGGAAAAAATAATGAAAGCATTCAACTTCAAAAAGGATTTTTAAAATCAATGTTAAAGAAACCTACATCTAGTGTGGAAAAAACTCAAATCACAATCAATCAAATGTTCAAAAAAAATTTAAGGAAGTTTATCAACCAATATCCAATTTTTTTACACTACTACAATTCCATCCAATTGTGTAAAAAATCATGAATTTGTAAAAATGTATCAATTGATTGGAAAATATGGAATTAGATTGAAGCCTTCTTCTTACTAAGAGATTAGAGAAAAATACTTAAATCAAGAAGTTACTTGATGAGCATATGGAGCAATGGAAGAAAATAGGTTGCTCTATTATGTCAAATAGTTGGACAAATAAAAAGAAATGATTCATATGCAATTTTCTTGTCAATAGCCTAAAGGGGATAATCTTTTTGTCATCAATTGATACATCTAAGTTTTCAAAGATAGCTAATAAGGTGTTTAAGTTGCTAAATGACATCATTGAATAAGTGGGTGAAGAAAATGTTGTGTGAGTAACCACTAATAATGCTACAAATTACAAGATTGTGAGAGAAATGTTAATGGAGAAAAAGGAAAACTCTTTTTTGGATACCTTATGCTACTCATTGTATTGATTTGATATAAAGGATTTTGAAAGAAAAATTGAATATCCATCACTTGACAATTGCTAAAGTTAGAAAAGGTTACAACATATATTTATGGGAGGACCTACTTATTGGCATGTTGAGGCATTTTTAAAAAAATAAGGATTTAATCAAGTTAGTTATCACTCATTTTGCCACATCCTATTTGATCTTAGGGTGCCTTAGCAATAATAAAAATGCATTAATAAACATGTTTAATTCAAAAATATGGAGATCAAGTAAATTTGTAACTACAAAAGAAGGACAACTTGTGCAACCAAAGGCAACATATAGTAGATTCTGAAAAAAATGTCATGACTTGTCTTAAAGCTACATATCCTCTTATCAAAATCCTTCAATTAGTTGATTCCGATGCAAAACTAGTTGTGGGTTTTATTTATAAAGAAATGGATCATGCAAAAAAAAATTCAAGTTAATTTCAATAACATCAAGAAAAAGTTAGTAATATAAATTTTAACATTTATAATATATTTTTATTATTATTCATTCTTTTTGTTATAAATTATCATATATATTTATTGTTATTTGTCCTTATGTAGTTATAAGCCTATTTGAAAAATTATTGATAAAAGGTGAGAGTTTCAACTTCACAAGCCCTTACATGCAGCAACATATTATTTGAATTCTCAATTTCATTATAATCTTACTTTTAAAGTTCATTTTGAAGTCATTAAAGGACTATTTGAATGTTTAGAAAAAATGATATTTGATAAACATGAAATGGCAAAAATTCATGTATAACTTGAATTTAAAATTAAAAATGGATTATTCGTCATTGAAATTGCTTTGATGACAAAGGATATGAAAATTTCAACTATGTGATGAGATTCTTATGAAGCAGAATTTCCTGAATTGCAAAGATTTACCATTCAAATATTAAGCTTGACTTATAATTTTTCAACATGTGAACGTAATTGGAATGCTTTTGAAATAGTAAGATTAATTTTTTTATTAATATAATTATTTATTTAAATGTTGCCTCCTTTGTTTTCATTATATTTCAATCACTCATGAGTCATAATATTTTTGAAAAAAAAAATTTATACAAAACAAAGAAATCATTTGTCCCAAAAAAAACTTAATTTTTATGATGTGCAACCTAAAATTAAACAAGTTAAAAAATCTATTGAGATGAATAGTTTTAATAATTTACCCTTTGATAATGAATGGATAGTCAGTGAAGGAAAAAATTACAATGAGAATACATATGAAGAAAAAGATAATGATGATGAAGGTGGTGATTTTGTGCTAAAAAATAAAGATCAAGGCATTGATGGAGAAGGCAAATGAAAGACATGCATTTGGATAAAGTGCAATTACATGAGGATAAAAATGAGGATGAGAATGAAAATGAATTGGAAGATGTTTAATATGTTGAAAATCATAAGTTTTATTAAATTATGTTAGTGTCTTGACTTTTTAGTGCCGTTTGTTTGAAATTTACCAATTTAGATTATTTACGACTTAAGAACTTATTGTTCCTTTTTAATTTATGATAATATGGGTGGCCTTTAATTTTATATGCATATTTAATTACTCTAAAACTTTATTTTTTCCTACAAAAAGATTATAAGTAGATATATAAAATATACATTAGAACTTAAGGTAGGATCTTACGATTTCGTTATGATCTCACAATTTACGATTTCACCCATCTTTTCCAATTCTAAGTAGAATCTTAATACTAATGTTCATGCTTGTAACAAGGAAAGCTTTAATATCTATCAACCACAGAGTACATAATATGGTTGTCCCCTGCTTAAATCCAAGAACCACAACAGCAAATTATAGACAAGCATTATGACAAACTTACTGCAATGAACGAATTTGAAAAACCGTAAAGGGGGGAAAGACTATCTGAGTATCCACCTAAATTGTTAAACATGATAATGCAACATTACACACTTCAGGCCAACTAGACAGAGTACGAAGTTTGGTTGTCTCGTACATAAATACAATTGTTGTAATAGCAAATCATGGATAAGCATTCATTGTGAGAAACCTTAATGCATTAAATGAATTTGAAAAGCCTAAAAAATAAATCTTGCCCAAGCGTCGGCCCAAAGCAACCATCTCTATAATCAAACCACCTCCACAAACACAAGTTGAAAGTGAAACATCTACATCAAGATAGACAAAAACTATCCATTGAATGAAAATAAACCAACTATCATTTTTGTCTAATTCATAGTAAAGTCCATTAATCACGTTAACAGGAAGTGTTATGCCAAAAACAACATGAATATCGTCTTTAGTAATGACAGCTATAGAAAGCAAGTTTGTGACCTGACCCCATGTTAAGCCTCAAATCAAATCCAAAATAGTTAAATAAAAAAAATATATCAAACATTTTATCCTTTTAATGCTCGGGTTCATAACAAGGGACAATATGATAAACATTTATATGACTTAAGCAAACATAATTTAAACAATTATATAACTTTTAAATAAAAAGACAATTCAAGAATAAGGGATAATTAGAAGACACTAGCATATTAGCGGATTATAACTTGTGTATTGCGTTCCTTTATTGGTAACACCCTACTATGAAATTGCCCATCAAACAACAAGTTAAAATAAGTTAATGTAAAAAGGAAAAAAAAAAGGAAACAGAAATCAAGTTTTAATTCAAGTGTGTACCTCTCAACAGCTTGGCCATGGGAGAAATGAGGGAAAAGCATTAGTAATATGTAATTTTAACCCTAATGAAAGACAAGGGAAAATTCAAAACAAACCCAAGATACTGCAAAAGGCAACAAATCAAGCTAGTCTATCCTTCCGTCCAAATGAAATGATATATAAATCATGGAAAAATAATAAACAAAGACTGCATATATAAAGATGGATGACACCACCAAAACAGTTAAAGAAATTGAAAACTTACCTAATATCACAACTTCATCACACAAGTATGAAGAATAAGACACGAAAATAGAGAACAACAATGAATTTCGGTGCAAACTTGATGCACATCACAAGTTCGAGAATGAGCATAGCAATAATATAAGGACAACAACATATACCTATATCCTGCTATTGTAACCCTACAAACATTGTTCCAAAGCAATTAAATATTGATAAAAAAAGAGACACTTGTGCCAGCTCAACTTAGCAAAAGTAGCTACTTGCAAAATTAAAGTAGCAACCTTCTAAGAAGACAACTCATTCCTAATAACCTTTAATATCATCAAGAAATGAGCAAATGGAAGAAAGGAAATAAATTTGTACATCATAGATCTACATCACAAATTTCATGAACAAAGAAAGCTTATGTAAATATGACAGTGAGTCATGAGATTTCTAGAAACAGAGACACAACCAATTCCACAATAGAAAACCCTTAGATGGCAAGAATATAGAGAAAGATGCTGGGGAATGCATCAATAAACTCAGTTGTAGAAACCAAAATCCAAAAGAGATAATCTACATAAAAGAAAACAAGATGGCACTAAGAAAGGAAGTTTGTCCCAATCTAAAGGAGAAAATTTCCAAAACACACCCTCACTTTCAAGAAGAACCAGAGACAAAGGCCTTGTTTGGTAATTAGCTATTAGCTGTAACTGTTAATTGATTCAATTAGTTGTTAGCTGATAACCGATTATATTAATTGATTTAACTAGCTGATTGCATTAACTGTTTAAATAAAAGTATTTGATAAAATTAACTGTTTATAATTAATTGTTTGGATATAAAATAATATATAAGGATATGAGTATATTTTATGAGTTATTTGAATATTATTTTATTTCAAAATTTTAAATTTTATATAATAGTTAGTATACTAAATGTTATATAATAGTTAATATATTAAATTTTCTATATTAGTTAGTATATTAAATTTTCTTATAAATAATATATAATTATAAATTATTATATTTTTAAAATTGAATAATTTTTATAAATGATATTATATATTTATTATATTTAATAATTTTTAAAATTAATATAATTTATTATTAAATTATTATATATATTATAAATAATATATTATTATATATTAGATATTTTTTTAAAATTAAATTAATATGATTTTTATAATTATTAAATTTTTTAAAAAGGGCAAAATAAAAAATATAAAAATTTATCAAAGATAATATGGTTATTTTCACTAATTAGCTAACTCGAAACGTTGCCCTCCTTAGCGTTTTGAGTTTTAGCATTTTGAAGGCAATCAACTAATCAGATCAACTGATTGCCAAATGCCTAAAACAGCTGATTATTAAGTCAATCAGATAATTTTGGTCAAACCAACCAATAGCTAATGAAATAGTTGTTATCCAAATGTAGCCAAAAACAATTATAACAAATATAATCATAAAAGGATAACTTTGGATGAGAGGCAATTAGAGGATAGAAACAGCAAATAATATCTTTCAGGGCTTGGCTGGTATTGTGATGGATAATTGATTATGAATTTAATTGATTATCGATAAAGTGAATATGTGAAGTCATTATATATTTGAAAGACTCCATTGATTTTTTGAAAAGAAAAATAATAACTATAATGAATAAATTACTTCATGTTGATTTTGAATTAATATTGTTAAAATCATAATTAATAAAGTTTATAAGAATAAATGAAAAATCAATTGTGATCTTATTACTTCGAGTCATAATCAACTATTGGCATAATCTATGCTAACATACCCTCAAATCTATGTCTTGTGCTCTTGCATTGGGTTCCTTCTTCAATTGAATTGTCCACCACACAACAAGATAATTAAGTTATCAATAAATTAATAAATGAAAGTAGTTCAATTTAGACAGTCCAAAATAAATTTTTTTAGACGACCATGCATACATACTCGGTTGCCCTCCAGCGGGAATTACCAAGGAGTGCCAAACTTTGAAGTCCTCCAGCTTCAGTTACCAAGAAATGCCAAACTTTGAAGTCTAGCCACATCAAAAATACGGAAGTGCATTAAGCAGCTCGTACAGCAGACTTCAACCTCTCTTTTGTTGTTGGGTTGGATACAATTAACTTCAATTAATAAGTGAGAATCGTTTTTAATAAAACTTCAACAAATATTTTGATGCTTTTCATCACCATCATGTTAACTTCTTTACTCCAAAAGTTTAGCATATGATTATTTAAAAAATTATATATGTTTGACAAGTCATGTAGAACAAAGGAAAATTTCTCACATACTTCCTCCAAATTCACGGAGCAATAGGTAGGGTTAGCTATTAAACCCAAATAAAAGAACTGCAAACACATCATCCATTCATAAACAAGGATGACAAATTTCAATAATTTGAATGAACTAATAAATCTAAAAGCAAAGAATCAAGTTAAGTGTCCTCCAAATCCAAAGAGGTCAAGATTTCATGATATGCAAAGTGTACGAAAAAATAAGTCACCCTTACAATCCAATAGAATATATATACTTCCATCAAAGATCAAAGAAACAGAAACTATCAATTGAAAATCAATCCAACGGACTTCTCAAATTAGTAACCTTAAGCCAATGAACTTCTCAAACCATTTACCTTTATGATAGGCTGCACTACTCAAAACAACCAAAATTACATCTCCAATCAGGCCTACTGCAAAAAAGCAAGCTAACATATAATCTATGCTTTAGAGTCCAGGGACGAAAAAAAATGAAAGTTATTGATAGAAATATCAAATAAATCAACGCCCAACAGCACTGTTCACAAGGTAATACAAAGGAACCTGTTAAGCTAATGACTTCAATGATACACACAACATTGCACGAAAGAATTGGAGTTGACTCTGGAAGCAAGCCAACTGCATGAGATCATGTTCCATATATAACATAACAACATCAACGCTTCAGTCTATGGACAAAAAAATTTTAAAAAAAATCATAGCAACCAAAATAAGGAAATCAAACTAATTATCTTGTTTCTATAACAAGAGATTCACATCATTCAGCCAACGACCTTATTAAGCCAATAACCTTACCCATGCACAGTGCTTTACACCGTGCTCTGGAATTTCATCTATTGTCCATTCATACCAGTTGGGAAAAACAAGTTTACAATGAAATATCTGCACTTCGCAATAGTAGCCAAAATAGTTGAATAACAAGCTTAAGGAAATCAAACTCTTTTCTTGATACATCGAATTTCTCAATTCACAATGATTCCACAAAGGGTTATTTCATGCCAAAAAAATGTAGAGCTACTGGAATAAAGAAATCAAACCATTCATCTTGTTTCTCTTATCGGAGATTCACATACTTATTAAGCCAATAATCTTGCCCGTGCACAAAACTATACATAAAACATTTGGAATTTCTCCCAAGTCATACCACGTGCGAAAGGCAAAATTAAAATTAAATAGCCACACTTCCCCAATTGAAGCCAAAATAGTTGATAATAGACTTAAAGAAATCAATTCTTTCCTTCATCCATTTAATCCCAAGATTCGCAAAGATTCCCCAAAGCGTTGCTGCATGCCAATAAACATCAAATCCATCAATTAACTTTTCCAAGATCAAGGCCAGAACAAATTGGAAAAAGTCTTCTCCAAAATCAAGACCAGAACAAATTGAAAAAAGGTGACAGTTAAAGAAAGGTCATAAAATCTATCCAAAATTTTCGTCTCTCAGATCATAGCAAAGGACATTGAAATCTTCCACCAATAGCCTAAACTCAAATCCAAGCAGAAGAAAAATATCAAACTTCAAGATCAAAATCATCAATTCAACGATACTAAAGCTTTTGATACTCCCATAGATCGTAATCGCAAATAATCATGAAATCCAAGTCGAAATCAACACAAAAATCTATGTTAAAAGAAGAAACCGTGAATCAGCAACAGTCTAGCCTTGACCAATCATCTTGATAATGTGAGGAGAAGCTTAGCAAAGAGGGCATATATACATATGTAGAGAGATAACTTGACGGTGGAAAGAATTTATAGATAACTTGGACTTGAAGACGCGTTCTAATTAAGCAGTGAATGACGGAGTGAAAACTGCGTTTTGTATATTTCGCCAAAAAAAGAAAACAAAACTGCGTTTTGTATAAGCCGAGCCGTTTGTTGACTTATAATTGATGCCAAATATTAATATAAAAACAAAAATATTTAAAAAGCATTCGTTACAACTTAAAAAAATTGTTTGGTATATATGAATTCTCTTTCTCTTGCCTTACATTTGGATAAAATATTTAGTAAATATTAAAAATTTTAAAATTTTGTATTAAAAATAATAATTTTTATTAGTTCTCATTGAGAAATAATAGTTATTATGATTGAATTTAAAATATTAAATTTGATAAATTAAAATATTCACTTATAATATTTAAATAATTCATAATTTTTATCTAATTATTATTAAATATAACATTTTAATCTATAAAATTATTTAAATTTCTTAATAACTTACTAATTCTAATTTTCAAATCCAAACATTAAGTAATTGAAGATATAAATTTAAAAGAGCAGGAAATATAAAATAATTTTCCATTAAAAGGGTAAGTTTCAATTAAAAAATAGATTTTAAAATAAAATATTATATCTTTCTTCTTTTGAAATTCAAAGAAATTGATAGAATGAAGAAAATGAATCATCAAGTGAGATAGCCATTTTGAAATTAAAATATTAATGATTTTTTATTTTAAAATGAAAATTAAAAATTTCAAATCCATCACTTCCATACAAAATGATTTTACTTCAATTGTTTTATACATGATTTGATTTGATTGATGATTTAAATATAATCAAATCTTATTTTCTATTTAAAAGTAAAATAATTTATAATCCTTTCATATTTTTCTTTACAAAGGAAATATATTAAAATATAATTAAATAATAAAATTTGGCAGTTGGAATTTCTTAATTTTGAAGAGAAATAATTATGTAGGTATTGTCTATCACATTATATTTATATATTACCATTCAAATACTATCAACTAATAATATATAAATTCATTTTATTCTGTAATCAATTAAATTTAAATAATAAATCAATAATTATTTATTATTAATTATCATAAAAAAGTCAAACCAATTCATAATTAATTATTGAATAAAATAAACATTATTAATTACTAATATTTGAGGTGGTGGTAAGTAATTTCACTAACAACAAATTGTCTTTTTTTAAATATTATAGCTTTAATCGTTCCATAGTAAAAATTAAAAAATAACATGTTGATATGATCCATACTTCAACATTCAAAATTATAATGAGTCAACCAATTGTATCATATATGTATAAGGGAAGTCGTTGGCCTAATTTTGAAATGTACGACGATGTTTCATGAAAAATATTTTCACTGAAACAATTTTGATAATATTTTTAGATCTAAAATATAATTATAATACTTAAAAGGTAAACTTAATAGTAAAATTTATTTGACTCTAAGAAGAAATGATGAAAACATAAAAAAAAGAAAACTATAAATTGTTTCCAAACTAAAATAAGACAATTAGAAATGGATAATATTATGAGAAGTTTCACCTGATTGAGTTTTTTCATTATTAAATTATTTTTAATGCATAGAAAATTGGGGTATGTTTGATTATTATTTTTAAAAATAATTTTTTATTTTTCCTAGGTTTAAATACCGAAGAACTTGTTTGACAAATTATTTTTAAAATTTATTTTTAAAATTATTCTTCAAATGTATAACTTAAAAATAAAAAAATAACTTTTAAATATTTTCTGAACTTATTCTATTAACCTTGATGGAAATTTTGTAATTATATGAAATATTTTTTTATTTGCTACCAAATAGCATCTAATATTTTTCCTTCAATTTTAAATAATTTTTTAAAACAAAAATAAAATTTAAATAATATTTAAGAATAATTTTTGGAAACATAAAAATAAAAATATATCAAAACAAATCTTTATATTTTTAATTTTAATTAACTTATTTCAAAATTCAAGAAAATGTAATTTAATAGTAAAGACATTCAATTTTTAAAAAGGTGGAATTTCTCATACTACTACCTATTAGGAATAGTACAGTGCTATGTGAACCGCTACCTCTTAAATGAAATAGTATAATATATTTCTTTTTTTAAAATTTTAAAATAAGTAAATTAAAATTAAAAATATAAATCTCTGTTTACTAAAAGCTTTCTCGGGGGCTGGAATTCTCCATAAGACTAACCTTAAAAATAATCTAAAAGAAGGAAGTAGTAAATAAATCATTCTAATTATATAATAGAAATTTTTAAAATGATATTTTATAATCATATCATATTTCTAATATTTAGTAGTAACTTTTTAGGGAAAAAATCTAAAAGCAATCACCTTAAATATATATTTTTAAAAAGTTAAATTAAAATCTCACACATATATAATTTCTTGTATAATAAATTTATATTTTTTAATTGAAATTGACACTAATTGATTTGAGTAAACTATATATCTTTTTTAAATTTAAGAGAAAATTAGAATTCTTTAAATTATGTATAATCTCCTTTTATAATTCTAATATAAAAAGAGGAAATCAAAATTATTTCAAAAATTATCTTGATTATCTCACTATAACAACAACTAATGAAAGATCTTAAGAATTAAATTATATCTAATCAAATATTTTAAATAATTTTTTATCTTAAATTAGAAAAGGGTCCTTTTCATTTTCTTAGAGAAAAACAAGTTCCGGACAATGGTTAGATTAGTTTCCACCGTCTATAAATACAAGTAATCAAGGTGTCTAAGCACAATATTTAATAAAAAATAATAAATTTTTAAAATAATATAATAACTTACATACACATTAAAAATATTATTTAATTATTAAAAAGATTGAAATTAAGAAAATATAAATTAAATATATGTATTTTTTATTATTTCAAATTTTGTCGTACATAACCAATATAATTATATAGCTAGAAAAAATAACAAAGGAAAGGACACTTGTGCATCTTTGATACAATAGAGTAAAAATAAGTAAGAAAATAAAAATGAAATGAAATGGTTATTTCGTTGTTACATTTTATATATCAAAATAATGTAGAAATAGAATGAAGAAAGAGTAATTAAAAAATCCATAATAAAAAATGTAATTTTTATTTTAAAATATAATGTCAGTACCTTATAAATAATACCATTTATTTTTCTAAACTAAGTATCAGATAAGTTTTTTGAACATATTCTATTTTAGTATTTTCACATCATTGAATAAAATTAGTGAAGTTAGATCAAAGTTCTATTCACTTTTTTTTCTAATTACACATTACATAATTAATGAATTTTGTTTAAAATGAGTCATAGTTATTGATTTATTCTATACATTCAAAATTTTACTATCTATCTTCATTACCAAAAAAATAAATTTTACTATCTCTCTTTATAACTTTATTTAAGTTTTTTTTATCTATTTTCAAAATTTTTAGTTACATTTACTTTTTAATAACATAATATCTTTATACTCACTATTAAGATAAACAATCTTCAACTCACAATAAATCAAATTAAATTAGACATATAGAACACCATTTGATGAATTTTGATGAGTTAAGGTAGTATCATTCTTCAAATTTTTTTTATATCTTTGTTTTTCAATATATGTTCTTCAAATTTTACATCTAAATAAAAATTTAAATTCAAAATTAAAAAATTATGTAAAATATTCTAATAAATAATTTTTATTACAACATTTTATGTAATGATCATATATATCATATTATATTTATATTATTTAGTGATATTAGTATCCAAATAGTAAATAACATATATAGATATGAGAAAAGAAAAATTAAAAAATCTAATAAAACAAATAAAAAGAAAAGAAGCAATGTATGAGTTATAAAACAATAGGGTTAAAAATAAAATATGAGTTAATTAACTCTTTTAAATTAATTTCTTAACTTGTTTTAAATATTTTTATAACAATAAAAGGAAATTATGTTATCTTATATCTATATTACTTAATAGGAGTGATCACTAGTTGGTTAAAAGTGGTTAAAACCACTTTCTTAACCAACCAACTTTAACCATTACTATATTTTTTTTCAATACAAGTGGACCAACCATTAAACCTAGACCAAATTAACTAATTATTTTAGTTCTAGTTGGTTAAAATGTAAAATAATTATGATACTATAATATTGTAATTCATCATGAAATCAATGTTCAAAATTGACCTAAAAACACCTGCTAAGCATGATTTCGAGGGTAAACAACTATAATAAGAAACAATTTCAATATTAAACCAAAAACATAATCATTGAACATGAAATATGAACTTTCATTCAAACAAAATATAATATCAACTCTTAAACATTCATATATGAAACTTAAACAACAAAGATAGTCAAAGAAATATGAAGCAAAAGTTCAAAATTCCTTAATTTATCAATTGAATTTGGGAATTTTTATTTTATTTTTTGCTAGCATCAATTTAATATTAAAGGCTTCCTAATCACATCTAATCAATCGAGTTTTGCAAAATTTTTTTACCAATATTAATATACTAACCATCTTAATTAATCGATCTCAATGATCTCAAGTTCAATCAATTGGTTTAGAGCACTTTGATAAATTTTAATCACTTTGTACTTTTAGTGATATCATCTTTTGAGTTATAGACAATAGAAGTTAATAAAAAATTTGCAATAGTAAGGGAAAAAAAGAAATAGTGCATAAAGAAGTAGGTATGAGTTATAAAGTATAAAAAGAAATAAGAAAAGTAAAAAAGAAAAGCATGCAATAATATAGACAAAAAAGAAACATAAATGATGTAACAAATTTAAGGTAACATGAGAATTAAAAAAGGATTTAAAATTTTAAAATAAAACTAACTATTTGAAATAAACAAATTAAAATTGAGTGATAGATGAACATATATGAAGGGTGACTATAGGACAAAAATAATTTCACAAAATGACAACAAAACGTAAGGAAGAAAATAGTTATTATATGGGTATAATTGTAAAATAAAGATGAAAATTTTGGAAGAAAAAAAAGTCACCAAGGCTTGACACTTGCAAAGGTAAAAAGATTTCTACTCCCTAAAAAAACCTTTTTATTCTTAATGGGATAGGGATAGTCATAGTGATATGAGAGAAGTCACCCCTTATCATATTAGTTCGTTTTCTTAATTTTCTGCATTGAAAAGAAAAAGTTGGAAAATAAGAAGATGAAAAATTGGTATGAAAAAAGACAAAAACAATATATAGCAATGTCATTTTTGCAAAAGTAAAACAAAATATACAAACTGTTGAGTGTGATTTTAAATTACAATATGTATCATATTATTGCATTTAGGTTTTTTTAATGAAATTAAATTAATTTTTTTAGGATAAAACATATTTTAATATTCTAAATATTTATATAGATGTTCATGTTTCTCTTTTATAAGTGGTAAAAAAGGCAATGCTTACAAATTTTTTCAACCATGCGTTAAGGCATACTATACAATAAGGTGGTGTTTGGTTCAAGGGATCTTACATTCCTAGGAAAGTATACATTCTTGGGAATGTAATTTTTGGAAATTTAATTAATGAGAATGTAACATTCCTATGTTTGGTTCACTATAAACTTTCATAGGAATATTTTAATATTACATTCCCATTACATGAGAACCTGAGATACCCATCTCCCCCCATAGGAATATTTTGAGGGAATGTTAGGTTAAAAAGATTTCAGGAAATTTTTTTTCAAACTTTGAACCAAACATGAAAATGTAATATTCCCTTAAAACTTTCTTGGGAATGTTAAAAACATTTCGGGAACCAATTGCCACTTCAGGGTAAAGTTGGTGAAAGCCATAATTGGTGCACATATTGATTATAAGAAGTGCAAGAGTATGAATTGGTGCACAACTCTAAAAGATGCTTGTCTAATAAGTTATAGAAAAATCACCAATGGGATTCTTAATATCTTTACAAATAAGACAAATTCCTTTTAAAGGAATTAGTAAAATATGCCATTATTGAAGTTTTTTAGGTCTTACATATTAGTACTATCCCATTAAACAAAGATTAAAATTTTCATTTTAAATTGGAGTAATTATTCTATGATTAGGATTTGATACATAATTTTTGAAATTTTTATTAGGATAATTTCATATAATCATATAGGAAATTTCATATCAACTTTAATTCTTTGTCTGGATATGATAATTACTTAATTTTATAATATTTTGTAGGATATTTCAATTTATGCATAATAATTTATTTACTTTCAAAATTTGTATGATATCTATGAAGTGTTATAGTATCCTTTTATACTAACTCAAAGTCCTTGACTCCATCTTAAGATTGCATTGTGCACTCGAGATTAAAAGAGTTTAAAGGGGAAAAAAACAAATGATAATGTTTGATTTTTTAAATCAACTTACTATTTAGTTCAAAATCTAGCATTGGATATAGTTTACTTATTTTCGAAGATAATCCAGTTTAAACATATTTAAACATTTGATTGTTTTAAATAATTATTTCACTTGTCATTTTAGATTTCTTTCAAAAATATACATGTTAAAAAAGTAGTTATAATCATATTTTTTGTATTTTAAAATAAATATAAAGAATTAAAATATAATTGCAATGTAAATGCTACTTTTCCCCTCTTTAATTGAATGTACATCATAAACATTGAATATTTTAAATATATGATCCTTGTGCAGAAAAAAATCCATAATATGGATTTAATTTTCTAGTGAATTTAATATATACACATATTATTTGAAGAATTTTATGTTTAATAAATTGTTATTTTTGTGAATCCAAAAGGTCAACACATAAAAAAGAAAACATATAAAATAAAAGAGAAATCAAATTAATAGGAAACCATCCTATTGAAGGTGACTTTTATTACCTTAGTGAGAAGAAAAATTCATCAATCAATTGGTGGTTTATTAAAAAGCCTAAGCTCCTAAATTGACTAACTAATCATCATATTTGTTGGCTTTTCTATATGTGTGGCATATTTGAACATTCTAGTTCTCTGACAACATTTAATGAATAGCTTTTGAGAGAGTAGGATCCATACTTAAAGCATTCCTACTCTTATTCAAGCATTGTACCAAAGCCAAGGAATCACTTTTTAGGATAATGTTTCAAAACATAAAAGACCAAACTAGTTGCAATCCTTTTGTAAGCTCCTTATAACTCAACATTACCTGCCTTATAACAACCTAAACCTTTAGTAAAACCATAGATCCACCTACCATCATATCCTTTAATAAGCCCTCCACAACTAGCTCTATTATTCCCATCTTTAGCAATATGACTAGTGCTGATTAAAAACTAATTCATAAAGGGAGAACTCTATGCCACCATAGCATCATAAGATTGCTTCTTTGTATTATTATGTTTGCCATACCTAGCTTGCATTATATTTTGAGTCTACTGCAACATTATCCAAGTACGATTGCCTAGGCAATCCTAATCTATAACAAAGATATCCATGTTCCACCACTTCTATGATTTTGCAATTAGTATGCCTCGTAGTATACTTTAATCCATCACCTTGTGTCTTCTAAAATCTCCTTTCAGATTTGCAACAAACTAGTCCTTACTAATAATGAAGAACAAGAAATTAATGATCATTGGATAGACCAATGTTTTCCATAATGTCAGTGCTTTTTTACAATTCCACAACATATGGATAATTTTTTCATGTTAGTTCACATAATAAGGGCATTTAGCAAACACATTTTGCCATTTACTTTAAAAGAGATTAGTAGGAAGTTTATCATGTATAGCCCTACATAAAAACATTGTTATCTATTAGGGACCTTACCATCTTCATACCAAGTTCTAATTGTTGCTTTCATTATTCCACAAGTGATTGGCTAAGGAAGTATAGGCACTCTTTGCACTAAATTGACTTGCATTAAATCTCCAAATCAAGCCATCTGAACTTCTTTCTTCGAAGGCTTTATTTTGTAATAAAAACTAAGCTTGAGAGTTAACAAACTTCTCTAATACCTCTTAATTCCAATTCCCATCATTGGTCACAAAAAAGCCACATTCTTATTAACAAAGTAATTAGGTATGTTACTAGTTACAAGATTCTACATAGTATAACCCATATTAAGCCAATCATCCTCCAAAAAATGAATTTATTGCTTATTATCAAAAGATCAAAAGTGATTCTTTAAACAATGAGACCATAAGAGTTTTCCAAAAAATGGAATCTATTGGTGTAGCCATGGTATCTTTTTTCCAATCATAGCCATGACCATATTTAGCCATTAGAACATTATTTCATAAACTATTTTCTCCTATGCAAAGCTTTGAGCACCATTTTAATAGGCAAGCATTATTTACTAGTTTTAAATTTTAGAATTCTAACCTTTTATATTCTTTCAGTTGACATATTGTTTCCTAAGCAATATAGTGGCATTTCCTAGTATCATAATAATGTCCTTATAGGAAAGATCATTGCATTTTCTCAATCTTTAAGCACACTTGTTTGGGAATTTTTTTCAACCTATATAACATAAACAAGCATAGTTGATATAATTAAAGATATAATAGTAGCTTTTCTTGACATTGAAAGGCAATTTCTTTACCATTCCTTAAGTTTCTTGGTTTCAAATTTCACAATCTCATTAAAGTCTAACCTCTCTTTTTTGCTATACATCAACTTCCCTCCTAAGTATTTCCTAATATCATGGGTTTTATGGTTTTCTAGGACACATATGCTATATTGTCATTTATATTATTAGGGAAAAAGATATGAGTTTTCCTTGCACTATCTTTTTCTTCTAAGATAGAATAAAAGGAATCTAGGTAGTGCTTCATGCATTCTATTTGTTCCATTAATGCTTTTTTGAATAAAAGAAGATCATCTTTATAAAGTAAGTGAGAAATAGTAGGTCCATTACGACCCACCTTCAATGCTTTCCATCTCCCATTCTCCACTTCCTTGTAAACAATATAAGACAATATGTCCATACATAGCACAAAAAGATATAGAAATAAAGGATTACCTTGCTGAATCCCCCTAAATGGCTAAAATCCTCACCTTGGCTACCATTCCATAAAACTCTCATTGAAAAACCTGAGATACACTTTATAATAAGGTATATAAGAAAGTATAACATGCCAATTTTTGAAAAACTTCATTAATAAAGCTCCATTTTAACTTGTCATAAGCTTTTTCTAGATCAACTTTAATAACTATAATAACTATATACCCTTTCTTCCTTTTAGTTATTTTCAAGGAGTGTAGCATTCTATTTGCAATCATGATATTATGTTGAATACATCATCCAGGCATAAAGCTTGCCTTAAAAGGGGAGAGTAGTAAAGCCAAAAAGCGTTTGATATTATTCATAAGCACCTTAGTGATGCATTTATATGTAACAATGCGAAAATAGATAGGTCAAAACTAGGTTACAAAATTTGGCTTTTGCACATTAGGAATTAGGCTAAGTAAGGTTGAACCAATATCCATGATTCTTTTTTAGCCTAAAAAAACCTCTTTCATCAGTCTACAGATAGAAGGCCCCAAAACATTCCAATTATATTGATAAAATAGCAATAAAAAGCCATCTAACCTAGGTGCTTTTAAAGCTCCCATATCAAAGATAGCTTTCTGAACTTCTGTATTTGTTACTTAACTTGGCAACTTTTCAACTTAATCATGTGGAATTTGAGGATAAACCAAATCATCAATATTTACAGCAATCCAAATCCTTATCTGTTGATAATAAATTTTTGCAAAAATCAATCACCATTTAGCTAATTATTTGTTGATCCTCCGCCCAATTACCATTCACCCTTCATAATATGGTAACATGATAGTTTATGCATAGTAATATTTAATATTCCTATCACCATCCTTAATCCATTTAGCCTTGGACTTTTGATGCCATAATACCTCTTCCTAGTCTAAAACTACATGTAAGTCACTTTGAAGGTTTTTTTTCTAGTTTCTTCAGATAAGGACAACAATTCCTCTCCATAACTTAATTCTTGCAAGCAAGATTTTTTTTCTCTTCTTTATGCTTCGAAACATATAAACATTCTATCCTTTAATCCTAGGAACAAAGTCCTTCATAGCCTATTGAATACTTTTAAAAGCAATCATAAGTAGTACAAGATCATATAATTTTTTAATTTGAAATATAAAACTTGAAGCTTGAAATGCATAGTTATTATCAAAACTTAAACATGATTTTTATTTTGGAATGTTTCTATTGAAAGAATATGTCATATAATTAATTCCTAGTTTTATATTATAAGTTTATGTATCTTTTAACATGAGCTAACAAAAATGTAAATTAATAATTTCTATGTTAAAGTCATAGCAAATAATAATTAATCATAGTATTTATAATTTGAAATATGACATTTAAATATTGAAAAAAGGAAAATATTGGCAAAACTTAAATAAATAATTTAACTTTAGTTTAAAATATTTTTATTATAAAAAAATAAATATATAATTAATTAATTTAATTGATATTTTTTATATTAAAGTATAAACTTAGCGTGTAAGATATATAAATTAAAATTAAATCAAATAATATTGAATACACATATTATTTCTAAATTTCCTGCTTTAGAGATACAACAATCAATAAATACTCTTTTTATGTTTTTAATAGTTTTTAAAATTTTATAATATAATTTTGTTACTAAATTTCCTATTTTAGAATTATGGTTATAATTTAAATATAGAATATTATTAAAAATATAATGGAGAAAATTTTTTATGAGAAATAAATCCTAAAATAATATCAATGGGTTTTAAAAAATATAAAATATATTTTCATATTTATTATTTTATATTAGTTCTTATATAATAATATCTTTTAATTCATTTTATTTTTAAATTATAAAATTTATTTTAAATTATTAATGTTACAAAACTATTTAGATAAGTATGTTGATGTCATTTTGTTACTACTCACTTAATCGTGATTAACATTGAACTAATTTTCTAGTTTTCACTAGCTAAAGGTAAGCTCAAGTCAAGTTTGATTGGGTGGTAAGGATTTAAGTACTTGACTAAATTCCACTTGAGTAGGTAATGTTGAACCTCTTGCTAACCAAGTATATTAAGAACCCAATGGATCATGTATAAAGTGGGCTTAGACAGATTTTTGGGTTTAATTCATTTAAGGCCATTTAGGTCTAAAAAATATTATTAGAAGCCTAGTTCAATAATTAGGTTACAAAAATTATATTTATTTGTAAAAAATCATAAAAAGGCTCAAAATACCAAATTTACTTTTAATATATTATTATAACTAGAAAAAGAAAAAAAAAGCTATTTAATGAAGCAAAATAGTGAAAAAGGTATTGCATAACAAATTACTAAAGGAAAAACAAAACTTGTCAACTTGAGAAGTAAAAAAAAATTATAATAGGCATTCGTTACAATGTGCTAAATTTAAGCTCAAATTTTAAGGCTTGATTATAGCACATTGTATCATATATTAATTATTTCATTAGTTTTTGTTAATCCCTACATGATTACATTAATGAACCTAAAAATTATAGATGCACCTATTAATTAACTCCACTTAATAATCAACCTTTTTTTTTTTGGTTAATGATTACTTACAAAAAATAATATGCCATGCCTAATTAACACAATAGAAGCATGCACTTGTTACATGTTAACAAAATATACCCTAGTATATTTACACTCCATAATTACAAAAAAGAATCTTATAACAACTAATCTCTATTAAGCTTATCCTCCCTCACTCGAACTGTAAATGTCAACTATTATAATACCTTAGAATGCAATAAGGAAGTAAAAAAAAAATTAAAGTTAAAACAAATCAGTAGGAAATTGATGTTATTAACATACAAATTACAAATAGGATTTAGGAAAATTATTACCTTGTAAATGGAGAATTCAATTAACAGCCCTAAGTTATTGTTCTTGACAACATGCCACATTTAATCTATTAGACTTTTGCTATCCAACATTGACACACTAATTTTGTGAAATCTAACATTAGCAAACTCCACAACAAGTATTTTTTAGGGAAGTTACAATAAATAAATAGAGGCAAATCATATTCTAAAGATAAAAATTAAATAGAAACATATAAGTAATTTTTTTACCTTATTTAATCTTCTTATAATCTTCTAACTTCTTAATTAAATTAGGTTTCTTTTTAGGAAATAATATTGGCTTCAACCAGTTTTGTGTAAAAATCAAAGTTTTAACCACTTTAAGGGAGAAGGATGATCTAAACACATTCAATACTCTACTTTTGGTAGATAAGATAGATTTTAAAGTAATAGTGAAGACTAGAATAGTAAGAATATCTCTTGCAATATAAGAGAGAATTGGAAACCTACTAGCACCATACTTCCACTAGTCTAAAACATCAAATGAATCTTTTCCATCAACATAAGGTTCAACTAAGTAACTGTCTATCTCATTCTTAGCTTCAATAGAGTGTCTTGACTTTAAGTGTAACTTAAAAGTTATAGTTTTGGCTTTGTGAGCTTTTTTATTTGCTTGAACATTACCTTCACCTATATGAGATGATTAACCCACTTTAGTTAAAGCATTTTTTGGCTCATACGACTCACAGTATTATATATACAACCTTTACAAATTTAAATTGATCTTAGATACCATATCAAATGAAGTTACAGGATCACATACGTCATCCAAAAATTATTTTATAAAAGCACTCTTGTACTTAAGGTCTAAAACATTGGCAATAAAATACAATGGATTAATTTTCTCTAATTTCCTCTAATTCTTGTCATATTTTTCTTCATTTTAGTGCCTGTGTCACTTAACATAAGGTTATCACTTGAGGCCCATTTAACTAGCTCAAACTGGATTAAAGAAAGTTGAGTAAAAGCATTACTAGATGTCACATACATGGAGTTCAATAAATCTAGGGTCATAAAACACTTTTGGAAAATTTATGAACACTCTAGTATGGGCATAATCCTCTAATGAAGAAAGACCTTTTGTCTTCTCATTAAAGTATTCTTGATAACTTAGGTCATTATCCTTTGTTCTCTTAAAGGCTTCTTAGAACTTTTGGCTAGATTCTAACATGAGTAAATTGAGTTCTAACAAGTTAGTTCATTAAGGCAAACAACATTCTTACACTTGATTTTAGATTATTTAACACATGCTTCAAATTTAGCTAACTTAAATGGAGAAGACCTCACATATCTAACCACATTATAGATTAAAATGATGGATGAATGAAATTCTTTTGAACCCTTATTGACAACCATATTAAATATCTTAGCATAACACCTAACATGCATATAATTGCTATCTAGTACTAACCTATTAGGTGTTTTAGTTCTTTTTTTCAAGTGATCAATTATAACATTATTATTATAAGCATTTTCTACTATAACTTTTCAATTCCCTATTCTTCAAGGTACCTTTCAATTTATTTACTAACGGTTTCCTCTTTATGATTAGGAACTAAATAGAAATTAAGAATATAATTTTATAACTTCTATTCATTATCAACAAAATGTATTGTGAATGTCATATAATCTAGATTTTTGACAAAGTTTAACAATCTACAGTGAGGCAAACCCTAACAATTATTAGATAAATACGTTCCCACTTTTTTTTACTCATCTATCTATAATTGGTAATCACCCTAGCAATAGTATGTTAAGAAGAGACGTGAAATTAAGGTTGTAATTTACTACAGTAATGCTTAAAACCTTATCCTTTTATAATTCTAAATGGCTACTCATTAACAATGACAAAGACAGCCACTGCCTTCCTACATGAAGCTACATTATGCATTTGACTAGAAGTTACCATATTAGTTTTATCAAAAAAAAATTTGGTTCAAATCTTATTAGATTTTGTTTAAGGTTAAACATTAAAGCATAAGAAAACTTAAGGTAAACCTTAGGATGCTTGTTCATGTTAGTGGTATCATAGTCTTTAAGATCATACAAGTACTTCATACCATAATAATTACAAGTAGTCATAGGTTTTGTTACCTTATTGGTTAGCACTAAGGTAAAGTGTTCCTAGTATAATGCTCTCTTTCTTAACCTATTAATAGCTAACTTTCTTTTTTTTATTTGGGTAATTTCAAGTGGGAAGGAGCATTCATTTGCTTACTTTTCACTTTTGGTTTTAGCCTTTTTAATGGTCATGTATTTTTTTGCCATTATAGATGTTGGAGTTTAATTTTCCATAATTGGTTATGATTCTAGGTTTGCTTCTTAAGATTTTATAACCTCTATATTACCAACTTGAAATTGACCAATGGAACAATTGAAGTTAGTACTAAATAGTAATGTTGCTAGATAGATTTTGGGATAAGGAAATAGAGTAAACATAACCATGATCATGAACTGCTAAAAACATAATTTTTCAAAATCAAATTGAATCACTTTAGATAAATCAGTTTATATGAACTACTAAAAATCATGTTGCATGGTTAATAAAATAAATTTTCTTAGATTTAAATTAAATCATTTAGTTTACCTAAATAGAATAAACAGAATCACTTAGTTTGTTTAAAATATAATCAAACAGAATCACTTACTTTTAAAGGTGTCAAAACATGTTAGGTTTAATGGGTTGGCTTGGGACTGGTATAATTTTATTTAACTTATAACTTGGAATGATATAAAAAAAGATAACATTGATCTAACTAGGTAAGGGACTAGGATTAATAAATGTTAGCCTATCAAGTTATTAAATTATTCCGCTAACTTGTTAACTGTAGTAAATAATAAATGATTAATTTATTATTATATGTTTATATATTAAAATAATAATTTTGATATATTAAAATTATATATATGAGTAATATTAAATAATTTTTAATATTAAAATTAACAAAATTCATATATTTAATATTATCAACATATATCCTATAAGTTTATTAAAATAAATAATTATATTAAAATTTGAATTTGTACTTCTATATTAAAATTTTAAATTATTCAAAATATTTTATAATAAAAACAAAATATATTATGTTATATTTATAATTCTTAATAATATTAATCTCTCACTTATAAATAATAAGAGTGAATATAAAAAAATATAATAAAGCAAATGAGAAAAGTAGCATTGTATGAATGAAATATAATAAAAATAAATATTTTTTCTCTTGCTCATATTAGGATTTTCATAATTTAATTATTTTCATATTATTATATTGGGAATGAAATATAACAAAAATAAATAAAAATTGTGAAAAATATTACTTATTCATAAAAGCTATGCTTATATAAATATAAATGTACCGTAATCTTAAAGGCACAGTGCTTTCCTATGATTATAAATCTATTTAAATTTTATAGAATTACCTTCACCTTAAATTTTAATTCTCTTATATAATAATTGAATAATTCTATTTTATATATAAATAAATTAAAATTTGAAATAGAATTAATCTTTTAAGAATTAAATTAAAATAAATTTTTAGCAAAAAATAAAGTTGGTAAAAATTCAACGGTTAAAATAAATCGTTAATCTTTTTCTTCTTTAGAAAAGAGTGAACTCATATGCTGTCTTTTCTTTCATTGCTAATTTGCACTACCAGACAGTGTATAGATCGTAATTTCAGAGAAGCATTCTGTATAATTACTAATAATAAAGCTCGTGCTCTTAGTTAATTCATTATTTAATAAAAATTGGATAATATATATATATATATATATATATATATATATATATATATATATATATATATATATATACATTAAATGAGATAAATATTTTTATACAAAAATAAGAAGAGTAAATTGTATCAATCAAAATAAGATTAAATACTTAAAATTAAAATATAAAGTTATATAACTTTTTTATGTGATCATGTTTCCTTTTTAAGTCATTACATAACTTGAATTATGTTTTAATCCTAATTATAAATGTAAGATTTAATGATTAAAATTCGCTTTTTTCATCTTTCACATTAAAATATTTTTTTCATTTAATATGTCCCTTATATATAGGGGTACAAACAAGTTAAATTGAACTGAACATTTACGTATTTGAGTTCAAGCTCAGCAATATTAAACAAGCTCAAGTTCAAGCTCGAGCTTAAAAAAGTCAAATTCAAGTTCAATTCAAACATGAGTTTAAACAAGCTCTATATTTCCTATTTCAAATTTTTAATCGAGCTTAAATGTGTTAAATAAACTCTATATTCCTTATTCCAAATTTTTAATTGAGCTTAAGTATTTGGACTCAAACTTGAGTTTAGGTTATATTTAATCCTAAATGAGCCTAAATGAACTTAAAGGAGTTTATAATAGTTCAATATATTTATATTATATAAAATATAAAATATAAAAATATATTTTATATTAAGTTCATTTAGGCTCACAAATAATTCAAACTGAGTAATAAAAAGTTCAAGTTAGGCTCATTTAGTTAAGCTCGTTTAAGCTTAACTTGTTAAAACTTGAGCTCAAAGCGAATTTTTTACAAATCAATCTTAAACTACTCATAAATAGTTCAATTTGTTTACACTCCTAATTATATATATAAATCAAATTAAAAAAATTCATAAGAGTTTATTTTTATTATCTTATTTATTTCATGAATTTTATATAATTATAATAGTTGTGATATAAAAAATTAGAAATATCAATTAACTTCAATTAAGATGACATTTTGAAGCTTATTATTTCTTATTTTTAATTTTTTGAAAAATAAATTAATTTATATAAAAATTATGTATATTAAAATTCCCAAGAAATAATGTCAAAATGATTTTTATAGCACGAAAAATTAAAAATATTAGTGAATTTCAACTAGGAAGAGTTTTTTAAATTTGTAACTTCTTATTTTTAATTTATTATAAAAAATTAGAATTGAGAGAGAGGATAGGACGATCATTAATTAATATATATTTAATTTATAATATATTACTTAAAAACTTATGTTAATTAAATGTTAATAAAATTTAAATAAATAGTTTTGATATTAATTTTAAATATATTATATATAAAAAAAGAAATCCTAATAAATAATTAGATAGATTCCTCTTAAAAAGTAAATAAAATAAATTTAAAAATGATAATAGATAGGATTGCAATTTGACGGGTAGGATGGCATATGTAGTTACTGTACAAACCCAAAGTCCAAAGTTCTTATTTAAAATAGATGTCATGTTGTAATAAAAAAATTGAAATGAAAAAAACAAGAATAAAAATGAAATAAAATAATCAAATGGAGCAATTATAGGGAGACACATTAGCAATATGGTATAAACCTAGTATTAATATTTATATAGATAAGTATATAGCAATAACAAAGGTAGAATCGTAAATGTAGAAATAGGTTAAGAGGTAAAGAGCCATTACTCAACTGCTAATTTAAAAATTTTATTGATATTTTATACATTTTATACCATTATAAATATTCATCTTAATTAAACTCAATTTATGTAATAAATAGTCATGGTTTCTCTCTTCAATCTTATTTTCATAATTTTCACAATTGTGATACATTTTCATTTCTTTATAAGTGTTGAAGATTAAAAATGGAGGCGATGCATGAAATTTTTAAAGCATTAAATTTTTTACTTTAAATAAAAATATTAGTGATACTCTTTAATTTTTTTTAATTTTTACTTATATTTTTATATTTTTTATTAAATTTTATGTATTTCAATTTTAATAGTATTTTAGTTAATTCAATACTTGTTATTCTTATTAAATCTAATATTAGTAATCTCATTTTCATATTATTAATAAATTTTAATTATAGATTTGAATGATTCTAATAATATTTAAAATTATTTTGATAATCAAATTTTTTAGAAAATATAACTACTAATTTTTTAAATAATAATTTTACTAATACTCTTTCAAGCACACTTGAATTTACATCATCTTCTCATCTTTCTCAACATCCATCTTTTTCATAATGTGCTCATAGTTATCATAGTTATAAGAATGAAAACATTTTTACATCTTCATCCGATTTAGCAAAAAGATAAAAAATTTTCAAAATATGGAATCATTTTGATATTAAAAATGTAGATATTGTAATTAAAGTATTCTGTAAATATTGTTTAAAAATTTATAACTATGATAGTTATAATGGTATTAGTACAATGAGATACTATTATTCTTCTAAACATATGGATATTGTAAATATTCTAAGTGTAAATTCTAATATGCTTAGTTAAGATATTTGCGAGTATGAATTGTGTAAATTACTTTGTCATACTAAAATGCCTTTTAGTGTAGCTAATTTTTTAAAATTAAATACCTTTCTTCAACACTTTAATCCTTAGTAATGCGGTATGAATAGGAATGCTAGTGTAAATAATTTAAATAAAATTTTTGAAGAGCAAAAAATGATTTTTAGCCTAATTTTTTTAAAAATTCAAAGGTAAACTTACACTTACATTCAATATATGGACATCACCATCTAAAATGGGTAATGGTTGTGTAATTGTCTATTATATTGATGCTAATTTTATTTTATGTAAAAGAATTATTTGTTTTAAACTAATTCCACCACTATATGATGTATCTACTATTACTTTTTATATAATAAATACTTATAGTGAATACATAATATCAAATAAAATATATTCATTTACCTTTGATAATGCATTTACTAATATTAGTGCTATTAGAATTTTAATTCTGGGTTTAAATTCTATTCTTGTAATTTAATTTTTTCATCTTAGATGTGCATGGCATATTTTAAATTTGATTGTTCAAGATGCATTAAAAGTTATTTTTATACTTATATAAAATGTTAGAACTATAGTTTTATATGTCAAATCATCACCAACTAAAAAGTATGATTGGAGACAATTATATGTCTAAATGTCTAAAAAACCTAAGACAACGTCATAAAATGTTTGTACACAATGGGATTCTACTTTTAAAATGTTAGAATTTTACTTAGAATATAAAGACATAATGGATACTTTTTACTTAATAAAAATTCAAATTAATCATCACCTCGAAAATGTTAAATAAAAAAGGGCAAGTTTTGCTTACAATTTTTATGGACATTTTATAGAACAATTAATATTTTATCTAGTTCTTATTATTCAATATCTCACTTAATACTTAGTATTATGCTTAATTATAGTTCTGCATTTTTAAAATTTGGAGGTATTAATGGGTTTGAAATTATTTTTAATGAATGTTTACCAAAATGAAATAAATGCTTTAGAAATATTCTTTGTGTATATGTTATAACTGCAATTATGAATTCTAAAATTAAAAAAGAAAATGTGAAAAAATTGCTAAAAAAATACTATGAAAATATGCAATATGAATTTGACTTAAAGCCGTCATGAATTATATAAATAATTTACTACTAGAAATGTTTCAAGTATATAGTAGTAAATTTACTTTTTCAAATTTATGCATAGATTCTTCATCTTCTTCAAAAATAAGTATCTTATATCATGAAGAATATGATGAATTTTTAGATTTAATTGATGATATTCCTTCAATCAACAATGAATTCAGTTTTTACTTATTTACACCTAGTTAATATGCCAAATTTGCTGTTTTAGAATGGTAGAAAGCAACATAATATCCTATACTTTTTCTTATGATACATGATATATTAATGCCTCCAATGTCTTTATTAGCATCAAAAAGTATATTTTCTCTTAGTAAGTGAATTTTGAATGACAAGCATTTATCTATGAATGATCATAACTTAGAGATGACTATTTGTTTAAAAGATTAGTTTGATGCAAAAGATAAATAATAAAATAATTTGCAAGAAGATGGATTATCATTAGGTGAAGGAGATAATTAAAAATAATGGCATATTCATATGTTGTAAATTTAATTAGTAAAATATTTGTATTTATTTTATTTAATTGTAATTTTTTTTGGAATAAATTAAATGATTTTTACCCTTCTTAATAAGAGTTTTCCATATTAAAAATTGTTACATCTTAATTTTTTTCTTTATTATTTTTAGTTCTATTAAACAGTAACAATAATAACAAAAACAACAACAGTAATAACAATAACAACAATAATAATTTTTAAGTAATAATAATAAATTATAATTATATTTTATAATAATAAGAGTAATTTATAACAACAATAATAATATATAATAATAATCACATAAAGGAATTTTAATTTAAAATTTAAAGTTTCTCACCACTGATTAGTTATTTAAAATTTTCAATACGTGATTTTGATTACGAGTCTTATTATATCTCAAATTTAAAATTAACTTATTTAAATTAAATGTATTTTTTAAAATAATTTTTTACAATTGGCCAAATTATTTTTAATCAATATTTTTTTTACATATTAAAGGTGATGAGATTTCCATTTAAAATTTTGATATATTGAAAAATTACCAATATATCTTAAGAAATTAGGAACAAAATTACATTAATATTTAAAAAAATTTTACTTTTTTTTCAAAATAATTCATATTTAATCTCTTTAAAATTTTAAAAAATATAATTTTTATTTCAATTGTCTTAACATATTTATTCTAATTTTATTCTTTTAATGAAATTTTAAGTGATAATAATAATAAAATATAGTTATGTTTAATAATAATATATTTTAATTCATTAATGATGTAAAATTATTAATAAACAAATAACTAACATGATAACAATAATAAAATATAGTGGGTTGTAAAACTCATTTGAACAGGTTTAGTAAATATCGACTAAAGATTGGAACTGAGACTGATATTGTAATAACCAGATTTAGCCTAATTTGATGAAAAAGTAGCCCAACCTATGATTGGTCTTATGTATAGTTTTTATTTATTGTATTAACTTGGTAAAGTTGGGTTAGCCTATTTTAATAGGATGACTTAGTTTGTCTAAAACAAAATCAAGTAGAATCATTTAGTTTATTTAAATAGAATCAAACATGTTGTAAAATTTTATGCAATTGGTATAAAAATCATTATTATGTCAAAATTTTCATAATCTAACAAAAATTTTCAAAATCATGGCTAATAAATAAATTTATCAAAATATAATTGCTATAAGAGCAAACACCATATTGAAGTATATTTAAATAACATTCTTTTTCATCCAATAAACAAAAATTTTGATACATGTAGTTTGCCCTAGCTAGAAATTTCAAAACAACAAAAAATGTAAAAGAAAACTATATGCCTTAAAGGAAATTAGGCATTAACAAATTTATTTCAAATCCAATTCTATTAATATTGATCATGTGAATTTAATATTTAAAACAAGATAAATATAGATTTAGATGTTGTACAATTCAAAATTTCTAATATTTTTTTAAATGTAAAAGTAAGATGATAAATTCTAGCAAAAGAAAGCATGAAAATCATTATTTCATTCAAAAATGCCATTTGTTAGTGCATAAATTCATTATAAAGGTAAGACAACTACTAAGTTAAGTTGAGCAAAATGATAAAGATTATCTAAGTAGGATTAGTGAACTTACACTATAATTTATGTCTATTGTGATATTAGTGGTGATGTTTTTGTTCTCTAATTAGGTTTGAACTTTCAATATCAACTAAAAAACATTTCACCTTTCCTATTAGTAACTAAAACCTAGAACTTAATTAGTAAAGTAATTTGAAAATACAAACAATAGTGCAATGAGCAAGATGCCATAATAAAATAAAGCATAAAAAACCACAAATTACATTACCTTGGCAGTAGAAGATTACTTTTATTGTTGGGTAAGGGATTTGGAAAGGGTAGCCAACATGTATGTTTCATCCAGTTAAAAATGAGGTACTTTTCAAATATAACCTTTCTATTTTTGGAAGCTTTCTCAATTTCTAAATGGTATATCATTAAACACATGGCTTAGCTTTAACAAAATAGTAAAACTAAATTATGAATAATAGAAGAATTTCTTGATGATAATGAGTAAGATGAGGAAATAATTACCACTTTTAAATTTATGCATGATTCTTGAATCTGGATTATAATAGGTTGAAACATGAAAGCCTTTCACTTGATTTAAATAAAAATGTATATGATAAATTATAAATAAAAACATAAGTACAAAATTTACGTTACCTTTTGAAATTTAATCAAGTGGAAAAATCAAGGCAAGCAAGGCATTTGGATAAGAGTTTGGTCTTGTGTTGAAAGAGGCAAGTAAGGTTGCATGTTGTTGTGATCCAAGTGGTGATATTTGCCATGAAAGTATACTCTAATCATATGAAAAAATTAAGAGAAGTATTCAATATTTTATAAATAGTAAAAGATGGTGAGGAAAAGATTGTAAAAATAAAAAGAAGATAAAGATAAAAGATGAGACCTTATAGTTAGTTTTAACTATAAATTAAACCTCTTGAATACTTGTGATCAATTAGACAATCAGACTTAATGGTTTGTCCATAAAACTTGATTGATGTTATTTTATTATGAAAATCTACCAAGTTAAGTTTGTTTGAATTAAATGATTGAAAATGCTACCATAATGCAATAGTGTGCAACATTGAAGAATAAAAATACTATTTAGATAAGCCAAGAAACAAATGAAAACCTAAATGTAGGGTCACAACATGTGCAAATCTGTATATCATATAAAAATATAAATACAATTAAAAATAACAATGATAACATGAAACAAACCACTTAGCATTTAATAAACTACAAGTGATATAACATTTATTTTTTATTTTTCTTTTCTTCCATATTTCTTTTTAATTTTCTTATTGACATACGTAGGACAAATTTGATTGGCAAATTTTCATCCAACATATAATTAATGCAGAGATAATATATACCTTTTAAAGTTAAATGTCCACATTTTACTTGTCAATCAATATCAATTTCAAAAATTTTAAGCCTTTGGCATTAGTAGGTAAGTAATTATATGAACACAAAAAGTAACAATGAGAATTAAGAATTATTGCCACCCCAAATTAAGAGAAAATGTTAAGTAAAACTAAAAATTCAAGGATTAAATGTAGTATTTTCATTTCATATCCCACTTTTAAACTAAATTTATATTTTCTCAAAATAAAATTATATTGAACCTTAAAAGGTAAGAGCATAATGAAATACGAACTCCAAAAGGGAAAATGTGATTGAAATAATCAAAGAAAGGGAGGAACAAAAAAAACACCATATAGAAATAAGACCTTGGGCCTTTTATCAATTAAAAAGGATACTAAATTAGTGGAGCATTCAAACAAGTTTATAGCATTTTTCATAACCAATAAAAAATAAAACCCTTTGAAATGCAATAAAAAATCTATAAAACCCAAAAAATCTAGCAAACCCTCAATTTGAAGTATTGAAAAGTGAAAAATTTAAAAGACTAAACCAATTAGACCCTTATAAAAAGCCTAAGCAAACAAAACAATCATAACAAAAAACTTAGTTAAAAATGGCCATTAACAAGCCTCACCACACAAATCCATCGCATTTGTAGATATACAATGACAAATTGCAAATATAAAAACCTAAAAAAAAATTATAGTAGGTATGCCTTAAGCTTGAGCCAATAATGAGTCTCCTCTTTTTAGCGACTTTATTCTTCCTTCTTCACAAATAATAGACTTAAGGAAGCATAAGAAAAGGAATTGTGGTCAACAACTCAAATAAGTTAAAATGTTCATAATAGGACCTTAGAAGATGAATACAACTTACACGAGCAATAGAGGGTTGCAATTGAAAGGTTTAGTGGTCAGAAATTAAACATATATGTTATAGAAATAAGGTGGAGAGGCGAAGATCTTGGGAAGTTAGGAAGAAGAGTGATTGCTAAAGATAGGTCTGAGAGAGAGAGCTTTTAAAGTTCTAAGTTGCAATTTGTTTATATGTATAAAGCTTAATATGACACCGTTTAAGGAGACATAAGTCTAAAAAGTTAAGTTTGGTTCTAATTAAGCTTAAAACCCTTAACCCAAACTAGATAAGTAGAATTGTTTATTTATAAGTGAAAACTTATTTAAGTTAGGTTGCTTGACTAAACTTGACCCAAGCCTAATTAACAAAGCGGGTTTAGGTAGGTCATCTTATTTCGCTTACCCCTACCATTAGGCTGCACTACTTAAGTGTTAGTATCATTACACAATTGGTAATAAATAAATGAATGTAACAAACAATCTCAAAAGAATAACTAAAAAAAGTTTGAATTGTCATAAACTAACATCATTCCTACAAGGCTTAAGTCATTTATATTTAGAATCTATTTCTAACTATGATTGCTTAACATAAATTTTTAAGGAGATTATCACTCTAAATCTATTGATTGAGGTGGAACCTCTACAAGTGTATTCGTAAAGAAGAAAACAATTAAAAAGTAAGTCATTAATTTAGTAAGTAGATAATTAACTTAATAAAAAATATACATAAATTATACATTCTTTTCAATTAAATATCCCAATTCTCATCATCAATCATATTCATTTAAGTTCCATACATCATTCATAGTTATAGAAATAGAAAATGGTAATGTACATTATTAAGAATTAATAATTAAGAAAACAAGTAAATCACCTTGTGCCTTTGGATTAACTTTAGTCATTCACAAATCTAATCTTTTCGTTTAAGGTATTTTATCCATTTGAAAACATTTTTAGTTTTGGCACCTCACATTATTTTTATAATAGTTCCACTAAATCATGCTTCCTCATAAATAACACATTTCGATTAGGATTTCATCATTCATAGTATCAATAAGTTCAATCATAAGCTATTTACATCATTATATAACTATACATCTTATGACAAAGCAAAATTCCAATATAATTATGATGCATAGAGTTAGTGAAATGGGCCTAAGTTCGCAGGTTGGTCTGTTAGCTTACGAATTTTAAAGGACCTGAACTGTCCATATAGTAACCTATATAAAATTGTGCCTTTTTGGGTTCAGCCTATCAAACTTGGATCTATCTGTGGATGGATTAGAATAGACATATTTAATTTTTTAAAAATGCTTAGCTAGCTAGTGGCCTAGTATAACCCCCAGTCACCTACCCAAAAGTAAGCAGGCCTAGCCCAAGTTTTTCCTAACCCTAACTAAGTAGCTAGTTGGCCCCAATCTCGGTTTGGCACCCTACACACATGCATGCAGATGAAATCCAGTGACTCCATGTCTCCACTCTAGTTCACTGAGTTTAATCAAGTTAGTTAGTAGCATAGTAACAATCATGGCATTGTTTTGTGTTGAAAGTAAAATTTAGAGTCTCAAAGTTAAAGAAAAAACTTGGACAATGGACACACGGTGAGTTCAAAGTTAAGATGGGAGCCATTATCTAATCTGAGAGTAGAGAGCACAATAAGAGTAGAGAGAGACAAAGATTTCATGTGAATCACTTCTTTCACAGCAGTCCAGTTCAGTTGTCTTCATTCTTTCTTCTACTATACTTAATTGGCAATCGCCTCTACTTACTACTTCAACACTCGATAGTGATGATAGCAGTCCCTCGTCAAGGTCCAAGTAAGGTAAGGTAACATACTAAGAGAGATAGAGAGAAATTGTAATGGAATGAGATTATTCATGTGATTTAGTCTTGGGATTAAGTAAATATGTAGAGAAAGAGGAAGCTGAAACTTAAAACTAGGTTGAGTTTATCAAATGAAGGGTGTTTTTATTTTGAAATGGGTCTCACTATGATTTTAATTTTCTAATAGGAAAGAGTGATTATTAGTTGTTTGGTATATGACTTTTGTTTAGCCATGAAAAGATGTAAGAGGCAGTAGGCATATTATATGGCTAAGTGGTTTGAATGTTATTTATATTCTTATGTTTGATATAGATAATGCTATTTTTTATATTCTCATTAAGAATGTTGTTTATAAGGCATGTCATGTGACAATCAGGATTTAATGTGTATGTGTTATATATTTATAACTTATTGCTTGTTCTTATTAATATTCGTATTATGAATACTATGAACGGGAGTAGAATTAATTGTGGTGATGATGAATTAGAAGTATCGAGATCCATGCCAAGTGAATTAAAAACTATAGATGAAAACTGTAAATAACCTTTTAAGAAGCTTAGATATAGAAAAAATGTTAATTGATCATGAAGGAAAGTTAGCATCTAGGAAACTTAATCATAAACGTATCTATGAATGCTTGTCCATATATATCATAGAATATGATCTCCTTTTTAACTTTATTAAGTATAAGAGGGTTAGAGAGCTTCTTAAATTGCATAATCCAAATACCAAGGCTTATGGTAGGTCACAACTACTTCTGATGTGATGAAATTTTTTTTGAATAAAAAAGAGAAGTTAAAACAATTTATGGCATGTAGTCCTAGTAGAATTTATTTGACATTTGATTGTTGGACTAGTTGCAATAGCGAAAGTTATATTTATTTGACTACCCATTTTGTTAATAATAATTGGAGATTAAATAGTAAATTACTTTATTTTTGTAAAATGGACACTCTACACATAGGAGTTGAATTATTAAACAAAATACATGATACTTTAAAGGATTAAGGCATTGAGAAAATTTTTTTCCTTTACTTTGGATAATGCATCCACCAATGATAACATGCAAGATCTCTTAAAGCAATAGTTGAATATACAAAGTAATTTGTTATGTGATGGCAAATTCTTTCATATGAGATGTTGTACCTATATCATAAATCTTATTATGCAAGAAGGTTTAAAAGTGATAGGTGATGCATTATCTAAAATAAAAGATAGTGTTAAATATGTCAAAGCTTTTAAGGGTAGGATGAAATAATTTCAAAAGTATATTAATCAAGTTATGGTATTGATTAGGGGTGCTTAATGGGCCTATGGTTTGCGGGCCATATGGATTGGATCATGGGTTTCTAACAGACTAGACCACTTGTAAATAGGTCCAAAAAAAATAGGTCAAAATGAGTTAACTCCTATGGGCTACGGGTTAAATGGACCGGACCAATGTGGTCTGTGGACCAGCTTCCAGACTACCCTTTGTTATTTTTGCAAAACAGCAACAAGCTTAGCAGGCTAGCACAGTAGCAACAATGCTCCAGCCTAGCAATGACAGAGGAGTCCCAATCCAAGTGCAAAACTGCAAGTGGCCTGCCCTCTCATTCAAGTTCAACAATTTGGCCAACCCTACAACCCAGTGCAACAACAATTTACAATTAATCCATTATCCATAATTCAGTTCAGACAACATTATTATGAACATTAATTATGTAATTGAGTTAAATAGACTAAATCTATGGGTGCCAGGTGGCTTAAATTTAAGAAAAGCAAAAATTAAGTAATTAGCTTGATGAGATTCGAGAAACATTAAGCACTCAGAGTTAGAAACACTTACACACATTGTTACAATGTTATCGATACTCAGATTAAGTCTTATCTCCTTGTCTCTGTCTTAGCCACTTAGTTGGGGTTTTTTCATGATTTCTTATCCCACCACCATAGCTGCACAACAAAGCAAGCAATCACCATCGCAAGCAGCAAAACGAAGTTGTGAAGAGCTCGATGACGTCAACAAACGGACAAGATTAGAGGACACCAACGTCGTAGTGCTAATTGATAACTCTCCTGCCAATCTTCTTCACTTAACCTGTATGTGTCATTCATCCTAACACCTGATTTTAGTCTTCCTGTCTAACTGTCTTATTGTCCATTATGTTTTTTGAATGGAATATGCTAATTTGTAGGTTTTAGTTGGTATGTGGAGTAACTAGGGAATTGTTTTTAAGTTCTTCAAACTCTAAAATCAACGATTTTTTTCTTGGATAATTAATTGGGGAGGATTTTTTTTTAAAATGGTCACCTAAATAAATTATATGTAGCTTGCTTTGTTATAATTATATTCCTAGGAGAATTTCAATTTGTTAGTTAATATCATTACAGAAGTTCAAGTCCATCCATTTTACTGCCTGGGGTTAATTCTACAAATGTTTATTTAATGTTATCAATATGCCATTTGTCATTTGTCATATATGTATATTTCAAACGTAGTATGTAATTTTAAATCAAGGTGATTTGTTAATGGTTTTGTACATTTTGCTCTATATTGGTTTGTTTTATAACAAAATAAATTTATAATTTCCTTTTGTTATTCATTTGATTATACATTTTATTTATGCAGTTGTTGTGGGATTTAGACATGACTTCTAGGAGTGAACATAGTCCTATTAATGAAGATGGGTCAGGGGCTTCTAAAAAGAATGTAGGTTCCAATTCTAAACGGAAGACAAATTCAAGCACACATGAATATGAGATTGAGGGTGAATTTGACATTAAAATTAGTGAACATCAATTAAAAAAGACTAGGAAGAATACTTTAGAGGCATGGCAGTTTTTTAAGAAAGATAGAATAGATGAGGAAGGTAAAACTTATGCTAAATGTAAAGGGTGTGGAGGAAGGTATGTGGCAGATGGTAGTAAATTTGGTACCTTTACCCTAAAATGTCATATAGCTAAGTGTAAGGGGGTAAGAGCTTTAAAATAAAAAGATATTGGAAACATGATAATTGATTGTGAAGGAAAATTGAAAAGTAAAAAGATTAATTAAAAAGTTTTTCGGGAATTAGTATCTATGAAAATTATAAAGCATGATCTTGCCTTCTTATATGTAAAATATGATGGGACTAGAAAAGTTTAGAGGTACTTGAATCATGAGATGAAGTTCTTTTCTCGTCATTCCATTGCATCTGATATAAGCAAAGTTTATTTGGAAAATAAAAAATTGTTGAAAGAATAATTGACAAAAATTCATGGTCGAATATGCCTTACTTGTGATTTATGGACTGCATATTCTAATGAAGGGTATCTTTGCTTAACTGCTCATTATGTTGATTTAGAATGGAAGCTAGCTAGTAAGATTCTTGCTTTTTGTTCTATGAAACCTCCACATTCAGGATTTGAATTGGCTGGGAAGATAATGGACATCTTAGAAGAGTAGGGGATATAAAACAAGATCTTTTCTGACACTAGATAATGCTTCCTTTAATGATAGCATGAAATCTATTGTGAAAGAATGACTTTGCTTGGCGGATGCCTTACTTTGTGAGGGTGAGTTCTTTCAGATAAGATGTTATGCTCACATTTTAAATTCGATTGTTCAAGAAAGCTTGAAAGTAGTTTCCATTGCTACTAAAAAAATTAGAGAAAGCATTAAATATGTCAAGGCATCAAAAGCTAGGATGAAGTTTTTTGAAAAGGCTTTGAAAGACACTCATCTTGGTACTACGGCATATTTATCCTTAGATGTGCCCATTAGATGGAACTCCACTTATTTAATGCTTTAAAGTGTTTTAAAGTATCAACGTGCATTCTCTATACTTGTAAGTCTTGATTTAAATTACACACATTGTCCATCAAGTGAGGAGTGGAGTAGGGGAGAGAAAATATGTGAATTTTTGAAGCCATTTTATGATATGACAAATTTAATATCTGGTTCAAATTATCCTACTACCAACTTGTACTTTGCCTAAGTTTGGAAAATTGAATTGTTCCTCTTAGAAAATTTGAATGGAAAAGATGACTTGTTAAAAGATATGACTTCTCATATGAAGAAAAAATTTGACAAGTATTGGGGTGAATACAGTGTTTTACTTGCAATAACGGTCATTCTTGATCCATGGGTGAAGTTGTCAATGTTGAAGCGTTGCTATTCGAAAATTGATCCCATTAATTTTGGAGAGAAATTGAATGTGGTGAAGAATAGTCTACATAAGTTTTATGAAGAATATACAAAGAATACATTAATCTCATCATATACACAATTTGAACAAAGCCAACCTTCTGGAAGCTCTTCAATGCTTATGAGTTTTAATTCTAATGCTGATATAAGTTTTAATTTTCACATCTTGTACCTTATATTTTCTTATTTAGCATTATTAAGGTCCTAACTTTATTGTTTATTTAATTATCTTATTATATGAAATCTGTAAATAGGTGTGGGTTTTTATGGCAGAAGATGATAAGGATGATATCATCACCAGTTTAAAATCTCAATTAGAGGCATATTTGGATATACCAAAGCTTGATTTCTCTACTTATAAGGACTTGGATGTCTTGAAATGGTGGAAAGATCATAGTGTAAAGTGGCTTATTTTAACTAATATGGCTTGTGATTTGATGAGTGTACCTATAACTACTGTAGCTTTTGAATCTACTTTTAGCATTGGAGGATGTGTGTTGAACAAGTATAGAAGTCGCCTTCTGTAACTCCCTTACTTATCAACACCTTAACCCTCATTAAGTAAGTAATTAACGCATACTACTTTGCCTTCTATTCCAAACTACTCGGGATATCTCAAGCTTGCATATTTCATACAACATGATTAAAAGTCATATAATTATACAAAAGTTCAATTTACAAAATATACATCCGTCACATACAATATCACTAACTATATAAACGTTTACAACTTCAAAAATATCATTGTCCTCTATCATGAGAGCCTTTGGAAGCATTACCTGGAATGGTTAATAACAATACAGAAAACATAAGAAACAAAGTTTCCTAGTAGCTAGCATTGCCATAAAAACATTTCAAGCCATTCCAGATCCTTAAGCAAATAAAACATACGTTTCGAAATCAATTAATCGATTATCATCATATTCAATGCCATACCATTGTAGGAAATATGCATTTCACACAGCAATCATCAAGTCAATTCAAGGATTATCTCAATATCTAGATGGCCATCTCAAACAATCGTACCTAGGCCTATATATAGTATCACGCTGTCTTCCCGGGGTACTCGAGCCAAAGGCCTAACATACAGCATCACGCTGTCTTCCCGAGGTATCGGGCCATAGGTACCGCACACTTGTCATCCCCGGGGAACTCGAGCCATAGGCCTAACATAGTATCACACTGTCTTCCTGGGTTGTGCGCACAATAAAATTCATACACATTCCATACAATGGCATAAAATTCATAAAATCATGTAAATAGAAATCAAAGCTTAAGGATAAAGCTAGCTACCTTTCACAAGCTTCCAACGTGATATTCCCTTTGCTCTCACTTAAAAACTCCTTTATACTTCCTCTTGCCTTTGCAAGTTGTCACTTTTTAGTATATACAAATACACATCATAGCTTATATTAGAACATTATCACTTTCCCTATTCCTCATGTATTCTTTATTTTCTTCCACCTTAATAAATGCATACTTAGATACTCTACACTTTGCTTTCAAGCTTTAAAATGACACATATGAACATTAGAAAAGGATCCAAAGGTAAACCACGCAAAACTTGAAGAAATCAAGCCAAAAAGTTCACTTGGAAAAGTACACGGGGATCCCATACCCCGTGTTTCTCACTGGATGGCTTCGAGCTTCACTGGATTATTTACAGAGAAGTACACGGTGGTAAACATAGGCCGTGTTCTACCCCGTGTACCTTACTGCCCTACAGTCCTGAATTAAACACGGGGAGTGTTGCACCCCGTGTAGCACACTGATCAGCTTCGACGAGGAACACGGGGTACAACACGGGCCGTGTTCTACCCCGTGTACCTTGCTGATCCTCTGAAAACACATTAAACACTAAAACTCCTTCCTTCCTTCTTTTCCATTTTATGGTTTTAGCTTCTCAAAAGGGGAAAAAGCACACAAACACCTTCATAACTCAAAGTTTCATCTTCCATAAGCTTCATAAATTCATAGAAACTAATTTAACTTCATCAACTTAGCCAAGTTCTAAACATATCATGCCCATACTACACATGCACCATTATACCTCTAAAACCCAGGTGTGTAATCATGGTTTCTTGTTGTTCTTACACCAAACCAAAGCCATAAATCAACACTACAACATCTAAAACACCATCAAACATGTTCAAATCATCCTAAACTCCATGTTCAATCACTCTTGGCTACATCAACCTTAAGATTTCAAGAAACTAAGAAGAGTACATCAAAGAGCTTTTAGAGGAGATCATTTTTACCTCTTGGTGCAACTTGAGAATCCTCACTTGGGGCTCCCCAAACTTGATCAAACTTGGGCTTCTCTTCAATCTAGGGACATCAATAGATAGAGCTTGAGGAGAGGAGCAATTTTCCCTTCCACACCTTAGCTTGAATCTTGGTATTTTGGGGTGAAAAACTCAAAAGAAACTTTCTCTCTCTTCCTTCTCTCTCTCACACGTCCAGCTTGCTTTCATGGAGGATTTTCTGCAGCTTTTTGGAGAATGGAGAAGGTAGTAGAGTTTTCATGAAGCTCTAGGGGTATTTTGGTCATTTTTGAAATTCTCAAGGGTATTTTAGTCCTTTTTTCACCAAAAGTAAGGCTATTCTTGCCATTATTTTTCTAACAATGACACTTGTCATAGATCCATTGGTCACATTAATTAAAATCACATATTGCACCCCAAACTCTTAGTTATTAACATTAGATCCCAAATCCTTAATTATTTTCATTTTAACCACACCCGATTCTACACTTTTGCAAATTAGTCCATAGGGTTTCTGTCTATTTAAAATTCCTTACACTATCAGACTTAGACAACCTCCCCTTTTAGGATTTTCCAACCTCCTCTGATCATTCATACTATTTAGGAAAATTAATTCTTTCCCTACTATCCTTTTCCTTCAAAATTTCATTTACCCTTACACTTAATTCTTTTTAACTTGAGATTCACCCACCAGGCTAATTCGAACATGCTCTTCGTTTCTACAGCCTCAGAAATTAAAGATTCAAATAATAGAATTGAAAATTCGGGACATTACACCTTCTCCCTCAAAAGGTTCAAGCTCTCCTTTGCACACATAGTTGGCTTCATAGTTTTACACCTTTTGGTAATATTTTCAATTTCATAAGCACAAGTTATTACTTTATCATATTGATAGGTAGTTTATTAGAAATTTAAGAATCATATATTTATTGATTTGTAGGTTAGGAATGTGAGGAAAAAGATGAACATATTCCAATAAATGCTGCTTTTATAAGGGATGTAGAAGATATTGGAGATTCTAATTCTTAGACTTTAGTTGGAGTGGCAACTTGACAGGTATGTATGATTCTAAACATTGGGTCATATGCTGTATGTGTGAGATATTTTCTTGTTTTATAAACACTGGATTATATAGTATAATAAATCCTCAATGAAATGAAAGGCATCTTATTTTTCTAGGTATCTTTTTCTATTTATTTTGCATACATAACTAATGATTTTAGTGGTAAATATATGCATCTGAATGTGATTATAGCTAAAAAAAAATTAACATCTCATTTTTTTAAGCTATATAAGTTAAGGCTAAATGATTGGATGAGTAAGAGAATCTACAATTTCAAGGGGAAAAAAAGGGAAAAGTCATTTTCATCAATTAAAATATAATATTGGAGACTAATAACAATGCAATGTTTTGTAGATATTTTGGGTTTATTGCCACTTCTACAATAAATAACATCAATTAGATATTATAGTAGTTAGTTTAAATGTGAGGATTCTGTACTATTTATGCATTTTATTTAGAGCTAGGATGTGGTCTCCTACTATTTGTACATGGTTATTTTCTTTTTCATATAAAGTCAGTCGACAGTTCATAAAACAGCATGTAGTATGCATGAATGGGGAATCTAGATGGAGGAGGGTACAGAATTAAGTTGGGCATTGTTATTTTTTTGGTTGTATGTGTGGTATTATTATATATTAGTAGCAAATTGAATGTTGTTTGGCCACCATTGCTATAAATACATGTGGTGTTTGCTATTTTCTTAGTTATATGTGTGGTATTATTATATATTATTATAAATCTTTAACTTTTTGTTAGATTTATCTTTTAAATACATGTGGTGTTTGTTGTCTAATATGAATTGTGAAATAGACATTAAGAATTATCAAATTTCACCCTCCCATTTCTCTGTTCTCTCCCTTCATATATTAAAGACTTAAAAAATTTATGTTCCTTATAGATTCACATAGGTTATTTTTGTTAAATGCTGAAGAATGGCTTATGTGATTTGAGGTTAAAAGGCTGAATGGATGATTGAGAACAAGATAGTCCAGTAATTTTATTTATGATTTCATCCTTAGTTGAAACTATGAAAGTTTGAATCTATTATCACTGATCTCTCTAAGTTCAAGTTAATATACTTCATGTTTTTATGTATTAAAGTGTTAGGGTAGGAACTGTGGAACATTTGTACACTAATTATGTGCAGATTTTGCACAAATATATGTCATTTTTAGTTAATTTAAGAGATTATATCCAAAATACATCAAATGGATAGATTGTGTAAAAATGCAGGCTGGCACATGGATTGGTCTAGCGAGTCAGCGGACCGAACCAAACCAGTATTTTCAAGCCCATTTTAAAACGGGTCTTAACGGACCGGGCCTAAGCAGACTTTGGTTTGGTCCGGTATGGCCCGTCCGTTAAGCACCCTTAGTATTGATACTAGAGTTGGGTTACGCCTTGATGTTTCAACTAGATAGAGTTCCGCATTTCTCATGCTTGGAAGTGCCATTAAGTATAAGGATGCTTTTAATAACTTTCCCGTCCTTGATAAAAGTTATAAATATTATCAATTAGAAGAAGAGTGGATAAGGTGAGAAATAATGTATGAATTCTTGTGTCCATTCTATATGATCACTAAGTTGATATCCGATTCAACCTATCCTACATCTAACCTTTACTTCATGTAAGTGTGGAAAATTGAATGTTTGTTAAAGGAAAGCATGACAAGCGAAGATGAGTTTGTTAAAGATATGGCTTCTAGGATAAAATTGAAATTTGACAAGTATTGGAAGGGTATAATGTTATGCTTGCTTTTAGGGTTATTCTTGATCCAAGAATGAGGTTAAATTTGTTAAAGTTTTGCTACTTTAAACTTGACCCTACAACTTGTAAGGAAAAGGTTGAAAATATGAAGAAATAGTTATACAAGCTCTAAAGCTATGACAAAAAGAAGCTAAATAATGACTCAAGTGCAAATGGTTCTCAAAATGAGTCATTCAATGAACATTTTAAGCACACCAAGGGAGGAATTACATCTGGCTTAGACATATTTGATATAAGTTACTTTTTCTAATTTATTTTGTAATTTTACATATATGTTACACTATCATTCACGTGGGTTAATTACATTATTCTCCACTTCTTAAATATTTTAAGAATTTATGAAATTTGAAAGATAAAGTGTGACAAGGACTGATAAATCTCATTTGGATATGTACTTGGAGGAGCCAACTTTGCAATTACAATATTTTGGAGAATTGGTTGTGCTCCAATATTGGAAAGATCACAAGCATCATTTTGGAGGTTTAGCAAATTTGGCTTGTGATATTTTGAGCATTCCAATTACCACGATAGTATCAGAGTCATCTTTTAGTATTGGAGCTTAAGTTTTTAACAAATATCGATGTTCAGTGCTTAACTCTTACCTCCAAGCTCTCATTTGTACTAGGAATTGGTTAAATGGTTATGGAATAAATGATAAGTCAAACTTATAATTAATGATGATAATTTCACGTCTTCTTAGTTTTATATTTACTAATATTATTATAACTTTTCTAATTTTTTTTATAATATAGATGAAGAAGAGGAGAATGAAAAGGACTAAGACCAAAGGTTATTAAAGGAAGGCTTAAATTATATGGATGAGCATCATAGAAAATAAAGGGATTTGAGAATCATTGATTGTTGGTTTATGCTTTTTTTAGTATTTAAACTTTAATATATATGATGCATCCTATTCAAAAGTGTTGCTTGCTAGTTACTATTTTACTACTTTATATAAAATTGAACTTATATTCAATTCTTATATTTCAATTTGATTCTTATTTTTATTTTTTTGTAGGATGGAAGGACAAAATGCATAAGTACCAACTCTAGGAGTCTAGCTCAAGTCCCGGTCTATTGGTAAAAAAGATTAGATTTATGATACTATTATTCTTCAATCTTTCAAAATTTATCATTTGTTATGGATTGTTGAATATTATGCATGAATGATATGTCTCTATTTTCTATTTTATGTTTTAATATTAGACACGATATAATTTGAATTTATGGATGAAATTTTTATATTTTATCTTCTTAACAAGCTCCTTGGCCTAACCTATACTTGCCTTTTTTTGTTTATGATTCTCTTTTTGTTTTCGAATGCTTATGCTTGGTTAAAGCTATGTATTTTTTGAAAGAAAAAGGAAAGGGCAATAGTGCCATATGGTGTATTTTGGTCATTTATAGAAAGAAAGGAGTTGGTTGGTTCTTGAAAAGTTGAAAAAGTGAAAAAGTGAGATGGTTGACCAATGACCATGTTCAATATGCTTTAAGCCTCTATGATCGTGTTTGGGTGTTTTTGTGACTCTGTCCGTCTGTCATTGCTTTTCTTTTTTGGAAGTAATAATGAATTGTATTATTGTTAAGACATGAGGTTTTTGTCCATAAACATAAAGTAACCAGAACTACTTTTAGTTTGACTATATACAGTCAAACACTTAACTTTTGGATTTAACACATAGCTTAGGATGAAGTTATAATACATTTGGACTATTGGTGCTGGGATTGTTATTTTGAAGCCTAAGACTTTGTGTAGTCCACGAACCAGCTCGCTACCCTGCAAATGACACATATCCAAACTCAAGCCTCCTATTTTTGAGCCTATCAAAAACATGAACCCATTTGGTTTAATTTGTTTAAGGGCAGCTTGCATAGTCCGATCCACAGATAAAAGGGACAAGTCCGTTTCCTAACTTTAATGATGCAAGGCAATAAGTTTAATCATATTCACATTTACAAATCAAATTATAGTTATAAGCAATCCATATACATGTGCCACACATTATATAAATCTGCCTATAATCAAACTAGGAAAAATAGAGTAGTATTTAGCTATTAATCTGACTATTGGAACCCAAATTGCATTTTTGGAAACCATAATCAAATATGTTAATGTAGAAGCTATCCTTACAGTATACTTAACTATGGTAACTAAGTATAAAAGCTTGAAGTGTAACTCTTATGGTCATACTTGAGTACTATAATCAAATATTTACATATAGACATTACCTATTTTAAAGATACTTAACTATAGTAGTCGAGTATAGTTTGTTAGAATCGCTTTCTAAGCCTATACTCAATTACCATATTTGATATAGATTGAAATTTTGCAATTTCTCATTAAATATTACTATACAAATAGTAAATTTTTTCTTACTAATTCATTTTACACAATACCCAGCTCAATTCCACAACTAACTCAATATTAATAATAATTCTTAACCTAGAATTAAAGTATCACCTTCTTATGATAAGATTTCATGCCAAAATCATCAAGTTCCTAACAACATGCATCATATAATCTCAATTTGCATATAAATCAAACAAACTCTAGATTAAGTAGATTATTTACTTATTTTTGTGCCAAAGGAGATGAAGAAAAGGTAGAAGAATGGTTAATTTGTTCATATCATGCCCAAACAAAGACATATAAGCCAAATCCCTAATTTTTTTCCATTTCAACCTAATTCCCTTTAAATTATTAACCAAATTATGAGCTAATCAAGAAATTACCTTGCTTGGAGATGAATTAATGATGCTCTCTTGGATTTTTCTTTGCTAACTCTTATTCAGAATTTAATGGAATTAAGATAGAAATATATGGAGAAAAGAGATAAGAAAGGGGGGTTAACCAAATATTAGAGGAAAACAAAAGAAAATGATAAGTTTTAGGGATTTTATTTGCCCCTAAGTGAAAATTTGTAATTTTAGGGCATTTTTAAGGGTAAAATAGGAAAATGATTTGCTAGATCTCATCCATACACATTTACTTGAATCTAACTATACACTATCCTCTAATTAATTTAATTCTTCCTATTTTTATTATAAAATTTTATTTTCTTTAATTATATTCTCACCTTAAATATATCTATAATCATAAATTAATTACCATATATGTATAAATACCACTAAAAGTAAATAAAATATATCCTAATTTTATATAGAGAGTAACAATTCTTCCCTTATAATGAAATTGTAATTAAATTCTCAAGAACCCATTTGCCTTAGTCATATATCTATAATCTTAATGGCTTACTAAACTAAATAGTTAATATGTAATTTAGGTATAGATTATTTACTTTCACAATAATATCCAAACAATTCGATTATAAGCACAATAGATACCACAATCATAACAACATATCTATGCAGTAGGAGTTACTAATTTTTTTCCCATAAAAGACTTATACTTTATCCATTTCATATTTATGGTCCTTCATTAACTCTAAAATTATCAAAATAAATGGACTTTATCAAATAAAAATTTTAAACCTTACCATTAATCAAATAACTTACTTACCTTTCTAATTATTTTATAAGTTTTACTAAATCATACTAGTTCAATTAAACCTTTCATATAATTTATCATCCTTAAGTTATTAAACCTCATATACTATTTTCATCAAGATTACATTACATCATATCGATTACACTTAAGGACTAGTACCTAGGATAGCCCTCATCTTATAAAATTTACCATGCTTTAAAATTTCTTGCAAGCTATTCAAATATATCATTCTTTTTCCTAATTAAATTTCCAAATTTTGAATTAAATAACCTTGCTATTCCTAGTTATTCAAATGTTATATTAATAGTTTCATATGCCAACCTTACCATAAAAATTAAATTTCTAACCTTGTTAACTATTTTTGCTCAATTCTTGCAAGATCTTGGAATTAATCTCATTCCTTACTAGATTATATGTTTACTTATCCCTTACACTTTCAAACCATGTCATTCCTACCACCTCTCATATAAATGTTTCTAATTTATTTTAATATTAAAACTTAAGTTCCTCTTACCACCCTCTTAGATTCATTACTTAATTTGTTCTTAGAAATTATAAGACTTCACTTAGTCAAAATCACTTCCTATTCTATAAGGTCACATTTAACAAGTGTTTATTAATATGAACTATTTGTAAAACCTCAAACTAATCTTAAATATATTTTAGCAGCCTTCCTAACTTTTCATGAAATATGCCAATGAAGCACTTTATAGCCATACTTAAATTTATATCTCTTATTCAATGTCTATGCTTAAACATATACTTCATACGTCTATTAGGACCTCTTATTCCAAACCTAAATAGCATATTTTTAGAAGTGAGTTGAAGTTAGTTAACCCTAATTATCAATGCCTTATTTCCTTTCTCATAAGTGTTATATTCAACATAATTAACTAATTAATATTCTATGAGGAAACTCTATCATTGCATTTTTAAATAGACAAGGTCTGTTGAAATCATATTGGTCATATATGTTCCTAGACACACACATGCCATTGATATAGTTTCAACTAACACTTGAATAAGTAACCACAATCACCTTTTATTTATCCTATCTTGGGGCCTTTTTTTCTACTAAACCTTAGACCATTCTTTGATACTAATTTTGTCATAATTCACTTGGCTATAACTAGCATGAAACCTATTTCTTGGTTTCTACCAACCTGCACTACCTAATTTTTGGTACCATTACACACTTACTAATAAATAAACTAATTTAACAAACAATCTTAAAAGAATATTTACAACAAAATTTAAATTGTCACAAACTAACATTGTTTTTGTAAGGCCTAAATCATCTCTATTTACAATCTATTTTTTGACTATGGTTGCTTAATATAAATTATCAAGGAGATTTTTACTCTAAATCTGGACGTAATGTTCTAATAGGCATATATATTAAAAAAGAAAACAACTAAAGAATGAGTCATTGACTTAGTAAGTAGATAATTTACTTAACAAAGCATATATATAAACATATAATCTTTTCAATTAAATATCTTAATTCTCGTTGTGAATCATAATCTTTCAAGTTCCACATATAATTCATAGTCACATAAATAGTAAAAGGTAATGTATGTTATCAAGAACAAATAATTAAGAAAATAGTTAAATCACCTATGCCTCTTGATTAACCTTAATTATTCACAAACCTAAGCTTAACCTTTTGGGTATCTTATTCATTAACAAACATTTTTAGTTTTAGTATCATTTCACATTATTTTCATAATCATTCCTCAAATTCACATTTCCTTATGAATAACACATCCCCATTAGGATTTTATCATTCATAGTATCAATAAGTTCAACCATAAGCTATTTACATCATTAAATAACCATACATCTTATGACAAACTAAGATTCTAGTATACTTATGATGCAAGGTAATAAGTTCAATCACATTCGTATTTATAAATGAAATTACAATTATAAGTAATCCATTACATGTGTCACACATTATATAAATTTACCATATAATCAAATTAGGAAAAAATAGAGTAATATTTGGCTACTATATCTGACTATTGGAACCTAGATTTCATTTTTAGAGACCATATTCAAATATGCTAGTGTAGAGGCTATCTTCAAAGTCATACTCGATTATGGTAATCAAGTATGGGAGCTTAAAGTTCAACTCCTATGGTTATACTCAAGTACCATAGTTAAATATTTATATACAGAGGCCACCTATTTTAAAAATACTCGACTATAGTAATCGAGTAAGATTTACAGGAATTGCTTCCTAGGCTTACACTTGATTACTATATTTAAGTACAGACTAGAATTTTCCAATTTATCACTGAATCTTATTGTACAAATAGTAAATTTTGTCTTATTAATTCATTTTACACCATACCATAACTAACTCAACATTAATAATATTTTTCAACCTAGAATTACACATATTTCCTTCTTATAACAAGATTTCATGCTAAAATCATGAAGATCCTAACAATTTACATTATATAAGCTCAATTTGCATATAAATCAAACAAACTCTAGACTAAGTAGACTATTTACTTACTTGTGTAAAGAGGAGATGAAGAGAAGTTAAAAGAATGGTTAATTTGTTGATATCATACCTAAATAAAGACACATTAGCTAAATTTCTAATTTTTTTCCATTTCAATCCAATTCCTTTTAAACTCTTAACCAAATCATGAGCTAATCAAGAAATTACCTTGCTTGGAGATGAATTGATGATGCTCTCTTGGATTTTTCATTGCTAACTCTTGCTTAAAATTTGATGGAATTGAGATAAAAGAATGGAGAAAAGGGATAAGGATGGAAGGTTGGCCAATTGCCAGATGAAGATGGAAGAAAATGATAAGTTTTAGGGATTTTATTTTCCTCTAAGGGAAAATTCTATAATTTTAAGGTATTTTTAAGGGTAAAATAAGAAAATGGTCCCTCAAATATTCTCCATACACACTTGATTCTAACTATACACTATCCTCTAATTAATTTAATCCTTCCTATTTTTGTAATAAAAGTTTATATTCTTCAATTTAGTTTTCACCTTAAACATACTCACAACCGTAAATTAATTACCATGTACGCATAAATAATAGTAAAAGTAAATAAAATATATCCTAATTTTATATGTGGTGTAAAACTCTAATTAAATAAAATTTATTGTATTTGATGTATATCATTATAAAACATGAAAACTATTTTAAAGTCTATACATAGTGCTAACAAAATACAAGCAACTAGATTAGTTATAAACAATTCAAGATAATATATGTCATATAGTGATAAATAAATATAATTTTTAATAGTCACCATGTGATATATTAATTTAGATTTATCAATAAATGATGGTATTTTAATTTACTACTCAAAATTTAGTTAACATAATAATAATAATAATAATAATAATAATAATAATAGTAGTAAAAGTAGTAAATAATTAATTACATATATCATGATAGATTTTACAATGAAATATTAATAAATATTCTAAGAGAAGTATATGAAGTCGGTACTTTCCTTATCGTTTTTCTCTTCCTTGCCCTTAGATGCAAAACTAAAAAATGTAGTAAAACAAAGAAGCAATTGGATCAACATTTAAATTAATCCTAGCACACTCATTTAAGAAGATTTAAATATACCTAAGTGTTAGATAGGTGCTCATTTGGCTCAATACCAATTATTGAAACAAGGAGTAGGGAGGACAAATTCATACTTTCTCATTCATGAAGGCATAAAAAATGAAAAAGTTTGATTTATAGGTAAAGATCGTATTTTTCTCTTTAGTTAGTATGAAGACCATAGAGAAAAAAGTATCATCATATATGAATATTGTAGCATTTTTTCAAAGTAATCAAATTTCTTTCATTCTTCTTCTTGTTTAATGGTATAAATCCATAGGTCAACCTAAGGGAATGAATCTTTGGTGAGAAATTCATACTATTCAACCATTTTTATTAGCAACACAATGTTTGTAGAACTAATAATTACTAACATATTTTTTACTTAAAAAACTAGTGACAATGTTAGATTTTTGCTCACAATAATGAAGCACAAATTGGTCTAGAGATAAAGATGAAGTCTTAAAAACTAAGGATGTAGAAGCAATATTAAAGATCAAACTCCATAAAATTCCTTAGACATTCCTCAAATAGAATAATTCCAAAAAAGCCTCAAATTGAAGTGAAGAGCAAGCATGCCTTTAAAATAAAAGAAGGCAAATGTTAAAATCCATGAATATGATAGTGCTTACCTTATCATGTAATAAAAATATCATAAATTATGGTGAATTTAAAGAATTTAAAGGATATAATTTTGATAAAAGAGTAATTACAAATTGTATGAATAAATCCCAGTATCTAAAAATCAAGGGTAATGATGAAAAGAGTTAATCTTCACTAAACCTTAGTGGAGATAAGCCTTTCACTACCATTTGAAATTCTTCTTTAATTCAAGGAAAGAGTGGTGCAAAAAAGTTATAATGATCATCTTTTAAGGGTGATTTCCAGTGCTTATAAGAAGTGTTTGATCTTTGGGAGAAAAAAGAAAACTATAATATCTCTTGCTTTAATAGTCTTTTTTACAATGGTTCAATTTTAGTCCATCTCCTTAATTTTATAAAAAAGTAGTATGAGCCTTGAAGGTATACTTTAATTAGAATTTTTTTTTGTAAGAAAGTTTCTTGCTAATATATAACTTACAAAGCGAATGCTTTATTGAAGCCAAATGGATTACTTGTTGTGATTGATATTGGTAATGACTTTTTCATGTTCAAATTTGATTATAAAATGGATTACAATATGCTTTTGAAAGGAGAATCTTAGTTTATTTTAGATCATTATTTAACTTTATGTAAGTGGGAGCCTTTCTTTAAGGTTTCTTTTGCTAAGCTTAATTCCACTATAGTTTGAGCTAAATTCCTCGCATTTCCCATTGAATTGTGTAGTCCTTTTGTGCTTCCTTAACTTGTTAATCAAGTTAGCTCTATTCTGAAAGTTAATGTGCATACATTTATTAAAGATAAGGGCAAGTATGCTTAGGTCTATGTTTAAATTAACCTTAGCTCCTAATTGGTCTAAAATGTTTACATTCATTCTTTTCAGCATCTAGTTTTGTATAAAGACCCTAACTCTATCTATTTTTTTACGGAACAATTAGTAATAAAAAATTAGTTTGTCTTCATGTTTATATGGAAAAGCTTTTATCTTTAATATCAGTTGAAGAAAAGGTAAATGGCGGATCTTTGTTGAACTACAACCTCCCTATGTCGAGTTTAATAACTTATCCTTTTCTTTTTCTTTGGTAGCTTTGACAGTTAATACCATTATTAGAAAAGAGCTAATTGATGATAATTATGGCCTTAGATCCTAATTGAGAAAACAAAGCCTAAGGTCTAAACAAAAATGCTATGATATGTATCAATTCAGATCAAAGTTGCACTTTTAAATAAAAAGAATAAGTTACTACTAGCCTACTATGGTTAAGGATTACATTGATTTCATCAAGAAGTTTAAAGCTTATTAACTCCATGTAAATTTCATCCATTAACTACCTAAACCATGGCACCTTACAATCACTTCTTTGCCTTTTGATGCACTAGGTCTCAATGTAGTTAGTTGGATCATAGCAAAGTATTTTAGTGGTCATTCATATATTCTAGTTGCAATTGAATATATCTCAAAGTAGGCTAAGGCAAAAACTTTTAGAGAAATTAAGAAAAAAATAGTTGTAAACTTTATTTACAAAAACATCGTATTTCGATATGGTATGCCAAGGTACACCATCTCAAATATGAAAGAAGTTATGAGTAACCTAGTAGTAGTTAAGGTTGTTGAATATTTCTTAAACACATTAAGCAATTCTCTAAATATGTGGTGTGTAATTCTTTAATTGTATGTTGGCAGTGATCCAAGTCATGTAGTAAATAGAAATTTTGAATATTCTTTTTCCAAATTTGCTACAAAAAGAATGTATAAATTAAATCAAGAAAATTTAAAGAGTTAAAGAACAAATAAAAACAAATATATCAATAAAAGAGAATAAAGGAGCAAAGAAAGGTATCTTGCATAATACTATTAGCAAGAAATATAAAACAAATAAATATAATCATGCAATACAATTAAAAAAATTTCACAACGTGAATAAAAAAAAGAAAGAAAGAAGAAAGGTACTACTAAGAATAAAAAAGAGAGAGAGAGAGAGAGGAAAACAAAGGTAAGAAGAGTTAAAGAACTAACCTTAGATTTCAAAGCCCTAACAATGTGAAGAAAAGAGAAAGGAATGGTGCTCTATTTATAATCAAGATGATAAGGTGTTAAAGTTTTATTATAACCCAAAGTCTAAAACTTTAAACATTACCTTAACTTTTTGTGATGTATATCATGTTACAAAATAGAAAAATAATGTCATAGGTGAAAGCACGTGAACATACTAAGTTTTCCAAAGATAATGCATCATCCTTGTAAATTTCCTTGATGAAGTTAAACAAAAGTAAAAAGAAAAAAGAAAAAGAATACATGCATTAATAGCAAAAGTCCACATTTACACAAACTCATAAGAGAAAGGATTAATAAATCCATGGAAAGGTGTTTCACATAAGCTGGGAATATGGATTGCTTAGGATTGGCTTTATCTTATATACATACATACATACATATATATATATATGTATATATATATATACACATATATATATATATACACACACACACACACACACACACACACACATATATATATATATATATATATATCAAAACTTGATCACTTATATGAAATTATGTTCAAGTTTATGAATAAATTTTGAGAGGGCATTAATAGATAAATAAAATTTTCCTATTTAATTTTCACGTTATAAATTGTAGTCAATTAGAAAAAGCTTATTTATCAAAGTTTGAAATTCCACATGGAAAATAAATGAGCCCACAAAAATTTCTTGGATGATAAATCAAATTATGTCACATGTGTAAGTGAGCCAATTAAATAAATCTATGTATTAATGATGTCGATTGGTGAATAATAAGTTGCCACTTATCACGGTATATCATCCCAACCAATAAAAAAATTTCCTTTTAACAAATTTGGTCAAAGTAAAAAAAATGCTTTTCTTTAAGCATTCCTTGGTAGCTTTATAAATAGAGAGCTTATTTGTGCCATTAACAATAAGAAGTCATTAGAAGAGGATATATGAGCCTCTCAAGCTCTCCCAAAGCTCTTTTGATGAAGATCAAAGCATTTGAAGTCTCTAACTTCCATTAAAAACATCCATTTTGAGGTGAAAACTTTAACAACATTCAAGTTCTCCAATCTTTCCAAGTGCAAAGCATTATGAAGATTCAACCTTTGATTGGAGATCAACCTTTTTCAAGCTCTCTATCAAAGTTAAGTATTCAATCTTTTAAGTCTAGATCAAGCTTTTTTAAGCCTTTGTTCGAAGCTAAAATTGAACTTTATGATTTAAAAACAAACTTCCCAATACACTTGATTAAAATCCATTGAAAATAAGAATCAAAGGATTTTATTCTTTTTCAAGAATATAAGAAATTAAAGATTAAACTCCCACATCATTAAAATTAATAAAAAATCCCTTTTTCCACATTTTCTCATCATATATTTCTTATTAAAAATTTTTGTGTATAAAACATGCATCAAAATTTTAGCTATATTACTAGGGATTAGCTTGATTAATTTCTAATTGTTTTTCTTTATTTTTACTAGCCTTTTCACCTTGTATATGTATATTCATTATTTTTTAAGCTTCTCAATGGCAAAATTTTTAGTAGAATTTAGAGACAAAATTTTTTAGTCTAAGGTTTTTTTGGTTTCTAAGCAAGATCACATGTTTACACTTAAAATTTTTGGCCAAATTCCATCATTTGCTTATGTTTTCTATTTTTTTATTTTTTTATTTTTTCTTTTTCTTGTTTTGATTTTTTTATTCAATTCTTATTCTTTTTGGTGTATAAATCATTCCTCCCATGATTTTGACTTGAATTTTGATCTTAAAAATGTAAGAACTTTTTATAAGTTGAGGTTAGAATTTAAAAAAAATATGACTTTTTTATAGTGGTACTAATGAGGTACCTACATCTAAAATTAAGAGATAACTTTTTAAACTATCTCTTATTTGTCAATTAGTTGTAAAGAAATTATAGGAAAATTAAATATTTTTAGGAATATTTTCAAGCCTATCCTAATGTTGTTATATCCTATTTTCTAATTCCTACAACTTAGGCTGGCAAGATCATTCAACTTTTTACCATGGCAACCAAGTTAGTCACAATCAATATCAATTTCTTACTTAATCATATCCATTAGTGCATCAAGCTTAAACTTTAAAGATGGAATTTGAGGACATTATCAAGAACTTGGCCACAAACATTATGTAGCTTCAATAGAATACCTCGTAATTTCATTTGAAAATAAGGGCAACCATTATGAATTAATCTTAAATCAACAGCCTTTAACTACAATGAACAATTTGGAAACTTAATATACAAGCCAACTAACCTCTATCTTCTACCAACAAATGAAAAACCAAAAGAAAGAGAGACCATAAATTTTGTTATTGAGTTATAATTAACATGTATGTCCATTCTATTTACTAATTCTTATATTCTTCCTCATTTTCCCAACAACTTTGAAAATGCCAATAATGAAGAAGAAGAAAAAAATATTTTGGAAACTTTCTATAATATAGAAGTAAATTTGGTCTAAAAAGAGATTAATTGAGAAAAATAAGAAAAAGAAAAAAGTGATCTTCATGATGGAGCGATAGATAAATTCAATTTTTCTAAGATTATGATAATCTTTTTGAATTTTATTTCATTTTTTCTATTAAGCCTATTGATTTTATAGTGTAGGATGAATGTGATCTAAAAAAAGAGAATGATCTAAAGTTAGCACTTAGAAAAGGGTTAATAGATGAGATGGTTTTAGAAGTCAATCTCTTACATCACCATTTGAAATATGCTTCATAGTAACTATTACAAGCAGTAGCTTATGAATTAAAGCTAGATTGAAGAAGTTATTGTGTTTAGCCAAAGATATTAAAAAAAGACATTTCTTAGGAAGCAACCTAAATGTAGCTAACTTGTTACTTCAGATTTGTTTTCTTTCCCTTTTCTTTTATTTTACTTGTCTATAATTTTTCTTGATGTTTATATGCTTTACATTAAGGAAAATGTAAGATTTAAGTGTGGGGGAAAACTTAGGATTTCCTTTCAACTTTTTTTTTAAAAAAGGAAAGATACGAGTTTTTCAAATTTTTTTTATCTTTTTAATTCATTTTGAGTTATTTTTTTAATACTTTTCAATAATTAAGAGTTTGAAATTATCATGAATAAGTAGCAATTAAGTATGATGGCTTCATAAAATAATTGAATGACTTGTCTTACATCTTAAAATTGATTAGTATAGTGATATAATTTGGATGAGTAGATTTGATTTGATAAATATAGCTTTGTGAGCTTTTAAGTTCTATATTGAGCATTTATGCTATCTCTTTCCTTCTGTGTAATATTACTTTATGAATATATTTCTTTAAAACTTATTTTGATTTTTTTTATATTACATTTGTACATGCATGCACAAATATGAAAAGACATTCTTTATATGAATTAATTGCTAAATAACTAGCCTTAGAATTTTATCTTTAATGAGCACTTTTAAGTTTAAATGTCTTTTCTTTGTTATATAGCCTATTAACATGCTTTCAACTAAAAAATAAATATCTTTAACCTATTGATCTAATGTAATATCCTAATAGAATTTTATAAATCTCAACAATAAAGAATATTTATTCTATTTAGTTAATACTGATTTAAATTTATCTCTAAATTTAAAGTTCTAGAATATTAAAGTTAGTAATTATATGGATAAAAAATTATAAGATAAATTATTATATTTAATAAATCATTTTATTATTATTGTTGAATTATGAAATGGGCTATTCTTAATTAATCAATACTAATTGGAGAATTAATTAGATATTTCTATGGGAATTTCCTTATAATTTAGAAATAGTATTTGAATATAAAGTTAGTACTAATTTCATTATATATATAAATAAAATATTATTATAGAAATCTGGTCTTCTATCTGCTCATACATACACGTGTTCGGATAACTACTCTTCTTGAATCTTCGTACAATTTTCTTCACTAGATTTTTGGCTGCAGCTGCTGTCCCCTCTCTTATATACGGGTACTGCACACAGCTGTAATTTTTTTTTTTTTTCATATCTTTGCCCACTTAATGTGCCAAAAAGCCGGCCCCACCTCTTGTTAAAGTCGGTCAGCGTTTTTTAAAAATTTTGTTGTCACTTCTTCCCAAAGTTTCCAGCACTCTCTCTCTTCTCTCACAGTTGGGAACTACTGCCTGTCCCTTTCTTCATCTCAGCACCCTTTCGGGTTCTAGGGGCTTCACACATAGTTCCTTCCTTCCTCCCTGATTTCAGTTTTCCTTTTTATCGGATTTCTACCGCCTCTTTTCTCTCAGCTTTCCGCTTCATCTTCCTCGGGTTCTGCTCTTTTCCTTGTCTCCCTTCTCTACTGTGGTTTATTCTGCTTCTGTTCTTATTGCCATGCAAGCTGCTATGCATTGCTGTTACCACAAGCAGCCCTTTTCCATTTCAGCTCGCGGTGTCATTATGGTGCAGGGGAGGGGAGCTTCACGAACAGTTGAGTAGCAAGCAGGATCTGCCCCATCTCTCTCTACCTTTCCTTCTCTTTTCTTCCCTGTCGGGATCTTCTCAGCTTGTCGTCTTCCGTGCTTCCAGCAGCCGCAGTGAGTTGCTGCTGCCACCGTGGGTCTTGCTCAGCTAATGTTGAAGCTGGCGTAAAAGAGGGAAATTTTCCGGGGACCCACTTTTGCACCTCTATTGCACCTGTCCTTGGCCTTGTGCTGCTGCCGTGAGTTGCTGTTGAGAAAGATGTATTGTCCATTGGACCATGGTTCACTAACACGAGTGGGAGAACTCAATTGGAGCTCAATTGACCAGCAGCACCTCGGGTTACTGTCGCTTCCTTCCCCTGTTCCGCTAGCTGGGAAACTCCATGATAAGAAAAGAACTGCTGACTGGAGCTTGAATCCCAGCACACCTGCGGTGAATCATATGGCCTTCCGGCCGCCACCCTTCATTTCCATTATTGGCAAGCTCCTGGCTGTTTGCTTGTGGTAAGATAAGCAATTTTGTGCCTGAAACACAAATAATAATAATAATAAAATAAATAGATAGAATAGAAATATCTATTTATATTATGCTTTTAATGCATATACTAATACATATGGAAAATACGGTTCTTTTATGCATTAGAATGACATGGCATTATACTTGCGACATTTTTAAGGTATTATATCTAATAATTTCGGATGAAACTGATTTGTAAAAATCTATTTTTATATATTTTAGAAAAAATAATGATATTCCTGAAAATGAAATCCTCCTTGGAATGTTAAAATAATATGATTAAAGTATGTTTATAACATTAATTTTACTAATTTTGGTTGTTTGACCTAAGATTAAGAGAAAACTATTGTAGAATATTTGTAATTTGAAGTTGATCTAAATAAATTTCTAAAATGTAGTATTTATAAGCTTATATTTAGAAATACAAGAAGTTGGTAATAAGGAATATTATTATATTATAACATGCAAATTAAATTTATGAAGCTTGAAAAATAAAATAAAATAAAATAATATTTTTGGTATTATCTTTATTATTGTTATTAAAGGTGAAAAAAAAAGGAAATAGAAGAAACAAATCATATGAATTGTAATATGAAGAAGGAAATAAAGTAATGTACTTATGATAATAATTTATTATTGTAAATTGATAATTCGGAGAGGATAAAAGGAGAAGTTAAAGAGTTGATAATCTTGAAGTTGGGATGATTCGAGGTGAGTATATATCTCATCACTTCTTATTATCTTATTAAAAGATATTTTAAATATTGAGTTATGCTTTCCTCATTATTAGTATTAATTTTATATTTCTATATAATTATAGCTATATGCGAGTGTTATGAGTTGAACTTTTTGAGACATTGAAAAAATGAAGAGCAATGCTAGAATGATGACATCGAATATTGCAATTGGTGATGAAGAAATGATATGAAAGTTGGATGGGAAATTGCTGACAAATTATATGAGATAAATATGATATTGATTCAAAAGTCGGATAACAAATTCTTGGCTAATAGTTGAGAGAGGTATAAAATTGACCTCAATATCATAGAGTAACTGGATATATGTTCACTATATTTGAATATGTGGCATTAGGTGATTGTTTGTGAATGATCTATATTGATGATGTGATTATGATGATCTGTTTGCATTTGAGCCTTAATGGCTGTTTGTATGTGATGCCTACCTAGAATGGGTAGTATATGATTTGAAATTCTGATGGGAGGTTAGAACTCATATGATTGTGCTACATGAAATAAGCTTTAAATTATGTGTAGGTAAATTTTCATTTTAGGATATGGTTTCATATATCTTAGGAATATAGAAAATGGGTTCTTATTACTTTGAGATATATATATATATATATATATATATATATATATATATATATATATATATATATATATATATTAATCACCTGTAAGATAGTGGTAGTTATATATTCATTGAGTTTTTGTGACTCATTTTATTGTATTTTAAATATTTTTAGATTAAGGTGAATATATATGAGCTCATTGCATCCACGGAGACCCAAGATTGCCTTGTCAAGAGATTTGACACTTAGGATTGGAATTAATAATTATTATAAAGATTTATTGGATGATGATGTGTATTGTATTGATTATATGTGAATAACTCAAAATCAGGATTGTATTGTGCATTTGTTGATTTTGTCGTATTTGGATAATACAAGTTTTATATTTTAAGACAGGTGGTCATTGGGAAGTGTCCGAAGAGAGGGGGGTTTTATTTGTTTTTTGCAAAAATCTTAAAATAAAATTTTAAAGTTCCCTTGGAAATTGGAAACCCCCATTAGGTAAAAAAAAATTGTTAAGACTTGTGGATACTGATAACGAAATTCACACCTATGCTAGCCACGATTAAAAGTAGGTCGTGACATTTGCACATTGTAATGTGTTAAAATTAGATTAATTTTAGTTTGTTGAAAATAATGTAGTATAATAAGATAAATTAGGTTGTACCCCTTTGATCCTTTGAATTATCTTTTGTAAATTGACTCACTAATAATGTTTACACAATTATTTGATTTATTATACACTCAAAACATAAAAAATAAATACAAATAGAATGTAAAATAAAGTAGTATGTAGTAACATAATGTAAAATTATGTAAAACATAGAATTAAGGGGCTTTATTAATTGAAATTGAATTAAAAGTATTAAGCAAAAGAAAACAAAAAGTAAATAACAAGTAAGAAAACTAATGTAATAAAACAACCAATTCAAGGAATTGAGAGCTTTAGGTTGGATTAATCATAGATTAATTGAGATTTGATTTTTCTAATTAATCTTTTAACCTTGAATTACTTGGAACTCCTATAATAATTCATGAATCTTATGCTATATAACCATATAGGATTTGATCAATTAAGATTAGTTAATTTCAGCAATAGTTATAATCCCTAAGCTAGGTCAAAGTTGATTTAAAAATAGAATTCAATTGAATTAAATAATTAAAATGGAGACCTTTAAATTAATCCCTTAACCTTCTGTGCCTATGTGTTAAACTGTGATTTATCAACCATAATTCAATATCAAAATAGCAAAATATCACAAATCACAAGGATGAATACAAATTATACCAAATCAACATCTAACATATATAATTTCAAGAAATCAACACAAGTAATTAGCGCAAGAGGAAAATTAATTAAAGAAAGTTAATATTATAAATTGTAATCTTATATTCCAATAGAAGAGAGCCTTAAACTCCTTGAATTGACTTTCAAAATTAGCCTTCCATGACTAAAGAACACAAGAGTTAGGAGAAGAAAAGAAAAATTTTATATTAAATGTGTAAAGTCTCTTGTGTCTAACGAGTTCTCTCGTTTTATTTGATTTAATTAACCAAAACCCTATTGGACTTAAATTATATACCTCTTAGGATTATAAAAATGGGGCCTTCTTAATTTTTAGAAACCAAAAACCTATTTTTACCAAGTAATTAACTTTAAGAGTTACAATAATAAAATTTTATGGATTTAATTTTTAACTAATTTAAGATCACTAAAATAATGTAATTTAGGTAATCCATAAACACAAAAGTTGTAAAGCCAAATCTTATGAGAGGCACTGGTTTTACATTAATTAGACTTCTGTAACTCCAAATATGCCCTAAAGATTGAAGTTAGCTTAGTTAAGACAAAAATAGGGCTTCAACTTTTTAACTAAGTAAAGGCTTGAAGGAATTCGAATTGGACTTTGATTAAAACAATAAAATTGTAAATCTTTCTTATTTCAAATATATAAAGATCACCTTAATCCAACATCCAGAGCCTACGATATAACTAAAAAATAAAAATAGTGTCAAAATCCAATATTAACTAAGTAAATTTAAAATATAGTAAAACTAACCTTAAATTATAAAATAAGATCAATTTTATAAAATTAAGCATGTATAACTTATTAAGAGACATGAAATAAGAGAAAATAATATAGTAAATATTTTCTCATCAAGTTCCTCCATACTTAACTCTTACATATCCTTGGGCAAGACATAAATTTATTAAAAATTAAGAAACAAAAGATTTTACTTTCTAAAAACTTTAAAATTACAAATCCATAAGTAAGAGACAAATAAAAGCTAGCAAGAAATATAACACATTATGAAGAAAAATCTTGACAAACTTAAAACTAACTAACATAATAACTTCATTCAAAAAAGTAAATTAACATGGTAGATTCTTACATGATTCACTCTCTAACTCTTAAGTATTTAAGGTAATTATTTCACTCAAGTTCACCCCATGAAATTGCTTTACTATAAGCTTGCTAATTATTTAATCTCCACTATTTAAATCACATATACAGCACAAATCAAAAGAATTTGATTCATGGTTGTAATGTGGTTAAGGAATGGGAAGGAAAAATAAAGATATGAGAGGTTAAAAATCAAAGAAATCAATAAAGCACTTGAATAAAAAATATATGGACAAATCATAAATAATTATAACTCAACATAATAAGTCAAATTCAAGTTCAAATACTCATTAACTTCTTTGTTTTTCCTTTTCCTTTCTTTGTTTTATTTTTTTTACCTTATTTTTCTTTTTTAATTTTTTTGTATTTTTTTAATTTTTTAATTTCTTTTTTTTTTGTTTTTTTAACTGACCCTTGAAGTTGATAACTTTTCACAACATATGAACTTACACTTATTCAAGAGCCCATCTCATAAAAATTTAAATGCTCTATTAATTCCTAATATTAGATAAAGATATTTATGTTCATGGAAAATTATTTATAGGCTAATCAACAAAGGAAAGGCAATAAAGCTTAAAGGAGCTAAACAAAGATAAAAACTTAAAATTGACTATATGGCTCTAACTTAAATAAAGAAAGAATGCCTTTATCATTTTTATGCATGCATGTGCAATTGTAATCTCAAAAATAATCAAAGTAAGTTTTAGAGAAACAAATCATAAAAGAACTTCACACAAGAAGGAAAGAGAATAGCATGAATTTTCAACATAAGATTCAAGATCTTACGAGGCAATCAAAGGCAAGTTATGTTACCAAGTTTAATCTACCAATTTAAAATCCATCACTACATCAATCAATTTCAAGAAGCAAAATCATTTATTCAATCGTGTTATGAATCCTATTTAGCTTCAATTAAATCCTACTCATAAAAATGTAAAATTTTCATTAATTAAAAGCAACTAAAATAACTCAAAAAGACTAAAAAAAAGTGAATAACACTTTTTTTATTTTTTTAAAGCATTGAAAAGCATTGAATGAAGACATAAAGTACAAAGTAAATCCTAAGAGTTTTCCCCTACACTTAAATTTTACATTATCCTGAATGTAAAGTATATTAACATCATTAAGAAAGATCATTAAGAGATATAAAGAAAGATAAATGATGAGGAAAATAAAAGAGAAAGGTAGGAGAAAGAAAATCTAAATGGCTTGAGTTGCCTTTCAAGAAGTGCCTTTCTTTAATGTTTTTAGCTAGACATCAAGGTTCTTTATCAAGAATAAACAGGGGTCTTTAACTTCATTGCTACTGCTACTTGCTCTTGAAAACCTTTATAAAATGGTTTAAGCCTATGCCCATTGACCTTGAATACTTTATTTCTCTAAACTCTTGATCTTAATTGCACCATAAGGAAAAATATTAGTAATAAGAAAAGGTCCATGCCAATGGAAACAAAGTTTGCACAACATCAATTTAAGCCTTGAATTAAATAATAGAACTTTTTAACCAATCTCAAAAGTTTTTCTAAAAATAAGTTTATCATGGAATACCTTTATTTTCTCTTTGTAAAGTTTAGAATTCTCATAGGTTTCAAGTCTAAATTCTTCCAATTCTTATAATTATATTTTTCTTTCCTTTCCATATGCCTTCAATTCCATATTACATTTTTTATAGCCTAAAATACTTTATGCTCCAACTCCATCGAAAGATGACATGCTTTCTATTACATGTGAAATGATTTGTCAATTAGTACAAGTATACACTATCGTAAACAAGTAATAAAATGATAAGTTGAGTATTGTTCCCACGAGAATTGTTTCACTAACTACCAAAATTAATAATCTTAACATTATTTGGCAAATTGATTAGTTGAAATAAAAATTTATAAAAAGTAATGGAAATGAAAATGAATGCAATTAGTGTAAAAATATATATGAATAAAGTCTTAATGATTAGACTTCACTTAATAATTTTGGATTGAATCATCTATCTACTCTAATCTAATTTTAATCCTTTAATTGATAGTCAAGTTTTCCTAAATTAATTACTAACCTCTTCTTAGGTCAAGTAATTCTATCATTAACTGTTAATTCACTATATTCCTATGTAAAATAAAACAACTAATTATGCATTAAGATTTATAGAACTCATTAAGACTGCATAAACCATATGAATATATTCCTATTTCATATGTAGTTTATGGTTTTAATTATAGGATCCACACACATGTATCTCCTTCCAGTCTTAACATGCATATTAAAATTTTTCAAAAGGTGGCCAATCAATTGAAAGCATTAAGAATAATAATTAAAACTCAATCAAGAAGAAGATAATTGAAATTAGTTTCAATAATTAGAATTCAATCTATCATTGTTAAGTTACGTCATCACTTTAGGAACATGAAGATTTAGTACATAATGAAATTAAAAACAAACTCAAAATAAAATGAAAACATTATAACATTTATGATTAAAACATAAAGATATAATTACAAATGCATGCCAACACAAATTCTAGCCATCCATGTAAGAGGTAAAACCATCCATATAAGAGGACTATCTAGTCTTCCATCAATAAGGCATATAAGAAGAACTAAAAATGCATGAACTAAACTACTCTCTAAGATCCTCCCTTGTGTCTTCTACTCCTTGCTTTTTATAGATGAGTGTGTGCAAGGATTTCACTTGCCTAACCATCAATTTTGACCATTAACTAACAACTTTAATTCTCGTAGCAACCATTCTTTTAGATTGTAGCTAACTTTTGCTAATCAAAATAGTTAATTCACATTTTTCAATCAACATGAGAGTTGTACAGTTGAATGTTAGCTTTAAAATGCATTAAAGAACTCCTACATTTAATATCTGTAGCTCCAGGTATGGTCAAATTATTAGGCAAAGGTCAAATTCAGCTAAAACCACTATTTCAGCTTCTAATCAAAATTTAAGGTCCTTAAGGGTTAAACTGGGCTTTTCTTTAAACATAAAACTTGTAGGGTTCTTTCTTAGTTTTTGATCTATATAAAGAATGACCCAATCTGATATCTACAACTCTAGATATGACCCAAAACTTGAAATAGGGTTAAAATTCAACATTATCTGAAAAATCTAATTTCTTCTTCAAATCATAACTCATCCAAAAAATGCAATCAAATTTATTAAATTAAACTTAGATAACATCCAAAAATGCATTATATAAGGAAAATAAATATGTAAATATTTTACTTATCACTTTCCCAAGAACAATTCGATATAGGGATATCCTAATAGGAGTTTTATATGTAGTCGTGTAGGCTTAAAGTACATTATCCAATTTGAGGCTCCAATTTTTTCTATTAGGCTTCATAGTTTTCTCCAAAATTGACTTGACTTTTGGAAATTTCTACTTGCCTATTTGTTTGGGGATGATTTAATGTAGAAACTTTATAACAAATCCTATATTTCTTCAACAAAGCCTTAAGTGCTCGATTGCAAAAATGAATTCCTTGATCACTAATGAAAGCATGTAGAATGCCAAATTTGCTAAAAGTGTGAGACCTGAAAAAATGTACAATAATTTTGAAATCATCAACTTTAGTAGCCTTAGCTTCCACCCATTTAGAAATATAATCGATAACAAGAAGAATGTTAATAAAGCCAAAAGATGAGGGAAAAGAACCATAAAATTAATACTCCATATATTAATAACTATATAAAAAGTATAAGAAATTGAGGCATCTTATGTTTAAGAGTTAAATTCTTTGTTCTTTGACATTGTTTTAAATTCTTTGTTCTTTGACATTGTTCACAGTTTTTATAAAACATGTAAGCATTATGGAATAAAGTAGACTAATAAAAACCACAATTAAGTATTTTTCTTGTTATTCTATTGGGTTCAAAATGACCTCCATGACCATAATCATTACAAAATGCAAGTATGGAATGAAATTCAGAATCATATACATATCTCCTAATTATTTGATTAGCATAAAATCTTCACAAATAAGGATTATCTCATATATAATACTTAGCATTGCTTTTCAACATATCAATTTGAGCTTCCTTAGCATATGTAGGTAACTCATTAGTAACTAAGTAGTTCAGTAAACTAGCAAACCAAGGATCCTTATGTAGCAAAAAGTTACTCATTTAAAAAGGTGTCATGGATAAGAAGAGTGTTTATATCTATTGGAATCCTGCTTAAATGATTTGCCATTAAATTTTCAATTCCACTCCTATCTCTAATCTCAATATCAAACTCTTGTAGAAGTAACATCTAATCAAGTGGGGTTTTGCCTCGAATTTCTTCAAAAGGAACTTTAAAGTTGCATGATCAGAAAACATAATCAGTTTAGAACTAAACAAATATGATCTAAACTTATCTAAAGTAAAAATAATAGTTAAAAGTTCTTTTTCTATTATGGTGTAATTGGCTTAGATAGCATCTAAAATTCTTAAAGCATAATAAATTACATAAGGTTATTTTTCCACTCTTTATGCAAGAATAACACCAATTGCATAGTTAAAAGTACTACATTAACTTAAAAGGTAAATCCCAATATAATGGCCAAATGATAGGAGTAGTGGTGAGAGATTGCTTCAACTTGTCAAAAGCCTCCTTGCAATATTGATCAAAGTTAAATTCTACTTCTTTTTAAAGTAACTTGGACAATGTAGGACAATCTTATTGAAATCCCTAATGAATCTCCTATAAAAACCTACATAACTAAGAAAAAAATGCATTTTTTGTACATAAGTAAGGTAAGGTAAAATAGTAATCACATCAAGTTTAATAGGATCTACTTTAATGCTTGGATTACTCACTATGTATTTTAAAACTATCCTATGCTTTACTATGAAATGACATTTTTCAAAATTAAGCACAAGGTTAGTTTCAATGTATTTGTCTAACACTATAGAAAGATTATCTAATCATGCATCAAAAGAGGAACTATAAACAAAAAAATCATCCACGAGTACTCCTATGCAATCTTCTAAAATATAAAAAAAATGCTCACCATATACCTTTGGAAAGTACCATGTGCATTGCATAAGCCAAAAGGCATCCTCCTATAAGCAAAAGAGCTAAAAAGGCAATGAATGTTGTCTTCTCTTGATCTTTTAGAGAAATATGAATTTAGAAATAACTAGTGTAGTCATTTAGGAAGTAATAATGGGATTTTCTAACTAATCTCTAATATTTGATTAATGAATGGCAATAGGAAATGATCCTTTTTGGTTGTTTAGTTTAGCTTACTATAGCCAATGCAAACTTTCTAGTTATTTTGAACTTTAGTAGGAAGCAAATCATTATTCTAATTTTTTCACCACTATTAAGCTAGTTTTCTTGCGGATAACTTAGATTGGACTCATCCAATTACTATCAGAAATTGGATATATAATACTAACCTTTAAAAGCTTAGTAACTTCCTTTTTTACCACATCTAAAATCAAGGGATTGAGTCTTCTTTGATGTTATCTCATTGGTTTGATTCCTTCTTCTAATAAAATCTAATGCATACATGTGGAAAGGCTAATACTAAAAATGTTTACAAGTGTCCACCCTATTGCTCGTTTATAAGCTTTTAAAATCTACATTAACTTCTTTTCTTGCTGAAATTGTAGATTCTTTGCTACAATGACTGGTAACTTCTTATTCTCTTCTAAAAATGTATACTTTAAATGTTTTGAAAGAGGTTTAAGCTCCAATATTGGTGGATGGATGATAAAAGTTGTTAATTTAGTGGTAAAAACCACTTCAGTAAGTTGAATTTGTTCTTAGATATCAAAATTTGCATTTTCTGGTATAACACTAGTTTCTTTGCTTATGAATGCTAAAATTTCAACAGATATGGCACATTGGTTATCATCATCACAGTAGGTGCAGTCATGACTATTAATACAATTCATAAACTAAAAAATGTAGGGAAAATTAGAAAGCATGTCATCAAGGGTATGTTAAATAAATTCATTAAATACATTTATTTGAGATACAAAATGCTCTTCAATAAGGAATTTCATAACCTTAAAAATGTTAAAAGTTACTATTGTATCTTTAAATTCCATGGAAAGAGTGTCAACATCTATATTAATTTTCATTTTTTCTATTTTGAGGAATGGTTTTCCTAAACTCAAAGGTAGAAGGCTGTTTAAAGAATTATCTTCCATAGGTAGAATGTAGAAATCCACTGGGAATATTAATTATTTAACTTAAACTAGCAAATCTTCAATAACACTAGCAGGATGTGTAGTATTTCTATTAGTTAGTTGAATAGTAACTCTTGTTTGCTTCAATGACTAAGCTATAAGGACAAGAATACTGACATTGGCATAACATTGAATGAAGCTCCCAAGCTAATTAATGGATGTTCAAATCTATTGTTGCCTATTATGTAGTGTGTTAAAAGTTCCTAGATCCTTCACTTTTAAGGTAAGCCTGGTTGAAGGATGACTGATACATTTTGGCCTAATTTGACTTTTTCATTGCCATGTAATTTTTTTTGCATGTGCATAGCTCTTTAAGGAATTTTGTATACTTTAGAACTTGCTTGATGGCATCCAAAAATGGAATGTTAAGTTCTAACTTCCTAAAAGTCTCCAAGGTCTCTTTATCTTTATCAAATTCTTCTATCTTCTTGAATTATGTAATTCTATTTGGGAAAGGAAATAGTCTTGTAAAATTTGTTGGTTTCTGCATTATCTCTAGTTTGTTTAATTTTTAGTTTCTTGGAAAAAAACTTTTTACAGTATCTTTAACATTTATTGGTCGTTTTGTCTTGTCTTTTTAGCTTGCTAGTGGAGGATTGTTGGGAGCATGAACTTTCTCATCACTTTTTAACATGATGGCAAAAATGTTGCCTCTAAGGTGAGGAATTGTTTAGGAAGGCAATTTGTCAGATCCTTGTGATTTAAGCTTGTTTATAGTGGAAGTTAGCTAGCCAATTTATGTTTGTAAGTCTTGCATTGTAATATTTGTCCTTTGTTGAAATTGTAAATTGTTGGCAACCATTTGCTTGATTAATTCCTTAAAGGATGGTTAAAAGGATGAAGAGAAGGCTGCTTGCTGGTTCTAAAAATTTTATTATTGGATTGACTTAGAAGGCTATCACTGTTAGAATAGAGGTTTGGTTTGGTATGGTATTAGTCTAATTGGCTACTGGACTAGTGTATTGCCATATTTGAAATTAGGATGGTCCCTTTAATTAGGATTGTAAAAATTAGTGCATGGATTACGTTTAGGCTATTACTACTATTATTATGGTTAGTATTGATCCTATGGTTGTTGGTATTGTGGCTTCCTAAGGAATGTTGTTATTGCAAAGGCTTGATATTGGCTATCATCTTCTTGCAATGTTGGATATGCATTAGTAGGATGAATTAGACAAGAGCATATGCCACAAACTCTGGCAAGAAAAGGAGCTTGTAATTGTTGCTATTATCTTGTGGCCAATTACCTTACTAGGAAGGTTAATTTATCTATTCTATGCTCTATTCTTTATTGATTTGCATAGGAAGAAAAACTTATCTCATGTACACTTTTGATGGTAGGCAGCATTTTAGTGCCAAATTACTGGAAGTTAGCTACCATGTTAGCTATTACTTCTTTAGCTGCCATCAGAGTCTTATCCACCAATGCATTACCATTTGTTACATTTATCGTGTTCCTATCCATTAAAAGAAAACTTTTATAGAAGTATTGAATTAGGAGCTTTTCACTGATTTGGTGGTGTGGATAGCTTGCATAAAATTTCTTAAACCTCTCCTAATACTTATATAATGTTTCTCTATTCAATTTTTTTGATGCCGCATATCTTTTTCCTAATAGCAGTTGCTTTGGATGCAAGGAAGAATTTCTAAAGGAATAACTACTTCATGTCATTCTAGCAGGTGACAAAACTAGGATACAAATAATATAATAAGTCCTTGGCAACATCAGCAATGGAGAAAGAAAAGGCTTTCAGCTTAATGTGGTCTTCTAATATTCCTTAAGGCTTCATATAAAGTAAACCACATATAACTCTTTAAGATGCTTGTGAGGATCCTCACCTACAAAATCATGGAATCTTGAAAGTAAGTGTATTAAGCTGGATTTAAGTTTAAAATTAGCATTTAATTTAGGATATTAGATGCCTAATGGTTGGTAAGAAACATCAGGGATAGTCAATTCCTTCAAGGTCTTATTATTATTAGTCATAGGTTTTGGATAATCAATAGAATCAGAATGAAGCATAGGAATGCTAGAATTAATTTTATTTTTACTTCTACAAAGAAAATGGAAAGTCTTATCTACTTCATAATGAAATTCTAATAAATGACTAGCAGTTCTCCTAGTTACACTATAGTACTACACTAAGCTATACTATATAAAAGCATAAGAACACCAAAATCACTAAAAACACTAATTTACTATGAAAAATTACCCTAAACATAACTAATTAACCTATTTAGATATTTTAAAAAATTATAGAATCATAATAGAATAAAAACTATAATCATACAAAACCTAAAAATGTAATTAAAATCTTAAAAAATTAAAAAGTGGTCAAAATAGTAAAATTTGGCTAAAAAAGGGCACTTCACAAGCCAAAGGTTATGACTTCTAATGAGAAAAATCAAATCTACCACTAGAAAAAATTTTAGCTCAATCGAAGCTAGTGAGACCTATGTACAATTCCAAAGGGGTGAGGTGCAAAACTGTGCAAAAATAATTTCTTTAAGCCCAAAACCTTTGTTTAAATGTGGGATAAAGTAAAATATGATGAATTGAAGTGAAGGAATATACAAAAATCAAAGAATGTAATAAAATGTAGAAAAATTGGAGCTACCATAAAATGTAAGTAGCACATTAATAGATGTAATTACTAGCTGAATTGCTTGAACAATTGTGTAATACACATCTAGTAATATGTAGGAAAAGATGAATTCGAGTGGATCCTTGGCAACAACGCTAAAATTTTGAACTGCATGTCATAATGTACCAAAATTAGATTGATGCTAGTTTGCTAAAAATAATGTAGTATAATGAAATAAATCAGGTCGCACACCTGTGATCCCTTAAATTATCTTCTTTAAATTGATCATTAACAATGTTTACACAATTTTTTGATTTATTATGTACTAAAAATACAAGAAATGAATGCAAATAGAATTCAAATATAAATTAGACAGAATACTAGATAGAATGCAGAACATAGTAGTCTACATTAACAAAATGTAGAATTATGTAGAACACAAAATTGAGGGGTTTGTGAATTAAAATTGAATTAAACATATTAAGCAAAACAAAATAGAAAGTAAACAACAAGTAAGAAAATCAATGTAATAAAACAGTCAATTTAAGGTATTGAAAGCTTTAGTTTGTATTAATCATGGATCAATTGAGATTTGACTTTTCTAATTAATCTTTCAACATTGAATTAACTAAAATCATTATAATAATTCATGAATCTTACGCTAGATAACTATTTAGGATTTAATTAATTAAGATTAATTGAATTAAGCAATGACTATAATTTTTAAATTAGATCAAAATTGATTTAAAGATAAAATTCAATTGAATTGAGTAACTAAATTAGAAACCTTTAAATTGATTCCTCAACTTTTTGTCCCTATGGATTGGATAATTCAATGAATTAAGGTTTAAAATGTCTCACCGGAGTTTTTATTATTGTAAGTTTTCTTTCATTTGAATCTTTCGATTTTTATTTAATCTAATAATTGTATATAAAACCACTATTTTTTATTCTACTTTGCCTGAATTGTTCATCTAATCTTAGAGTTACCGGCATTACATTCGAATAGGAATAGTTTTAATGTTGGTGTGAATTACGTGCATCATACGTATATATGTACGTGCTTGAATTAGTAGTCTCTTTATGGTATTATGAGCACATTACGATTTAATAACTTACTTGTGTTCAAGTATGAAGGACCCAATCTATGAAGATGTAAACTATGAAAAAAAATATACGAGAAGCCATGTGAAATGTCATGAATGTGAAGAAGATATATATATATATATATAAGTTGAAGAGAGATAGATAAGGTTGGCCTTAGAAAATTAAGAATGGAGAATAAACAGATAAGATTGGACCAAAGAAAATAAGGTGGGAATAGTATCTATAAAATATTTTGCAAGTATCTTATAAATATAAGTTGTGCTTGCTTTAAATTATTTAGGATTTTTTTTTTCATTCATTGCCAGTGTATTTTCATTTACACTCGTGGCAGATAGTATTTTGCCACATATTCCACTACCTCTAAAGTTGAGTTTTTAATCAATCAATTGTTTTAATTTTTCCATGTCTACCTTTTTAAAATTTTTTAACCATTATTTTTTAAATAAATTTTATCCTTTTTATATTTTCAAAAATTTGTCTTTTAAATAAACTATAAATTATTTTTCAAAATGATTTTGTAACAATTGTTTTACCTATTACCTAGCAACATCATCCTTTTTTTTTAATTTTTAAATCATTTTTTTTAAAAATAAATTTTATCGTTTTTATATTTTTAAAAGTTTGTTTTCTTAAAATGGAAAAAAAAAGTCAAGCATAACATGCTCATGTTGTAGGAAAAATGGCTACACAGTTAAATATGAGGATGAATTACAATAAAAAATTGATATCACTGAATCCTCGAGAGAAATAGAAATCATGGTAATTTAATTTCTTAATCTTTCTTTAAATTTGAAGTATTATTATATATGCCTAATGACTGAAGTCCATAAATTATCATCTCATCTAGAGTCAAAATTCACATCATGTTTGGCAACAAGGAAGCTATGAACTTAATATATCTAATAACAATTCAAGGCATTCTAGTTTCATGGTAAGATATATTGTATTTTATTTATTTTATTTTTATTTTATATTATAAATTCAATGATAAATATTTTTATTAATGTAGAAATTATTGATAGTAGTTGCATAGTCAAGTAATAAATTAGGATCTTAATTTTTAGAATTAGAAGAAAAATCTTAATCCTTATTTTACGAATAAGAAAGACTTAGTTAGAGCTTTCTTATAATATCTTTTATGTTTACATTTATATAGTAACTCATCTAGTGTTATTATCATGGTCAAGTTTATATTTTTATTTGATCCTCTTTTTATTATTTAATTATTTTAATTTAGTAAAATTATTTAAATTTCTCCCCTTTTATTTCTAAATTATTTTTAGTTATTTGAAAATTTTCCTATATAAAAAAATTAAACATTTCTTAAGGTTTTTTTAGAAGACTAATCGATAAATTGACAAAATTTATTTTAAACACAATTAGTGCCTAAAGAAAATAAATATTTCAAATTTAATTATATATATACATATATATATATATATATATATATATATATATATATATTAAACTATGTAAAATAATTTGTATTGTATAAAAAGAATAAACTTTCAAAAACTGAAAAGGATAAGATTATAAAAATTTATATGTTGCATACTTTTTTATAAGTAATAAATTAAGATAAATTAATTCATATATTTTTAAAGAAAAAAATTTTCAAAACTGAAAAGGTATAGTTGGGTGTCACAAAATAATTTTGAAAAACTAATTTATAGTTTAATAAGAAAACAAACTTTTAAAAATATAGAAAGGATAAATTAATGGTTAAAAAATAAAAAGACTAACGTTGCAAGGAATTAATTAAAAGAAATGTCACAAAATCATTTTGAAAAAATAATTTATAATTTATTAAAAAGGCAAACTTTTGAAGTATTACGTAAAAAAATGTTACAAAATCATTTTTAAAAAATAATTTATTGTTTATTAAAAATACAAACTTTTGAAAATATAAAATGGATAAAACTTATTTAAAAAATTAATCTTTAAAAAACTCAAAAAGAGAGAGGTGAAAAAAATTAAAATAATTGATTGATTAAAAATTCTATTTTAGAGATAGTGGGACACATTGCAAAATATTATGCACTATTTATGTAAATAGAAATTACATTGACAGTCCATGATGTGATTTGTGAATTTAGGGCACATGCAGCTGATATAACATGTAAATAGATGACATGCATATATGATGATATTCGTATGTGATGAAATTATGATATGTGACATGCTTGTGTATGTGGGTGTGTACATAAGTAGGGTTATGGTGAACTCATAATGTGCTTTGGGTGTGTCCCGTGACTTGTATTAATCTTGTCATGCACTTATGATATGGATTGATTTTATAATGATTGCACCATGGATGTGTCATACACATATAAGGTACTTTATGAATAGCAAAACTTGTGCCTTGTATATTATGAGTAAAATATTAGTTTATTAGGTAGTTTGTACGGAGTTTCATTCTTTCATTTTTTACTGTTTATTACTTTTTATTTATCATTTTTAGGTATCACTGTGTAGCCACAACAATATGCCGATGACTGAGGATGCCGGGGTAATCATAGACCTCCTCAACCAGTGCCACTTCAGCATACGCAGATCATGGAAGGTATTAAGAACTTATCTGGTCATGACAGTGAGTTTGAGGGACTGGCCTTTAATTTTGAACAGAAGTTTTCATGATGCATTTATTTTGGATAGTCATCGCATAGAGGTCGTAATTAAGTAACTTCTAATTTCTTCTAAGTGAGGAAAAAAATTCTGCAAATTTCTTTAAATTAAACAAGTAAAATGGTATTTAGAATCGGGATATTGCAGAATGTGTGGATGATCGTATCTATGTATGAGAGCTATAAAAAGCTCTTTTATGTAAACTTGGATGCTCAAATGACTGATACTACCATAGAAAGTGTTTGTCGGAGGTAGGCAACATGAACTCACCGCTGCATTGTTGAATCACACCCCTCGCATACTAGAGAAAGGAGTCTTAGGGACACCAGAGAAGGGACAACTGAATGCGGTAGGCTACAATCAATCTAAATGGTACCTTGTAATTAGGGCTGAGCATCGGTCGGATTTCATTGGTTTTGATATAAAATTGAATCCGACTGCTCCAAAATTAGATGAAGCTTCTTCAACCCATTCTCGACCAATTCATTTAGAAAATCGAAGTGCTCAGACTGAATCGGTTTGAGAAAGTGTCAATCGGATTTTGCGGTTTTATATTTCAAAAATAGAAACTCATAGCCAAAACAAAAGATGAAGAATAGATATTCAAGTAAGCTTCATAAAAATTGGTATAAATTTAATGCTTATAGCTATATCATTTTTTACATAAAAAATGAAGAGGGAAACAAAAGAGTCAATGCAATACTACTCACCAAAACATAGAAGAGGAATGATAGAGGATTTGGTAGTGAGCGTCTTTTGCGGAAAGATAAAAGACTTCTTGTAACCCTGTAAACCTACATCATTTGTTTCCAACTGTACCATGAATTTGAAGCAAGTTGATCTGGTTACCGAAAAAACAAAAGAAGAAAAATAAGGCAAGAGACGAGTTGCAAAAAAAAATAAAAATTTACGATTAAAAAAAGCCAAAAAAAATGAACTCAGAAGAAAAGAGAAAGAATGAATAAGATAAGTCTAGAGGCTAAATTAATGAAGAAAGTACACAAAGGACAAGTAGGTGGAAGACTTAGCTTTTACGCTAAATGGGTCATCAAAATTAAAAAAACACAAAAAAATATTTGTTTCAAACACAAATTCCTATAAAAGAAATTGGAAATCATTTCAAATTCTAGATAAAGATGCAGAAAGATAAAGAGAGTAGCAGTAAAAACAAGAAAGATGTGCGAGGAAAGTATTTTATATTTTCACTGGTACATTGGAAATCACAAATAAATATGAAGGCGGTTAAGAACGGTTCAATTCGGATATAATTTATTGCATTCGATATCGACTGATTAACTAAATTTTTTAATAACATGAAGCCCACTTTCGACCGGTAAAAATCTATAACCGATTGAAACTGATGATATATGGGTTTAGTCGGACGGTTTTATTCGGATGATTGAATTATGCTCACCCCTACTTGTAATCACTTGAGAGGAACATACCTTATCAAAGGGGACATGCTTATCAAGAATAGAAAGGCAATGTTTTATATCATTACTCAAATTATTTTCCCTGAAGCTGGAGGTTTGAGCAATATTAGTAGCTTAGAGGCTCCTATTTTATAGGCTTTTGGGCATACTTACAAAATCAACCTAAGACACCTTATCATTCAACATATGATGAAAGTGACTAACAAGGAAATGGCACCCTTAACATGTGGAATGACAATCACTAAAATCTACATACACTTTGAGTTGGAGTTATCACACAACAAAGGAAGGGTCTCTAGGGGAAACACCATGCCTAGATTAGAGGTGTAAATGAGTTGAGTCAAGTCGAGCCGAGCCGAATATCTGCATCCTCAAGCTTTAACTCGTCAATATTAAACAAGTTCGAACTCGAGCCCGAACTCATTAAGCTTGAAAAAGTTAAGCTCGAGTTCGAACTCAATTCGAACACGAGTTTAATCGAACTTATTTGAGTTTAAACAAGCTTTAAATTCTTTACTCTAAATTTCTAATCGAACTCAAGTATTTGAACTCAAACTCATGTTTAAGTTATATTTGAACTTAAACAATCCTAAACAAACTTATACGAGCCTAAAAGGATCTAAAAAAGTTTAGTAAGTTTTTTATATTTATATTATATATAATATACCAACCTAAATGGGTCTAAAAGAGTTTAATAAATTTTTTATATTTATATTATATATATTATACAAACTTAAATGGGCCTAAAAGAGTTTAGTGAATTTTTCATATTTATATTATATATAATATAAAAAATAAAAATATATTTTATACTAAGCTCATTTAGGCTCGTTAATAATTCGAGCCAAGTAATAAAAAGCTCAAGCTTAGCTCGTTTAATAAATGAGCTAAACGAGTTAAGCTTATTTTAGCTTGACTCATTAAAATTCGAGCTCGAACCGAACTTTTTACAAATCGATCTCGAGCTACTCCCGAATAGCTTAACTCATTTGCACCCTTAGCCTAGACTCACCTTATCAAGGTAGCGTGAAGTTCTAAAGTGCTAAGGTTGTTATTGCAAAATGGAAACTTGAAGATGCCTTTACCAAAGAGGCAAATGAAAGTGATAGCTTATTAGAGATTCCATCATGGAGTAATGGAGTCACCATAGTAGAAAGAGCAACGACACTCTAAGAAAGCCTCTATTTGCCTACTTAGATTTAAAAGGAAAGATTGTCTTTAGACAAGAGAAACAACTTCACACGGAAAGATTAAAGAAGCGAGCGAGAGCCATCTCGAAAGCAAGATTTAGAAATCCCTTGAGAAATTCTCCAAAATCGTGAGCCTCTGGAATAGTCTTTAAAAGGTTTCGCTTCACAAAACGTAACCTACAATGAAGATGGAACTAAAATCACTAAGGACAAGAATGGCCAACTTGTGCTTGCTATGCCACTCAATGTTACTCATCCAGTTTAAAGAGAACAAGCAAGTTTGGATGCTCAAACTAATAGGGAGAAAAATCCAACTGCTCTTGATGATTGCTCATTCCTTTTATACCCATATTCTCCTAATGTTGTAAGTGCTAATGATGACAATTTAGAGATTAATGAGAATGCTAACAAGGTAATCTCCAATAAGAGTAAATCAATCCAAAATTCAATCTATGGCTGTTATTGTGCATCAAGACAATTTCAACCTTCAAAAGCTTGCTAAGATTCCTATTTCAAGTGTCTCACCCAAGCAAGAGCCAAAAGAAAACCTTATCATAGAAGAAAGCCATGATTTCTTTGACCTTTCCCCTATTCCTTACTCAAAATCTGAACATGAGTAATTGTAGGAACTCAGAATATTTAGAAGGCTGAAACTCACATTATTTCATTCATACTGACAACCTTTAAATACAAGAAAAAAATATAACTGAAAAATGATAACAATTCCACCCATTAAATTGAAAATAAATTAGAAAAAGACTACCCATAAATTTGTAACAGCCAATTAACATCCATAATTCCTATATTTAAAACTCATAATAGTAGAAATTCTAATAATGTTTTAATAAACTGTAATAAACTCTAATAATAGATACTGATTCATATTCTCAACATTCCTCCTTGCATTAGTAGCTATTGACTCCAAGTTTCTCTCTCAAGTTCTTGAATCGTCCTTTTGGAAGTGCCTTTGTGAAGATGTCTACCAATTGGTCTTCTGTCTTGCAATATTCTAACAAAACTTCACCTTCTTTCTAAACTTCTCTAAGAAAATACAGCTTGATATTGAAGTTTTTAGTCTTCTTATGAAAAAATGAGTTATTAGAAATTATAATTGCTACTTGATTATCTATAAACACCTTAGTTGAATCTGTCTGAACCACTTGTAGATTAGCTAGAATTTTCCTCAACCATAAGGCTTGATTAATAGCTATAGTAACAGCTATGAACTCTGCTTCTACAGTTGACTATGCCATAATATCTTGCTTCTTTGAAGCCTAAGAAATCACTCCAGAACCAAATGTAAAGCAATAACAAGAAGTGTTTTTCATATCATCCAATAACCCAATCACTGTTAGAAAATCCATGGAGATTAAATTCTTGATTATACTTGTACCAAACTTCATAATCAAGAGTACCTTTGACATATCTCAGCACATGTTTAGCAGCTTGAGGATGCACTTCACTTGCATAATGTATAAATCTTGAAAAGACACTTACAACTTGCAAAATATTAGGTCTTGTTGCTGTAAGATACATTAGGCAGCCAATAAGACTTCTAAAATCAGTCTCATTAACTTTTTCTGCACCATCCTCTTTTTAAAGCTTCAACTTTTGAAACATTAGAGTACTCATAGGCTTAGAGTTCTCCATTTGAAACTTCTTCATAATTTCTTTTGCATATTTCTTTTGACTGATAAAAAATCCTTTCTCATCTTGTTTGACTTTCATGCCAAGAAAGAAAGCCATTTTTCCACAATCTGTCATCTCAAATACTTTTATCATATTTTGCTTGAACTCTTCAACAAATGCAATATTGCTTCCTATCACTAAAAGGTCATCCACATATAGAGAAATAATTAAAATCTCAGAATTCAAGCATTTCACATAAATAGTCGACTCACTAAGACTTTTTATGAAGCCAATACTTAACAAGTACTCATTAATCCTACTATACCAGGCCCTTAGAGCCTGCTTCAAACCATACAAGGCCTTCTTTAGCAAATAGACCTTGTCTTCTTATCCTTTAATCGCAAAACCTTCAGGTTGCTCAACATATATCTCTTTTTGCAAATAACCATTGAGAAAAGAAGATTTTACATCCAGCTAAAACACCTTCTAACTTTTTTATGCTGCAAAAGCAAGAACCAATTTGATTGTATCAAGTTGAGCAACAGGAGCAGATGTTTCAAAAAAATTAACTCCAAATACTTGAGCATATCCCTTCACTACGAGTCTGGCCTTGTGCTTATTGATGGAACCATCTGCTTTGAGTTTAGTTTTAAACACCCATTTAACATCAATAACATTTTTATGTTAGGGTCTAGGAACCAATTCCCAAGTCTGGTTCTTTTCAATCTTGTTAAGCTCTTCCTGCATTGCAACAATCCACTTTGGATCCTTTTCTACTTCAAAAAAAATCTACAGGTTATAACACAACAACATTACACCTTTCATAAATATTAGAAAGTAATCTGGTTCCTCTAATAGGTGGATCATCAACATTTTCATCTTCTTCTTTTTTAAAATTAGGAACCTGCTTCCATTCAACTTTCTTCCTGCTCCATTGTTTATCTTCAACAAAATGGACATCTCTGCTTATTAGAATCTTACCAGTTTGTGGTTGGAAGACTCTATAAGCTTTTGAAGTTGTGCTATAGCCAATGAAAATTCCTGCTTCTGCCTTTTTATCCATCTTATCTCTTTTCACCTTTAGCACATAAGTAAAACAAATATAGCTAAAAACTTTGAAGTTTGAACAAAAGGTTTATAGTCATACCATACTTCATAAGGAGTTTTTCCTTGTACTACTTTTGTACGAAGCCTGTTTAATAGAAGCATAGCCGTATTTGCAGCATCGGTCCAGAACTTCTTTGGATGTCCTTTCTCATGCATCATGCATCTAGTTATCTCCATTATTGTTTTGTTCTTCCTCTCACTTACTCCATTTTGTTGCGGAGTGTAAGGAGTAGTAAGCTGGTGCTCAATCCCAGCCTCTTCACAAAAGGAATTAAATTGTTCTGAGGTGTACTCTTTTCCATTATCAGACCTTAGGACCTGAATTTTATAGCCAGATTGATTTTTAATCCAATCCTTGAACCTCCAAAAAACTCCTGCAACTTCAAACTTAAATCTCAAGAAATAAATCCAACACATTCTTGTAAAATCATCAATAAAGGCAATGTAATATCTACTCCCTTTTAAAGATAATTTGGGTTGAGGTCTTCCAAGGTCTGTGTGAATCAACTGTAGCTTCTGTGATGCTCTGCAACTTGTTTGTGGAAATGGAAGCCTGGATTACTTCCCATATTGGTATGCACTACAGCTACTTAAGTGATTTTCCAATGATGGCAAGCCTTCCACAATATTGTGCTTCTTCATGTTCAGCAGTGCAACATGGTTAAAATGACCCATTCTCTTGTGCCAAAGCTCAGTGACATTAATTGAGCTTAAAATAGTAGCTTGCACCTCCTCCATTAGATCTAAAGAGAAGCTTTTTCCTTTCATTTTGACCTTGAACAGATTGTGCCCACTTGCGTCTTTAATCAAACACATTTTATCTTCAAACAAAACTTTGTAGCCTTTTTCAAGCAATAGGCCAACACTCAACAAATTTTGATTAATATTTAGTACATAAAGCACATCAATGATTATTTTTGTACTTGAGTAGCTTTCAATTATAACAATGCCCTTCCCTTTTACAGCTATACGTTCTCCATTGCCAATTCTGACTTTTGAAACAATTGTCCTATCTAACTCCTTGAACAACTCTTCATCATAGGTTATATAATATGTGCATCCATTATTAATCAACTAACTTTCACTGTTATTGCTGGTGGCAAAATAGGTTGCTACAAATAACTGCTCCTCCTCCTCTTGTTGATCAGCCATTTGAGCCTTAGTTTGAGATTACTTTTTATTCTTGCAAATTTTTGCAATATGACTAAGCTAGTTGCATTTGTTGTAGCATATATTGGGCCTCTTCTAACATCTGAAGTGAGGATTATTCCTCTTTCCACAGTGCTGACAAGGAGGATGATTTGGCTTTTCATTTTCTCCTTTACCGCTTTTATTGGTACTCTTTCCTTGCTCAAAGTTGCTCCCTTGAGCCTTCTTTTTCTTTCCTTTGTAACCATGATTAAGTTTCAGTTTGGCCTATAAAGCACCTTCAATTATGCCTTCCTCCCTCATGAGTTTCCTTAGTTCTTGGGCTTGCAAAGCATATAATAATTTTGCCAAAGTGATAGTTGATAGATCTTTGGAATTTTCCAAAAAGGAAATAGTGGATTCAAATCTCTCAGGAATAGTTACAAGGATTTTTCGCACTATCCTTGTATTAGGAAATTCTATCCCAAGCAACCTCACTTTATTGATAATGCTTAGAAGTCTGTTAGAATATTCTTTCACTATTTTTGACTCCTTCATCCACTGCATCTCAAACTTTCTAATCAAATTCAACACTTGCATCCCTTTGATTTTCTCATTTCCTTTATACTCTTGTTTAAGAAAATCCTAGATGGCCTTTATTGACTTTAGATTCACAATTTTGGTGAAGATTGCTAGAGAAATAGCAAAAAATAAGCAAGACTGCCTTTGATTTTTGTTGCTTTCTTTTCTTATGAAACCTGATTTGATTAAGCGTTGGATTTTCTAGTAATGGACCAACCTCATAGCCCTCCTTAACAGCCTCCCAAAGATCACTTGCATTAAGAAAAGCCTTTATTTTGATTACCCATAGGTGATAATTCTCACCTGCAAAAATTGGTAGTGTTAAGACTGAGTTATCAGATTACATTTTCAACTCTCAATGTAAGTGTTTAGGTGTTTGGTAGAACTCTCAACCTTACCAGGTCCCTCAAGAACAAATAAAGCTTTGACATTAATTATAAGAACTCAGAATATTTAGAAAGCTGAAACTCACATTCTTTCATTCATACTGACAACCTTTAAATACAAGAAAAAAACATAACTGAAAAATGATAACAATTCCAGCCATTAAATTGAAAATAAATTAGAAATAAAACTACCTATAAATTTGTAATAGCCTATTAACACTCATAATTCCTATATTTAGAACTCATAATAGTAGGAATTCTGATAATACTCTAATAAACTGTAATAAACTCTAATAATAGATACTGATTCATATTCTCAACAGTAATTTATATGATGATATCCATTGGTTTTCCACACCTCAGACCTCACACATATCCTTTATCCTACCAAATCCAACTTTGATAGCTAACTTGTCTTATTTATTTGTAAACCTAAAAGGAGCAACCTTACCTTATGCCTTAGCTGATCCTATGCCTCCCTACTATTTCTACCCATTAACCCTTATGGTCTAACAATGGCAGTTACCACCTGAGCTTAATAATAGAACTTTCTAATGAAACTAGACAGCTTTAAAGCAAGAATGGGTTATTTCAAAAAGCAAGGTGCTTATTGGGATATCTAGAAGATATTACTATCCTACACCTTTTCCATACCACTGTTTCATGTGCTTCATGATGTGTAGGGCCTATTTTAAAATGTTTCTAGGATGTTCATGTGGTTTTAATCATGATATTTTAGGAAAGAACATGTGCCCTGTTATTTTGCATGTGTAATGTATTTAATGCCAACCTATTGTTTCTCCCTATTATGTTACCAATACTGCTAGATTGTTAAATTCAGGGGGAGCTTCTCTTATAGATGAACTTGAATAGTTAGAATTTCTAAACATATATTACTCTTTATGAACTTGCATAATGCTGCAAGTTTCTATTGGTACAAACCCTGTTGCATGTAGTTAGGGATATAAATGCTCATTCTTTACTCAGATTGCAACTGGTTTTTTATGTTGATAAGGGAGAGAAAAGAAAAGAAACTGGTGAAATGGAAGGGAAAAGGTCAGAGTAGCACAGAGCAAGTTAACTGATTCTGCAGAAGACAAAAAGGACTGCATGGAAAAGAGCATGATACACTCCTACACTAACACATGATTCAATCTTTATTATGTCTTAATGATATTTTTTTGCTTTGATCTTGTTCTCTTTGCTTTTAGTATTTATAGGTGGATAATTGTCAAGAAGAGGGGCAAATTGTGAAATTCTATATGCTTTTATTGCATATACATAGAGAGGGTAATTTGTTTAAGGATAATCAGGAAAAGAAAAGAAAATTAAAAATTTCATCCTCTTTATATGTTTGGTTAAAAAAAAATCTCATTTCCTTTCTTTACTTTCCTTTAATAGGATTGTCATGAAGTAATGATAATTTTCCTCCATTTGTTAGGAATCTGATTCCCTTATTTATCATCTTTAATAATAATAATAATAATGATGATGATGATATAATAATAAAAATAATGATTATTATAAAATAATAATAAATAAAAATAATAGTGATAATATAATAATAATTACAATAATAAATATAATAAAATAATTAATAATAATAAATAAGAGAAAAAATTAAAATTACCTTCCAACTTTGGGGTGGTTGTATTTAACACTCATGATTTTCAATTTTATCAATAACCAAAACTACTCTTAAATGGTAAATTGCACCTAACATCCATTCTCCATTAAAAAGCTAAGGGAAGACCACTATGCTCATCGAAAATTCTCTCTACACTAATTAGAATCTCCTTTTTTTCTGATTTAAGGCCTTAGATTCCTTTCCTTTTATTATATATTTTGATGTTTTATCATCATCCATGTATTAACTTTAGTCTCTACTTTGATTACATACAATACATAATTTTCTATCCAAGACAACAACATTTATCATGAAATCATCATGCTAAAAATTTAGGTAGTGCACGACATTATCATGATACTTTCATCGTTCAAATCAAAAGCAATAATAGACCTGTGATTAAGGGAATACTTCTTCTTTAAATTCAACACTCAGTACTAAGCACCATCAATAGAGAAACCAGATCTTTCAATATAATTATGGATAGGATCATTTAACATTGGAAGGTGGATATGATCTTTTTCCATGAATTAATTTTCAAAATTTAGTCTAAAAGTTTTAACTTCACATTGAAATATGCAAATAACATCGCCTTTAGGTAATGTCAGTCTTATGACCTTAAAGATGTCGGTAATGGGGTCATACCCATAACCATAATAGGTATGCAAAACATATGCATCAAAATATCAGGATGTGTTTCGAATGGGAACGAAGGCAAGATAAAAATTGCTCTTGTACAAGGGGTCTGCAAGGTGACATCAAATTGTAACTTGGAAATGCAAAGCAACTTATTACATGAACTAAAAACCTTGTTATTTTCCTTACTCTTGAAATGGTAGTCCAATCTTATGGCTTTACAAATGGAATCAAATTCCAAGTCCCATAGATTTGAGTATTTGAGAATGAGGTGAAGATTAAACAACGCTCTACAATTTGATGCTAATGACGAGGTAAGCAATATATTTTGGGCTAATGATAATATGATAGTAGATTGTGTCATTTGTTTGGACATGACTTTATAACAAGTAGAAAACTTGGGGCATTTTTATAATTTGTAGGTGTAAATCATTATAAACAAGTAGTGATTTTCTCTCCTGCATTTCTATTAAATACAAAGAAGAAAAAGATAAAAGGAAAGGAACTACAAGCTTAAATAGGAAAAAATAGCTATTTTGATGAGAGCAAAGAAAACTTTCAATGAGTACAATGATTTTTTGTTAGCTATTTAACAAAGAATAGATATTAGGTGTAATTTATCACTTATGAGTAGTTTTGGTTATTGATTCAAAAATTGAAAATTATGGGTGTTACATGTAACTACCTTAAAGTTAAAGGTAATTTATATTTTTTAATAAATAATAAAAATAAAAAATAAAACATTAATAATTATAAAAATAACAATATTAGTTAATATTAAATTAGATAATATAATAAATAAATAGTACATATAATTATAATAATTTTTTTTAATAATAGTAATAGTTCATAAAATAATAATAAATAATAAGATAACTATTTTAATAATAAAATAAATTAATTTCTATTTAGTGTATTAATTATTAATAAAATAAATTAAGGTAACTTAATTCCTTTTGATGATGATGATGTAGCAACAGTAGCAACAATAGTATTAATACTAATAATAATGATAATGATAATGATAAGTAAAACAAGCATTGCCAAGTGATAACTAACGCCATGAAAAGTGTTGGACATTGATAATTTTTTGAAATAGCAAGTTAAAATGAAAATGGCTTGATAGCAAATCCTTTGCAAGTGAAATAGCTCATTGTTTGTGCTTGGAGAGAAGAATTTGATGACTATTCTTCTAAGCTCAACTATCTATTAAAACTCAACCATATGTTTGTGATTGAAAACCAAGTTACTCTTTGTAGGAAGAGTTTAATGGCTAGTCTCCTAAACTCAACTATTTGTTTATGCTTGAAAATTAAGCTACTTTTTAAAGGTTGTCTCTAATGGCTACTCTCTAACCTTAACTATAAAAGGAGTAACATTCCCTACTTCTAACCAACATCAACACCACCACCTCAGGCATCATCTTGACTTAGGAGACTTTAAAGTTTTCAAATCTCATCATTAATATATCTATGCTATGAAAGTGTGAGAAAATCATTGTAATATCTTTTAAGATAGAAATCATTCTTAATTCTTATATTAAGGGTTTCACTAGCTCAAGGTTGACTATGAGTGATACACTTGGAAAACCTCGTAGTTAGAAATTAAATGATAAATCCTCAAGGTGTAAGGTAGAAGATCACTGAGGGTTGAATGGTGGTGATACACTTGAATAACTTTGTATCTTGGTATTGTGAGAAAAATATTTATTATGTCAGGTATGATTAATTGAGTTCTAGGAAGATAAAGTGAAAAAGATTATAAAAAGCTTATAACAAATACATGTTAGTGGATAACTCCCAAGGTAACAATTGACCTTAAAAAGAGAGAAGTAGACCTAAATAAAATATTTTCCATTGGACCATTAAACCTTTATATATTGGTATTATCATTCTTTTTCCCTACTTTTTTACTTTCGTGCACTAAATTACTTAGCTTTGTTATTCACTTAGTTCATGTACTTAATATTTTTGTACTAGCTAACTAGCTACTTTATTTTCAACTTTATATTATGTTTTAAAACACCCATTCACTTTTTTTAGTGTAGTTTGTCCTATCACCTTTATCCTATTTTCCAATTTTCTGAGGCTCTATTTATTTTTAAAAGATGTTTTTTATGGGAAAATCTCATTTCTTTATATATAAATGAAGGAACATCTTGTGCTTTTATAACTTGTGATTATAAAATATGATACTTGAAGGTATAAAACTGGATGAAAACAACTTCCTTTTTAAAAAAGAGGAAGTTAAATTTCACCAAACTTTTTACTCTTAACATTAAACATTTAAACAATTTTTTACTATCTTAATATTTTATAATATTTTGCTATTGAAAATATTTTTTTCCAAAACAAACAAACTTTTGAATTTTGATTCTTTTTCTTGAAAGGTATTATTCATATTATTTGCCTTATCCATTCCAAACAAATCTTCTTATAATCAAATTCCATAAAATCTAAGGAATAGGGCTTTTGAATTTTACCAAAGCTTTAGTTGTACATAGAGTTAAAGTTCTAATCATTCCATTGGTTTTCTATTAGCATTCAAGGCATTAAGCTCTACTAAACTTATTGACAAAATTTTCTTTCTTCTTGTTAAGACTATGTTCAAGTTAAAGTGTTAACCTAACCAAAGCAAATATAAGCATATTCAAGATTTAGCCTATTAAAAGATCTCTATTTATAAATCAACTATTAAATAACTTATAATAATATGTAACATATTTCAATATAAAATGAATTACTAATTATAGTATACAATATGTAACATAGTAATATATTATTTTTATTTTCAAATTTTATACTATATATGTATTGTCAATACTTACACTAATAATATAAAAAAATATAATTATTAGAAATAATTTAGAAACTTTAAATGAGTCAAGCATATCATAAATCAAGTTTAGTTTATTTATGAAATCCATACTTAATATTTTAGTTCAAGCTTAACTTATTTTATTCATGTACTTAGTTCATCAAGCTCATTATTAGGTCAAATCAATGATTCATAAGTTAACTTGGTTCATTTCCAACCATATTTATTTGTATTAGATCCTTGTATAAGTTAACTTGAGTCAAGTAGAGTTTTATGTCATACTTTAATGTCCAAGGTTAATTAAACCTAATCAAATGGTATAGAATTAGCTTCTAGCTAGCAAGGAAGTTAGTTTCTCAAAAATTGCTACTAAGTCCTTCAAAAATTTAAATTTTGTTGAATGGAAAGTGAATTAGGTTAAGCAAACCAAATGCATGGATTTTGTGGACCAACAATCAAAAGGATGAATTCCAAGCAAAAGATTTTGCATTTATCATCTTTTAATGATTTGTTATAATGTTTTAAAAAATTTTGTAGTTTTATTTATATCTTTTGGCATGTTGGCTTATCTGGGGAATTCCTACAAAGATGATGCGACGACATAAGGAACTTAATGTCATTTTGTTCATGGGATATAATTGAATTTTTTTAATTTTCTTAACAACAAATACAAAATAGATGATAAGTGCTAAAAATCCTCTAGTTTTAATGAAACTATTGAGTATTAGATTGTATTTAATGATATAATATCATACCAATGATCAAAATATATGCACCTAAAGTTTTATTTTAATAAACATCCATTTTTATCTCTTTAGAAAATAATTGGTATCAATTTTGATTTAGTGAAACATTTTTTTATCAGTTTATTCCTTCACTTGTTTTAAATTTCCAATTTCATCATTTAGAAATATCTTTTTTTATCAATTTTATTTTTTACTTATTCAAATTTGTTTAATTTCATCTATTTACGATTGTGCATATCAAATTAGTAATGATAGGTTGATATGGCAATCTTAATACTTGTATGGCAACTGATTTTTTTTATTAGACATCTTTTTCATTATCAATCTAATTCTCACACTTGTAAAGAAATAAAATTAATAAAAAATTATAGAAATTGGACAAATATGAATAAGTGCAAGATAGAATTAATAAAAAATATTTATAAGAGAAAAGATTGATACAAGTTGCAATTCAAAAGGATAAATAAGTGTTTTTTTCATCACCATCTTAAAAGAAGGAGAATATGAAGGTAAAAAGAAATCAAGTCTTGCTGAAAGTGATTGGTCCTATTTTTTTTTTTTATTTACACTTATATTTAAGCTTATGATATAATAATAATAATAATAATAATAATAATAATAATAATAATAATAATAATAATAATAATAAGCTCCAATTAAGATTTTATAAAGTTATATAAGGAAGGTTATTCCTTATAGAAAATTCAATTTTGAAGTTTTTTAGACAATAGAGAATTAGCTGGTCACTTTTTTAAGAGAGTGTGTTCTCTCTTGAGTTTTTGAATGAACTTATAACTGATAAAAGGGATTTAACTTTTATAGCATTGATTTTCACTAATCAAGAATTCATCCCTATAACATAAATCTTTTGCACTAATCAAAGGATTTTCTTTATTTGTAGCATGTTTTTTATTAGTTATTACTCTCATTCTTCCTTTTCTAAAATGTAGCATGACTATTATTATATTTTTCATTTAATTTTTGCTAAATTTTAGGATGATTCATAAATTAGATTCACAAGTTTTGAAGAACATTCAATAAACTTCTCATCCTTGCTTCTTAAAATGCAAAAAATAGCTCTTTGGATAGCTCTTGCCTTAGAAATCTATATAATTGAAGCACTAATATTTAACACAAGGTTATTATTCTCATGATAACAGTCATAAAAAATTAAGTTGTTCCTTGTTATGACCCACTTAGGCAGTGATTAGTATAGAATCCATTACTTGCTTTCCACTAACCTAAATAAATCCTAATGTACAACATCTTCACATAATTACTAACAATGCAATACACTTTCTTTATACATTACCAAAATATTTACATTCAAGCAATATTCTTGTTGTTTCATGTTCATCTACACTCTAAACCCTACAAGGCCTAAAGATATTCCTATTTACAATAATATAACTAATATTGTTGCCTTGCACAAGATCATGTCTTGGAGGATCTACTCCTATGGTGTAGATGGTGAAGGAACATCTATAGGGGTATTTGAAAAAAAATGAGGAAAAGAGTAATTTTAAAACTTAGTAAGTAAACAATCTACTTAGTAATACATTTATAAATGTATGATTAAATAGGTGCTATTGCACCTTTTCCATGTGGATTATTTCTCATTCATATAAGCATTTACTTACTTAGCATTATAAACATCAATATTGAATAAATAAAATAGAAAAATTTAAATTTCTTTGTAAATCCTAGTTAGTCTTATCCCTTTACAAATGCATCCTTATTCCTCCAAGGCCTACCTTATCCCTTCATAAATATTTTTTTTTGGATCCATTACTATTCATATTTTACATTATTTTATCTCTCTTATTTACTTTTTTTCACATCTTAATCATATCTCATTTTGATATTTTTAGCATCAAAATCATATAGATACACACACACACACACACACACACACACACACACACACACACACACATTCATAAACTAATTATGTTAATATATAAGCCATATAACTTTACAACATCACATAATTCCATAATATATGCAAAACTAGAATAATAAGGTGATAATAGACTATAGTAGTCAACTATCTCCTTCCAAAAGCAAAACTTTTTAGAAGTAATCCACTACAGTAGTGGACTATTTGCTTCTAGATTGGAAGTAATCCACTACAATATTCAACTATGTGCTTGCAAAGGTGAAACCTTCAGAAGTAGTCCACTACAATAGTTAACTATATACTTCCAAATTGGAAGCAGCCCATTATAATAGTTAATTATTTAGTTCCAGGAGTAAAACCTTTGGAAGGAGTCCACTACAATAATGGATTATCTACTTCCAAATTAGAAATAATCCACTATAGTAGTCAACTTCCTATTGGATTTGCAAACCACTTCTATGTTTTTACTATTCATAAGGTTATTTTTCACCAATTTATCAATATACCTAATCATAAACCCAAAAGTCAATATAAATCAAATTCTTATACTCAAATTCAAGCCTTATACAACTATAAACACAATCCATAACAAAGTTTCATGACATTTAACCATTAAATTCCATTAACTCACCGTTTCAACCTATTTTAATCAAAATTTAACAAAACTAATGAAAACTAAGTAAATTATTTACTTGTGTATGAAGGAGATGAGGGGAGATTAGAGAAATGATTAGCTTGCTTTTATCATATCAAATTCATAAGTTTAAGTCTTTGACCTAAAGGCCCCATGTTCTCACAGGGAACAAAATTTTAGAAAATAATCATTAAAGCTTCAAGTTAATAGGATTTACCTTGGTTTAATCAAGAATTTAAGATTAATGCTTGTGATTAATAACTTAATCTTGTTGAATCACTAGGAGAAAAAGAAGGGGAGACATATAAGGAAAGGAGCTTAGCAAATTTTCTTTATTAGGAAGTAGGAAAAGGTCATCCTAAATCTCTTTCATACATACTTACTTAATTCTAATTATACAATAGCCTTTGCAAAATTAAATTCCTTTTATTCATACCATTTTATCTCATATTCTAGCACCATACCTTATTATTTTCTAATACACCTTTATTTTTAAACATAATTATAATAATCAAAATAATCAATTTTATACATAAAAATATTCTAATTATTCCTAATTTTATAAAAGGTGTAATAGTTCTCCTCCTTTAAAGAATTCGACCCCAGATTCTTAAAAAAAACTAACTATATTACTAACATTATTAGTATATATATTGGCATTAATATGGAAGCTTAATGCTTATTGAAATGATGTAGGTAGTTTTGCTGCATTTCTTGCTCAAATTCCTAAATTGCCTCCTCTATATCATGTCATTCCCACATAACTTTTATTAAGGGTAACTCCTTAGATCTTAACTTCTTAATTTGGTAATCTACAATGTCCAAGAGTCATTCTTCATAAGATAGCCTAGGATCCAATTGCAACAGTTCATGTTGAATTACATAAGATGTATTGAGGATGTATTTTCGAAGCATAGATAAATGGAATACTGCATGTATAACCCATAAACTATCTAGCAATTCTAATTGATTTGTAACCACTCTCATTTACTTAAGAATCTAAAAGGGTCCAATGAAACATGGTGCTAACTTCCTTTTTTGTCAAAACATATAATTCCTTTCATAAGAGAAATCTTCTGGAAGACCATGTATCCCTCTTAGAACTCTAGTTCTTTTCTCCTCTTATCTACACATGGCTTTTGATGATCTTATGCTATTTTTAGCCAATCTATTATACTTTGCACTTTTTCTAATGCATCAATGATTGGTTTGGTATCCCATAAGAGATGCACACATTATAAGGAGATATTTTCATGTTAGATTAGTAATTATTATTATACATAAATGCAATTAAAGGTTACCAATTGAATTTATGTATAATAATAGTTAATAATCTAACCTTTAATTGAATTTGTGTATGATAATAGTTACTAATCTAACATGAATGGATTAGAGCTTTTTTATGACTTTCTACTTAACATATCAACTACTATATTTTCCTTGCTAAGGTGGTCATGAATGGTACAATAATAATCTTTGACAAGTTCTATCCATCTTTATTGCCTCAAATTCAAATTTTTTTGATAAAAAATACATTTTAGGCTCTTATGGTTAGTATAAATCTCACATGTTTCACTATACAGATAATGCCTCCATATTTTTAAGGCAAAGACCATTTCAAGATCATGGGTAGGATAATTAAGCTCATGTCTTTTTAATTATCTTGATGATATGCAATAAACTTTTCATTTTGCATTAATACATATCCTTAGTTAGTATAGGATGCATCACAATAAACCACAAATGCTTCATTGCTTAATGGAAGAGTTAGAACTACAATTAAAGTTAAGGAAGTTTTCAACAATTGAAAGTTGTTTTCACAATTATCAGATCACTTAAATGTGATTTCCTTTTGAGTGAGCTTCATTAATGGAGTTGCTATCTTGGAACAATCTTTCACGAACCATCAATAGTGAAGAGTCTTTTTTTTTTCCAATATGCATACATTCACTAGTTTAAGGATATGTACTTCTTTAGTCATAAGGATTTACTTATCAAAGGATACTATGCTTGATGAACACCAAGGCTTAAGGATAAATTAAAGTGACATAAAGAAATAGCATTCATATACTAGAGTATAATTAACACCTTTAATGAAAAAGAAATTGAAAGAAAAAAGAAATCCAAAAATAAATGCATATTATTCCTATCTATATAATAAACAATCCAAGTAAAAAAAAAAACTTTGAGAGCCAACATGAATTTCTTCCTTATTTTCTTTTACGTTTTATGAAGTACCTTAAAATTAGTTTAAAATTTACAAAAAGCCTACATGAGAGAGAAACCTTATTAATTTATCTTCAAAAGTACCATAAAATTGAAATGTTTACTAATTCAATTCAATTTGAAGTATCATTGTAATTTGTTTATCAATCACAACTATATTAAAGATTATTTACCAAAAAGCTAATATATGAAATACCAAAGTACCCTAATCAAAGTTGCAGTACCACTTATCTTTTGTATGAAGTTTAGCACAACCTTTTTAGCAACCACTATGTTATATGCATGTCCTACTTAACTTATTGAGAATTAAAAATAGCAATTTTAAAAATTATTTAAACACAAAGGAACTATGTTTGGTTCTTTTCTTTTCATTGTTACCTTTTCCTTATTATTTTATTTCCAAAATCTTTTCCAAAATAGAATTTTTTTAAAAATAATTTGTTAATGAAAATTATATGTCATTAGCCAAGCTTGTTTAGAAAGTAAAACTAAGTAAAAGAAACTTAATATTTTTAAGTCCTAGACCTTTATCAAGTTTTCTTATTATTAGACACTTGCAATATCTTTAGTGAATTCTTATTTCATCTCTTGACCCTTATTAGAAACTAGCATTAAGGGATTTAATTTGAAAAGAAAAAGACTTGAGAAATTTAAAGCATTTTATAGGGCAAGAAGGGATAGCTATTGTAACTAATTTAATCAAGAACTCTTTTCTAGAGGGGAAAAGAATATTTTGCTTCTATAATCGAAGCTTTAAGAAAATCTTAGTCTTCACATATATAAAAGCTTTTTTCTTTGATTTTCCCTAAATGATAGTTAAATCTAAGTACTTACTCAAGTTTTCAACAAATTAAATATGACAATGGAGAAATAGCTCTTTATCTAATGCTTAAGGGTTGTGAATGCTGAGAAAAATTAAAGAATTTAATGTATTAACATGCTAGCCTAATATAGAATTATACAGATCCAAAATAGACAAAAATAATTTAGTAAAATTAAGAGAAGTATCTAAGAAAAGAAATAAAGTCATCACTAAAACAAATAAAAATATGAGGCAAGATCTAGCTATTTTTAAACCATTAAGCAATATTTTGGAATTTGTCTCCTAGATCATTTTATAGAGAACTTCCATGACCAACACAAACAAATATGAAGAAAAAAATAACACCATTTAACAAGATAATCATACTATAAAAAGAAGACACATTTCATGAATTTTGAAACCTAATCATCTAAAAAGCTAAGATTGAGCACCACCTTTAAAAAAAGATTATCATAGGTTTTGTTCAAATACACCTTTATAGCTATTCCATCTTTTTTACCTTACTTTTTTAATGTTAACCATTTTAAGCAATTAGTAGATTATCTTGAGTTTTCCTTTTTTGAATAAAGGATCTTTGAAATTGAAAAACATAAGGAGATAACCCTTGCATCATTCTTTTGGAAAATAACTTAGAAACAATCTTATAACATAAATTAAACAAGCTAATTGGTTTAAATTGGCCAATTTCTTCAAATGCATTAGACTTTGGAATTGGTATAATATTAGTCTTGCTAAAGCAATCAAGGAGGTGATTCATGAAAAAAGAAAGAAAACTCTAATTGAAGCAAAGTGGTGTCATCTATAATTTTCAAATACTTGTGGTAGAAAATTCCTAAAAACCCATATAGACTTGGGGATTTTGGAGACCTCAATTAGAAAGTTATAGCTTTGATTTAATCATTTGAGAATGGGAATATGAGTTGACAATTTTGATTAGATGTAATAATAGAGTTTAGATTTTCAATGACCTCTTCCTAGCCCTATTGAAGATTAGATTTGAAGACTTCACAAAAATAATGACAAATGAAAGATTTAATATCTTTTTCATTATCCATCCATTGATCTTTATGGATTTGAATGATGGTGTTATGAAACAAAAGAGTATTCTAATCCTTGGCTTTAAGTCATTTAACTCTTGATTTTTAATACCCAAATAGTTCTTCATTATGCCAAATAGGATCTAGTTTTGCTAAAAAAATTCTTTTTCAATATAATAGTTCTCTAAAGTAGAGTCTTGAAAAGCCTAGATTTTTTCAAGAATTGAGTCAACTTTTTTCTTGTAATGAGGAAAAAACCCACTTGCTTTATTTCAATCAATACTTCTTATATTTACTTAATTTTAATCCTAAAAAATTTGCATCACTTTGATAAAGGACTCTCTACCCATTTTCTTTAAGAACTTCTTCATAAGAAGGTTTTGTAGTTTATTAAAACTCAAATTTGAAAGCCTTTAGAGCCTTACGTTCATGAGGAAAAAAATTAAGGAAGATGAGGGAGAAATCTAATCCTTATTGTTAACAAAGGAGAAAATTAAGCATTTAAGAAGAGAAAACACCAATCAAAGTTTACTACTAAAGAATTGCAAACATACGTTAAAAGTTTAACAAATTGCATGTCAATTGTTAGCAGATGTCTAATCAAGTGTTGTTATGCATTTATTTTGATGTCAATTTGTATAACTAACATTAAAAAATAAAATGATATTAGTTCTTTTATTGATGAAACTATCATAATTTCTTTATAGAAAATATAATGTGATAAGATAAAATATTGGTCATTAAAATAAAGACGTTGATTTTTGCCATAGAACTGTCATTAAAACTTAATAGTAAACATCAATGGTTTTAAAAATCTAAAGTGGAATGTCTTATATATCATGCCAGGTTCATTAAATAACTAACGTGGTATGAAGTATGCTCCCATCTTAAAAAAAAACTTGTTCCCTCTATACACCTTTCCATTTTATATGTGTCTTGTTGGATTACTCTTAATATCAAATACATAGAGAACCCCCTAAATCAATCAAAAACTAACTCTATAATACTCTAATTTTGAAATACATTCAAAACATCCTAAATGAAATAGAAATTAACATTTTATATTACACTAAACAATTTTACATTTTTCAATGCAATATACAAAAGCTTAATTGAAATAGAAGCCATATTTTTATTACATTAATTTCATACAATTAGGATATTGGATTAGATAATAACTTATAAGAGGAAGATTACATATAGCTAGACTATATTCCATACTACAAAGGAAAAATAAGCACATAACAATTTAATAGTTGTAACAATCATAAAGAAAATGTTGATTAGTCAAAGTAAAATTACCTTCTAATTGTCCAAGATATTTTCTTGCATAAGGATATTTAAATCCTTATTCCTTCATCATGATTATCACTCATGTGAAACCTATATTAACAAAATAAAAAATTAATGAAATACAAACAAACAAGTAAGTAATTATATATGTAAGCATAACTTTAAAAATGAGAATATTAATACCTTGAAATTGTACTAGGAAATTGCTTTGGAAATAACTCATAAAAGGAAGATTGTATTTTTTATTACATTAATTCCATATAATTAAGACATTGATTAGATAATAACTCATAAGAGGAAGATTGCACTGTTAAGTGTTCATATATAGTCAAACTATATTCCACACTGCAAAAGAAAAATAAGCACATAACAATTTTGCAGTTGTAGCAATCACAAAGAAAATGTTTATTAGTAAAAGTAAAATTACCTTTTAATTGTCCTAAATATTTTTTTGCCTAAGGATACTCAAGTCCTTATCCTTTCATTATGATTATCTCTCATGTAAAATCTATATTAATTAAAAAAATTAATGAAATACAAATTAACAAGTAAGCAATTATATATGTAAGCACAACTTTTAAAATCAGAACATTAACACCTTGAAATTGTGTTAGGAAATTATTTTAGAAAGATTGTCAAACCATATCCCTTTATAATGATCTATTCATATATAAAATTGCTCCAAATTCCCTTAATGCTTAATTGAAGTCAGTCATGATGAGTAGAGAAAAGTTTTTTCAATATTAATGGTTATATCTTCTTCAATCTCACTATTAACAATCTATCTTTCCTTTTAAAAACTATAAATCACTTGAAACTTGATCACAACTTGAAGGATGTGCATTTGACTTCAGTTAAGAGTTTGAGAAAGCTTAATCTGCAATCAAAGGTTGAATCTTTTTATAGGTTTCATACTTAAGAAGATTTGAGAACTTAAATGTTATTAAAATCTTTACCTCATAATGGTTGTTCTTGATGGAAGCTAGAAACTTTGAATGCTTTGGTCTTCATCAGCATAGCCTTAGGAGAGTTTCAAAGTTTCATTCTCTCACTACTAGAAATAAACTCAATTAGTGATGAAATTTAGTGACGAAAATAGCTTAGCAAGGAAAAATAATAATGACCTCACTAAATTTAACAATTAATGACAAATTAACGATAACTTAGCAAGGAAAAATAATAAACATTGATTTTAAAAATTTCTAGTATTTAATGAGGAACTTAATGAAGGATAAGCCTATTACCAACATTAGCGAGTGATATGTCCTTTGCTAATTCCTTTATGAGTAAATCGTAAAAGGTGGAATTTTTAGTGAATTTTTTTGGACCTTTGTTGGCCTATTTTGAGAAAGATAATTAGGGATTTAGGCCTCACTAAAAATTAGCAAGGAATAGGTCTTTGGCCAAATCCTTCACTAAGTTCAAATAAATTTTATAATATTCTATTTATGAATTTCACTCTCTATCATTTGAAGAGTAAGAAAACTAAGCTAAGGAGGGTTATGTTGTTATAGGTTTATAATGTTGTTTAATTCCACCATTAATAAGGAATCTCTAGCAACATTATAACGGCATGTGGCAGTTATTAGTAGAAAAAGGACGTAAGGGATCAAGAGCCCCAATATATCATGAGAAAGCACTTCCAAGTAAGTTTTCTATTCTCTTTGCTCCATTGCAACTTCTTGGCTTTCCTATTTGTTTGTCTGCAATTTCTTTAAGGATTTATGGTGTTCATTGTTTATTTTTCATTTCTATAATGACTTCCCTACCTATTTATTTGCAATTACTTTTGTGTATGATACTTATGTAGTTAAAATGGGTTTGAGCTATTCTTTTTAAAGTTTGGACACTGTTTCATTGATAAGTGTCATATACCCAATTATTTGATTCTATCTTAAAAGTTAATAAAGTGTGTTTCTATTTTAGTTCTAGGTTATAGGTTTTCCATATCAAACCCTTTGGCATTTCCCTTATTTCTTGTAGAAAACATGTTTAGGACCTCACTGTATAATATATCAAATGAAACCCACTATTTTTTCAAGAATTTTCCTTTAACTTACCATTTAGCAACTTTTGATTCCTTTTTGGCGATGGCATTTGATCTAGCATATGAATGAGATTATTCAAATAGAAATAAGTATAAAAAGTCCCTTAAAGCAATAACTATTAGTTTTACCATTTATCTTATATTTCATACTTTTATCTCATAAAGCCATCAAAAGCACCTAATATTACTATAGAAAAGGTGTTTTCCATTTTTTCAGAGATGGCTTTAGTTTTTGATCCCATGGACTATTAAGAACTTGTAAAAACACAAAGTTTTTCCATTTTTTTTATAGTATTTAATGTTTACATGTAATAGAAAACAACCTTTGTTAAAACACAAACATGAAAAAGATATAATTTTTATGGGGTTTCTATCCTTATTAAACTATTGTCAATGCTTATTCTTTTCTTATGCTCCTTGTATAGCTTGATTACTTCATAACCAAACACTATAAGTGCAACAGGAAATAGAAATAGAAATATAAAAATGACATTTAATAAACTAGTCTTTGACCTTTCTTCATAATAAGTTAAGCAATATGTTGCCCTTATATTGAGAAATCTTATAATGTCAAGAGTACTATAAGTATAAATGCATATGCTTTTCTTATTCTTACCATGGAAATTAACCACAGTCTCTTGTTGCCTAGCCATTTCTTTCTATAGTTAGCATACAAAAATTGCATGACTAATAAATTAAATCCTTTCACTTAAAGTTGCTATTTATAAACTAATAGCATGATATCCATAGTTTGGTATGATAAATTTCTTACCTTTACTATAGTCTCCTATTTCCATATGTTAATTCCCTTAAAGAAAGACCAACCCTTTTTTAAGATGGAATATAAAGACATCATTGCTAGCTAAAGCTAGAGACAGGAATAGAGATATAAGGAATTAAAAAATGTAAATACTATAATTTTCATCAATACTATTGCATTATATAACATGAATGGTAATCAATAGACTTGTAATTGGTGGTAAATTGTTACGTGTGTTTGTTAAACTAATGTTTTACTAGGACATATACTCTCTTGCATGATCTCATAATGACAATTATTTTTTTCTATTTTGTTCATTATTATTAACTTTGAATTTGAATTATTTATCTATTAGTGTTTATAATTTTTTTATAGCATAGGGTCTAAAGCTATTTATATTTAGTCCCTTACTTTGATATGCTCTTTATTTGTATAAGAAATAGCATAACCCTATTATCCTGTGCACTTTGAAAGCAAGCTTAATTGTCGATTAATAAGAGTGTGTTATTGTTTTATTTTAATTTATACTTTGTGCGCAAATAATGTTTCTCTCTCTTAGTGAGTTTAAAATTAGGTTGTAAACATGAATGAACTTTTTTTTTGTATTATATTATTCTTCAATGAAATTTGACAATGCCAATGCTACTCTGTCTTTGATTTATTTGTAACTTTTTTAAGAACTAAACATGTAAAACAAGTTAAGACATTATTGTGGAATAGATTGAACCAATTAAGATTAAACCATGTAGGAAAGTGTGAGTACAAGTAGCACTTGACTCTCTACTTTATACACTATACACTAGTGCAAGTAAGTAACTAAAGAAATAAAACTAAGAGAGGGATGGTTGCAAAAAAAGGTAATTGTATACATATAATATACATCTCATTGAATGTAAACTTATTTGCCTATAAGTGTGACAAGAGGAAATAATTCCATCTGACCTTTGTTTCATTTTAGTGTCATTTATTTTTTTTCTATTAAATTCAAGAGTAACATTATTTGGTATTAATATGACATATTCACAAGAATAGGCAAACTCTTGAATTATACTAAACGTGGGATACAATGTTTATTATTTAATTGTTCTACCTTGTCTTCGCATGTTCCTCTTGTTTTGCTTTGTTTTCACTTCCTAAGAAGACCCTTTAACCTTCTAAATGTTACAACTTAATATAATTAATTCTAACATGCTAAAAAATTTTCTTTTGTGCATTCTTTAAAAAAAATATTCTTGGTTATCTAAATGTAGCAACTTGTAATTTCTATAGCTTAAATTACTTTGATCATGTTTTGCCTCATTCATGAAGAGTAAGAGCTTTCAATTTATGGTATAGTTTTTGATAAATTAGAAAGTATTGGAATAATCTTTTGCATTTTAATTTTGTTTAGAAACTAAGGTTTGACAAATAATTTTAGATTCTTAATGGCTATAAGCTAAACTTTTCAAGTTTGAATCTTTAGTCTTTTGCCTAATTTCTTCATAAGAGCAATTGTATTGAATTGTTAATGAAATTTAATTCTTTGGGTTATTTTATTATGAGACTTGAATTATAAATTAAAGATAATATTACTGTGCTTGTGGGTTTAGCTTGTAATTAAGTTAGGGAAAACTAGATAAAGAATTTTAGATAATCATTTATTAGTTCTTTTTATATAAACTTACTATATATGTTGGCTTAACAAGTGACACTTACTATTTCATTCCTTAAATTATCCAAAAAAAGGTAAAGAAATATGGAGATATATATTATGGAATTGTCCTATTTCAAATCCAATTACATAAGTTACCTATGTATAACTTCTAACCCACAAATATAAACAAATTTTAGAAACATTTCAATTCAACTACCTTATATTACCATGTATAATGATTAGTAAAAGAACATAATTAGAGAAGTTGTATTATTCTTTATTTTTTATTATATATGTTGTCTTTGACAAAATTAGAATATGCTATCCAGAGAACATGATTTGATTCATTAATTATAGATTAATGGCATAATAAATAGAATTTAACACCTAGAGAAGCTGTTAGCTTTTAATACTTATTCCTTTACTTAGAAAAATAGCCTAGAAACTTCTCCTCTTAAATTTTAACATTGATTGATTAAGTTTTTAATTTCTTCTGTTGTGTAAAGTGAATAATACTAAGTTATTGTAACATTATTAAAATTGACATGACACTATTTTTTTCTTATTATCTTGCATATTTCTATAATTTTATTTATTAATTTGAACTTCACAATCTAGTAGTTTGTTTAATGCCTTATAGGTTAACCATGACTTAAGGAAGAGGTAAAAGAATGAAGCTCCTTTGCCAACACATGATCATAGTGGACCAAGTACACTAAGTATAAAGCCTAAATATGATGAGGCTCTTTAACCTAAAAGTGGTACCTTGGATACAATAAGAAAAATGTAAGTAAAACATGCAATGTTCATAATGGAATTGTATTTGATATTTCATAGTATGACATACACATCCATATATTATGGTTTGATAGATCATGAAGCCTACTACTGAGAAGTGATTAGTGAAGATCAGGAAAGGATCTTTCCATAAACCATGGATCAATTAGGCAAGAGTGTCAAATAAAACAAAGAGGATTTATCAGTCAACATTCAAGGTTAGGCCTAAACTTCCCACCCATTTACCTCAATCTTTCATTTATAGAATAACCATCTAACTTATATTATTTGTGTTGTGTTTAATCCTACAAAGAGGGTATGAATAGTAAGCTCGTATTAAAGCTGAAATGGAAAGGGTGTGGTAGATCAAGTATAATAAACAACTATCTGGTCTTTTGTATAAGACAAGAGATGCAGACAAGAAGAAAGAAGTAGTCCGTAAATGGATAAACAAGCCTAATTGAAAAGTTATGCTTAACTTATGGGAGATAAACAAGAAATTCAAAAAAACTCTTGGAACAAAAATAAAAAATAAAAACTCAAATTATGGTGACTTAAGACTTTCTCTGTAATTGGAGGATCAATACCTATGACAAAAGACAAGTGGAAGCATGTAAAAAATTCTAATTAAAGATTGACTTTTAATTTTTTTCCTTCATTGTTGAAAATTGACATGATTTTTATGATGCCAATTCAAACAATTTTAAGAAATGCTATCTAGGATTAGAATAACATCATTACAATTATTTCAAAAAGCCTTTAGAAATGGTGAGCAATTTATCTACAAGAAGTCTCAATAGACATGGTCAAATGGCTTTCTACCATTATTTCTAATGTTTTCTCTCTAATTCAAGTTTAATAATTGTTTTATGCAATGTTTTATTAATTTTTTGTAGCATTCAAAATTTTCAATTGTTTTATGTATTATTCAAGTTAAAAGGAACCTATAAAAATACAAGGTTGTAGGTTAAATTATCATGCATTTGATATTATAGTATTTTTTAAGTTTGTTATGTTTAACTTGCTGTATTTGTGCTATCATCCTTAAAAGAGATTTTCATATGGTTGCCTTAGTTACACGAGGGACTATTTGTAATAATTAAAGAGGTCCTACCATTTATATGAAGTGAACTTGCATGTTGCCTTCTATTTATATGCACTTATGGCAGATGAAAATTTATTAGTAGGTCTAGCATTAACTTTGATGTTAAATATTCCAATTAACCCTAGTGTTAAATGGCTTAGCATTATTTGGATTAGTTTTCATGATTTTTGTCTATAAAATTTAGCTTTATCTTAAACTTTAATGTAGAAGTAACATAAAAATAGTTGCTATTACAAAATTATAGAATGTTTTCTACATTTTTATAAAGAAGTGCATAAGTAAATGATTATCGGTGTAATATCCTAAGTTCAAATTCAAAATTTTATAAATCTTGATACTGGTGGATAAGTATTTATTTATAAATTTAGTAATTAATTTTTAATTATTTTTCGTGTTGATGGTTTTGAAATATTAAAAGGATATCAAAAATAATATTTGAAACATATTTATGTTTATGGAGCTATTTTTTTTAGAGAATCTCCCAAAAATTGAAAATAATTTGATATTAATTTAAAATAATTTTGATAAGAAAGCTTTCACAAGATTGAAATAATTTTAGTAAAAATGGATACAAGGACTTATAAAATAATTTGTTTGTATTTCATAAATTATTTGTGAGAAGTGAGAGATATTAAAAAATTTATTTTAAGATTTTTAAATTAATCGAGTTATTACAATATATATAAGTTTATATCTATTGAGGAGAAATTTGGAAACGATGGATTTAAGATTTTAATAATATAAGTTTTATAAAAAGTGTGTTTTTATCTAAATGCAGGGCCTGGAGAAATTTTTATAAAATAACGGATAAGATTTTATAAAGAAATAGATATATAGTGGGCTGGAAAGCATGGGATTATATCCCTTAGCTGCCTTCTCTTTATTTTCCGAAAACTCCCTTCGTCTTTCTCGGTTTCTGCATTTTTTTCAATTATTTTTGTACTTTCTGGTTGCTGCCACTTAATCCTATTTCTCCCAGATTTTTCCTTCTCTTTCCTCTCTACATGCCATCTTCTCTCACCTGCCCCTTTTTTTTTCTTGTTTTTCGGACAGTTCCCCTCGTACTCTCCGCCGCCTCGCCTCTCTCTTTCTGTTTTCCACCTATGGCTCTTTCCTCTCTTCCGTCACGCCATTTCTCTGCTCGCGTGGTGCTGGCAGCAGGGGAGAGCTATCATGGCGCCATGGCTGTGCGGTTCTTGAGCTGCTGACCCAGGATGGCAACGTGCACCAGCAAGAAGCAGCAGCCGCAAGCACCTGCGAGAATAGCTTCCCTTCGCTGTTCTCAGTGCTCAATCGCTTGTGAGAGCTGGCGAAAATGTTCTTGGGGAGCCACTGTGGCTACTGTTTATGAGAGAAATCAAAGCCACGGCTGGAAAAAAAAAATGGCGGAACAGGGCAGCTTGGTAGCATCATCTTGCCAGCCATTCACTTTGGTTCCGGCGCCGTCTGGTTTATGGAAGCTTTCTCGGAAGGAGAGTTATTGCCGCTGGAGCCTTTCCTTCTTTCCTCCTCCGTTCTAGCCTGCGTGCGGGTGATGAAGACAGCGAAGGATGGTCACGGCTGGCTCATCTCATCGCCGGCGACATTTTCCGATGGAGGTGAGGAGTTTCTTATAAAAAGCTATCAAAGTCCAATCAGAAAATTCATTTTGAGAACATTTTGAATATAGAATGATATTTATGAAAAATATAAATTTTATCATATAGAACACTGGAATGGCATGGAATAGGGTATGAAAAGTATTATTTTTAGATGTTCTGAAAATTTTATGTAAATTTCAAGAAAATACAATTTTAAATGTTACGGGATTTTACTAATGTTTCAAAGGTATGGCATTTTTATGCTACGGAAGGATAGGATATCATGATATAAGCTTTTCTAGAATATATTATAATTTAAGATCATGGAAAATTTGAACTGAGTTAAGAAACTGTCTTATTACATTATTTATAATTAGGTACTTGATATAACAATAATACAATAAAGATTTTCTGTTCAAGAATTTCAAATTAGTAAATTTGAAGTATATTTATATCATAAAAATATAATATTTTTTAAGGTTAAACTTCAAAGTGGATGTTTCCAATAAATGCGATTTTTTTATTTTTAAAAGAAGAATTAAAAGGATGAAGAAATAAGTATATAATTTTATTTACTTATGTGGATGGAACCCTTTTGAGATTGAAATTATAATATTTAGATAATTTTATATTTTGATTTGAAATAACCATTATCTGTGAAAATTCTTGATATTTCAATGGAAGAGTTATAAATGAAAAAAGTGATAATTTGAGATGATGATGAATTAGAAAACAAGTGTTTTTAAAGTTTTTAAGTTCTAATATTTTAATTCATACGGTTTAAATATGAAAGTCCCTAAGTCATAATATATCTAAATTAAAAATTAGTTTCAAGAATGAGTTAATAGTATGGAGTGCCAGTATATTGTAATTCGAATGTGAAATCGTAATGTTTGGAGATATGATAAATGATATCTCGTGTTTGTAATTTATCATTGTAATTTCTAATTAGGAAAAGATGATTACTTCAATTTATTGTAATGAATACGCACCATTAAGTGAGTATATATCTCACAACAATTTATCATTTTAATAAAAGATAGTCTAGATGTGTAAATTGTATTCTTCTTATTGAAAATTTAGACTTTATGTTTATTTGTAAATTCAATTTCATAGTATATGTGCAATTAATCGTTATAGTAAATGATAATTGATGAGAGTGTACAGTGAAAGTATGGTTATATCATTATTAATTATTGATTGATTGATTGTGATAAGATTGTAATAAATTATAATGTGATTGTGTTATATGCTTTAATTGCTGTAATTATTGAATAGTTATTTATGTGGGCTTGTATTAGATCTGGTGATATAAATAGAGTAATGTTTTAGCAAATTGATTACATTGTGAATTAAGCCTTACGAGACATTGGAAAATTGTGAACCGTGTTAGAGTAATAACATTGAATATTATAATTGTGATGATTTGTTTGTATTCTGACCTTAAGGGTTGATCGTGATTGCGGTATCTACCCAGAACGAATAGTGTGTGTGTTATGACAATGGTGTTGTGTATTATCAGATAGTTGTATCTCCCATGAGTCTTGTATAGGAGAGTTCTCATTCCAAAATTTGATTTCATAAATTTTAGAATGTTAAAAAAAAGGCTTGTTAATAGTTCTAATATATTACATACTTAACTTACGATTAACATATATAAATTTAAACTCCCACAAGATGGGGGGAGATATATGCTCATTCAATTTTTGTAACTCATTGTGTTTAATTCTAAATATTTTTAGGTTAAGATTTAAACTTGTTGCATCTTTAGAGAAACAAAGATAATTTGAATTGAAGATTTGACTGTTAGAATTTTTGTTGGATCAGGAATAGAATTTGAGGATAAAAATGATATTGATTCAATATTTGATGTGATGAATCATTTGTATATATAAATCTAAAATTGTTTTATATTGTATATATGTGTGATTACTATTGTATCTAAAAAATAATATAGGTATTATATTTTTGGGCATACAGCCCCTTGAAAAAAATTGAGTCTCTTTCAATTTTAAAAACTCTCATTAAATGAAAAGAGTGAATTTGTTAAGACTTATGAAAATCGATATTGGGATTCATGTTAGTCATGGTCAAAATCGGATCATGACAATTAATTACCAACCAATCTATTAGAATTGATAAAAGTGCGGGAGCAAAAATTAGTGGTGGTTTCATTGGTATGATAGCATTCATATAATATTTTTAAAAAATTATATTCAATTATATATAGGTATTTTATTATATATATGATGTTTTATTTTGGCATTTTATACATATAAGTGTTCTATTAAATTATCTTCAATTATGTTTTATATTTCTTTTTCAAGTTTGACATATGATAGCCTAATTATTATAGCTATAGAGAAAAAAATGACAAACTATTTATTTACATTTGAAATTCATATTTGGAAGTTACTATTTTAACATAACAATTTATTATTTGTTTGTTTATTTAGATTTGTGATTCATTATTTCCTTTTGCAAGAAAGATATATATAGTTGGTGAATGCAAATTTTGAAAAGTCTTCAAGTGATGATGATGAAAATGAATATATAGTGATGAGCCTACAATAAGAGACCTATTTGAAACTAATGATGTAAACATAGTTTACAAAGTGGTTAGTGAAATAAAAAATGGGAGATTGTATGACTTTGGTTTAAAGAGTCACATTTTAGTTATAGCAAAATTTGAATAATATATTACCCCATAACCAACCTAACCATAGTTAACAATTGATTATATTATTACAATCTCTACTTTTAAGATTATATTGGAAAAAATATTGGATAAGTGTGACTGCCAAACAATTAAATGTTAATGTGAAGTCAATCAACAAATGGTTTAATTGTGATCTCAAATAATTATAGTGTTAGGCACATTGAATTCTTTAGACCTCAAAGTTCAAGTGCACAAGATTCACCAAATACCCATAATCCTTCAAATGATGCATAGCAAGCATGGCTAATAGGATTTATGATGAACTTACTAGTTTCTATCATAGGAACATAATTATGTGTTTTTAGATGCATCAATTGCTTATGACAATGTACATATATTAGTATATGATGCTTATATATATATGACATTATGTAGACTTATATAAAATTGAAAGTTTCAAGTTTAGTTTAAGTAACAATGTTATTTATTTCTATTAGCATTCAGGATAAGTTCTTGTTATTTTTCTATCTTGCAAAATAGGGTGCATTGGATAATTAAAAAAAAATGTAAAACATGTTACTTTAGCAAGGAATTTGCTAATAGTTATCCTTCACAAAATTGGAAAAAATGTAATTAATGAAGGATTTGCTAGGAGCAGTCCCTAGCTAAAATAAAGGAACTATATCATAGAAGTGATGTAAATGTACTATGTAACCTTATGGCAAGAGACATAGCAATGAATATTGGTTTTCACTAAATTTAGCAATAGACGTCTCCTTTACTATTCTCTCACAGAAATTAATGATAAGGATGGTTGATGGTTGGTATTTGGCAATAAGAAATTGAAAATAGCAAGGGATTTTTAGCTTTTGCTAAATTTAGTGAAAGAAGAATGCATGCCTTACAATTATTTAGTGAGGAAAGAGTTTGCATAAGGTTACAAGGGATTTTATCCTTTGCTAAATAATTTTTAGCAAGGGAAAAAAATTAATTTAGTGAGGGATGCGCTATCACTAAATGCTTGTTTTCTTGCAATGTCTTCTTTTGATGACTTATTATTGTGAATTGTGAATGTCACAAATGAACTTTTTATTCATAAAGCTATCATAAAATACTTAGAAATAAGCATTTCCTTTTTTATGTTTATCACTTTTTAATTTATTAAAAAAGTAATTTTCTTATTAATTGAAATGATGCATTGTAAAACATGGTGATTCTTTATTCATCAACTAACATTATTAATACATACGTTTTATTTGATTGGATCACCTATGTCATTGTGCACATAGAGCATAATTTGATTTGTGATCCAAAATATTTTTATGAGCCCACCTATTTTCAATGTGGGATTTTAAGCTTAATAAATAACATTTTTTATATTCACCATAATTTATGAGATAATAAACAAATTAGATTAATTTTAATTGTCTTTTAATGATGTAGGCCATTGAGTTAAAATAAAAGGCATGCATGGTCTCCTTTGTAATCCTTAGGCACAACATATTGTTTATGTATGAACAAAAAAAAATTGATCTTGTGAAGAAACACTAATATGGTTAGCCTAAAATAAACTTAATACCTCATGGTTTTTTTCTTTTTTAAATAACTTGTGGTTTAATCCTCGATAAATGATACCTATTTGATTAAGGAGAAAATATAATTTACTACTTGAACTTTGATTGAATTATAAAAATAATATATGAATTTTAAAATCTTAATCTTTGCTCTTTAAATTTTAATTGAATAATAAAAATGATACATAAACTTAAAAACATTACATTTTACTCTTTTAAACTTTTAGAAATGGTAAAAATATTAGTTTTAATTTTAATCTAAACCTCTATTAACCTAATTATTTTACCTATATTTGTCACTTGTATTTGATGGAATTTTTTTTTTTGAAAGGTCTCTAAAATTTATAGTTGTGAAAGTCTGATGAACTTTATATAAGACAAAATCACTAATTTCATCACTAAAATAATAAGGTGTTAATAAAATAATCTCTGAATTATATTAAATGGTCAATCTCATTCGTATATAATAGTCCATGCAAATAATTTAGTCCCTAAATAACAATACATAGAAACAATGTTGTCTGTTGAAGTTATTATTCAAGGACAAAATTAGTCATTTAATATAATTTATAGATCATTTCATTAATACTTTATAATTTCAAGAATGAAATTAGAAATTTTGTCTTTATCTTATCTCTAAATTTAAAAATCAAACTATTTGACCAACATAATTTAAAAATATTATAGATTTTTTTTTAAATTTTCTCGTAAATTATTGTTTAAAAAGTTAATATGTACATAAAAATTTTAATTCGATGGAGATAGAATGGATTTGAAGTCGAATGCTTGATTTATTTTACATATTTTTAAAAAGTTGAGTAAACTAATATAGTTAAATTAAATTATATACCCTATCTCAAATTTTAAAAATGATTTTGAATCTTAAAATATTAACTCTTCTTTGATTTTCTTGGAGAATTTGTCATTGAACTTGAGTTCTTTTTTTTTATTTGTCTAAATTAAAGAGTGATTTTATACAATAAAAAAATAAGAGTAACAAATATTATTGTTAAACTTAATCCAAAATTAACAATTTCACTTTTTTTGAAAGTTTTAAAAGATAAAGTATAAGGTTTTAAAATTTATGCACTATTTCTATCACTTAATCAAAGTTTAAAAAATAAAGTGTAAGTTTTTAAAATTTATATACCAATTTTATTACTCAATTAAATTTAAGGAGTATATTATATTTTCCCTTTGGTTTATTCCACCCGTTCTTGACTTTTTTGTGGTTTGTTTTATCATAAATATAACAAAAATCTCTTCAACTCCTATAGCAAAGATAGAAGCATAGTTGAGTCATTAAGTGTTGTTAAGTTGGAGCAATGTCACTTTATTTGCTTCTCTTCTCTCTTTCTTTTTCACATAGACAAAAAAAATGAATATCTCAATTTTTTATTAGTCAATATTTTTCGGTTTATAAAAGATAAAAGTATAGGCTTTATTTATTTTTTATTTTTTAAAAAAATTATTTTTTATTTTTAAAAATAGAAAAACTTATTTGGCAGCCTATTTTCAAAATTTATTTTTAAAAATTATTCTCTAAATATGTAACTTAAAAATAATAAAATAGAAATAAATTTTAATTATTTTCTAAACTTATTTTCTTATCCTAGATGTCAATTTTATAATTAAATAAAAATTTTCCTCATTTACAATATTAATCACCCTTTAATTTTAGTTTTTCTTCAATCCAAAAATGGTTTTTGAAAATAAGAAAATAATTTTTAAAAATATAAAAATAAAAATATATCCATACACACTTATAATCTTCAATTACGAAGTTAGCAATTTTTTAACTTTAGGGCAAGACTTCCATCTCCCAACACATTCGGGAGATTGGAAATCTCAAACAAATGATCAATTATTGGCCTTTGCTTTCATCTAACACAAGTTATTATTTTCCTTAATCAAATAAGTGACTACATCAAATGTTTCAAATTTGACTTTTTTAAGGATTGATTTATATCTTTTGTACTTTTTTATTTTGTTTAAGCAAAAACTGAGGTTATATTAAGTTTCCTTTTTTTAGGTAATTTTTTTTTATTGAATCTTAATATAATTTTTTTTAAAAAATAATGATAGTTAATAAATAATTTTTTTATAATTTTAATATCAAAACAAAAATACGTCAATCTTATATCATAAAGGATTTAAATAAAAAAATTATTATTTATTTATTAATTTGCACCTTGTAATGGAATTAACTTAATTTAATAATGTGAATGCCATATTTTTTTATTTTAAGGATTCTTAATGTAAATAAATGTTATATTCGCTTAAAAAAAAGAAAATGGTGCCATTAAGGCATTATAAAAATAATTGTAAAAATAGCAATTTTACATTAAATATTTTCTAGTACTTAAACTATGAATATTGATACCTAACAAACTAATAAAAAATGGTGCATTAATTATACGATAGATTTTTTTAAGTCAACTATTTAATTTTAAATACTAGTAAGACCTAGTAGTAAATATTTTAAATTAATATTATATAATTAATTATTATAAGATTATTTAATGAAAGTTATATTATTAAATGATTAGTTAATACTATAAATGTGAAATTATAATTTAAATTATTCTTTTATTATGCATTATCGATCCTTATAAAAATATAAATCTTATCCTCATTTATTAAAATGAGATTTAAATTGAATCTTTTTATTAATTCAAATAAGATTAAAATTTAAAAATATTAGTTATTAATATTAAAAAATACATATAACATTCATATATAAAATTAAATATTTTTTTAAATTTAATAATAATAATTTATTATTATACTAAGTTATAAAATTGTAATTTAGTTAATGAGGCTTGTTGGTTACATTAAATTAGAGAGTACAAAGATGACTAAAATAGTTTGTCTAATTTTAATGTACTAAAATAGTTTATCCACTTAAATTGTTATTTTTACAATTAATAACCTAATTAATAGCATCGAGGAAACTCAATTTTAATGATTTTTGTGGAAAAAATTCACTTTTCCTAGGACAAGATAGAAAAACTTACCCAAAAAAATGGACTTAATAAGTTATTGACAAAAACCAATGAAAAACTTCAAATCTAGAATTTGGTATTAATAAATGAAAAACATGAGCTGGTCATTTTTCTAATTCTTTGAGCCATATTTTTATACTAATATTACAAATCCTTAGTATTCCAAGCTACCTAGGATATTATGAGTAGCAAAGTTAATTTAAAATAGAAAAATTATTGAACAAGATAAATTGAAATATATTTTTGTACCTCAATTATTAAGCGATTATAAGAATTAACTTCATCAACAAAACTATAGTTTATATAAGTAATTTTGAGTTAGAGCCAAGGGTCAGACTTGAAAATCACTCCTTATGAATCTTAGGAGATATAACTACAAAAACAAAAAAAATGCTAAACCACACATTTTAATAGAGAAGAATGGTAAGTTTAAATAATTATTTTAGTCTTATGGTTAATTCTTAAGTGTTTTAGTGATATATGTAACTCTTTTATTGGCTCTCTAATATAAAGCAAACTTCTCCAACACCATCAGGCTATTGGGTTTCACATATATTATGTAATGTAGCGGAAAGTAGATTTTTCAAAATCATGTAATGTGAAACCTTCCTATGGATTAATTCATAGAGAAATAAATCAAGAATCAGATATTACCTCTTGAAGTGCAGATCCGAATCACCATAAGCACAATCAGATAATAGTGCCTCTACAATATCCACATGAAGTGAATAAGAATTTCTCAATCTCCATAAATCTGCTAGGATTCATCTCTCATATGCAAGAGACGGGTTTTGTGCGATTTTATAGGTGGTGATTTATTTTGTTTTTCTGTCTCTCATAATCACACCTTTAGGCTCCTTTTATAAAGCTAAAGGCACGCCTTTTCCTACTCCTACTAGGAAAACCACATCCAATTTTGAGTTCCACTTAACTATTAATACCTTATCCTTAACATGTTGAGAGTGAGGAGAGATATGACTTATTCATTAGTTATCTAATATTACTTTAATTTTAATAACTAAATATTATTAGATAATAATATTATCTTATAATATAATCATATAATATTATTAGATAATAATATTATCTCATGATATAATTATTTAATATCAAATAATATAATTATTTGATATTACTTTAATATAAGATAATATCACATAATATATTATAATATATATTATGTGAATAATAAGCCTAATTAATAAGTTTTTAGTCTAACTAAAAATTAATTAATTATTATCTGACTCTTACTCCTTTTTGTGTGATTTTGTAAGTTTCTACTACGTTGGCAATAATCCATTATTGGACTATAAACAATAAGCGATATTTAGCAATATATTATGCCACCTAAGTATTAGGAATGTTTGTGATTCGACATTTACCTAATATATGATTAACGCTTTGCATCATAATCCCTTTTATAATGATATCTAAATAGAACTAGAGGTATGGAATATGTCACCCTCGTCAATGTTCAATTTATATTTCTTAATACTGAATAGACTAACTTAAATAAATGATTAATATTACATATTGACCTAGTTAAGCATGGTTATACATTTTTAAGTTTCACTCAATTAAGAGGTTTAAGGATATTTCTCCTTTATACAAGAATAACAAGATTTCATTTACATCACACATCACTCTACATGATTCGTTGCACACTTAATCAACGTTTTACATGTCATCCTGATTAAATGTGATATAGGACGGTATCAAAGTGTGTGAATCCTTATATAGGGAATCGTAGTGACTTCAAGTCAAAGGATTACATGCATTATGGTCACATGAGAATAACTAATGACATATGACAATTCATACAGTATTCTCATAGCAGATCAGTTCAGTACATTTATTTACTAATAATGTACCCATGTATTAATTTGATATCATATATCCATGATTCATAATCATCAGTCACTATACATGATAGTCTCAATATATTATTGTTATCCCTTCTTCAATAATATTTGATTATGGACATTTTAAGAATAGTAAAATTATTTTAGGGATAATTATTATATTTAAGTTATAAATTGTACAAAAACAAATATAACCTTTATTTAAACAAAATAAAAATGTACAAAAGAAATCAATCAATTCTCAAAAAAGTCAAATTTAAAACATTTGACGTAAGCGCTTATTTGATTAAGGAAAATAATACTCTATATTAAATATATAATATAATATTTATCTAAAATCAAAGATCAAATAGTCAATCATCTATTCGGAGTTTCCATTTCCCGAATACATCTAGGGCATGAAAGTCCTGCCCTTCACTTGGACACATAATTTTATTATACAAAAAGAAATTTGTGCTTGTCTCTTTCCTTAATTCAAAAGAAATTGTGGAGATTTATATTATAGACACACACAAAACCTCAAGCAAGACACTCACAAAATAGCTTATGCATACATCTTTCTCAAAAACTATAAAATCGTTATGCACGGCTACATTGTTTATATGAAGACCATGGTTGCCAGAATCGCACGATTCGCGATTTGAATCATGCGATTCGACGCGAAGAAAACGATGCAAATCTTTGACGGAGTCGTTGAAGGCTCTATATCGTAATAATTACTTTTCTGAATCGTCGGATTCGTGTAATGCATAGGATTCTCGTTGCCGAATCGTCGATACCCCTCTAGTGTTGTTGAGCCTCCGTTCGGCTCTGTTTTGTAGAAACAAATGGGTCGACCCGGCTTATACGCAATCTGAATTTAAAAAAGGCCTAGAACCCTATTTTTTGGTCCATTTTTTTTAATTCAAAACGGTCTTTAACACCAGTCTGATTCATCTTTACCCTCACCCATCCTCCCAAACTTACATATTGATAACAATGAAGTTGAATATGAGAGAATGCTTGAATGCTTCACTATTATATTCTTTGCTGATGATATATATATATATTATTTTCAATTTATATGACTTAACTCTTTTGAAACTCCATATTTATAATTTTTAATTCATGATATTAAACATGTATTATGTTTTTTGATTTAAATTTATGAACTTTCATGATTTATGCTTATATTTGTTATACATAAGAAAAATATACTATTTTTATACTTCATGAATCTTATCAATTCATAATTTAAAATTTTGACCAATTGATTTGCAGTATAATTCATGATTCAACGACCTTGATGAAGACAATCGGCAGCAAGTACCTAAGTAACGTTGAAAAGATCAAATGATATCCATCCTTCATGCTATGCCCAGCCAGTAAGTGACTTCCCCCAAAGCATTAAATAGATGCTAATATTACATAATAAACATGCTTGGCAACTTTACAGTGTCTCTTAGATAGCTTCCCTAAGCTGTCAGCACCTCAAGGGCTGGTGGTGAGAATATGTATTTACACAGAAAACACAAGTGTGTTATAAAATATAGGGTTATGTACAGTGCATATTTTCAGTTAAACTGTTAGATCTCTAAACCATGGTCGGCTGTACAATCTCAGCTAACAAATGTAAACAAACTGAACTGAGTCTACCTTATTTTTGTATTTGCATTCATCTACATGAAAATGTGGGTATCATCGACTCATACGATTTGGTCTTTTTTTCAGCAGTGTTGCTGACATGTTGCGAAGTCTACTTGCTATTTCCGTGAAGGATGGCCGGGCATCCGGATCGGGGCTCCAGCATTCTTCCATCAACTTTTTCCACTCGAAATCACAACGTTTTGGAATATGAGGCCTGAGTGTATTATTGACAATCCCACCTTCATTAAATGGTTAGCAGTACACAAGCTCAGAATTAGAATTCCAGACAAACTTCACTTCTTGGGAGATGGAAAGTACTATGTTTTTAAGGTCATGGATCATATTCTGATTCACTTCTTTCTAAAGCTATTTATGCATTGTGACAATATACTTAAATAATTGTAAGATGCCAGAACTGATGGGTAAAGTTACCAACAGAACACAAAAAACAGAAGCATCGTAAGTTAACTGAAATTTATGGCTCCATATCTTGATGAATTGACCATAGTCACCTTCTAAGGACTGATGCAATAATGTAACTCAAGTTTGGCAAGAAAAATTACAGACCTGCTTAAATCTACTCTTTTCTACCGTGCTACAATGTTAGCCAGAAAGGACATACAATGGAAGCTTCATGCAAAATATATCCAAATGCAGAGATTCACTGACATGTCAAAGCATCAGATAATCATCTTCTCGCAACAAGCAAACTTAAGTTATGAAAAAGAGTTAATGTGATGTTTTTCAGCAATAACTCAAAGATGTCAGACTGGTATTTGGTATTAGTTGAGCCTGAGGTATAAGAAAAAATTCAGTATAATTTCACTAGGAGTATAATTCTGATAAATTTGCATAGAAGTTCACAAGCATTGAATGTGTCAGAATTCCATTTATTTATTTAACTGATTGTATGTGTGAAGCTGCAGAATATGCTAATAAGAACCATATCCATTTTTTAGAGAAATAAAATGGTATGGTGACGTTTAGCTTCTATGCCAGGTAAGGCATTTCTCTGGAGAAATTCAATGATCAATTCAGATGGAAGAAAAATAGTTTGTATGATACATATAAAAAGTAAACTTGCCTATGATAGCACCACAGTGCATGTTATCATATGGCTCTTCCCCAGTCAAGATTTCCCACATTGCAATACCATACGAAAAAACATCAACCTACAAGAGACAGGAAAGGATCAGGTACTGTAAGTATTATGAAAAAGATTCATGCATTAGGAGGGGCATGGTTAGAATAAAAAAATGATAGGTGATAAGATAGATAAAGAAGTTCCTAACCTTTTCAGAGACCCTACTACTGTTACCATCTAACAATTCCGGTGCCATCCATGGAAGGGTTCCTCTGACACCACCAGAAACGAGCGTGTTTCGTTTGATTCTTGAGAGCCCAAAATCACAAACCTAGAATGCAGATATCCATCAGGGTTGTTTGTCCAGTTATTTTCACGCAGCAAAGATTTTCGTATAGGGAAATTACAGAAAGGACATACTCTAAGCTCAAATTTTGAAACTGCTCTCCAAAACAAGAGATAACAATTAACATAAATTTTAACCTTCTAATAACAGTCAGAGGATATTCTTTACACCAAATTAACTAGACGGTATTACATTTCTTACAACTCAAAAGAATTGATGTAACTCACACAAACTAATTTGGACTTCTCTTTACTTTGGCCATAACAACTAATACTTCCAACTAGGACTTCTTGAAAAACAAGATTGTTTAAAAGCCCAAAATAAAGATAGCAATTCCAAATTCTTCTTATTGTTACAAATTACCTTGCATACAGGCCGTTCAGGATCCCCCAAATTGACTAGTAAATTGTCACACTTCAAATCAAAATGAACAATATTTTTCAAATGTAAATATTCCATGCCAAAGGCTGCATCCATTGCAATCATGAGTCTCTTCCGACGGTCAAGTACTCTGCAAGAAGAACAGCAAGACTGACATTATATTAATCTATTATAGCTTGCAAGCAAAGTTAAAATTTAAGAAGTTGCTGACCTTTCCTTCCTTAAGAGAACATTCCTCAAGGATCCATGCACCATGTATTCTGTCACAGTGGCCAATGTTCCATCAGGGCCATCAGGAACTACCCCATAAAAGGCCACCACGTTGGGATGGTGCAGAGTTGACAACATCCTTGCCTCTCTCCTAAAATCTTTGGTCTGCACAACAATATATGGTTAGCTTTTAACTTAAAACTTACAAAATTTTGCAGAGGGAAATCTCAGTCAAGTAGCCACTAAAATAGGAATCCTTCATGCTTTATAAGCAAATTGCTCATTCAGCATTATATTTCATTTTCACACAAATATCAATGTTTTGAAAACTATATCAAACAGGAAACTGGGAAAAGCAACAAGATTACTTAGTAATTAGCTTACTCAGTTACACTAATGAAGAATTAACTATCAACTAACATATGCTATAAATATAAGTTTACAGTTTATTTATTAAGATTGTGCCTTATGGACCATCTGCTATAACCAAGCCCAAAACAATCCAAGTTGCTAACTAAATTTTGGATGGTTTTTCACTAGCTTGTCCAGTTCATAGTGGTTTTAGATGGTTGATTCCGGATCATCCCACTAAGCAAAATGGTCCAAATGGCCAATCCGATCTGATTTTTAAAAGATGGCTAATAATTGTATAAACATATGTATAATAGCAGAAAATAAAAGGATACTAGCAAAATACAAATTGCTGCTAATGGTGAAAACCTACTAGCTGTTCTTGCTCCAATGATCTGCCAGAAAAACAACTACTTTTGATCCTTTTAATTGCAACATCCGTTCCCCTCCACTTTCCATGATACACCGTTCCAAATGTCCCAGATCCTAATTCTTGCAATTCTTCAAGATCAGCATTCTTAATAATCTGCATTTTATCATCTGAAACATTAGGATGAATATTTCAAGTGGATTTGGACCTCTCTTCTAATCCTTCTTAAATTTAAAACTGAGGGAAGGGGAGGAAAACTAGATGGGACACAACTGAGACAAATAATTTTTGACTGCATGGAGTTCGAACCATATAAAAATTAGCTTATTTGCCATGGTCCTCAAAAAATCAACAGCCACAGTAATTATAGACATCCTATAGTTCTATACCAACTAAAGTTGGTGTGACTACAAGCTTTTATAAACTTTTGGGCATTATGGAATAATCAGGCAAAAAGAGAAAGAAAGCATGGCTTCTAAATAGGTGAAACACTGGGAGAGGAGAGAAGGAAAAAGAGGCAGTTTCTAGTATGTTGAGAAGTGGAAGAAAGGATGCAGGTAGGGGCGTTTTATTTGGGTGATACAATACTATACTTACGAGTTGAAATATGAAGAAACTATATCCTCTTTAGTGCAGCAGGACTTGTTTTTATTTTATGTGCATAAAAAGATTGACCATATTTTACCATTTCCTTCAATTTTTCCAACCCTCTCTAACAAAGAAGTGGTGTTACTATAGCAAGTCAAGTAAGGTGATAGCTTTGAAAAAATTATGCATCATTTCAAAAAATATAAAATAATTGAAAAAATTGGTTAAGAGCATTCATCACTCTTAGGGGTTGTTTGCTGATCGGTAAACTTTAGCTTTGTACTCAAAAGAACAAAGGGGAGAAAAATACAGAAGCTTTTAATCAGATAAAAAAGGATTTAATAAAAACCAACTTTGAACAGGATTTCTTTTAAACTAATTTTCATTCAAAATTAAACAAGATAAAAACTGATTAATTTTCAAAGTTTACCAAACACATAAGGAGGAAAAAAAAAACACTTGCACCATTATACCTAGTTAGCCAGTTTTTGTAGTTTGGCTAACTTCCCTTAACATATCAACTCCAATTGGTCTGAAATTCAAGGCAAGGTGTACCATTGAAAGCATACTGCATTTATCTCAATATGAGATCAAATATTAAAAGTCAACAACTTAGCACAACATTTCGTCTTAAAATAGAGGTGAGAAGAAAAAAAAATTAATTTCTTTTTCTATTAAGTAATACTAAATGAAATCTCATCATTTAAGGCAAAATTGAAGGTGGCGATAAATTTCATCCACTCACCACCTAATAATAGTTTCATACCTGCAAACCATAGATTTCAGCTTCCTTTTCAGCAGTTGCTACATCAGTAATAGACTTGCTGAAGTCTCTCTCATCAGCTTCTGTAGACTATCATTATGGACAAGATCTCAAATTGATCATCCAATCAGTTATCATGAACCATGAACTGCATTTTTATTTGGAAATACTCACCTCACTTTCAGAGCTAGGGCTGAAACAACCTTCCCCTTCCTTTTCAGATGTAGAAACTGCTTCAACCTCTTCATTTAAATTTGAGACATCTCTTGGAGCTGACTGGCTAACTGAAGAAATACTATTCCCTGGTCCTTTGACAACAGCAACTGCATCCAGCTTCTTATTTCTATGACAGCTATCAAGGGGCCTTGATTGGATGCATAACACACCGCCAGACTTATGTCCACTGTAAGGCTGCTTGTACATGACCATCTCTTCCTCTTTGCAGTGAGGATAATTTGAAGGGTCCTCATCACAGGAAGCTGGGTCCGTGTCTGCATTCTGAATTACAATATAAAAATATTCATTATATACAGGCTCAAAATCAGTGTGACAAATTTCTGAAGAAAGGTACATACAGAAACTGGAAGAACTGGTTCTTTGCCAGTACAGGATTCTATAGGTTGCAATTCATAGGATCGAAGGGGAAGTTCCTTAGTCTTCAAAATAGAATCTTGGTAAATCCTTGTACTTTGGCTTATGATAAAAGGCTCTGAAATAGTGTTGTCTAACTTCATATCATGCGACTGCCCCCTTAGGTTTGTACTGGATTCTAAACTGATAAATGGCAAATCCAGCACATTGCATTCACTGCTTTGCATCTCTGGTGAAAATGAGCTAATACCATGTTGGTAGTAGATATTCTGTAAATCTTTAATATCCAAGCGATTTCCATCTGATGTAACCTCAACATTTCCTCCAAAGTTTGTCCCAAGTTGATGAGAGTTAGAACATACATTGTTACTATCTGCACTGTGCAACCTCTCATGACCAAAATCTACCATTCCCCTATCAGTTGTTCCAAAATTAGGCAGCATGTGACACTCAACCCCCTGGTCTTTCCCATAAATTATCTCTGCCTGCTGTAATGGCCAGTCTTCCAAAGAACTTGAAATTTTCAGTGATTGTGATTTGTGTCCGTCTGGATTCAGGCAGGACTGTAAATGACTTTTAGACATTTCATTATTCTCATGTAATAATGGTTCAGAAAGTGCATGCAACATTCTATAATGAGAACCATCTCTATCATTAGACCCTGAGAGCAAACCTGATGACTCCCCAGGTTGAGATACAGTCGTATCAAAATGGTATGAGCCTTCTTTTGTAAGGACAAGTCCGTCAGATATCATATCATCTCGGCCACAAGTTGGAAAAGAAACAAAATCTTTACTGTGGCTTCTTTTGTGAAGGTGAACATTATCGCCAGGCTTCTTGTCCTGGTCAGCCTCCACTACATATTGATTCTTAGTATGGTAATTCACAAAGGAAGACCCCTGAGCAAGATTGCTATTGTACAGAGCTGGCTCAACATAGTTGTCATGGTCTAGATACATAGAATTTTCACATGGAATATTCTCCATAACAAAAGGATTGATGTTTTCATCACCATAATTGCATGATCGATCCATATATAGCCTTACTTTTGAAATTTTATTATCTTTAGGCTGAACACAAATAGGAGATACAGGAGGTGATTGATTAAATGACTTGCCTGGTGCCTGAAGCACTGTTATAAACTGATTACCAGGTTTTGAAAGCACTCCTGTCAAATTTGAGGCCTTTGGACTGCAAGAGAAATCATTAGCCTCTAGAGCAAATGCAGTGGTAGGTGAGCCTCTACGGAAAGTAGGACTACTGTAATCAGAGGCATTTCCAAACTGGCTTGTTTTGCATGCCAAACTCGGCAAACTGTAGCTCTTGTGTGGACTTGGATCCAACCTACCATTAAGGGCAACAACGAACTGATAATCAGGATCACTGGGCTGACTGACTCTTACTTCATTACAAGTCAGGCTCTCAGGTTCATTTGAAGTTATCAGAAAAATCCTCAATCGTTGAGAACCTCCAGTTCTTTCAAGAGCTTCATACTCTTCAATCATAAGATGAAGATCCTCATCAGAGCAAACAGAAATAAGAGCATCAAGATCCTCACCAGGAAGCTGGTACTTAATAATATGAGTTTGATTGAAAGTTGCATGAGTCTTGCTCATAAGTTGTTCCCATGTTATGTTTCTACTGATGGATATAATTCGTGTCTCTCCACCTACATATCTAAGTTTCCCATCATTTGGCCTTGGTAATATTCGTCCACCAAAGCTACAGAGAAACTTGATCTTTTTCTGGAGAAGAGCTTCTGAGGAAGCTGATCCATAAGATTGGCTTGACTGGAGAGGCTCGCCTACATAAATGGGTGAAGCAGTTGGTCCTGAAGTAACCCTATCACCATAGGTTTCTCTGGCAAATTTAATTGATGCTTGTCCACTACCACCGTGCTCACATGAGTATCTGCTCAAATTATTAGTGTAAGCCTCGGCAACATATCCTTTTGGTGTAGAAAAGTCTGACATATTTGAGATACCATCAGAACCCATCCTCCTTAGCGCAAGCACACGTCCAATATCCTCATTAACATGTTGATAATTCTGATTATAATTATAGCCCAATCTACTTGGCTGTTGCTGATCGGTATCAGTCACAACAGGTAACCTCCTCGAAGCAACCCGCTCTCGTAAGAACTCAGCTGCAAATTCCTCGCCTGTCTGTAGACATATATTGTCCTCATCACTGTCCAGCGGGATTCTGTCACTCATACCAATATTATCTTTATATGGTTGGCAGCCGGACGTGCTAGGATCCTCATTACTCATGATGGCAGAATACCTACACCTAGCTCCAAATAACCATTCTTCGGCTAGAGACTCAACTCTGAATTTCTACTGACAACTGACCAATTGGTGTTACAAATTTATACAGATAATTCCAAAGCTGGTTTTTCCATATGACCACTTATTTTAGAAAATAATTACAGAAAACTTCTAAACTGTGTAAAACTTTAATTCCCTGGAAAAGATTTTTCACATGAACTTCGCTCATGATGTTGAACCGCCGAACGTCACTGGCATTGTACATAATCATTCAATTCCTCAGCATTACGTTCACAAACACCTAGGATATGTGGGAATCCTTGTACACAGGCCATAAAATGCACTTAAAATTTTCAATTCTGCACGAACAGCAACAGTAACAAACAACATGAACAACCGATTGAAAGGAAAAGAAACAATTTCAAACACGATTTTTTCTTAAAAATTACATGGATACTCAACCAAATTAGAATATATAGATAGATAGATAGAAAACGGTTTCATATAATCAGATGACGAAGAAATGAATACCTGTTTACATATATTCAATGCAAATGTGAAAATTAGGCTCTGAAGAATGTTGGAAAGAGAATTCAATCTTGAGAAATCTGTTTGCAGGTGACCAAAAGAGAAAATTGGAGTTTGAATTCGACGTTTGTAGGCAAAAGAATTCGGGTTTGTTTGAGAGGTGAGGCTTGAGAGAGAAAGAGAGAGCCAGAGGAAATCGTTCCATGATTCTCGGAAAAACGAAAACGTTGGAGAAAGACATTTGCTTAAAATAGAGAAGCGTTGCCATTGATGAGTAACAAGAAGAAAAGAGGAGATCGTTTTATTTTAACAAAAGGAAAATCGAAAACCGAAGGTGGGGTTTTTCGCTCCAAACAAACACAGACTCGGGGATTTTTTGTTTGGGACCGTATTTAGTTCACCCAGCAAAGTGAGTTATAACCTAATGGCATAAGATTCAACGTGTGTTTGTGAGTTATAACTCAATGGCATAAGATACAAGTGAGTTTAATGTATTAATTTATGGAAAGAAAATATAAATTTATGGAGTTGTTTATAATTTATAAATTATAACTTTTTAATTTTCTTTTAAATTTATTCATCTTCTTTTTTATTAATCGATAACCGATATATATATATATTCTTCTTTTTTTCTAATATTATATAATTTTTAGATTTATTTATTTAAATTTAAATTTAATTTACTATTATTCAAATAATATAAGAGAAGGCTAGTAAGAGAGGCATATATTATCATGTCTTAATAGATGTTTGGTATATTTATCTAATGTGATAATATAATTAAATTAAGCCATTTTAACTTGTCAATATAGGATAAAATTATCATCTTTCTTTAAATATAATATGAGCCAATGGGATAAGGATAAATTTTTTCTCACCTTTTTTTCTTTTAATTTTGAATGAAGACATTACAAAATAGAGTAAGATGTTATTAACAAACTATTACACCTTTAGAACTTTAAAATTTTTGTTTTAATCATAATAACTTAATTTGAACCTTAGGAAGGAAAATAGTAAATTCTTGAGATGAATAATATGAAAAGTACTAAAAATTAAATGTCTTGAAAATTTTAGTAAAAGAAAACTTATTAAATTCTTGGGATAAAATTTATAATTGATAATGTGAAGCAATAAGGCACCTGTGAGTTATTTATCTTGATTAGAAGGATTTATGAGTAAAAATAAAATAAAAAATGAAGGGAGATTTTAATTTTTTTTTTTCAAAAATGCCCTAAGCCATTTTCCTCTTAAAAGAGCTTGAACCCTAACATTCTCTCATTTTCTCACTTCCTTTCCAACTCTCCTCTTAATCCTTAACTTCCTAAAATCAAGAAAAGAAAGGAGAAAGCTCCATTTTGATTTCTCCATCTCCTCACAAGGTAAGAGGTCTCTTAATCTTCAACTTCTCATGAATTAATTCCCCTAACTTTACCTATTTTCTCCTCTTTGCTTAAATTCTTAATTGGTTTTGGTTAGGAAAAAGTTGAGTAAGACATACTTGAACCCAAAAAACTTTTGTTTGATGTTTAAAGGTTCATTCACTTCAATTCATCACTTCAAGACTTTCTTTCAAAAGTTATGAGTATCATTCTACCTAAATTTCATTGAAATTCATTCTTTGCTTAAGTTTGAGTTTTCATTGGATTTTAGAAGTCTATGTATGAAATGTTGATTTAAGCTTTAAGATTGAAGTTTGTTCAGTAGATCTTGTTGTTTAGAAGTAGCTATATTGAGTTTTGATGGTTTGATTACGAGATTGTAAGATAAGAGTGAGATTTGAGGGTTAAATGTGGCAGATGATCAATAATTTTATAGAAAAATTTGCTGATTGTGAAGCTATAATCGATTATATAATCTAAGAAGCCCTTATAAAATTGTTTTTAGGGCTATCATAATCAATTATACCCATTAGGATTGCTCTATGGACAAACATAATCAATTATATTTAGCAAAGTCATTCTTTAGACCCTTATAATCAATTATATAATCAATTATGATTGGTAGAGTTCTTCTTTAGACACCTATAATAAATTACATAATCCATTATTGCTCTGTTTCCCTACATAATTATAGATTAATTGAAATCAAATGGCATTGTAATTTCTTGTTTATGTAATGTGAGGATGAATAACCTTAATATAAATAATTAAGAATAGAATGAGTGCAAAAACATGTTTGTAATTACAAAGTAAAGGTGATTACATAATTTAGTCTTTTTATGTTATGATATTTGAAACTTTAGACTCTAACTTTCACTAGTATAGAATTGCCATATAACATCAATATATTGATATCGATTAAAGTGAAAATCAACATATATAATGATATGATAACATTTTTAAAAATAAATGCAACTACCATGTCAATTTAAATAAAAAACCAATGCTGAAAGCTATATTATCTAATGGGGAGATGACAAGTTAGAAAATAGGTTTAAAAAAAGCTTTCCAGGGTAATTGTTTAAAAATCATCATAGAAAATGAAGATGAACCATTACATTTGAAGAGGAGCCAAATATTAAATATTGATTCCTATATACAACTAATGTTAAAAATGTGCCTTCAGTGGCATTTTTGTAATTATACATAAAATACTAGACATTGATTTTAGTGATAACTAATGTGAAAAGTTTTAGACAATGGTTATTTATTAATAACTAATGCTAAAATTGTTGCCTTTAACATATACATTATAATATCCCAAGTTAAAATTTAAAATTTTATAAATTTTGGAGCTTATGAATAATTATTTAATTATTTAGATAATATTTAATTTTAAATTATTTTTATTTAAATATTTTAAAATATTAAAATAATATTAATAGTATTTGAAATATATTTATATTTACTTTATTATTATATGGCCATTTTCCAAGAAATTTACCATAAGTTAAGAGTAATTTTATGGAAAAATGGATAGCAAGGATTTGTGGAATAATTTGATCATGTTTGACATGTTATTTTTGTGAAGTATGAAAGTTTAAAATAATTATTTTTATGATTTTAAAGTTTATCAAACTATTGAAAGTATATAAATATTTTTATATTGAAGGAAGATTAAAAATAATTGAGTTTTGATTTAAAATAAAATCATTTTTATAAAAATGAGTTCTTATAATAAATCAATAGCTAAGATTTTACAAAGTCTTTGAAAGGATGTGATTTTAGTTATATGAGTACTTACGGTGCACTGCAAAGCACCAAATAAAACCCTAAAGTTCATTAAACATTTTATTTTATTATGCATGTCAGTACAACATTGCTTCCTTTTTTTTTATTTTGCTAAGTTTACTCTCTCTCCCCTTATTTTTATTTCACAACTTTCTTCTTTTGCTTTCCCTCTGTGTTTTCTTCTCTATACTTTTTTCCAAGTTGTTCTTGAATCCTTTTCTATTTTCTTCACTTTTGATCACATTTTCTAACTTTGATTTCTATTCTGCGATTTCCTGTTACCAAGCATGCTAGATTGCCGTCGAGCCATCTTGTTATTTGCAAACCACTAGCTAGTGATAAAAGCTCACAGGAGGATAAAGTTGAGAGGAGCTACGATGATGGCTAATTTTCAATGCAGTTCACCTTATTCCAATTGTTGTTTTTTCCTCAAGTCCATTTGAAACAATTGTATCTTGTAAAGAGCAAGGAAACGTAGCTAGATGTCCCGTGGTAGCTGAGCTTCCAGCTTTCTACCTCGCTGGTGAGTTGTGACGCTTTGGTCACCGTTCATCTTATTAGAAATTCAATAAAAAAATAAAAATAAAAAAGGTGAACTTTAGTAGCTTAAATTCCCTATTTTACTATAACTAAGTTTGGTTTAAAGAAAAATCTTTATTTAATTAGAAATAAAGAATTTATTGGAGATATCTCTGAAACTTTATTTTTTTTACATTATTTAATGATCTAATAATATGAATGAAGTTTTCTTGGAAAATTATGTTTTAATATTTTAAGTAAATCAAATTTAATTAAATGGAAACCCTCAAAGATGTGAAAAATATGGTTTAGGAAACTATTTAAGATAAAATTAAATTACTAAGTGTATAATATCCAAAATGTTTAGAGTCTTTTAAAGTAGAAAGCTTTAATATTTTAGGTTGTGTAATAGTTGAATCATAAGCCTATTTCATATATATTTTAAATAAAGTATAATTTCTAAAATAGTGGAAATAAGTTTGTGGCTAGCTTAAGGAAGATAAATAGAGTCTCTCAAAGTATATGCTTGTATGTTGAAAAATGCTATTCTCAAAGTATGTGCCTTGATATATATATATATATATATATATATATATATATATATATATATATATATATATATATATATATACATATTAGTACATAGGAAAATATATGCTTGTATGTTGAAAAATGCTAAGATAATATGATTTAAGTGAATATGGTGTATTCTATTTTAATGTTTTCAAATGGTTAGGATCCTACAAGGTTATTGAGTATTAATGATTCTGCTTATGTAAATATGGTCCAAAAATCTTTATAAAATGACATACTAGTTTCACTAGCTAGTGTTATAAAATATAAGAAATGATGATATAGAATAATACACTTATAGTAAATATTGAACATTAAATTTTAATATTTTGTAAGGCTTTAACATGATTCTAGCAAAATCCATTTTATGTATACTATAGATCTCGGTAATGCTTCTAGAAAAATAATATTTTTATACTATGAAATGTTTAAATACCATAAGTAAAATCATTTTAAAGTATTATATGATAATACTTTCTATGGAAGTTGGAAATCTTAGAGAATACATATTGTAAGTGAGGATCCAGGAAATACATGAAGCAAGTAATAAGGAGTGCTATTATATTAAGATTTGAAATAGGAATAGTAATATGTGAAAAGATTATAAGTATAGTTTATATAATTATATTTTTTTTGTAAATAATGATATTAGGAGGAAGATGTGAGAAGATGATTACAGATGCTTCAAAACTTCCAAAGGTGGATCAACGTTACCAGGTGAGTATATATCTCACCACTGATTTTATATTAATAAAAGATGACTTAAATGTGATGAATTGTATTAATCTTATTAGTAATATAGATTTTGTATTCATTATATGAATTTAGTTTCATGATATAAGAATAATTAGTTATTAATAAATGATAATCGATTAGAGTGCGCAGTGAAAGCATGGTTATGTCATTATGAACTATTGTCTCATTGATTATGATGGAATTGCAATAAATCATATTATAAATGTGTTATATACTTTGATTGCCTGTAATTGTTGAATAATTATCTATATGAGCTTGTGTTGGATCCGATGATATGAATGGAGTGAAGCTTTAGCGAATTTACTATATTGTGATTTGAGCCTTATGAGGCATTGGGAAATTATGAACCGTGCTAGAGAAATGATAATAGATATTGTGACCTATGATGAAAATATGATATAAAAGTTAAATGGGAAATTCTCAGCAATCAATTGAGAAAAAATATAGTATTGACTTGGAAATGGAATAGTGGTTACACATATATTTATTGTAACTGGATGTGTGATATGATATAATATTGAAAATTATTTACGACTAAATGAAACAATCAAAATGATTGAGATTATTTAATTATGTTTACACCTTGATGGTTGTTTGTGATTATGATATCTACTCGGAATGACCAGTGTACGATATGATAATTATAATGATGTGTGTTATCAAATAACTAAAATTATTATTATTTATGATAAGAAGTATAGAATTTAAGTTGTGTAAGTGAATACTTCATTCGAAGCTTAATTTCATACAATAAAAGATACAGAGAGCTTGAGTTAAATTTATTTCCCTAATCAAACTTTTAACCATAATGAAACCATTTAATATAAACAAATCATATTTATTAATGGTAGATATATGCTCACTGAGATCTTATAATTCACTCTAATTACTTCTATTATTTATAGGTTAAGAAAGCTATTTGAGCTATATCTCATGCATGGAGAATCAAAGATTGTTTGCTAAAGGATTTGATAATTAGAGTTTCTTTTGAGTTAAGAACAGTATTTAAGATAGAAAAGTTATTGATCCATTAATTAATGTGTTAGATTGTTGATTTGTGTATAAATTTGATATTTATATAGTGTTGTGTGTATGATTATGTTGTTATATTTGAGAATTAACACATGTGTTGTATTTTAGAGTGCGTGGCCTTCAAGAAATGTCTAAAAAGGAGGTAGACTCTGTCCATTTCTTCATAAAAAATTAAAGTAAAATTTTGAGTTTCCCTAGAATTTGCAAACCCTCTAAGGTAAAAAAAATGAAAATAGTTAATGATTGTGGAAATCGAGTATCAGGAACCATACTAGTCATGGTTAGGATAAGTCGTGACATAAATCATCTATATTTCTTAAAACCATAAACAAACTTGTATTGTATAACAAATTGCTCTCCATTTTTTGTGCTATCCATTCAATTTTCTTTAGCATTTGTTTAGAGATTGTGTGGTATCAATCTTTTACCATCTTTAAGCATCTATTCATATCTATTTAAGGCATTTTCCCTAGTTCACTTATGCTTTGTGACCATTTTATGTTTTGATTATGATTTTCAAAGTTAAATAAGTAGCATTGTCATTTATTATTGAAAAGCTCTCTTTTTATGCTTTAAAATTACTTTTTAATTATTGTTTACATGTTTTAGAAGCATTATTTAACATAGACAGTTAATATATCTAAATACATATCTTGTATTATGCTTATATTTTTAAAAATGTCATTTTTACTTAAATGCTATATTTTCAAAGTAACTTTCTACATTGGTGCAACTCTATTGGTTAGATGTTATTTTTAAAAATGTTAACTTGTTATGTGTAAAATTTTGTTCTAAGATTAAACCAAATGTGATAAAATGATATGTCATTGTTTCTTATTATTTAAGTTATCACATGTATGTGCTTAATTGTTTATCAAATATTGCTCGACATATAAGTTGAATATTTATTCTTGATTCTAGTTAAAATGGTTAAAAAGGGAAAGGCACTAATGGCCCTATAATTGTGAGAGACATAATTCTTAAGCATGCCAAATAGAGAAACTAAAAGTAGGCTTTAATGATAAAAGAGTTAATCTAGGCCTAGTGGAACTAAATTTAGCAGTTAGCTTGATTACTTGGTATGCACCAAGGTGCTAATTACTATAAAGAATTAGTACTAAGTGTAACAAGATATCAAGGACCATTTGGAATGATATATTATTAAGAAACCTTAGTACTCATCTCCATTTCAATTTTTACATATGTAAAATAAGAAGTTCTAGATTACTAATCATGTTTGCCATTCATTTATAAGTTATCTTGAAGTTACCTTAATATTCATCAACATTAAAAAGATTACATTTTTACATTAGTGAGCAAGAGGTGGAAGGATTTTAAGTATAAGTTGAAGAAGGACTACATTGGTCCTATAAGAATGAAGGTGAGACTTGCCCTTGAAAAATATTACTAGATCGATGGCTAGATATGGAAAAAGTTTCTACAAATATACCATTTGGAGAAATTCTAGGTAAATATGGTCATTTTAGTACTATTATGTTTCTTACACTATTAATAGTAAAGAACATCTTGTTATCCTTTTTTTGTTTTTTAGTCAATAAGTATACAAAATAAGGCGAACTAATCAAAAAACATGTATAAGCATAAGTTATTTAAAGAATGCTATAAGATGCTCAAGGAAGAGCTCATCAAGAAAAAGACTAAAGCTAATGAAAAGGTTGTTGATTAGCTTAATGATTAACTATTTACCTCTATTGTCTATATAATGACATAAGTTATGAGTTAGAGGTGAAGTTAACAAGAAGGGTAAATTTAAAAGAAAGAAGAGCTGATAGGTTGCTTAATGAATAGTAAGTGCTATTATTATTTTATTTATTAAATATGAAGTATGTTGTTCATTTACTAATACATGACTAACTGTGTTTGATTATATTATACTAGGATGAGCTCGCACAGCAAGCCATCTAAAAAGAGTTTTAATTAGGAGAGAGGATAGACATCTTGACTATTATTGTAAGAACTCAAGAACATCCTAGTTATATGAGAGGCATTGCAACATTAGTGAGCATTAAGTAATACTTTAAGGTCACTTCAAGACATCCTTGTAATAGATGACTATGTAATAGAGAAAAGGTGAAGCTCAAGGTTAAGATAAAGGAGAAGTTAAGGAAAGAGTTTCTATAGGATATGATAGCAATCCTTTGGTAAGAGGGTAAGACACTAATTGCTCTAAAGGAGAAGGAGAAAATATAAATGGTGACTCTTATGCTATTATTGACCCTGACCTCTTCACTTAATTGTCCTAGGTAAATTCTTGTCATATTATTGCTTATTGCTAAGTACTCTTAAATAATGTTGTAGTTTTACATTAACACTGATCAACTAATTATTTGTCATCGTAAAATAGATGTAGATATATGGTTATAATTTAAGCAAGTGGTGAAGGGCATGGTTTTCCTAAACTGCATGCTCCATATTATTGCACTTTTAAAGGACCAATGTAAGGTTATGGTATATGTTATAAAGGATGCCATGATTGAGGTCCCATTGATGATAGAAAAACTAACCATTATGGCCTAAGTAGTTAGCACCTATCTTGCTTGGCTAAAGGCCTTGATTTCATTCTAGTTTTCTATTGCTTCAAATTCTTCATTTATAGTTAAATAAAATATTATCTAACACGTTTGGTTGTCATTTTTTTATAATCCATTTTAGATATCTCTATGGGAAGAAAATAATTAAAAGTTACTTGAAGGAATTAAAGATTTTAGTAGCTCATCCTTAATAAAAAATAAAGATTGGCACATCTCAAAAGGAGCTCTGATCTATTGTATAGAATATGTTAAATACAAATCTTATTCCATTATATATGAGCTTGGATATCATAGGATACAAACATGTCATTCTTTTCTCTAAAGATCTTATCTTGCATCTTTTTAGCATCAAGGAGATAGATATTACTAATGTAAAGACTTCAATTAGGTGTATTCATCTTTAACCCTCAAGTCTTCCCTAATTTTATGCATATATTAAACATTATGAATTCTAATGCCTATGCATTCTCAAAATGATAGGTACTTGCACTATGTTATCAAAGATAAGAAATTAAGTTCCTACCTTAGTTTCCTAGATCCAAACAAGACTTAAGGAAGTGGGAATAATGTTGGAGTTTTTTTATATAAGTACATATGCATGGCCATGTTAGTGAATAAGAGGTGATAATGCTATATGATACCATTCTACAAATAATATGCAAGTGTAAAGATGGACCTTAATTTATCTTTGGTTATATTTTCTCTTCCATTGTCTTACTTTGATATTGATAATATTGTATGAACCATTAGATGCTAAGCATTGTCTATACAAAGGAAAGGATGATTTACTGGCTTGACCCATTGAGGTTAAAACTGCACTCGAGTTAGAAGATCATACTTACAAAGGCAATGAACATATATTATAGGGTAAGTAACTCCAGTAAGACATATACCGTTAAATAGGTGCAAGTTAAAATAACATTCTTATATATGTTTGGATACCCAACATTGATCATTAGTAAATGAAATTAACATTATTTTAAGTTAGCTGATTATAGTATCCCATACAAATAAACAAAGTTGAGTATGGCTACTTCATAATGAAATATATGCAAGACATGGTCATGCATATGAAAAGGAATGAAAAGGGTAATAAGGTAATTCTTTTAAATTTCAATTGGGTAGAACTCAAGGAAAATATGTAGTTATATTTACTTATCAAGTTTTGTATGCTCCAAGGAAACACAACACTTTGCAATGTAGAAGATATAGTAGTCATGCAATAAGAATGGGCTATATATGTATTAAAAGAGAGACAAGCATTAGTATAAAAAGGTATTGCCAATTGTATAATTTATTAGGTTCAATTATGTACATATTTTGTATGTATTACTAAAGTTATTTATAAGTGTTATTATATGATTTAATATTATTTAGAAGATGGTGCTCTTTTCCATTAATAAGTGTGTTTACCTTGTTTATGTAACAACTTTGGTTTTTGGCTTTTAGGTATTAATAGAAGTCATTTTAAAAAAAAATGAAAACATATTAGTTGTTTATTAATAACTAATGTTAATACTATATGATGTTAAGTTTATACAAATACTTGATATGGAAAAGTAAAATTATATCTTAATCATAATTAAGAAGTAAAAGCAATAATTTGATAAAATGTAAAATAACGTTAATTTTATTGTACAACCGATGTAGAAACATAAAATTTGTCTTTCTCATAAATAGATAATAAAAATTAATAATTTAGTAAATGTGATGTCAATATTATAAGACATTAATTTTAATTTATAATTAATGTGAAATATTTAAATGATGCCATTTTTCTTTTCTCAAAACTTATGAAAAATGAAGGCAAGAATTGAAATACAAAGGAAGCTTATCTTGGCACAAAATTGCGGATTGCAAAGCAATTTCTTCCCTATGAAATTTCTCATGTCTTATGAAGTAACTTCTTCCTTGCAAAACTTGTTGGTGTTTCTTTTCAATGTTAAATTTTATTTTGAATACCTTATTTTTCCTTTAAATCTAATAAAGAACATCCATTTATTGTATATTGTTTTAATATATTTAGATTCTATATATTTTATTTAATTTGGGTGATATGAGTGTTGATATATTCCTTACAAAGTATTCCTTTTATATAAACATGAATCCCATTTAAATCATTTTATTAAGGTTATTTGAAGTTAAAAGAAAAGTTGTAAACCTTAATAAATGGTTTAGATGGGATTCATGGTTGGATTTGAAGAAAAGGCAACAAACTTTTGCTTACAAAAGAAAATCAACAGTTATTTTTATATAAAAAGCCAATATGACAAGAGTATTATGCAACAACACATGATACTACCAAAGTTTGATGGCATAAATTTGGTAATAAATTTCTCTTCAACAAAAGAATATTGTATTAATGTTACATTTGTAACATTAATTCTTATATGCTTGTACCTTTTTTTTGCTATAGTGAGATTCATGAGAATTTTTGTTAATACCCGTGTTATTGGAATTCATTGTAACTTCTTTTTATGCATTTAAAGATACTATTTCCAGTTTTTACAATATGTACATGTTATATGCCTTCTATTGTAGGGACCTAGTTAAATGTATAAAATTATTATCATTGGGTATTTATTATATTTGGGATGTTATTTTTTACCATAGAGATATTGAACTAAAGCTTAAATGCTACTGTCTTATTACTTGTATACTAATATGAGTTGTTCGATTTTATAATTAGGTTTGAATATAGCTTTAAGGATCATGGAATTATAAGAATTCTAATTGATAAAAAAGGTAGTAAATAACACTAGTTATTTTATAAAATTTGTTATCCTATACAACATTAAATGTCACTTATTTAATAAAAATGATGTACTATGTAAAGTTTAAGATATGAAAAAAGGTAGATTTTCATCAATAGTTTATGGATTGGCATTTTATATAAATAATAATATTAGTTATTAAAAAAAATGGCTTCTTATTTCAATTATTCAACAATATCCAAAAATTAAACACATTAGTTTTTATATAAAAGAATCAATATCATTACATGTATTCAATGTCGGTTAAATAACTAATGTTGATTATATCGAATATACAAAGATGCTCGCATATACATTGATGAATAATCAATGTTGAAAGGCATTTTTATAGTAGTGTTTATGTTTATGTTTGAATTTATGACACACTTATAGCCTTTGCTTGCAAATGTGAACATTTGTGTTACAAATATGGAATTAAAGTGCCAATTAAGATGTTATTGTTATGCTATTGGCTATATAATTGATGAAAAGGATGGGTAGGAGTAATGATACATATGTTGTAGCTTATGTATTGAACCTACATGCCCATTTATTAAAAGATAAGGCTAATCCTAAAAGGAAGATGATGGAATTTGTGAGAGGATATGAATGATCAAGAGGTACAAGGAGAATTGCATATTTTGTTATATTTCATTGATATTGTTATTATAATACTTCACTTAAAGCATTTTGTACAAGTCTAATAGTCTTATGCATTAATTTCTCTTCTTGCATAAGCCTTGTATTAATTTTCTCCTTGCAAGATTAGAATTTTGTTGTAAGTTCAAGTTCATTTCTTATAGTAACTAAGTGGTTATGTGGGATTATCTATAAGTAAGTATATTTAGGATTTTGATATCTCAATGATTAAATAACAAGTGAATATGTGTACATTATTTAATTAACTTATTTGTTTTAGGTAGAATGTGATCTTCTTAAGCCTCCAAACTTCTAGATATTTGACTTAGGTTTTTCCACCATTACTTCTACACTAAGCAAGATTGTCAAAATATGAATCCTTCATTTTTTTTATGAATTGATATGCATATCGCTATGCACCAAAATTAGTTAAAAATTGGTGTGCTAAAAATATAATGTTGTATAATGGCATAACTAAGTCATACCCTTAGTGATCCTTTTAATTTTATTTTTTCTAAATGATTTTCTAACAATATATACACAATTGTTGGAGTATTGATGCAATAAAAATGAGAGAACTAATGCAAATAGTATGTAAATGCAATAAAACTAAATATTGTAATAGAATAGAATTCAATATGCTAAATGCTATGTGAAACAGAATGTAGAATGAAAATTATGTAGAATTGGGGGGAAGGGTTCTATTGCACAAAATTAAAATAATAATAATAAAATAAATAGGCACAACGTAGAAGTAAAATAGTAAGTAAATAGAAAGAGTTCAATTTATGAAAGCAGCCGATTCAAGGATATAATAGCTTTTAATATTGATCAATCCTAGATTATAAAACAATTGATTGTCCAATTGATTTTTCAACTTTGGATTACCCTGAAACCCCTTCAATAATCTATGAATCCTATGCTAGATTACCTTTTAGAGTTTGGTCAATTAAGATTAGTTGAATTAAACGACTGCTATAATCATAGATCACAAAACATTTGATTGTCCAATTGATTTTTCAACTTTGGATTACCCTGAAACCCCTGCAATAATCTATGAATCCTATGCTATATTACCTTTTAGAGTTTGGTCAATTAAGATTAGTTGAATTAAGCGACTGCTATAACTCCTAAACTAGATCAAAATTGACTTAAGGATATAATTCAATTGATTTATGAAATTAAATCAGATACCACTGAAGCAATCCCCTAACCTTCTGTCCTAACATGTAAAACCATGATTAACCAACCATAATTTCACATTCAAATAGCAAAAGAATAGAAATCATGAGATTAAGCATCAATTATACCAAATTAGCACTTAACATAAGCAATCTCAATAATTTAGCATAAAAAATAGAAAAAGAGGAAAATTAATAGGAGAAAATTAACATTACTAATCAAGATCTCATAATCTTTGAAGAAAAGAGCTTCACAATCCTTGAATTAACTGAGAGTCTTTAGCCTTCCATGACTTGAGAATAAGAAAACAAAAAAAGAAAGAAAACTAGTGCTGTTGAACTTATATGTAAAAGTTTGAAGTTTAATGAGTCTTTCCTTTATTTATTTGACCTAATTAAGTCAAAACCCTATTAAACTAGGATTGTATGACTCTTAGAATTATAATAATAAGACTTTTTAAATTTTTAGAAGCCCAAACCTATTTATTACAAGTCACTTAAATCCAATAGATAAATTAATGAATTTCTACTAATTTCAAGTTAATCAGACTACTATAACTCTAGATATGACCTAAATATAGAAATGGGTTCAGTTAGGATAGAGATACAACTTTAATTTCTCAGCTATATATGACCTTCAAAATGCCTGAATTGAGCTTGGACATAAAATTTGTAGTTCTTTCTTTAAGCTTTCCAAAAATATGAAATTGGCCTCAATTCGACATCTAAAGCCTAAGATATAATTAAAAAATAGAAATAATATTAAAATCTAGCATTTACTAAATAAATTCACAATATTATAAAATTAACCACAAATTATAAAACAAGGCATAATCAGTAAATTTAAGAAAATGTAACACCTAAGAGACATAAAGTAAGGGAAGATAAAATAGTAAATATTTTTCTCATCATGAATCAAGTGGCATTTATTTTGTGATGTAATTAATTGAAGAATTTTAGTTAAACTTTGCAATATAAGGCTAAAGTTGTAGATAGGTAGAACATTAGATGCTAAGAATAAAACTTTAGTTATGCTAACTTATTTCTCCATACAACTCTAGGTTCATAAGTTGGTTTAACTTCTCTTTTAGAGTACTTTGTACACACTTTAAACTAAATTAGTACTTTGTACACATTTTAAACCAAATTGAATGTGTTAGGAACATTCCCAAATTTCTAGATTTTTTATTTAAAGAAAATTTGTAGGTTTTTAGAAATCTCCAACTCTATTGTCAGAACCTATTCTATGGCTATCGTGATTGGCCTAAAAATATCTAATTAGTGCTAACTTTCTAAATAGATATCTTTACAAGCCTTTGAAACTCTAATATCCTTATTAAATTATTATTAGGGAAGAAATAGACATCTAAACTTAGAAAAACAACCGCATATATTATAAGTTTAAAAGTTATATACGTATATATATATATATATATATATATATATATATATATATATATATCGCAAAAATATTATTTACACAAATGTAATAATTAACAAAACAATTCATAATATAACAATTGAACCCTTATCAGATAGTATCCTTTAGGTACTATACAGAAACTGGAAGGTTATTGTACAAGTATCATTCTTGTATATAATAAAGAATGAGTATAAAATATACTTAGTAAGTGATATTCATTACTTTTGTCACAAAAGATTAATCTTATTGTTAAGTACAATTCCTATCTGTTATCTTATGAGGGATTTTCCTTATATATATCATTGATACAATTCATCATAGAAAATGACAATAATAGGTATACAAGTGTCACCTTATCTTCGGTCCCACCTTATCCCTCGCTACCCTAAGCTTTAAGCCATCAAACTTTTCCCTCCACTACTAATCATGCCTCTCCTTCTCTATAAATGATGTTATATCTCTCCCTCTCAATTTATAATAAGCAATAATGGGATAACAATACATCAATCGTTTTATCCATTTTCAAGTATGTATACAAATACCCACCATGCCATAAGTGTTTTATGCATTACATCAATGTATCATATACATTTAAATTCTTTCTTGATAACTTTCAAGGAGTTTCAAGCAAATTTATAATTATACCCTGGCTTGGAGCTTCCTTTTTGTACTTTTAAACTCATTCTAAATTTCACAACAATTTGTTCTAACATTTATAACACTTTATCACGCAAGTTACACTAATCAAATTACTCATAATACTTTCATGGGTATTATTCATTCAAAACCCAAAGGAAGAATTGTAGAACAGGGTAGCATAGAAGCTAATGTAATTAAAGCCTTTTTTTACTAGTTAGATTGAATATAATTATTAACCAAATTTTGCCACAACATTCCTAATACATTGAATGAAAGATAACTCAAGTGTTGTACAAATAACTTCGTAGGTTTACTAGTGTATCAAAAGTAGAAACTCAGATTAGCCAAATTCGGATAACTTTAGAACTACTAAAATAAAACTACCATTTGGGCAAACAAATCAACTCCTATTGCTACCAAATTTTTCCAAAAGATTGATAACATTCCAAATGATATATAGTAGGATTTTAATAATTTTTATAATTCATTTGATGGGTCAAATAAAATGAAACCTAAAACTAATCAGACAGGGCCAGAACTAGGATAACATTGGAGCACTTGAAATAGAAAATTTTATTGGATATCCAAATGAAGTCCGATTACCACTAAATTTGGCTGTGAGTCTCTTAACATATGGAGGGGTAAGAAAAATTTTTTTTATGAGTTTTATTAATCATTTGATACCCCAAAAAAATATCAAACCTGTGATTACCCAGCACAGGGTTCTAAAATGGATGGAATTGGGAGTTCTACTATCAACTTACTTTATCACCTACCTAAAAATTTTCAAAAATTTTTAAATTCATTTAAATTAATCCTAACACCAAATATGACTATAAAATGCTAAATATTTAAATTTCAAAGTTCCTAAAATTTCAGTTACACTAGGTATCCTAAACCTCTATTCAGCACTACATGAGAAAAGCTAGTTTCAATTCCACAAATTCCTATTTCCATTTTTCCTAAATAATTTTTGATGAATAATTTTTTTATACCACTCATGAAATAAATATTTCAACAATATATCATCATAATATTGATTAGAACACCCTAAAATAGAATCATACCTCAGCATATTTCAAATAAAAAATAAGGAAACGTATACTAACAATATCATCACCTATTCCTTTGAAATGGCTCCAAAAATAGTGAGAGTTACCACTCACCTTAATTTTTTTATTCTTCTAAACTTCCAATAATTCTTTTGAAATAGTAAGGTAAGCTTCATGAAAATAAATTAAATTTTAGACATTTAAGGAGAAGATTAATGATGGTTTATGGAAGAAATTGAAGGAATTTATTGCTTACCTTTTTAGATTAAGAAGTAGTTTGTAAAACCCCTTTGTTTTCCTAATTGAAAAGCTTGGACTTCCTTTGTCTTTTTTGTTATCTTAAAGTCATGATTTGGAGCTAGATGATAGGTAGAAGTTTTCTGCTCTTAAGACCCCGCAATTATATATAAAAAACTTAACCTTAATTCTACAAAATTCTACAAATTTCCTTATTAATTTTTCTTGTATTTGGAGGAAACTTTTTGGAGAATTGGCCAACCATTTTGAACATCCAAATGTGCTATTCTAGCATCAAATGATAATCCTTTTGGCCAATAAAATTTAGCCATATAAAAAGACTAAGTTTGGTTATTACACAATGGCCCTAAATTTACTTTTTTTTTTCACTTTGGCCTTAGACTTAGGCCTAAAAATTCATATTTGAGCCTATAAGACTTGGGCTAATCCAACTCAATACAAATAAAAATTAACCCTTTTAAAAGATGCAAAGGTTTTATTATGATTTGGCCTATTGCATTTTCACCTCTAAACATATAAATATTTTTAGAGCTTCACTTTTGATCTTCCACAATCATTTTTAAGCCTTAAAAATTAATTTAAGCCAATCGTGAATTTTAAAATTAATTTGTTATATTTTTGGCTTAATTTTTCACTTTTTCGATTTACCTAGTGCTAAAAATATGATAAATTTCTAAATAAATTTTCCTAAATTTTTTTTATATTTTTAATTTGATTTTAATTCATTATAACATTTATTAAAATTTTAAAAAAATTTCTAGTTAGTCTCACTCTGAAATTACCCTTTCAATTCTCCTGAATTTCACTTGATTTTCTTACTGGATTTTGAAATGAAATTTTCTAGAAAAATTTTCTTCATTCTATATTTTTAGGTTATTACATTTATTATATTCCTAGATTGATACAAATCATAATGAAAACTTACAGTTGTAAAAGGATTATGACATAAACAACAAGTTGTAAATTAGTAGTTGACATCATTTGCCACTACTAATTTTTGTTTACCATAGCTTACATATAACACCCGATCTAAAAATTGATGTTAAAAATTTTTTATACTTATTTCTAACTTTATGACACTTTTCCACAAACTAAATTAATATAAAATGGTTCACTACAATAACTAATGTACTTCTTTGCATGCAAGCATCCTTCTTCCAAATTGGTATGAACTTAGAAGGACTAATCAATAATGAAGTAAATTATAAAGGTCTAGCAAGTAAGATTCCTATGAAAAATTCTAGAATTTTATCCATTTTAGTATCTTTCCTTTAGTTATTCATGCACCATTCATTTTGTACATCACTCAAGTTCAACATGTTTCATGTATATAGTTCTCTTACATGCATAGTAATTAAATGGTTTAATAATTAACATTATCATAAATGTTATCTACTAACATTCATAATTCCATATGTATGTATATGCTTACCAATGATACCCTTATTGATTATATTATGTTTATAGTTGCTTACCACATAATTTTTTCTTCCTTTTATATGTTCATTTCTAATCATACAACCACAACCTAGTCATATTCAATTGTATTTATACTTCATTTTATGTCATATATATGCTCTATCAAATACATACTTTATAACATGTATTTTGTATTATACCCCAAGGCATAGTATGCATATATTCCATCACATACATTTGTTTACACATGTACTTCGATATAGATAATTGTGTACATGAAGTAATAAACTGAATAATAATAAGTAAATAAACAATTAGATGGATGGATAAGTAAGAAGATAAATGAATAAAGCACATGAGTATTCATAAAACACTTGTGAAATGTTTTCTAAATACCAATTCTCTTTATATCTTTGTTCCAAACTTATTCATCCCACCTTACCTTATTTCTCTGAGTTCAACCTTATTTGTTCCATCATTAATTTATTTAGCACTTAAACTCTTTAGTCCCATATGGACTTATAATATTATATAAAATATGGCCATCATAAAACATAACATCTCTTTCTAGTTTCTTGAATATCAAAAGATTAAGGATATGTTTAAATATTTAAATGTAAATATTTAATTTATGTGTAAAAGTATTACAAGCTGTGATATGTTAAAAGCTTATAATGAACATAAAAAGAAATTGAAAGAAAATTTATCTAGAATTCTTGGTAAAATATGTCTCAATTATGATTTATGGGTTGCTTGCACTAATAACAGATATATTTGTCTAATTGTATACTTTATTGATTTAGATTAGCACATGGAGAGTATAATTCTTGCCTTTTGTGATATACATCCTCCATATTCAGGTATTGAGTTAATAAGAAAGTTATTTAACATATTAATTGATTGGAGTATAGAAAAGAAATTTTTTTCTCTTAGTCTAGATAATGTTTTTGCCAATGATAATATACAAATGAACTTGAAGACTTAAATGGTTTTGGAAGGAAGGCTGTTTTGTGATGGTAAGTTTTTCCATGTTTGTTATTCTACTCCATCTTAAATGTCATTATGTAAAAAGGTTAAAAGTTGCCTTAAGTGCTTGTCATAAAATTAGAGAAAATATTTCTTATATGAAGGGGTCTAAGGGTAGAGTAAGAAACATTGAAGAATGTACAAAAAGGCTTAAGGTTAATAGTAGTGCATATTTATGTTTGGATATGCCTACTAAATAAAACTCAACATGTTTGATACTTGAAGGTGCTTTGAAATATAAACATGCATTCATTAAGCTTGAAATATTCATAATAATTACAAGCATTCCAACAAATGAAAAGTGGAAAAGAGAAGAGATAATTTGTACATTCTTGAAATTATTTTATAATATGACTAACTTGGTTTTAAGATCTAATTACCCTACATTTAATTTGTATTTTGGCTACATTTAGAAGATTGAGAAATTTCTCATAGATAATGTGAACAATGAAGATGAGGTTATAAAAGCCATAGCTTGTAATAGAAAGAAGAAATTTGATAAATATTAGAGTTAATATAGTGTTCTACTTGCAAGAACAACTGTCTCTGATCCTTGATTGAAGTTAATAATGTTGGAATTTAGTTATTAGAATATAAATCCCTTTTTTAAGTAAGACAAGATTGATGTGGTGAAAAGTAAACTATTTGAACCCTATAAGGAGTATGTAAAGGATTCTTCTAATCTTAACTCTTTATATATTGATCAAATGGCTCATGCTAATGATTCTTTAACCTCTTCCACAAGCACTTTGGATGTGATTAATGTAAGCTTCAAAATTCATCTTGTATGATTTATTTGTTTTATTTTTATAATTTGAATTATTATAACTTGTTCTTTATTTACTCTTCATTGTCTTTAGTTATAGTAGTATAATAGATCAAAATGGACTTTTTTAGTGTTAACTTATTTTGAAATGAATGCTAGAAAATGTGGACATTAATGCTAGAACTTTTTATTTTTTAATTTCTTAGTCTTGTAATATATGGATTTGCCTAGAGCAATGTATATTTAATATGTTCTAGTAGAAACTTTTAAGGTACTTTGCATTGTATAATGGCTAATGGCCCAATCAAATAGGTTCTATATTATGCTCAATGTTCTAAAAAAATTCATTCTTAATGTAGGCTACTGCAGGGCAAGGTAAGCCTAATTTTCTAAGATAATTTTATGTATAAGCAAGCTCGCATAAGCCTAAGCCCACGTGGGCTAATCCTACATAGCCCGCCTCACACTAATTTACATGCTTATGATTATATTAAAGATATTAAGTAAAAATCACTTTTAATCAAGCATTATAAGCTCATGTGTTTTATGTAGTTTCATGTAGAAAAATACTATTTTTATGAGCAAAACTTGCTACATTATGTTCTAATTAAACTATTCTTGTAATGTTTACTAACAATTATATAAAAAGTGTGTAGTAATAATATGTTCAAAAACACATTATTACTACAATAATTGGTTTAAAACTATTTTATGAAAGAAAAATGGACATTACTCTGTAGGTTTCATAGTGGAACCATAGAGCCTATTGTATAATTAGTGTATAAATTATAATGTGACTTATTTTGTGAATTGAATATAAATTAATGAGGTTATATGCACAGGTATATATGAATGATAGTGAATGCTTGCATGGTTATGTGACTTGATAAACTAGCATGTGGAAATGGAAGCTTAAATGCTTTACATGGTCAGTAGTAATGTGAGTAGATAATTATAAATCTCTTTCCTACTAGATTATATTATATATTGTATTATGTTATGGTTATGACTAATGGATGGCATTTTAAACTTTCCTTAATGATTTGTGAATATGAGAAACAGTATCTAAAGGTTATGTGAATCTATCTTCACTAATGAAAATCTTAAAAGACCACACTCGATATCTAGAAATAGTGACAAGAGCTGGAAAGGCTATCTTCATTATATATGAATTCAATAATAGTGTCGAATATTTTTATTCAGACGTTATTTCTAATTAAATAAGTTGATGACTGCAAGACCTACATCAAGTTTGTGTGCATTATCCTTGTTAATTAGTAAGTTGAAAAGTTTGAGGAATAATCCCTACTATGATAAAGTGATTCATGAATAAAAAATTGTAAAAAATGAAGCTTGAATGCCATATATGACATTATTGGCTTAAATATTGGTTTGATGCTATATGTGACATTATGACATGATTATGTGATTATAAGATCTTATGAAAAGGTTTAGGGATTAGCTTGTTACCTTGACTTTTGCATTTCATGTATAGACAAGTGGGACAAGATTGACTTCAAAGAGATAAGGTTAGAATAAGCATGGGATAAGGTTAGCCCAGAGTAATAAGGAAGAACCTTTCTTACCTCCATACCATTTTATAGTTATTCAAATACTTATGTCATGTTTATGATTGGATCTTGTGGCTAAATTATATTATACCTAAATTTTTAGTAGTGCAGTATACAAAATTACTACGTATGAAATATTTTCTAGTAGGGAAATGTTTATAATATATACTTTGTATATAAATTTTCTATCAATTAAAACTAATTAGAAAATTAGTATGATAACTATCTCACTGAATAATTTTATTACACACTTTACTTTTAAATATGTTTTTCAGATACTTTACCCTAAATGGTGTCCTTTGAAATTGTTGATACCTAGTGGCATATTTATAGATTTGCTTATATGAAGTTTATTTTAGAATTAATTATGCCATAGAATTTGCTTTAGTTTTTAAAGCACTATTAGGAGCACTTATGCTAGCATTACAAGCCACACCACCACTAGTAGTAAATGATTCACTATACTTTCTAACACTTATATACCTTACCCCATCTTGTTCTGATATGGACCTTATTGATAGTTTTATCTAGAATTGTCATGTTTAATTGCTTTTAAAACATTTTTTTATTTACCAAATATCTGTATAATCATTTGAGACTCTAACCATGACAATTAGGTTACAACTTAACTAAAGTATTTCTATATAACCATTTGACACTTATAATGCATATTTGCATACATATATTACTTGATATTATTCTAATTATCTTATAGTTTTTACCAAAATTATTTCATAATGTGTAGCAAATTAACTTATAGGTTTTTCAATGGAAAAACAAGAAAAAAATGGTTTCCATTAACATCAAAGGTAAATGTATGTTTTCAAGTTTGAATTTTTTTTAAGTAATGTATGAATATGTATTTTGAAAGGATTATTTGAAAAACTATTTTTGGCTCAATTTAAGAAATCTAATTTTTGAATTTTAAGGAAGGTACACTATCTTTAAAACATTATGTGAATAGGATCATCTAATTTATGAGATTTTTTTAACTTGGTCCTAATCTATTGTATTAGTTTCAAGGTTTTAACTTTCAAAATAAGTATATTATTAAATTTTTAGAGGGATATCTTCAAAATTATCTTTTTGATTTCTTGAGAAATTTTCCAAAAAGTAGTATTTCAAACAATTCAAGATTGTTTTTACAAAAAGTCCTCTAGGACTTTATCTTTTTTTTTAAAGTAGTTTTTTAAAAAACTATCTAAGGTAACAACCATTTTTTGATGAAAAGATATTTTTCTAAAATGAAATGACTAATATTTTTGTTTTTAAAGTTATTATATTCCAACTTTTTTAAATTAAAGAAGTACACTTCTTCTTTGTGACTTGAATTTTGGCTCTAAAAGAATTTATTATTTTAAAATATTTGAAATTTCCTTCAAAAAGGAAAAAAGGAAGAAAAAGGTTTTCAATACTTTTAATTTTCATAGAAAATTTATTTAATGTTATTTACTTGTAGATGAGGTCTTATTTGTTGAAATTACTAATTATTTTTAAGGTAATGTATTTAATAGATTAAACATCATTAATTGTGAAAAGTATTTTTTCAATTTAATGTTGCACATTCAAGGTTTTAAAAATATATATAAATTTTCCAATTATGTGTTTTTGCATCATGCATATATTTTAGAAAAGAGTTAGCTTTATAAAATAGAATGGTTTTGGAAGGCCTTGTGAAACTATCTAATTAATTTCTTCATATTAATCATGATGGCCCAAAATAGGGTTGTAACAAAGGAGATATTAAATCATGATTTAGGCAAGTTGTGGAAATGGTGGAATATTGGTTGGTGCAATTATAGGTTTAGAATGTAAAGTCTAAGGAACTGTGAAAGCCTTAACCATAACTAGTCAATGTAGTGCAAACCATCAGTAATGATCTTCATGGAACCATTTAGAATGTTAGTTATCTTTTACTTTCATAGTTATGTTTTTTAATTAAGTCATTCAATAAAATTTGTCTAGAATAAAAATAGGGAAATTTTGGGAGATTCAAAATATGAAGAATGTGCAAACTCCCTTAATAATGAAAGTAGTAATAACCAAGAACAACACAAAACCCCCAACTTGGGCTGTTACTCTTCAATAACCTATAGAAAGGTACTAGTCCATAGAGATTAAAATAAATACAAGCAATGAAATAGGTAACCTTTTCCTTTAGTGTCCTATTAATATAGGCTGTAATCAATTTAAAAATTCAAGAAATAGAAGCCTTTGAATCATGACAATATTAATCTAGTAGTTGACTTTTATTCGAAAGGACTTGTGAGATACAAAAAAAGTATGAAGGTAGAATACCAATAATTAAAATATCAAGATAAGGATTAAGAGTGATAATCCTATCACCTGAGAGTTAGAAATAGGCAATAAAAATATTGGCTTTGGTAGTTATTATATAATAAACATTGAAAATTGACTAGAACCTATTTTAAGGAAAACCAAATTATGGAAAACAAGATAACTCTCTACCCTTCTATACCCCTAAAAATTAATTATAAATTAATTATAGGAGAAACTATGACTGAAATGATTATATAGAATGACCAAGGAAAAAGTGGGAATCAAATCCCTAACTAAGTTGAAATGCATAAGTATTGGTCCTAGAGTAAATAATTAGTAATATGAAAATAAAAATAAGAAATAAGGAAGGCATAAGCAATAAAAGATTGTCTTACCAGGGATTATGGAAATCTAGCAAAAATTAACAAGATTTTGAGAACTTATTGCTTTATAACTAAGATAACTAAGGACTTGTAAATCTTAAGAAAAAGAAACAACATATAAACATAAATGTATGTGAAGGATAGATTAAATACTATAAGACAATCACATGAAAAGAAGCCATGGGCATAGATAATACAATAAGTTAGTAGATTGGATAATATGGGAAATACATTATATGGATCATGAAATCTTGACTCATTCATGATGGATGTCACTAATTAAGTTAAAAGTATGTCATTGTAACCCATTGTATTTACAAAGATTATGGTGATAAAGATTAAATAGTTATAATGAGGAACTTATATTTTGAAGGGTAAGGTTATGAAAAAAATTGATCTATTGAGATATACAAACTAAGATAATGGATTAGAGGCAGAAGAAAATGTTCAATGAAACTAGGCAAAAAACATAATTAATGGAATATTATGAGAAGAAAGGTACATGGAAGAAATGAAATCAAGAGTATAAATCCACTAGTCATAAAATTTGAAAAAATGGATTATGGATTTGTGTGTGTGCTTAAAATAATATAGGATGACTATGTTAGACTTTATCAGAAAAAAAAAAACTTCTAAAGACTTAGTGGATTATAGTAGTAGCTAGGGTAACAAGAACTATAGTTATGACAATTATATTCTTAATGGGTGATAAAATAGTAATAAAGATTATGTTCTTAAGGTTATGAATTATTTAATAAGGAAGTGAGAATAAAGAATTGATTATATGTATTAATTAAAACAAAGTTGATAAAATGATAGTTACTATGACATAGAAGGTTTAACAATAAGGTTGAACTTTTAAGAGATAGTGCATTAATGAACCATTGTATAAAAATAAGTTTAAGGGAGAGTAAATTCATTTTAGAAACAATTACTATTTTAAATATTGCTAGAATATAATCATTCACAAACTCAAGGAAGGATTTTTAGAATATGGAAATGATAAAATTAGGAGGTGGTTATAAAGTTGTAAGTATGGAGGGTAAGGCAAAGAATTAGTGTTGTGCTAGCAAAGAAATCTTCTAGCACTAGTAGTGATCCTTAACACTAGACTCCTACCAAAGTTTGTATCAAAATAGTGTATATTATAAGTATGAAGAAGGTTGAATGTAAGATTAATTGGTAAATTTAAGTAAACTCATCATATTGAATATAAGATGCAATTTAAGATTTCTTGGGAGATAAAGACAAGAAAAAAAAGGATTAACAAGTAAAGATAATCAAAATTATAAAAATAATTTAGCATATGTAGTGTAAGAAATCTATGATGAAATATGGGTGTAATTACTTAAGTTTAAACATAAGATGCTTTTACAATTAAGGAATGTAGTGGAAAATTTGAATAGAATGAATGATTTAAAAGATATAAGGACTATAAGAATCATGTTATAATTATGATAGATTATTGGAAATAGTGACATCATATTAGTAAAGATAGGAAAGCATCAAATCAAGGATAAAATATTTTATTGATATGTAGAACCAAGAGTTATGAATAATAATTCATTTACATGGAAATAATTCCATTTCAAAGTAAACTGGTAGTTATTACCATTGCCTAGTAATATAAATATATAAATTCAAGAATCGAGTAAATTAAGTACTCATGTTAACATCATATTATTAAAGACAATAGAGCATCAAATCAAGGATAGAATATTTTATTGATATGTAGAACCAAGAGTTGTGAATAATAGTTCATGTACATAGGAATAATTCCATTTTAAAGTAAATTGGTACTTATTACTATTACCTAGTAATAGAAATATATAGATTCAAAAATCAAGCAAATTGAGTACTCATGGTGAAAGTGGTATGTCTAGAAAAATAAAGTAGAGATTAACTTAGAATGTGGTATGTAAAAATCTCCAGGATTGTTTGATAGATTTTTCAAGTTATTAATGACTCTAAGTATTCTTGTTAGTGAAAATTCGTGGATGATTTTTTTTTAAAAGGGGAGAATTATAATACTTGGTAAAAACCTAGTAAGTAGAAATTGACAAGAAAAAAGAAGACAATGTTTATTTGTAGATAATTAGCAGAAATATTTATAGTTATTCGTAAAAGATTTCATTAATAATAATGGAAAGAAAATCCATTAGGAATTAATTAGAAAAAATGTAAGGAAATTAGAAGCATTTAAGGTCTAAGGTTGATAAGTTTGGGAATACCTTAGTGTATTTACTCAAGAGCGTCCTAAAATAACACAAGATGGAAAAATTGAAATTTTGGACATCTACCAATGGTGTGCACAGTCACAAATGAAGAGGAAAGTGATTTTGGGTTAATTTAAAGGTTTTAATGTAATAACTAAATGAATTTCATAATTATAATTAAATAGGAAGAAGATAATTGGAGGACTTGTTCATCAAGTAATGGAATATTCTTAGGAATTTAGAATAAGAATATCCTAAGCATATATGCTAAGATGATAAGATTAAGGAAGCATATTCTTGGAATATTAGAAGATGATATAACCTAGATGATGCAACATGGTGTCATTTACTTAAAGGTTACTTAAAATTTTCATGTAAATACCTACCATTGGTTCATTTCTTCATACATCAAAGCATACAAGACTAGAGATGGAATCTAAACATAGGAAGTGCAATCTTGAGAGCTCTTGCCATTTTCTAGTGAGTTTCCATTAGTTTTTTAAGTGTTCTTAAGGATTGGCTAAAGTTAAGAACCCTCTTGATCTTCTAGGAGTTTATCTTCCTTTCATACTTCTTTCTTTAGATTCTTCACTAATTCTATATTGTTTTAGATGCTACATTTTGGAATCTAGGTAAAGGAAACAAGCCCTACAAGTATCCTTGAATGAGTAGAGATCCACTTTTTTTCCTTAGTTTTCTTCTTGTTGATGTTTAGCTATATTTATATATGTGATTATTTTTTATTGTCATGCTAAAGTCATGATTGCCATGGTGGATTACTTGCTAATATGTTCTCCTAAGTTTTCAAGAAAGGTTTTGAAAAGATTAGTTTTAAGATGGTTTGTCGGAATGATCCCTTTTACACTAGTAAAGTTTTGAAAACATGATCTTACATGATAATGGGAGAAAAATTTTAGTAAGAAAACATGAAATAACTCATAATTTTATTAGCCTAAGATAGGAAAAATTTTATTTTGATTCCTCAAAAAATATTACACTATGTTCTACTTAAAATTAAAGATGATAGAATGCATAAATAGCAAGCTTTCAAATTAAAAATGGATTAGTTTTATTTTATAAAGGCTTTAGGTTCTCCTCTATTTAAAAGGCAATTTTTTTTTGGATATAAAAATTAAGTAAACATTAAACTACACTCTAATATGAAGGTTTTAGAATGATTACATCAAAGTTTTCCAACAAAAATTACTTTGAATCAAGCATTATAAGCACACGAGTTTTATGTAGTTTCATGCAAAAAAATATTATTTTATGAGAAACACTTACTATACTATGTTCTAAACTATTCTAGTAATGTTTAGAAACAATTATATGAAGAGTTTGTAGTAAGAATATATTCAAAAACTTGTTTGAAAGTTTATGGAAAAAAATGCAAAAAAGCTGTTTTTAAAATTATGCCTTCAAATAGTTAAGTTTTCCCATAAATTGGTTTTTACTAATAAAGTATTTTGGTGACTCATGTAACTTGTTTTATAATTAGATATGGTTTTCAAGTGATGTTTAATAAAAGTTACATTCAAAAATGGTTTTTCATGAAAAGTATTACTTTCTTTGATGGAACTTGATATTTGCTTGAAGTAGTAAGTACTATAACATGTTTTGAGTATGAAAATGGTTTGAAAATATTATTCAAATGTTTGTTTTAAATTCTAGAAATTTTCAAAAAATTTAAATAAAAAATGTTATTTGATATGATATTTATAAGTTTTCAAATATTTGTTAAAACCTAATATAAATTTAAGACTATTTCTTAATTTTTAAATGATTTTGTGTAATAAAAATAGGTAATTTTACTAAACTATTAGGCTAAATGCTCAATTTATTAAGGAAAAATAACTCTTTTACTTGTTAGAATAATATGCAATGCATAAGACTAAAATAACTTGGAAATAGAAGTTATGGAACTTGAAAAATTAAATTATAACACCTCGATTTTTATGGTAAAAGTTGAATGCTATATATAAATATATAAATTAGGTTAATATTTTGATTAAATGATGACACATTATTACTATAGTAATTAGCTTAAAAGTATACTATGAAAAAAATGAATGGTGCATGAATTGTGATGTAACTTATTTTGTGAATTGAACATGTACTAATAAGGCTATGTGTAAGGGTATTTATGAATGATGGTGAATATTTGCATGTATATGTGACTTGGTAAACTAGCATATGGAAATGGAAGCTCAAATGCTTCAAACGGCAACTATTAAAGTGATGAGGTAATTGTGAATCTTTTTCTTCTTAGATTATGCTATATATATATATTATATTATGTTATAATTATGGCTAATGGATGGCATCTTGACCTTACTCTAATGATTTTGAATATGATAAATAGTATATAAAGGTTGCATGAGTTTGCCTTCACTAATGAAGGTGTTAAAAGATTAAAGTTGATATTTGAAAATAATGTTAGGAGCTAGCAAGGTTGTCTTCATTCTATATGAATCCAACATTATTGTCATAGATTTTTCCTCAGATATTATTTCTATTTGATTAAATAAGGTAAAGGCTACGAGACATGCATCAATTTCATATATATTGCCCTTATTAATTACTAAGTTGATACTTTTAAGGAATAATCCTCACTATGCTAAAGTGATTCATAAAAATGAAAATGTAAAAAATGAGGCATGGATGCCATATATGACATTGTTACCTTGAATGTCATTGGCTTGATTCTAATAGGTAAAGTTGTGAAATGATTACATGATGTGAGACCTTGTGGAAAGGTTTAAAGATTGATCCAATGCCCCAACTTCCAAGTCATATCGAAGGATGAACAAAATAAGGTTGATGTTAGAGGAATAAGGTTAATATGAAGTAATAAATATTAAGCTTTTTATGCCACTATGCCATTTAATAGTTATTTATATACTTATGCCATGCTTATGATTGAATTATATTCTAGCGAAGTGTTTAGTAGTGCAATATACAAAATTGCAAAATATGAAATATTTTCTATAAGGAAATATCTATTATATATACCTTGTATTTAAATGTTCTCTCGATTAAAACTAACTAGAAAATTAGTGTAATAGCTAGCTTATTGAGTAATTTTATCACTCACTCTACTTATGGATGTGTTTTTTTAGATACTTTACCCTTAATAGCATCTTTTGAAATTGTTGATACTTAGTGGCATATTTATGAAAATGCTTATGAAAGGTTTAGTCTAGAATTGATAATGCCACGAATTTTACTTTTGTTATTGAAGCACTATTAAGAGTACTTACATCAACAATACTAACCACACCACCAATAGTAATAGATGACTCATTATACTTTCCAACACTTGAATACCTTGCTACCTTTGATTTTGATATAGACCTTATTGATAATTTTATTCATAACTATCATGTTTAATTGCTTTTACAATATTTGTTTTGATTCACTACATATCTATATAATCATTTAGGATTTAACCATGATAATTGGGATACTACTTAACACAAGTATTTATATATAACTATTTGACATTTGTGATTTACATTTGTGTACATACCTAGCTTGATATTATCCTAATTATCTTATGGTTTTTATAAAAATGGTTTTGTAATGTGTAGCAAATTAGCCTACCTAGTTTTTTAGCAGAAAAATAAGAAACAAAAATGATTTACTTCATTATTATCATGACCTAACTTGATTGTGATCAACATGGATCCTAATATTAGTTTCCACAAGTCTTAACATTGATTCCTCAAAGCTATGCAAAGGAAATTTCCATAATTTCTAAGGGGACTTAAAATTTCACTCTAAATTTTATAGAAAAATGGACAAAATGTCCTTATTTTTGGACACTTCTCAAGGGCTATATGCCCTAAAATTTAAAACTTGTATTATTTTCAGATACAATAGCATCAATCATTCATACAATACTATACTAACTCAAAATATATTTACACATACAAACAATTCATCACATCACATGAATAAATAAATCTCTATTCTTAATGTTGATTCTAATTCCAATTGTCAAATTTTTTTAACAAGGCAATCTGAATTTTCCATAGATGCAACAAGCCTCAAAGGTACTTAACTTAACTTGAAAATATTAAAAATAAAATGGAGTGAGTTACAAGAAATTAGTGAATATATATCTACCACTACCTTACAGAAGATCAATATTATAAATAATAATCATAGGTTAATCATATACTAAATTAGGAAATATTAGCAAACTAACTTCCTGGATTTTTAAAATATATATAACTAAGCCACGAAATAGGAGTTCACTTGCACATGACTTAAATATTGTATCTCATATCACAATTCATAGAAATCTTAACTATCTATTAATATACAACATTATTATCATATCACTTATTACCCATTTCGGATAGGCATCACAATCACAAATAACCATTAAGGCTTAAATACAAATAAATTATTTCAATCATAGGCAATTTCCAATGTCACATCATATCATACACCCCATTATAGTAAATATATATGTAGCCACTTTTTGATTTACATGTCAATATTATATTTTTCTTAACTATTCATTATGAATTTCCCATTAACTCTCAAATCAATTTTATATCCTTCACAGTTATTTGTCGGAAATTTCCTTTACGATTTTTAAAGCATAGCTTCATTATAGTTTGCAATTCCTAGAGTTATTGCTCTAATACAATTCATAACTTCCAATGTCATTCATGACATAATTAGTAGATAATATATATATATATATGAGAGCTCAATTCTCATGTTACGATTATTTATAAAACTTCAATGTAAGTACTTAAATTTATCACTAGATAATACCAAGCACACAGTAGTATATGACCATTGTAACTTCCTTACCTATTAATATCTTAATCCCTTGTTAAATTGGTAATTACTACATAGTTAGACCTTATAGAGCCTAATAGGGATTCTGAGAAAACGAAATATTACAAATTTTGAGTTTCTGAAATTTTCTGCACATTTCCAGAATTGCTAGTCCAATTTCAAAAAGGTGAAAAACTACCTTCCAGAGCTCCAAAAATCACGAAATTTGTTCCCATGAACCTTATACTCATTAATTTCATCTTGTAAAAATTTGACATCATTTAGACATCACTTGATTTATTAAAATTTACAGCAAAGTAAACTCACTTCAGTTATGTCCAGAATTCACAGCACCGAAAGTAGGCCCTTACTTCAGGGGGTAAATCATCTTCAATTAAGCTCAAATTTGGTATGGAACTTTATAAATATGTTACATGATTTCTATAAAATTTTCAGACAAAAAATAATCCATTTACTGCCTCAAAATGCCAAGATACAATTGGTACTCAGCACTGTGACGGAAACAGGACAGTCCAAAACGTGTTACAATTTCCCATAACAAATGAGCTCATTTTGGGCTGAATTTTGGCACAAAGTACATTGTGTATGTAAGGTTCATCCCTGAATTTAATCATGATTTTTAGAGCATCATAACTCAGTAAAAAATTCATGTAAACAGACCCAGCTCACTGCCCTACGAGACAGTTCATTTGGTCAATTACAATTCATTTGGTCATTTCCAATTTCACACATGTTGCATACTAAATGTCTTCTACTCTAAACTAGCTCACAATACATCAAATTCTTATATCTCTTACAACATAGGAGAAATTTACATGATCATACAATAATTCAAGTTTACAAAACACACATAATATACATTCTCAATATATAAACAAACTCATCCATGTTCAATCCTTGTTAGGAGAGTTTTTGGAAGCATCACCTAAAATAGTTAGTAAATAATATAAAAGCATAAGAAACAAAGTTTCCTAGTAGCTATCTAGTGCAAGAAAAACACATTGAGCCATTCCAGATCCTTAAGCCAATAAAATACATTTCAAAATCAATTAATCAATCATTTAACACATTATTTTATACTATTGTCATCTAATACCATTGTAGGAAACATGCACCGCACATAGCAATCATCAAGCCCATTCAAAGACTGATATAAATATATAGATGACCATCGCAAATAATCATACCTAGGCCTCATATACAGCAATTTCGTTGTCTTCCCAAGGTACTCAGGCCATAAGCCTCACATACAGCATTTCATTGTCTTCCTGGGGTACTTGGGCCATAGGTACCGCACACAATAATTTTATACACATTCCATACAATGTCACAAGATATAGAAAAGTATGTAAATAGAAAACAGAGCTTAAGGATAAAGTTACCTACCTTTTTAAAAACTTCCAATGATGATAATTCCTTTACCCTCACTTGATAATTCCTTTACAAATTTTTTGCTTGTTCTACACATAAATACACATTATAGCAACGATTAGAACACCATCATTCTTTCTCATCATTCCAAATCTTCCAAAACACAATTAAATAGTTAAAACTCTTTTCCTCCTTATTTTTCCCTTCTCACGATTTTGGGACTTCAAAGTGAATTCAAACTTTTGCCTTCCATAGGCTCTATAATTCACAAGAATCATTCTAATTTCATTAATTTAGCCAAATTCAAAGCAAAACATGCCATACACATACATACACCATTAGGCCTCTAAAACCCTATTTGGTGCATCATGATTTCTTGTTATTTTTACACCAAACCAAAGCCATACATCAACAAAATAATATCCAAAACATCATTAAACATACTTAAATCATCCAAACTCCATAGTCAACCTTCCTTTGATCACACAAACATCATAATTTCAAGAAACTAAAAAGAACACCTTAAAGAGCTTTGAAAGGAGAACAAATTTACCTCTTGGAGCAACTTGAAATTCCTAACTTGAAGTTCACTAAACTTGATCAAACTTGAGATTTCTTCAATCTAAATACACCATGTGATAGAGCTTAATGAAAAAAGCAATTTTGTCTTCTACACCAAGTCTTAATTCCTAAGATTTCTAGGTGAAAAAGGCCAACAAAAATTTCTCTCTCTTCTTTCTCTCTCTCACACGTTCAAGCTTGCTTTCATGGAGTCCTCCACAATTTTAGAGAAGAAAGAAGAAGGAGGAAGAACTTTCATGACAATTAAAGTGTATTTTGGTCATTTCTTGAATTATTAAGGACATTTTGGTCCTTTCTCACTAATTACTAAGGCTATTTTTGGATTTTCTTTACAAAAATGACACTTATCAAGTGTCTATTGGTCACACTTTATGGAATTACATACTAGACCCTAAATTCTTAATTATTTACACTTTAACCTACACTTCATTTTGTACTTTGCAATATAGTCCATAGGATTACCTGATTGTCTAAAAATTCGTAGACTGTTAGACTCAGACAAGTCCCATTTCTAGGGTTTTCTAATCTCCTCTGATCATCTATAGTATTTAGGAAAATTAATTCCTTTCCTATTGCTCCCTTTCTTTGAAAATTTCGATTACACTTACATTTAACACCTTTCAACTTAGAATTCACATACCAAACTAATTTAAATGTGCCCTTCGTTTTTATAGCCTCAGAATTTAGAGATTCAAATGATAGAACTTAAAATTTAGGACATTACAACCATAACATATAGATATTATTAAACTCAATCACAATCTATCAATAATTAAAAACATCACCACTATGCTTTTGTTGCGCACTTTGATCAATTTACAATCACTCAACAGCTAATTACACTTGTACCATAAAACTAAGTTTATATAAGAATATATATACATGCACATGAATATGAAATCTATACTATCAATAAGAAGAATACAATTCACTATATTTAAGTTATCTTTTATTAAGATAAAATCTATAGTGAGATATATACTCACCCGGTGGGGCATATTCATGTAGAAACTTAAAATGGTTCATTTTATTCTCCTTTCATCTTCCTAGTTCACCACCATTTATAATAATATTATGAATATGAGAATACTAATGATTTTTCTTTCCAAGCATTACAAATCCAATTTGCATGTCATCATATAATAATATTCCTTATTACTAGCTTCTTGCATTTTCTAGCATAGGTTTATGCAATCAAATACCACATTTTAAGCATTTATTAGAATCAAATATGAACACCAAAATATTAAATTTTATAATATAAATATATTCTAAGTATAGTAACTTAGCATTCCAGAGTTTCAAACCATTATTTTATTAGTGTTATGTCAATTATCCAAATGAGATGATAAAATAAGATTTTCTAAACCGAGCATGAAACAATCAAAATATTAAAATCTTATGTTGTAAAAATATCATATTCGTATTATTCTAGCATTTTACAACATAAAAATTGTATTTTTTCCATGTACCACCATATACCTCAAAACACTTGTAAGAATGGGTTTTTCATAAAATATACAACTACCATTGAAAATATTATCATATAATACTTTAAAATAATTTTACTCATGTTGATTAGGCACTTTATAGCATAAAAATGTTTTTCTAAGTGATCATCATTTATCTCAAATATTCATAAAATGAGTTTCTTTGATTCTTGAATCTACCATAATCGTAGAGCAAAATATTTTATTTATATTTTAATAATTCTATTTTAGCAATTTATAACACAAAAATTATATTTTTCATAGATATCATTATATGTGTAAAAAAACACCCAAATGGGTTCTTCAAAGCAACATCAAAAGAATAGAAATCAAAGGAATTGATTGCATAGAAGTTCTTATCGCATCTTAAAAGAGTTGTTAGTAGCTCATTGGCATAAAAAAATGCAGTGGTTCACTAGAACTGAGTGCCTTGTTGCTAATAAATCTAGCTTCAACCCATGGTTACTCTAGATCCTTCACACATTGCAACAATTGGGAGAAAGAAAAGGAGCCTTGCCTATGCAATGCTATGCATGACGGTGGACACAACGGATGTTGGCCAAAAGTGCGACCATGAGTTGTTTTCCAATCGAATGCCTTTTGTGTAGAGCCAAGCAAGGTAGCATCCACCATTATGATGATACTCACATTGCCAATGTCGAAGTAGTATAAGCAAGTTGATAGGGAAAAAGAATGGACAGGGAAAAGAGAGAGGGAGGAGGGAGAGGAAGTTACCAGAGAAAAGGGGAAGGAGAAAAAGCTATTGGGAGAAGAGATAGAGAAGTTAGTTGGGAGGGAAGAGAGAGAGAAGGTTCCAACAATAATAATAAGGGAGAGAAAGGGTGTCAAAAATTATAAAAAATAAGGGGGAGAGAGAGAATTGTCATATTAAAAAGAAAAAGAAGGAGAGAGAAATGCTCAAACATAAGTTGTAGGCTTTTATTCTATACTTCACACACAACGTAAGCCTATTTTTAACATAGATTCTCAACTTTCCATTTCAATTTGATGACAATCTAGTCGTTCATTTATAAAAACTATCATTTTCAATTATTTACAATCTCAATTATTATTTTTCTAATCTTCCCTCAATATATATAAATATATATAATGATTTAGTAAATTTAAAATTCCTAAAAATACCTATTTTAAACTTTCAAATTAAGAAAAAATACAAGCAAATTATTCCATAAATCCTTGTAAAAAATATTTAGATAAGCCTTAGTCAATAATGACCATTTAAACTATTTTAAACTTCTACAATTCTCAAAAATAATTTATTACATGTAAAAAAATTATTTCATTCCTTATAAAAATTATTTAAATAAACCTCAAATTAGTTTTGGTAATACAAAAATAAATATATTTCAAATATTATCATAGATATCATTTTCAATATTCCAACACCTTTAATACGAAAAATAAATTTAAAATCACATATTAACTGAATAAATAAATAAATATCCATAAGCATCAAAATTTATAAAATTTTAGATTTTAACTTGGGATAATACAATCATCAAATGTAAATATATATTTGAGTTTGAAAGTATTTTCTTAAGTAATAGATGAATAGATATTTTGAAAGGATTCATCAAATAGTGTAAAAATTATTTGAAAATTTATATCTAGCCCAATTTAAGAAATTTAATTTTTGAATTTTAAGGAGAATATGTTATCTTTAAAACATTCTATAAATATGATCATTAATTTCTAACTTATTCTAACTTAGTCCTATTTTATTATGTTAATTTCATGATTCAATTTCTAAAATTTTCTTAAGAAATTTTCAAGAAAATAGTTATTTAGGCAAGTTTTATTATTCTGTTTTCAAGATTTTTTTTACAAAATGTCCTTTAAGATTTTATCTTTTTCTTATAGTAGTTTTTTAAAAAACTATCTAAGGTATCAGCTATTTTTTTATGTAAAAGTATTTTTTGAAATCATTTCACACATAATTCTATTTTTTAAAGTCATTATGTTTCTACTTTTTCTAAATTAGAGAAGTAAACTTCTTTTATTCAACTTAGATTTTGACTCTAAAAGAAATTACTATTTTAAAAATTTTGAGAATTTCCTTCACAAAGAAAGAAAATAATAAAAAATATGTCTTAAATACTTTTGATTTTTAAAGAAATTTTATTTAATGCTATTTACCTATAGATGGGGTTCTATTTATTAAAGTTATCAATTTTTAAGGTAATGTATTTAAAAAACTGAACCTTATCAATTATGAAAACTATTTTCCAATTTGATGATGCATATACATGATATTTAAAAAATTTGAGTTTTCTAACTTTGTGTTTTTGCATCTTGCATATATTTTAGAAAATAGTTATCTTTATAAAATAGAATGATTTGGAAAAGATTGCAAAGGTATTTAGTTGATATCTTTATTTTAATCACAATAGTCTAAAATTAGGTCATGACAAATATGATATCAGAACATGATTTAGGTAAACTATGGAATTGGTGGAATATTGACTAGTGTAATCGTGGTTTGAGAATGCAAAGTCTAAGGAACTATGGAACCTTTAACCATAAGCATTCAGTATAATACTAATCATCAATAATGTTCTCAATGGAACCATCTGGAGTGCCAAATATCTTTTATTTTTCATAATTATGTTTTCTAATTAAGTCATTCAATAGAATTTGGCTAAAATAAAACCATGGAAAATTCAAGAGAGTTGAAACATGAAGAATCCACAAACTCCTTTAGTAATAAAAGTAGTAATAGCCAAAAACAACATGAAACCCTAGCTTAGGATGTTATTCCTTAATAAACTCTATGAAAAGGTACTAGGTTAAGGAAGATAAAACAAAGATAAATGAGAAAATAGACAACTTTCCCTTCTAGTATCCCACTAAGATAAGCTATCATTAGTTTACAGATTTAGGAAATAGAAGCCTTTAAATTATGAAATATCAATCTAGTTATTGACCTTTATTTGGAAGGACCTATAAGATATAACAAAACTATAAGGGGGAATATTGTCAATCAAAATATTTAGATAAGAATTAAGAGTGATAATCCCATCACATGGAAGTTAGAAATGGGTAAATCAAGTAAAATAAGATTACTATCATGCCTTGCTATACCTTTAATAATAGATTTTAAATTAATTCTAAGAGAAAATATGACTAAAAGGAATATATAGAATGAATAAAGATAAAGTGTGAATTGTATCCTTGGTTAAGTCAAAATGAATAAGTATTGGTCCAAGAATAAATAGTCTATAATATGTAAATAGAAATGAGAAATAAGGAAGGCATAAGCTATGGAAGATTCCCTTACTAGGGATTATGGAAATCTAATAAAAATTGACAAAATTTTGAAAACTAGTTGCTTTATAACTAAGATAACTAAAGACTTATAAATCTTAAGAAAATGAAATAACATAGAAATGTAAACATGTTTGGAGGATGGATTAAATACTATAAGGTAATCACATAAATGACAAGTGGAGTAAATAGTTATATGTACTAGAAAAAGGAGCTAACAAGTATAGATAATACAATAAGTCAATTTATTGGATAATATAGGAAATATATTATATGGATCATGGAATCTTAACTTAAACATGACAAATGTCACTAATTGAGTTTAAATTATGTGATTATAACCCTTTGTGTTTACAAAGATAATAGTGATTAAGATTAATTAGTTATAATGAGGGGCTTATATTTAGAAGGGCAAGGTTATGGCAAAAATCAATTTGTTGAGATGTATGAACTGAGACAATGGATTAGAAGTAGAAGAAAATGTTTTATGAAACTAGGCAAAAGACATAATTAATGGAATATTATGAAAAGAAAGCTACATGAAAGAAATGAAATTAACAGTATGAATCTACTAGTCATAAAGTTTGGAATAATGAATTATGGACTTGTGTGTGTACTTAAAAAAATATATGATGGATATGTTAAACTCTATGGAAAAAACATTTAAAGACTTTGTGGACTATAAAAGTAGTTGGGGTGATAAGAACTACAATTATGGATAATTATAATCTTAATTGGTGACAGAATAATTATAAAATTCACTCATTGTGGATGAATGCTATAATAAGGAATATGTTATTAAGGTTATGAAGCATTTGGTAAGGAATTAAAAGTAAAGAATTAATTATATATATGAATTTAAACAAAGTCAATAAAATGCTAGTTAATATGACATGGGAGGTTTGACATTAAGGTTAAACTTTTAAAGGATAGTGTGTTGATGAAACATGGTATAGAAACAAGTTTAAGAGATAAAGTGACCTTATATAAGAGACTACTAGTATTTTTAAATATTGTCATAATATAATCATTCATAACCTTGAGAAAGGACTCTTAGAATATGGAAATGATAAAATTACGAGGTGATTTTCAAGTTTTAAGTATGTAGGATAAGGTGAAGAATTGGTGTTGTGCTAGCATAAAAAATTTCTAGCATTGGCAATAATCCTTGAAACTAGACTCTTACTAGAATTGGTATCAAAATAATGTATATTATAGGTTTGGAGAAGGTTGAATGTAAGATTAGTTGGTAAATTCAAGTAAAATCACCATGTTTAATATAAGATGCAATCTAAGATTAGTGTAGAATGGAGTATTTTATCAATATATAGAATTAAGAGTTATGGATAATAATTCTTTTACAAGGGAATAATTCTAGTTTAATATAAATAGGTACTTATTACTATTACCTAGTAATAGAAATATAGAAATTCAAGAATTGAACAGAGAAAGCATCTCATAGCAAAAGTGGTATGTCTAGAAAAATAATGTAGAAAGTAACTTGGAATGCAAAAAGTAAAGATCTCTAGAATTGGTTGATAGATTTTTCAAGTTATTGATGAATTTGAGTATTCTTATTGGTGAAAATTCAAAGATGATTTTTTTTAAAAAAAGGAAAATTGCAATACTGGTAAAAACCTAATAGGCAGAAATTGGTAGGATAAAACCAGATAGTGTTTATTAACAAATAATCAGTAGGAATACTTTTAGTAGAAGGATTCATTAGTATTAGTAGAAAGAATTAAGAGTTAATTAGAAAAAAATGTGAGGAAATTATAAGTATTTAAGATCCAAGGTTGATAAAGTTTGGGAATAACTTAGTCTATGTACTCAACGGTATCTTAATATAACCTAAGGTGGCAAAATTGAAATTTTTAATATCTTTCAAGGATATAAACAATTAGAAAGGAAGAGAAAAGTGATTTTAGCTTAGCTTAAAGGATTTAGTATAATTACTAAGTGAATTTCATAACTATAATTAAATAGGAAAAAGATAATTGGAGCACTTGTTCATTAAGTAATTGAATATTCCAAGGAATTTAGAATAAGAATATTCTATGTACATATGCTAAGATGATAAGCTTAATGAAGCATATTCTTGAAGTATTAGAAGATGATGCAAGCTAGAGGATGCAAGATGGTATTACTAAGATTAATGTTAAAATTTTCCTATAAAGAGCTAGCATTAGCTCATTTCCTCTCACATGAAGGCATACACAACTAGAGAAGGATTCTAAAGATAGGAAGTGCAATCTTAAGAGCTCTTACTATTTTCTAAGAGTTCACATTAGTTCTTTAAGTACTCTTAAGGATTGGTTAAATTTAGGAGCCCTCTTGATCTTTTAATAGAGGTAGGAGCTCATAAGCTCCTATGAATTCATCTTCTTTTTACAATTCTTTCTTTAGATTCTTCACTAATTTTATGTTTTTTTGAGTGCTACACTTTGGAATCTAGGTGAAGGAAATAAGTCTTGCAAGCATCCTTAAGTGAATAGAGATCTACTTCTTTTTTTCTTAGTTTTTCTTCATATAATGTTTATGTGCAAGATATGTGTGCAAAAGAGAGAGAAATAGAGATTATTGTGCCAATGCCATGGTTGTCATGGTGGATTACTTACTAATTTATGCTCTTAAGTTTTCAAAAAATACTTTAAAAAGATTGGTTTTAAAATGGTTGGTAGGAATGATTTCCTTTACACTAGCAAAGTTTTGGAAACATGATTTTACATGAAAATGGAAGAAAATTTTTTGTAAGAAAACATGCAATAGCTAACAATTTTCTTGGCCTAAGATAAGAAAAATTTTATTTTTATTTTCTCAGAAGAGATTAGACTATGCTTTACTTAATTAAAGATGATAGCATGCATGAATAGAAAATTTTGAAATTAAAAATAGATTGGTTTTACTCTAAAAGGCTCTCGAATTCTCCTTGATTTGCACGTTACAATACATCAAAATTAGATTATGCTGGTTTACTGAAAACTAATGCAGTATAGGATGTTAAACCAAGTTATACCCCTATGATCCCTTGAATTATCTCTACTAAATTGACCCATTAACAATGTTTACATAATTATTTAATTTATTATGCACTATAAATAGAAGAAATAAAAGAAATAGATGCAAAATAGGCTATATAAATAGAATAAAACAATATGTTGACAAAATATAGAATGCTATATAATGCAAAATGCACTATGCAAAACACAATTGGGGGGTTTTATGAATTGAAAATTGAATTAAATGAATTAAATAAAGCAAAACATAAAATAAATAATAAGAAAGTGATCAATGTAATGAGATAGCTAATTCAAAAAATTGAGAGCTCTAAATTTGATTTATCATATATCAATTGATACTTAATTTTTCTAATTAATCTTTTAACCTTGAATTACCTAAAGCCCCTAAAATAATTTGCAAACCCTACATTAGATAACTATCTAGTATTTGATCAATTAAGATTAGCTAAATTAAGCAACTGCTATAATTCCTGAGCCAAATCAAAATTGATTCAAAGATAAGATTCAATTGAATGAAGAAATCAAATTAGAAACCTTCAAATTAATTCCTCAACCCTTTATCCCTATGTGTAAAGCCATGACTAACTAACCATAATTTAACATCAAAATAGCAAAAGATCAAACACAAGGATGAATAACAATTATACCAAATCAATATTTAACACATGTAATTTCAAGTGATTAGGAAAAAGGAAAATCAATTAAAGAAAGTTAACATTACAAATCATGGTCTCATAATGAAGAAGAGAAAAGCTTCAAAATCCTTGAATCAATTATGAATTTAGCCTTCCATGGCTAAACAACACAAATTAGAAGAAAAGAAAGAAAATTATGCTGTTGAATTCTATACAGAGTGTAAAAGTCTTATTTCTAATGTGAGTTCTTGCCTTTATACCTAACTTAATTACACTAAAACCCCATTAGACCTAAATTTTATATCTTTTGGGATTACAAGAATGAGGCCTTCATAATTTTAAAAAACCCAGAACCTATTTTTACAAAGCAATTAACTCTTAAAGTTGCAACAATGAATTTCCATAGGTCTAACTTCTAGCCAATATAAGACCACTAAAATAATGTAATTTTAGTAAATTATAGCATAAAATTGTAGAAATGGGTCTTATGAAGATTTAACACTTGTTTCACATGAATTGGACCTTTGTAGCTCCAAATATGACCCAAAAATTGAAGCAGGCTTGACTAAGGTAGAAATAGGTCTTTATCTTCTTTGCTAAATAAAGTCTTTAAGGAATCCAAACTGAGCTTTGACTAAAATATCAAAGTTGTAGATCTTTCTTTAAGCTTCCAACAATATAAAGATCACTCAAATCCGATATCCAAAGCCTAATATGTAGCTAAAAAATAGAAATAGTGTTTAAATTTAGCATTAATTGAATAAACTTAGAATATTATTACACTAGCCCTAATTTGACAAATAAGATCAATTCTATGAAATTTGACAAATACAACACATTAAGAAACATGAAATAGAAGGAAATAATATAGTAAGTATTTTTTTCATCACTCCTATGTTTAAAAAGGAAAATTTCTATTATCATGATAAAAATTGAGTAAATGGAAAACTACATTCTAATATGAATGTTTTTAGAATGATGATATCAAAATTTTCAAAAAAAAAATCACTTTGAATTAAGAATTATAAGCTTATGGGTTTTATGCAATTTAATGCAAAAAAAATCTATTTTATTAGAAAAACTTCCTATACTATGTTCCAAAAAGTTTTAGTAATATTTACAAACAATTATGTGAAGATTCTATAGTAAGAATATATTCAAAAATATGTTTAAAAGCTTATGGAATAAAAAAATGCAAAAAAACTATTTTTAAAACTACGCTTTCAAATAGTTAAGCTTTCTATAAATTGGTTTTTACTAACAAAGTACTTTGGTGAATTATGTAACTTGTTTTATGATTAAATATGGTTTACAAGTGATGTTTAATATCTTGAAAATATAGCTAGAAATTTCCAGAATTTTCTAATAAAATTTACATTGAAAGATGATTTTTCATGAAAAAGTGTTGTTTTCTTTAATGGAATTTGATAGTTGCTTGAAGTAGTAAGTAATATAAGATATTTTGAGCATTAAAAGGGTATGTTTTAAATTCTATAAATTTTCAAAAAAAAAAAATAAAGAAAAGATGGTATTTGATTTGTCATTTACAAATTTAGGAATGTTTGTTAAAACCTTGTTTGTGACCTTTTTTCTTAATTTTTAAATAATGTTGTGTGATGAAAATAAGTAGTTTTGCTACAATTGGGTAAGAGGTTTAAATGCTTGATTTTTTAAGGAAAAATAAATCTTTTACTTGCTAGAATAATACACAATGCCTAAAATTAAAACTGCTTGGAAGTGAAAGTTATAGAACTTGGAAAATTCAAATTATAACTAAAATCATATAATCTTTCTCTCTCTCTCTCTCTTTATATATATATATATATATATATATATATATATTTGTGCTTAATATTTTGATTAATTGATGACATGTTTTTACTACAATAATTGGCTTAAAATTATTCTATGAGAAAAACGGACACTGCTCCATAGGTTTTATTGTGAAATCATAAAGCCTATTGTATGATTAATACATGAATTATGATATGACTTATTTTGTGAATTGAATATGCACTAATGATGTTATGTGGAGGGGTATTTATGAATGATAGTGAATACTTGCATGGATATGTGACTTGGTAGATTAGTGATATGCATGTTGCAAAGTACCAAAATTATATTAAAATTGGTATGCTAAAAATGTAATGTTGTATAGTGGTACAACCAAGTCATACCCTTAGTGACCCTTTTGATTTTATCTTTTCTAAATAATTTCTTAATAATATATACATAATTATTGGATTATTGAGGCAATGAAAATGAGAGAACTAATGTAAATTGTATGTAAATGCAATAAAACCAAATGTTGTAATAGAAATGGAATTCAATATGCTAAATGTTGTGTGAAACAAAATGCAAAATGAAAATTATGCAAAATTGGAGGGTTTGGTTGCACAAAATTAAAATAAAAATAATAAAATAAACAAGCACAAAATAGAAGGAAAGCAATAAGTAAACAAAAAGAAATCAATATACAAAAACAATCAATTCAAGAATATGATAACTCTTAATGTGGATTAATCCTAGATCACAAAATATTTGATTATTCCAATTAATTTTTCAACTTTGGATTACTTGGAATCTCTGCAATAATCCATGAATCCTACACTAGATTACCATCTAAAGTTTGGTTTATTAAGATTAGTTGAATTAAGCAATAACTATAACCTTTAAATTAGATTGAAATTGAGTTAAGGATAAAATTTAGTTGATTTAGGAAATTAAATCAAATATCACTGAAACAAAACCCTAACCCTCTATCCCAACATATAGAACCATGATTAACCAATCATAATTTTACACTCAAGCAACAAAAGAATAGAAATCAAGAGATTGAGCACCAATTATACCAAATAAGCACTTAACACAAGTAATCTCAATAATCTAGCATAACAATTGGAAAAAGAGGAAAATCAATAGGAGCAAATCAATATTACTAATCAATATCTCATAATCCTTGAAGAAAAAAGCTTCATAATCCTTGAATTAACAAGAGTATTTAGCCTTCCATGGCTTAAAAACAAGAACATAAGAAAAGAGAAAAAGAAAAGCTATACTACTAAGTTTGTGTGTAAAGTCTAAAGTCTAATGAGTCTCTCTCTTATTTATTTGACCTAATTAAGCTAAAACCCTATTAGACTAGGATTTTATGACTCTTAGGATTATAATAATCAGGCCTTTCTAATTTTTAGAAGCTCAGACCTATCTATTACAAAGTCAATTAAATCCAACAAATCAATCAGTGAATTTTCATAGGTCTGACCTCTAACCAGATTTTGACCATGAAATCAATGTAATTTGAAAAACATATAAATATATGTCTTATGAGAATTTGGGTGCAAGTTTTAAGTTAATCAGACTATTATAGCTCTAGATATGGCCCAAATACATAAATAGGTTCAATTAGGACAAAGACACGACCTCAACTTCTCAACCATATATGACTTTCAAAACACTTGAAGTAGACTTGAACCAAAACATAAAAGTTGTATTTCTCTCTTTTAGTTTTCCAAAAATTTAAAATTTGCTTCAATCCAACACGCAGAGCCTAAGATATGACTAAAAAATAGAAATAGTATTAAAATCAAGCATTTACTGAATAAATTCATAATATTGTAAAATTAACCATCATTTATAAAATAAGGCCTAATTAGAAAAATTAAGTAAATGTAACACCTAAGAAAATAGAGAAAAATAAAATAATAAATATTTTTTTAATTAATTAGTATACAAAAATTGAAGCTCAAATGCTTTAAATGGTTATTAATATTAGGACAAGATAATTATAAATCTCTTTCTTTTTAGATTATCCTATATATTATATTATGGTATGGTATGGCTAATGGATGACATTTTGATCTTACCCTAATGATTTTTAAATATGATAAAATCTATCTTGAGGTTATATGAATCTATCTTCACTAATGAAAGTGTTGGAAAACTGAAGTCGATATTCAAATATAGTGTTAGGAATAAGTAAAATTATCTTCACTATATATGAATCCAATAATAGTGTCCTAAATTTTTCCTTAAATATTATCTCTAATTAAAAATTTAAGTCAATGATTGCAAGACTTGTATCAAGTTTGTGTGGCTTATCTTTGTTAATTAGTAAGTTGATAATTTTAAGGAATAATCCTTACTATGTTAAAGTGATTTATGAATGCGAAATTGTAAAAGATGAGGCTTGAATATCATATATGACTTTGTTATCTTAAATGTTATTAGCTTGACTGCCATATGTGACTTTTTAACATGGTTATGTGATTATAAGACCTTGTGAAAAGGTTTGAGGATTGGCTTAGCACGCTAACTTCTAAGTCACAAGGAAGGATGAATGGGATAAAGTTGACTCTAGAAGGACAAGGTTAGGATACAAGATGCATAAAAAATTGTTTATATTATTTCCTCCTATTTTATGCTTCTTAGTATGTTACATATGCTTAATCTTATAGAATTAGCTTTATTGTTTGATTGGGTGATATTTTTTAATATTTCTAAATTATTTTATTAATGTAAGATTTTTATGTAATTTTAGGTTTTAGTTTATAATTTAAGTTCTAGATGTTGAAATTGGGTTATCTTTATATTAGTGGAAAGCTTATAGAATGTTCTAAAACTTCCATATTTTGGTCAAAGCTTAATTTATACATTTAAGAGATCAAAACTGGTTGTTAAATCGATGCTTTATTTTTGTCCTAGTAAAATCAATCTTAATTTTAGGCTTTATCTAGAGTTAAAGAGTCTAATTAAAGTGAAACTAGTACCTAAGGTTGCTTACGAATCATATTAGTAACTTTTATGTTGGGGTTTGTTGAAAGTATATCATTTTTATGGTTAAACATGTGTTAGAATCTAACCCATGAAAATTACTGCAATAAAATACTATCAATAAATTAGATTATAGGCTTCTAAAATTAGCATGGCCCTATGCTTCATAATCTAGAAAGATATATTTACTTGGCTTAATAGGTTTTTTAGCTTCAATGATAAAATTTAAGGGTTTTGTATCTCTAAAAGTAAAACATATAACTTTAGACAACAATCGCTCTCTTCTTTAGTTTTCTTTATATTCCACCATAATTGGTTAATTCTTTTACATCAATTCAAGGGTTGAAGCACTCTAACCTTTGATTTTGAGATTCTAATTTAATTCATATATCTCTTACTTTTCTATTTTACTTTTATTTTATGATTATTTTAAGTGACTAGCTAATTAGGCATCTTAGATAATTGCTGTTATTTGTAACTATATGATTGATTGTAATTAATTCTTGCACATAGGTTAGTTGTTTTCTATTGTAATTAATAGCAATTAGGTGTTTCATTTTTGCATGTAAAGTTATAATCACATAAGAGAATATAAAGATAAATTGGTAATTTCTCATGTGTTGGATTAACATCATTCTTGAGTTAATTAATTTTTTGTGATTAATTTGCAATATTGATTAGAATACTATAAGGCATATGGGTAATTCTATGGCTAAATAGTTGTATTAGGAGTAATTTTATTGATGTCGATGATATATTTGTATATAGAGAATGAAATCCCTTGAATTGAATTTCTATTTTCCTTCATTCTATATTAATCTTGGTTTCATTATACATTTTAATTTATTTTACAAAAAACCCCTTATTTTCTTTTTACTTCCTCTAGTTAGCTTCTATTCCCTTAAGTATAACTCAAACTTGCCATTTACTATGGTTTAGAGCAAGTTTGGTATTAATTTTGGGGTCACACAATGCGCGTCAAAGTTTTGGTGTTGTTCTTAAGGAATAAATTAATCAATTTATGGTTCTTTTTCTTTATTTTTGACTCTTTTTTGTTAAACCTTTGGTGTTTTATAGGCTTATGGGTGGTGCTGGATAACAAAGTTTGCTATGAAATATTGAGACAAAACTTTCTAATCCAAGGATTTTCAATGTTTTGAGCAAGATTAGGTTTTCCTAATGCTAGAATTTTCTGACCTAAAAACATTGTTTGGTATTATTTTTTAATTTATTTTAATATTTTTTTTGCTTTTTTATGTTTTATAATTTTTTTATTCAATTCTTATTCCTTTTGATGTATGAATATTTCCTCACTAGATTTTGACTTGAATTTATGTGTGAAAAACTTTCATAAATTAAGTGGTTAAAAATTATAAAAAAATGTATTTTTATGGTGGTTTTAATGAGGCATCTATATTTAGAATTGAGCAATTACTTTCTTAACTAACCTTTCTTGTTAATTAATTAGATATAATGTAATTTCATGAAACCTAAACATTTTTGGGAAGATTTCTAGTCCCAACCCAACACTACTATGCTCTATATTCTTATTTCTGCCATCTAGGCTAGTATGATCATTTAATTTTCAACTATGACAACCAAGTAGGTCATAGTTAATATCAACCTTATGCTCTCAAACCAAATACATCATTAGAAGAACTTGTTAAGAATTTGACTACTAGTACTATATGATTCTAATAAGAAATTAAAGCTAACTTAAATTAATTCCAACAAGAAACCAAGGACTTTATAAAGAATATAGAGCATGTAGATTGTAAAGTCAATATGCAAGCTAATTGCTTTACACCTTTTACCTAACAAGTGAACATTTAGAAGAGAAAAAAGATCAAAGATTTTGGTATTAAGGTATAGTCTATACTTAATTCATTATTTTTGTTGATTCTTTTATTCTTACTCCTTTTCCCAATGGCCCTAAAACTAACAAGAAAAAGGAAGAACAAAAAGAAGCAACATTCAAGGCTCTTATTAAGGTAGACATTAATGTGTCACAAAAGGAGGTTGATGGAGAAAAATAAAAAAAAGAAGAAATTGATGTGCACGATGAAGTGATGGATAAACTTAATGTTTTCAAGGTTTTGAAAGATCCTTTTGAAATTTATTCTATCTTTCCTATTAATTTGGATGAGTTCATAGTACAAGATGATTTTGAATTTCAAAGAAAAAAATGCTTTAAGGTTTGTATTTGGCAAAGAGTTAATACATTGACTAATTTTAGAAATAGAATCATCACATGTCCATTTAAAGTGTGTCTCATTAGAACCATTTGGGATAATACTTTATAAATCGAGGCCAAAATTAAATAGTCACAAAGATGTTAAAGAACTACAATTCTTAAGAGGAAACTAAGTTTTCAAATTTTCTTTCTCTTACCCTTTTCTTTTGTTTTACTTGTCTTTTATATTTTTTGATGTAATATGCTTTACATTGAAGACAATGTAAATTTTAAGTATGGAGAAGAGAATTTTAGGATTTCTTTTATGTTTTTCTTTATATTCTTCATGTTTCCTTTGGTGTTTCTGAAGTTTTTGAAAAAAAAGATTTTAAAAGTTTGTTTTCAACTTTTTTTAAGTCTTTTTGAGTCATTTTGATGCAAAACTAATATGAACTTGACATGGAGAACCCCAAATAATTCAAAAGTGTAGAGGATTGTCCTAAAGATAAAAAAAATAAAAGGATATTTACACTAGACTCAAAAAAAAGAATAAAGAGAGTGATGGTGATAAATCTAGATGCCACAAAGGATGAATCCTTTAACAAGTTTTAGAATTCTTACAAAAATCTTAAAGAGAAAAATTATTTTAAAATTTGATCTTAGATTAATTGTGTAAAAGTTATGTTTAATGAGAAACAAGCCTCCTTATACAACTAGAAATGAGAATGGATTAATTAGGCTTAATTAAACATAAATGGGCCTAAAATTAACACACTATTTAAGCCATTAATTTGTCCAAAATAAAGTGCAAAAAAAACCTAAAAACATATAATTAATAATAGGTTCAAATGTCTTAGGAAATAAAAAACAAGTTAAAAAGACTTAAAATTAGTTCTAGCCTACAAATAGTTGAATATGATATGCAACTATAAGTAGGCAGAAACAAGCTCTAAGCTTGATAGTTGACTATCATATTCAACTATTGATGCCTTTTTAATTGAATACACACAAAACTTGTGAATTCTTTCCAAATCTTCCTCCATGTGCTTTCAAGCTCCATGAAAGTCTTCTTTCATCTTTTTAGCCTTGCTCTTTGTAATTGGCCCTTTCCGTAAGTGTAAATGCCCTTCAATTGTCCTTGAGATCACATCATCCCTCTTCTCTTGAAAAGGATTCATCCTTGAATTTGGAACTATATCAAATGGAGAAAGATTAGCAACATTGAAAGTAGCATTAATGTTATATTTACCAAGAAGATCTAGTTTGTAAGCATTGTGATTAATCCTTTCAAGCACTTAGAAAGGACCATCTCCTCTTAGACATAATTTAAATTTCCTTTAAGTTGAAAACCTTTCTTTCTTTATATGTACCTAAACCAAATCATTTGGTTCAAACATAATCTTTCTTCGCCTTTTATTTGCTAGTCAAGCATATTGGATAGTCTTTTTTTTCAATGTTTGCCTTCATTTGCTCATGCAACTTTTGATTAACTTTACTTTCCTTTTCTAATATAAATTAGAATGCTTATCAATAGGTAATAGTAATAAATCCAAAAAGGCTAATGGATTAAAACCATATACAATTTTAAATAGGGGAAATTGGGTAGCAAAGCGTACATTTCTATTATACACAAACTCAACATAAGGTAAATAATCTTCCTAAATTTTCAAATTCCTTTGAATAATTGAGAATAACAAAGTAGTCAAAGTTCTATTTACTACCTTAGTTTGTCCATCTATTTATAGATGATAAGTTATTAAAAATAATAGCTTGGTTCCTAACTTACTCCACAAACTTTCTAAAAGTAGCTTAAGAACTTCAGATTTTGATTCAAAACAATGCTTCTTGCCACTCTATTAGTCTCATCGCTTCTCTAAAGAAAAAACTCGCTATATTTGTTGCATCATCCATTTTATGTCATAGTGTGAAATGAACCATCTTTGAAAACCTATCAACTACAACAAGCATAAAGTCTTTTCTTTTCTTAGATGTAGGTGATCCCAAAATAAAATTCATGGAAATGACAGTCCAAGGTTCATCAAGAATAAGGAGATAGGCATACAAACCATATGGTATCACACTAGACTTAGCCTCCCTGTAAGTAATACAATTAGTATAAAGTTTATCAACTTCATGCCTTATACTAACATATTTCATTAAATTACAAACATAGGTTTCCTTAGCAAACAAATCACTTAGAGATCTTTTAGGTACACATAATTCATTTTTTTCTACATAAAAATTTATCATACCTAAATATCTCCAAAGATCATGTCTTCACAAATATGAAAATCTAAAACAATACTATCTTGTGAACAAGTAACATATTCATACGGGTGAATATCAAAACTTCAGTTATTCGCATTCAAATATTCAAAGTAGTCAAGGCTCAAAAAATTTGTTTGCAAAATGGAAATGAGGATATGGCCTTGAGATAAATCATCATTCACCCTATTATTTTACCTCTATTATGTTAGAAAACATATAAAAATGTTTTAATGAAATCCACCAACTTAGCATGTCTATCATTTAATTTTTCTTATCCTTTTAAATGCTTCCAAAATTTAATAGCATTCCATGAAAAAATATTAGATTTATTAGCATTCTTATAGACTTTTTTGCATAAGAGCACAAACATTAGCCTAGAAGCAAGCACTCATTTCCTTATTTTTTTGTTAATTCACTTAATTTCTTTTTCTTGTTTTGAATATTCTCTCACTTTAAATTTCCTCTTATTCTTTTCACAATCACTCTCTTTCTCCCTTAACTCAATTTTTCTTTCTTTCTTCCATCCAACTATATTTCTTTTTATGATACTCATTTTCTCTTCTTTCTTTTCCACTCTATTTTTCTTATCTTCACTTTTCTTCTCTCTTTTTTTTATCTTCATTTCCCTCCTTAGATTGAACATTCAATTCCCTTCTAAACACCAAAGCATCACTTACCATGGGATTTTTATCTTCTTGATTAGCTTCTTCCAAATAAGGTAATGATTATTTTCGCCAACATCACTAGCTAACTCTATCTCTCTATGTTTCCTTATCATCATTAACCTTTTTATTAGGACACTCATTAAAATAGTAACCTCAACCCAAGCACCTAAAGCACTAGATATTTGCATGCTTTGGAGATATTTTAATTTTTCCTTTACTTTTAGGGTTTTCTACCTTAGGCTTTGATGATGACTCTACTTTATATTTAATAACATCCTCTTTCTTTTTAACCTTTTTATCTAAAATTTTCCACGAAAACTAAAACCATGGCTATGTTTAGAAGAAATTTTCTTTTGATTTGTTTTTCCACCTTCATAGCCATATATATTATCTCTTCTAACTTCACATAAAGTTGGAGCTCCACCATTTTGGCAATGTCTCTATTTAACCCATAGAGAAATCTAGTTGTAGTAACTTATTTATCTTCCTTTATATTGGCTTTAATCATAGCAAGCTCTATCTTTTTATGGTAGTTTTCCACACTCTTAGACCATTAGTAAGTCCTTGCGATCTTTGGGACAATTCTTTATAGTAATGGCTTAGAATAAACCTCTTTCGCATCATAGGCCTTAACTATTCTTAAGTTCTAATAGGTCTTTCACAATTTCTTCAAACATTGGTCATGAGTTAATCCCACTAAATAATGGCATAGTTAGTAAACTTAATAATGAAAAGTTTAAAATTTTTCTTTAAAATAATTTTAACAATTAAAGATTAATTTCATCCTCCTTTCCACTCTAAATAAGCCCTTAGATCATTTTTGCCTCAAAATGAAGAAATCTTCATCTTAATATTATCAAGTCTAAAATTAACTCGATCTTTTCTTTTCATATTCCTTCGTTCACCTCTTCTCCTTTCATTTCTTTCGAACACATAGGATCCTTCACTTCCCTCATCATTACTACTAATTTATTCACCATCAAAATTTATTCCATTTTGTTTCCTCTCTCTTTTTTCTCTTAATGTTCTCCTCATCATGATATTATCTTTGGGGTTATTCACTCTCAATTCTCCCAAGTTTATTTTTTACTTCACCAAATCTTATGTCGACTCTCAATTCTCCCAAGCTTATTTTTGACTTTACCAAATCTTAAATTCATCCTTTCAATTTGTTATCGTGTGGTCCTAAACATAGATCCAATATCATTGTTGATACTAATTCTTGAAATCTTAAAGATAAACTTGTAAGAAATAGTTAGATAAAGAATTAGGCCTTATAGGAGCACACTTCTCACTTGATATAGAAGTATTCACTCTCTTATTTGCACTCTAATTCAAGGCTTTTTCCCTCAAATGAGCTTGTATGCTCTCACTTTTTACCATTTTTATCTTTTCCTTCTTGAGGTTCTTTAGGAATTAGAAAGATAAAATCAATAAGATTCAATAATCAACAAAGGAATTTAAGAAAGATTAAATGGACTAGGAAAGGAAATAAAAAATTCAAAACTCAATAGATTAAAGAAGTAAGAATATAAATTAAGAATTAAGAATGGAAGTTTGGAAAGAATGAAAGAAGCAATGAAAAGTTTAATTCAAAATGAAAAGTTCAATGGAAAGTGTAGAACAAGCAATGACTAAGTCACACAAATTCTTTAACTTGTCTTTTTTATTTTCAACTTTTTTTTGCTTTTACTTTCTTTTGTACTTTCTTCTTTTTTTTATCACTTTTAATTTCTTTTTTTGATTTTTGCTTTTATTTTTCTTTTGATTCTTTCTTTTTCTGTTACTTTTGATATCTTCTTTTGATTTTTGTTTTTATTTTTCTTTTTAATTCCTTTTCTTTTAATTTATTTACTTTTTTATTTGATCCCCTTAATTAAGTGTATAACACTTTATGTTTGATAAAATAGGGCATATGGGACTATTATAGTCGACTATCTCAATTATAAGAAGAGGTCTTCAACTATAGTATATGACTACTTTAAATTAGTATGGCCTCTTCCTTACAAGATTCGAGTATGGCAATTGAATATATTAAGTTATTATGTTAGTTTTTGACTACTATATTTAACTATTAAAGGTCTAGGTAACCTCTAGCTTCAAATAATTGATTATGATACTCGATTATCATAAAAGGAGTTGCTATTTACCTTACTATATTTAACTATGTTAGTTGAATATTGCACAAACTTTTGCATAATATTCAAATATTATATTTGATTATAGCAAGCTAAAATTCTTGATTTTGAACTTTAATTAAACATTTTCAAAGCAAATTTCAAGCTAAACCAAAAATATGGATTTAGACATAATTTAAATACAAATTGATATTAAATTTTCAAGAATTTAAACACAATAATGAAGGATAAGAAGAACAACAACATATAAACAACAAAAGAACATAAAAAAATAGAATTAATAAGCATCAATTTGGATCAAACTTGAATAAGATAAGAACACAAGAAAATAATAAGAAATTACATAGAAATAGCAAGAATTAAGCACAATTAACATAAAATAAGACATACAACTTAGTTTGAGACAATAAAAATAGGATCTAATGATTTAGATTAACAAAACCAAAATCAAAGACAAGAATTTAATGAAATTAAATTTTATTTGCAAAAAGCAAACTAAACAAAGATAAATTTGAAAATTAGGAAACAAACTTTGATTAGCAAATGATGCAAACCTAATATGAACCTATCATAAAGAACTTGCAAATAATAAAAAAATGCCAAAGATTGTTTAAAGAGAAAACTTATCTCAAAATCTAGTATCAAATTGCTGGAAATTGCGTATCATACATGCACAGCGGAATAAAATTTTGCATGATTTCCACCAAGGATCCATGCGAATTTAGAACGCCATAGATTAGGGATTAGGGTTTATACCTTTTGGCCAAAATCTTCTGTTCGCTACACAGCAAATCCGATCTGCTCTCCAAATCACGAATTGGAATAGAAACTCAAAGATCAGATCACCAGTACAGCGTTTATGTGGCTGCACCTCTATGGTATCCACACGAACCCGTGAAACACCGATGAATGTCCACTACACACACCGGTTGGAATTGGTCTCCTTACACCTCGTAGTGCTAGCTACGCCTCTTCAAGGGTTTTTGGTCAAGGAAAAGTGCTAGGGTTTTCTATGCTTTTTTGGGGTGCGTGAATAATGATCGTAAATCTATTATTACCCAATAAGCCTATTTAAATAGGTGCATAGAAAAACCTAACCTATTTGGGCTTTATTCCATGTATAATTATAGGCTTATTATTGGGCTTTATAATTATAACATAAATTCCTAAATATTAAGCCCAAACAATTTGGTCCATTAATTCCAAATTCACTTGGCTCTAAGTGTGCGACCCTACAGGCTCTCATTACGTTGGCAATGACCATTAATCATATTAATGATCATAAACAATGATTGGTGTCTAGCAACACATCATTGTTACCCAAGTAATGAGAAAGTCGGTGATTTGACTAAACCTTTACACGTGATCATCACTTATGTCCTTTTATCCTATACATCTAGATTGAACACGAGACATGGACCGTGTCATTCCCGTATAGCCCAACCTTAAGGTTTCTTGATTCCTAAGTAAGCTAATTGAAACAAATGTAATTGACATCTCATGTCAATTTATCTGAGCATGGCCATGCATTTTCTCAATTTTACTTAATCAAGGGGCCCATAGATGTTACTCCTATTATATAGGAGGGACAAATCCCATCTTGATCACACAAATCCCTCCGCATGATATGTGACATATCCAATATCTACCCTTGCATTCACTTAACTATTAGTGACATAGAATAGTATCAAAATATGAAACTTACATGTAGGGAACCTTGATGATCTTAGGTCAAAGGACCATATTAATAATGATCACTAAGAATCACTTATGACACTCATATAACGATCCATGTAGTGTTCTTAATATGGGTCGGTCCAGTATACAAGTTCTCTAACTTGTACTCATGTGTAAACTTAATATCCCATATAAGTCTTCACACATGCTAGTCTTAACATATCAAAGTAACCTAATCCACAATGATATATGACTAGGGACATTTAAGAATACAATTATTCTAAGGTTATTATTATAATTGAATATATTATGCAGACAATATATATAAATATAATAATTGAAATTGTCATTAAAATAACATGATTCAAAATTACAATCACCAATATGATTGGTTTTAGGGCATATACACTAACAATCTCCCACTTGCACTAAAGCCAATCATCCATGTATCTAAACCAAAAATATGGATTTAGACATAATTTAAATACAAATTGATACTAAATTTTCAAGAATTTAAACACAATAATGAAGGATAAGAAGAACAACAACATATAAATAACAAAAGAACATAAAAAAATAGAATTAATAAGCATAAATTTGGATCAAACTTGAATAAGATAAGAACACAAGAAAATAATAAGAAATTACATAGAAATAGCAAGAATTAAGCACAATTAACATAAAACAAGACATACAACTTAGTTTGAGACAATAAAAATAGGATCTATGAATTAGATCAACAAAACCAAAATCAAAGACAAGAATTTATTGAAATTAAATTGAATTTGCAAAAAGCAAACTAAACAAAGATAAATTTGAAAATTAGGAAACAAACTTTGATTAGCAAATGATGCAAACCTAATATGAACCTATCCTAAAGAACTTGCAAATAATAAAAAAAATGCCAAAGATTGTTTAAAGAGAAAACTTATCTCAAAATCTAGTATCAAATTAATAATGTAAAAGTTATGTTTAATAAAGAACAAGTCTTCTTATATAGTTATAAATGAAAATGGGCTAATTGGGCTTAATTAGACACAAATGGACCAAATTTATCATACTAATTAAGCTATTAATTTGTCTGAAATAAAATGCTAAAAAATGACAGATCAAATAGATATAATTAATAATAGGCCCAAATATCCTATGAAATACAAAAAAGGAAAGCAAGGCTCAAAATATGTTCTAGCCTACAGTAGCCGAATATGGTATTTAATTATAACTAGGTAAAGACAAACTCTAAGCTTGATAATCGACTATTAGGTTTGACTACTACTCTTTTTTTTGCCTAAATACACATAAACCACTTAGGAAGTCGTTCCAAATCTTCCTTCTTATGCTCCTAAGCTTCTTGAATAAGTCTTTAAAAGCCTTCTTTCATCTTTTTAGCTTTACTCTTTGTGATTAGCATTTTTTGTAAATGTAAATGCTCTTCCATGGTCCTCAAGATCACATCACATTTTAATTGTTTTCCATTAGTGGAAACTTAGCATTTTTTATGAGTAAGAATCAATAAAAGTTTGATGATTTCATAACATGATTGAATGAATTATTTTACTCTTTTAAATTGATTAATGTAAACATAAGTTTTGAATTGGTAGATTGAATTTGGTAGTATAACTTTTTTGTGAGATTTTGAGCCTTATGTTAATCATTTATGCTATTATCTTTCATTCATTTGTGAAATATTTTTTCATGATTTATTTCTCTAGAACTTGCTTTAATTTTTTTTAAGATTAAATTTGCACATATATGCACAAAAATGATAAAAGCATTCTTTATTTAAGTTAGAACCAAATAACTAACCTTAGAAGTTTATCTTTGGTGAGCCTTCTTTGGGCCTAATTGCCTTTTATTTGTTAATTAGCTCATGAACACATTTTCTAATATAAAATAAGTGTCTTTACCCAACATTAATGATTAGTAGAGCATTTAAACTTTATGACATAGGTTCTTGAATAAGTATAAAGGTACGTGTATAATGAAAAGTCATTAACTTAAAGTTCAAAGCTTAGTTGAAAAAAAGAGAGAAAGACAACAAGAAAAAAATGGAAAGTAAAAATGAAAACAAAGATAACCAAAAGAAAAAGAAAAAGAATGATGAAAAAAAACAAAAGAAAAAAAGGTGAAAAAAATGGAACAAAGAAGAACAAGGCAAAAAAGAATTAAGAAAGAATAGTAAGGGAAAGAAGTTAATGAATGTTTGAATTTAAAGTTAAAGTGTTGTATTAAGTTATAATTGTTCATATGTTGCCTATATGTTTATAGTTCAAGTGCTCTATTAATTCTTTGGTCTTTAACATTCATATCTTTAATTTTCCTTCTTTTTTCCCCTTAGCTCAATTATAATCTTGAATAAAGTCTTTTTAATTTATGTTATGCATATGTTTAAGTAGTAGAGATTAGATGATAAACAAGCTCATGGTAGAGTATTTTTATGGAATGAACCTAAGTGAAAGATTTATTCTAAATATTTAAAAGTTAGAGAGTGAATTTTGAGAGAATATACCATTTTGATCTACTTTTTTTTAATGAAGTTGCTATATTAGTTAATTTCAAATTTGGTAAGATTTTTGTTCATGATACGTTATATCTCTTGATGACTTTGATTATTTCTTATTTGTGAAATTTATGATTTTCAAATCTTTGGAAATTAAGTCTTTTCTTTTTTTAGTTTTAAATAAAGTTATGTTTACTCAATGTCATGCAAAGGATAATTGTGGGAAAATTTGATGTACAAAATATTATGTACATTATTTTTTCCTATTTTATGTCTTTTAATGTATTATATATGCTTAATCTAATGGAATTGGCCTTATTATTTGATTGGGTAATGATTTTTTAATGTTTTTAAATTATTTAATTAATGCTAGATTTTTACACTATTTCAGGTCTTTAGTTATATAGTTTTAGATGTCAAAATTGGATAATCTTTATATTATTAAAAAGCTTAAATAAAGTTATAAAACTTTTATGTTTGGCCTTGTTAGGATTGGGAGCCAAACAAACATAGCGGAATTAATCGATCCCAGCCAAGGATCCACATGAAATGATTAGATCAAGATAGAGATTTGATTACCTATTGCAAATGCTTTAGGGATTCAATCTTTGATTACTTATTTTCAACTTGCTTTCGGTCGAAAACTTTAAGGTATCCACACGAACCTGTGAATCACCAGCGAACATCTCATGTGCACTGATTGGAATTCATCTCATTTTCTTTCGTAGTACTAGCTATGCCTTTCAAGAGTTCAAAGGGGGTTGCTAGGTTTTTTTATCTTTTTGGGATGTGTGAATAATAATCCTTATTATTACCTAACAAGCCTATTTAAATAGGTGCACATAAAACCTTAACTAATTGGGCTTTGTTCCATATATAATTATAGGCTTATTATTGTGCCTTATAATTATAATATGCAATTCCCAGATATTAAGCCCAAGTAATTTGATCCATAAATTTCAAATCCACTAGGTTCTAAATGTGCAACCCTACAAGCTCATTACATTGGTAATGATCATAAATCATATTAATGATCATAAATAATAAGTGGTGTTTAGCAACATATCATCATTATCCAAGTAATGTGAAAGTCAATGATTCAACTAAACCTTTACATGTGATCATCATCTATATCCTTATATCCTAGACATCCAGATTGAGCATGTGACATGGACCGTGTTACTCCTGTATAGTCCAATTCAAAGGTTTCTTAATTCCTAAGTAAGTTAACTAAAGTAAATGTAATTGACATCCCATGTCAATTCATCTAAGCATAACCATGCATTTTTCTCAACTTTACTTACTCAAGGGGCCTATAGATGTCACTCCTATTATATAGGAGGGATAAATTCCACCTTAATCACATACATCTATCTGTATGATATGTGACATATCCAATAACTAACCTTGCATTCACTCAATCATGAGTGACATAAAGTAGTATCAAAATATGAAACTCACATGTAGGGAACCTTAACGATCTTAGGTTAGAGGACCATATTAATTATGATAACTAAGAATCACTTATGACACTCATATAATGATCCATGTAGTGTTCTTAGGATGGATCGGTTTAGTATACGAGTTCTCTAACTTGTACTCATGTATAGATTTAATATCTCATATAAGTTACCACATATATTAGTGTTAACATATCAAAGCAACCCAATCCACAATGATATATGACTAAGAACATTTAAGAATATAATTATTCTAAGGTTATTATCATAATTAAATATATTACGTAAATAATATATGTATAAATATGATAATTGAAATTGCCACTAAAATAACATGATTCAAATTTTCAATCATCTATATGATTGATTTTAGGGCATATACACTAACAGGCCCACCCCTAGTTCAAACATTTGGAAGGTCAAAAGTTATTATGAAGTTAATACTTTGTTTCTACCCAAGCTAAACTAGTCCCAATTTTTAGGCTTTATCTAAAGCTTAAGAGGTTCAATTAATGTGAAACTAATGCTCAGAATTATTATAACCTAGCCTAAAAACTTTATTTTAGGGGTTTAGTGAAATTACGTCATTTTGATGGTCAAACATAGGTTGGAAATTGACTTATAAAAATTATTATAGCAAAACACAATTAGAAGTTTAATTTTTAAAATAGGTTATTAACTTCTAAAATTAGCATGAACCCATTCTATGTAACCTTATGAAGCATATTTATTTAACTCAATAGGTTTTGTAGCTTAGGAGGTTAGATTTAAGGATTTTATTCCTCCAACTACAAAACACACAACTCTAGATAGTAACCACTCTCTTCTCTAGTTTTCTTTGTATTCCAGCATAAGTGATTAATTTTTTTATATCAGTTTAAAGGTTTAAGTACTCCAACCTTAGTTTAATTTTAAGAGTCAAATTTAATTAATATTACTATTGATTCATATATCTGTTGCTTCTTTATTTTACTCTTGTTTTATGATTGTTTTAGGTTATTAGCTCATTAGACTTGTTAGTTAATTGCTTTTGATAATCTATATCTATATGATTGATTGTAATTAATTCTTGCATGTAGGTTAGTTATTTTCCATCATAATCAATAGCAAGTAGGTGTTTAATTTTCACACCTAAAGTTATAATTACCTAAGAGAATTAGAAGACAAATCAATAATTTCTCCTATGTGAAATTGTAAATTTAGTCTTGCTATTTGTAAATTTATTACTTTTCCTAGTTAACTAAGAATTAGCATTATTCTTGAGTTAATTAGTGCTAGGTGTTTAATTTTCAATATTAATTAAGGTTATTGTAAGGTGTTCGGGTAATTTTATGGCTAAGTAGTTTAGTTAAGAATAATCTTATTGATGTCAATAATGTATCCATATATAGAGTTTGAAATCCCTTGAATTAAGTTTTTCTATTTTTCTTCAATTTATTTTAATATTGTTTTCATTATGCATTTCAATTTGTTTTGGAAAAAACCTTGTTTACTTTCTGCTTTTGCTAATTGGCTTTTATTCCCTTGGGTATGACTTAGACTTACTACTTATAATGATTTGGAGTAGGTTTGGTATTTATTTTTATGTGAAATGATGCATGTCAATACATATGGGATAAGGTTTGCTCAAAGTAATAAGGAAGAACCTTTTATACATCTATGCAATTCAATAGTTATTTAAATACTTGTGTCATGTCTATGATTTAAATCTTGTGTCTAAATTATATTTTGTCTAAGCATTTAGTAGTGTAATATACAAAATTGCTAAATGAGAAATAGTTTATGGTTAGGAATTATTTTTTATATATACCTTGTATATAAATGCTCATTCGATCAAAATTGATTAGAAAATTAGTGTAATAACTATCTCACTAGGTAGTTTTATTACTCACTCTACTTATGGACATATTTTTCATATAATTTGCCCTTAATTGTGTCCTATAAAATTGTTAATATTTGGTGGTATATTTATGAAGTTGCTTATAAAAGTTTAGTCTAGAATTGATCATGCCACATATTTCGCTTCAATTCTTAAAGCATTATTAATAGTACCTACACTAGCATTATTAGCCACATCTCTAACAACAGTAAATGATTCACCATACTCTCTAACACTTAAAAATCCTGCTACCCTTAATTTTAATATATACCTTATTGATAGTTAGTTTTATTGACAACTGCCATGTTCAATTACTTTTAATTTTTTTTTATTCACTGCGTATCTATATAATTATTTAAGACTCTAACCAAGACAATTAGGTTATTGCTTAACCCAAATATTTCTATATAACTATTTGATGATTATAATGCATATTTATGTACATGCATAGCTTGATATTATTCTAATTATCTCAAAGTTTTTACAAAAATTATTTTGTAATGTGTGGCAAATTAGCCTACATGATTTTTAGAAGAAAAACAAGAAAGAAAAATGGTTTCCTTCATCATCAAAGGTAAATATATATTTCCAAGTTTAAAAATATTTTCTTAAGTGATATATCAATGTTATTTTGAAAGGATTTATCAAACAATTTAAAAAATTTGTCTGAAAATTCTAACTTAATTCAATAAATTTGATTTTTATTTTAAAAAGAATATATTTATCTCTAAAAAATTCTATGAATAGAATCATCTAATTTTTGAGTTTTTCTAACCTGGTCTAATTATTTTGTTTGGTTTCATGATTTAAACTTCCAAAATAAGTATATTACTAAATTTTCCAAAGGTTATCTTCAAAATTATCTTTCTAGTGTCTTGTGAATTTTTCAATAAAATAGTATTTTAGACAAGTTTTATAAATATATTTTTAGGATTATTTTCACAAGAAGTTCTTTAAGATTTTATCTCTTTCTGAAGGTAGTTTTTTGAAAAACTGTCTAAGGCATCAATTATTTTATAATGAAATATTTTTTTCAAATCACTTCAGAAATATTTCTTTCTTTAAAGCCATTACATTTTAGTTATTTCTATATCAAGGAAGTAAACTTCTTTTATTCAAGTTAGATTTTGATTCCAAATTAAATTATTATTTTAAAATTTTTGGAATTTCCTTCAAAAAGGAAAAAAGAAAAAAGGAAAAAAGGTTTTTAATACTTTTGATTTTCAAAGAAAATTTATTTGATCTTGTTTACCTATAGATGAGGTTTTGTTTGTTGAAATTACTATTTATGTTTAAGGTCATGTATTTAAAAGATTAAACCTCATCAATTGTAAAAATTGTTTTATCAATTTGATGATACATATACAAGATTGAAAATATATATATTTATGAGTTTTCTAACTATGTATTATTGCATCATGCTTATATGTTAGAAAATAGTTAGCTTTATAAATATAATGGTTTGGAAAAACTTGTAAAAGTATCTAGTTAATATTTTTACACTAGTCATGATGGTTTAAAGTTAGGTCATGGTGAATTCCACCAAAATAAGAGTGAATTAGTTTTTGGAACTTTACTAACCTTTTGAAATCAAATCAATTTTCCAAAAACCTTTTAAATCTCAAATATATTGTAAAGGTGCTTAAAGAGCTTAGCATACCAAACCATGCCAAAGCCTGTGCAAGCCCAGTTTATTTAAACTTGGTTCATCAAGACTCACATTTTAAGCAAGCCTATTTTAGTTGGTTAGGCTTGCATTGCAAGCCCATAAACCCATTTATTTTGCCATAAAAAAATAGTTGGCTCATGGATTGACCCAAGGTCTACACAAATCCGATTTATATAAACCTAATTAGTTTAGGCTTGCTTTTTTGCAAGCCTATTTTAATAAGCTCAATCTATAAAAACTTGGCAAACCAATCTACCAAGCCCATAAGCCCAATGCTTGTTAAGCACCCTAATGTATTAAAATTAGGTCATGGCAGATTCCACCAAAGAGAGGGTGAATTGAGTTTTAGAACTTTATCAACCTTTTGAAATCAAATCAATTTTCCAAAAACCTTTTAAATTTTAAATATATTGTAAAGGTGCTTAACAAGCTTGATAGACCAAACAGGGCATAGAGGCTAGTAATCAACTATTAGGCCTTTAATAATTAATTGTTAGCCTAATTTCCCCTACTTTCAAGTGGAAACTTGGCATAATAGACACATAACCTAAATTCTACAAATTTTTATCCCATTTCTGTGCTTTTGATCAAAATATCATAGGGACAATTTTAAAACATTTTTTATGAAAATATCTTAAACATGATTCTAAAAGAAATTAAGTTTTAAAAAAATCTTAAGCATTAAGATTTGTATTAATGACTATATAACATAATGGATTAATAGGTTTCTATAAATCTCCAATTCTTTAGTGTAATGTCCTGAATTTTTAATTCTATCATTTGAATCTCTAAATTCTGAGGCTGTAGAAATGAAGAGCACGTTTGAATTAGCTTGGTGGGTGAATCTTAAGTTAAAAGGAATTAAGTGTAAGGGTAATCAAAATTTTGAGGGAAAAAGGACAGTAGGAAAAAAATTAATTTCCCTAAATAGTATAGATGATCAGAGGAGGTTAAAAAACCCTAAAAAAGGGAGTTGTCTAAGTCTAACAGTGTAAGGAATTTTAAACAGATAGAAACCTTATTGATTAAATTGCAAAAGTGCAAAATCGGGTGTGGTTAAAGTGTGAATAATCAAGAATTTAGGATCTAATATGAATAACCAAGAATTTGAGGTGTAATATGTAATTTTATATAGTGTGACCAATAGACACATGACAAGTGTCATTACTAAAAAAATGGCAAGAATAGCCTTACTAATTGGTGAAAAAGGACCAAAATACCCTTGAAAATTTTAAAAATGACCAAAATACCCTTGAAGTTTCATGAAAACTCTTTCTTCTTCTCCATTTCATCTTGAAGCCGTGGATACCTCCATGAAAACAAGCTTGGACGTGCAAGAGAAAGAAGGAAGAGAGAGAAAATTTCTTTTAATTTTTTCACCCAAAAATAGTAGGAATTAGGCTTAGGTGTAGAAGAGAAAGTTGCTCCTCTCATCAAGCTCTATCTATTGGTGTGTTTAGATTGAAGAAACCTCAAGTTTGATCAAGTTTGGTGAGCTCTGAGTGAGGATTTTCAAGTTGCACCAAGAGGTAAAAATGTTTTCCTCTAAAAGTTCTTTAATGTACTCTTTTTAGTTTCTTGAAATTTTGATGTTGGTGTGGTCAAAGGTGATTGACCATGGAGTTTTGGATGATTTGAACATGTCTAATGGTGTTTTGGATGTTGATATGTTGATCTATGGCTTTGGTTTGGTGTAAAAACAACAAGAAACCATGATGTACACACTAGGGTTTTAGAGGCATAATGGTGCATGTATGGTTTTGGCATGATTTGTTTGGAATTTGGTTAAATTGATGAAATTAGAATGATTTTTATGAATTATGAAGCCTATGGAAGATGAAATTTTGAATTATGAAAGTGTGTGTAAAACTTCCCTTTTGAGAAGCCAAAACCGTGAATATGGAAAAGAAGGAGGGAAGGAAATTTAGCCATTTAAATTGTGTTTTTGGAAGATTGAAATAATGTATTACAATGAAATTTAGGAGATATTGGAATGTACATTAAAATTTAGGTCACTTCCTTCATGGTTTAGTGTATGTGGAGGAAGTGAAGAATACATGAAGTTTAAGAAAAATGATGATGTTCTAATAAGAATTATGATGTGTATTTATGTAGACTAAGAAGTGACAAGTTAGGAAGGCAAGGGGAATTGTAAAGAAGTTTTTAAGTGAGGGCAAAGGAAACATCACTATTGGAAGCTTTTAAAAGGTAGCTAGCTTTATCCTTAAGCTCTGTTTTTCATTTATGCATTTTCTGTATTTTATGCCATTGTATGGAATGTGTATGAAATTGATGTGCATAAAATTGTTGTATATGGTACCTATGGCCCGAGTACCCAGGGAAGACAGTGAGATTGCTATGTGTGAGGTGTAAACTCCCTCACTCATTAACACCTTAATCCTCATTAAATAGGTAATTAATGCATACTAATTTGCCTTTTACTCTAAGCTAACTCACAGTACCTCAAATTTCTGTATTTCATACAATATAGGCAAGGGTCATGTAATTATGCCAAAAGTTCAACTTACAAAACACATATCCATCACTTACAATATCACCAACTATATAATCATTTTTAATACAACTTCAAAACTTTATTCTCCTTTGTCAAGAGGGCCTTTAGAAGCATCACCTGGAATGGTTAGTAACAATACAGAAACATAAGAAACAGAGTTTCCCAGTAGCTAGCTATTACTATATAAAAAAAATATATCAAGCCATTCCAGATCCTTAAGCAAATAAAACATACATTTCAAAATCAATTAATCATTTATCATCTCCTTCCGTACCATTGTAAGAAATGTGCATCACACATAGCAATCATCAAGCCCATTCAAGGACTCATATAGATATCCAGATGGCCATCACAGATAATCGTACCTAGGCCTCATATACAGCAATTTCACTGTCTTCCCGGGGTATTCGGGCCGCAGGCCTCACATATAGCATTTCACTGTCTTCTCGAGGTATTCGGGCCATAGGTACCGCACACAGCAATTTCATTATCATCCCGGGGAACTCGGGCCATAGGCCTCATACACAGCATTTTACTGTCTTCCCAGGATGCGCACACAGCTATTTCATACACATTCCATACAATGGCATAATATACAAAAAATCATGTAAATAGAAAATAGAGCTTAAGGATAAAGCTAGCTACCTTTTATAAGCTTCTAATAGTGATGTTTCCTTTGCCCTCACTTAAAAACTTCTTTACAATTCCTCTTGCCTTTCCAACTTGTCACTCCTTAGTCTACATAAATATACATCATAGTTCTTATTAGAATATCATCATTTTCCTTAAACCTCATGTATTCTTCACTTCCTCGACATTGATAAATGCACAAATGCACTTAAGTTCTATGTGTTTCATCATTCATTTACTTAGTATTTTGTACAAATTGATTGAAAAGGATACTTAGATGCTCTATATTTTATTTTCAGGCTTTGAAATGACATATATATGCATTAGAAAAAGATCCGGAGGCAAAACCGTGCAAATCGTGAAGAATCGAAACCAAATTGTCCACTTGACAAAGAACACGGGGTATGGGAACCCCGTGTTTAGGGCCGTGTTTCTTTCTGGATTACTTCGAGGCTTCACTGGATTGCTCAAATAAGAACACGGGGGTAAACACGGATCGTGTCATACCCCGTGTATCTTACTGCCCTTCAGTTCTGAGGTAAACACAGGGAGTGTCACACCCCGTGTAACATACTGATCAGCCTTCGCTGAAGAACACGGGGTACAACACGGGACGTGTTATACCTCGTGTACATTACCAATCTTCCAAAAACACAATTTAAATGGCTAAATCTCCTTCCCTCCTTCTTTTCCACATTCATGGTTTTGGCTTCTCAAAAGGGAAGTTTCATACACACTTTCATAATTCAAAATTTCATCTTCCATAGGCTTCATAATTCATAAGAATCATCTTAATTTCATCAATTTAGCCAAATTCCAAACAAATCATGCCAAATCCACACATGCACCATTATGCCTCTAAAATCCTAGTGTGTACATCATGGTTTCTTGTTGTTTTTACACCAAACCAAAGCCATAGATCAACATAACAACATCCAAAACACCATTAGACATGTTCAATTCATCCAAAACTCCATGGTCAACTACCTTTGATCACACCAACATCAAAATTTCAAGAAACTAAAAAGAGTACATTAAAGAGCTTTTAGAGGAGAACATTTTTACCACTTGCTGCAACTTGAAAATCCTCACTTAGAGCTCACCAAACTTGATCAAACTTGAGCTTTCTTCAATCTAAACACACTAATAGATAGAGCTTGATGAGAAGAGCAACTTTCCCTTCTACAACTAAGCCTAATTCTCACTATATTTGGGTGAAAAAGTTAAAAGAAGTTTTCTCTCTCTCCCTTCTCTCTCTTGCACGTTTTTGGTGCTTTCATGGAGGTGTTCTACGGCTTGGAGAAGAAAGGAGAAGGAAGAAGAGCTTTCATGAAGCTTCAAGGGTATTTTGGTCCTTTTTCACCAATTAGTAAGGCTATTCTTGCCATTTTCTTCTAATAATGACACTTGTCATGTGTCTATTGGTCTCACTAAATAAAATCACATATTACACCCTAAATTCTTAGTTATCATAGTAGATCCCAAATTTTTAGTTATTTACACTTTAACCACACCCGATTTTGCACTTTTGCAATTTGGTCCATAGGGTTTCTGTCTGTTTAAAATTCCTTACACTATCAAACTTAGATAACTTCCCTTTTTAGGGTTTTCTAACCTCCTCTGATCATCTATATTGTTTAGGAAAATTAATTCTTTTCCTACTATCCTTTTTCCTTTAAAATTTCGTTTACCTTTACACTTAATTCCTTTCAACTTAAGATTCACCCACCAAGCTAATTTAAACGTGCTCTTCATTTCTACGACCTTAGAATTTAGAAATTCAAATAATAGAATTAAAAATTCAGGACATTACATGAGGCGTATGGCCCGAGTTCCTCGGAAAGACAGTGAAATTGTTGTATATGAGGCCTAGGTACAATTATCTGTGATGGCCATCTTGATATCTTTATGAGTCCTTGAATGGGCTTGATGATTGCTATGTGTGATGCACATTTCTTACAATGGTATGGTATGAGATGATAAATGATTAATTAATTTTGAAATGTATGCTTTAATTGCTTAAGGATCTGGAATGACTTAATATATTTTTATGGTAATAGCTAGCTACTGGAAAACTTTATTTCTTTTGTTTCTGTATTGTTACTAACCATTTCAGGTGATGCTTCTAAAGGCCCTCTTGACAAAGGAGAATAATGTTTTGAAGTTGTATTAAAAATGTCTATATAGTTTGTGATGTTAGTATGTGATGGATATATGTTTTGTAAGTTGAACTTTTTGTATAACTATATGACCCTTGCCTATATTATATGAAACATATGAATTTGATGTATTGTGAGTTGGTTTGAAGTAGAAGGTAACTTAGTATGCAATATGTGTGAAATTGGAAATGACCAAATGAACAGTAAATTCGTAGGCAGTAAGAGGAGTATGTTTGCAGGGACTTGTGGTTAATTTTTTATGCTCTAAAAATTTTTGATAAAATTCAGGGATGAACCTTACATACTCAATGAACTCTGTGACAAAATTCAGCCTAAAATAAGTTTATTTACTATGTGAATTTATTACATGTTTTGGTCTCCCCTGTTACCGTCACAGTGCAGAGCACTAATTGTATCTCACAGATCAGAAGTAGTAAATGGATGAGTTTTGATCTGAAAATTTTATGGAAAGTATATAACATGTTATAAAGTCCCATACCAAATTTGAGCTTATTCGGAGTTGATTTACCTCATGAAATAAGGGTTTAATTTTACAGTTGTGAATTCTGGACAGCACTGGGACAGAAACACTTTTCTGTGAGTTTTGAAAGGCCTAATGATGTCTAAATAGTGTCAAATTTTTACATGATAAATTTAACACGTGAAAGGTTCATAGAATTTAATTTCATGATTTTTAGAGTTCTTAAAAGTAGTTTTTCATATTTTTGAAATTGGTCCAGTAATTCTGGAAATGAGCAGAAAATTTCTGAAACTCAAAATCTGTAATATTTTGTTTCGTAGAATCTTAAATTAGCTTCGAAAAGGCCTAATTGCGAAATAATTATCTATTTAATGAGGATTAAGGTGTTAATAAGTAAGGGAGTTACATTTAGCCTGTCCTAATAATCCAATAGCATAGTTAAGCTATGCAATGCACAATGAGTTTGTAATTATTAAAAGATAATTATTAACCCTTTTAAGGTTAATAATTAATTGGTTCTTTTCCTAATGTTACTAAACCAAACAAAAATACACAAAGCCAAATATCTAGCTTCAAATAACATAAGTTGTTGATAAGTAGTGGCCTTGATCTTAAAAGTCTTTAATGTTTACAAAGTTAGAACTTTATAAACTAAACATGCAATAACTTAGGGAGAACAACAATTATAATAATATAAGGGGAAAAATATTTTAGGGAAACTTGAATTCTCTATAATGCCATAAATCATAAAAGAAATGACTACTTTTACTTTGTAATCCTTAACTCTAAAAGTTGACCATTCATAAGGGTTTCTTCAGCCATTTATGGCAATAGTGTAGCAACTTTTTGAAAAACTAACAAAACTTGAAAATTGAACATAGTGTAATAGAATAATGAGAAATGGTAGAACATTATTATTGTGACATTTAACAGGGTAAACAATGATACAAGAGTGATTCCAAAATACAAATTAACCATTGATTTTTCTTTTAAATCCAAAATACAAAGATCACAATAATGATGCAATAGCATAATGATGAATAACATATTCATCTTTGTTATCATCTAGAACAATTACAACATTTAGACCATATTGAACATTTTATCTACATTTACATTTAAAGAAATGTAGTAATGTTTAAATTAATAGAGTCAAGTTTTAAAGGTGTGTGCATATCCTTTATTACCATTAAATTAAAAAATTAACACACACATTAAATAGTTTGATACAACAAACACATGCAATTATTTAAAAAATAGCCTAATACAACAAACACATGCAAATTACTTCTTCCTTTAATTATTAAAAGTATTTATGACCATTAAACAATAATACAAAGGAAAATATACTTTTGCATAGTGACAATATGCTTTTGCAAACTACTAGGCAAGTAACATAGCAATCCTAGAGGAAGATAATCCATGGCCATGTAATATTGATCATATTAAGAAAGTGATTCAAAAATATTTACAATAGTCATTTAACAAAATGAACTATCCTTCCTTCCTTTTTTTTCTATATTTTTTCTTTTTCAAAATGGCATAAGTCCTATCCTTATAAAGAAGGGGAAGTAAAAAGGCCAGAGAGAGCTAAGGACAAATTACTAGTATTATTATTCAATGATATATTGAATGAATATGATAAAAGACTTGACCTTAATGCTTTATTTATATACAAATCTTAAGAAATATCAAGTATCTAATACCCTTAACATTATGTATAAGACAAGCAAGCTCTAAGCCTTACAATTAATCATAATATAACCTAAAATGAATCATAACCAATTAAAGAAATTTTCTTATTACATAATTCTAACATTCCCCTCTAAGCTTAAACATATCTAAGCCTAAGGTTGGAACATAAATTAAAACTTTGAAAAAAATAAAATGCAATAAAACATAATAAAGAAAAATTGAAGAATCTTCAAACAACGTAAATAACTTACAACAAACATAACATGCTGACAACCCCCTCAAAGATAAAGCAATTTTATAGCAATCGAAATGATCATCAATGCGAAAGAGTTGAGAAAGTGATCATTAGCACAAAGTGTTGCCAAAATGACCATCAATGCAAAACAAAGTGCTACCAAAATAATCATTTTTAATTGGCATAAAGTACTACCATAATGACATTTACACAAAAAAGGGAAGTATTGTTGGAATAAATATTAGTGCACTATACTACCAAAATGATTATTAACATAAAAGAGTGCTCTTGGGATAACCATTAGCAAATCTAAGTTTAAAGGTAGCATTTCTAACAACTCGAAGATACTCTATAAATTAGAGCAGCAAACAACAAAGTTATCATACAGAGGATAAAGTTGATAACAATTTTTTATGTGTTACTAATGGAGAGAAAACCTAGAAAGATTGTAAAAAATCATGATACTTTTATTTATCCAAGGTAAGAGAAAAAATGGAATTTTATCATTATAATAGAAGGAAAATTTGACAAGAAAACTTAACAAGTGCACATAATGTTAGTGTATATGCCCTAAAATCAATCATATTGGTGATTATAATTTTGAATCATGTTATTTTAATGGCAATTTCAATTATTATATTTATATATATTGTCTGCATAATATATTCAATTATGATAATAACCTTAGAATAATTGTATTCTTAAATGTCCCTAGTCATATATCATTATGGATTAGGTTACTTTGATATGTTATGACTAGCATGTGTGAAGACTTATATGGGATATTAAGTTTACACATGAGTACAAGTTAGAGAACTTGTATACTGGACCGACCCATATTAAGAACACTACATGGATCGTTATATAAGTGTCATGAGTGGTTCTTAGTGATTATTATTAATATGGTCCTTTGACCTGAGATCACCAAGGTTCCCTACATGTGAGTTTCATATTTTGATACTATTCTATGTCACTAATGGTTGAGTGAATGCAAGGGTAGATATTGGATATGTCACATATCATGCGAAGGGGTTTGTGTGATCAAGATGGGATTTGTCCCTCCTATATAACAGGAGTAACATCTATGGGCCCCTTGATTAAGTAAAGCTAAGAAAATGCATGGCCATGCTCAGATGAATTGACATGAGATGTCGATTACATTTGAATCAGTCAGCTTACTTAGGAATCAAGAAACCTTAAGATTAGGCTATACGGGAATGACACGGTCCATGTCTCGTGCTCAATCTAGATGTATAGGACAAAAGGACATAGGTGATGATCACGTGTAAAGGTTTAGTCAAATCACCAACTTTCTCATTGCTTGGGTAACAATGATGTGTTGCTAGACACCAATCATTATTTATGATCATTAATATGATCAATGATCATTGCTAACGTAATGAGAGCCTATAGGGTTGCACACTTAGAGCCTAGTGAATTTGGAATTAATGGACCAAATTGGTTGGGCCTAATATTTAGGAATTCATGTTATAATTATAAGGCCCAATAGTAAGCCTATAATTGTACATGGAATAAAGCCCAAATAGGTTAGGTTTTTCTATGCACCTATTTAAATAGGCTTGTTAGGTAATAATAATGATATACATTATCATTATTCACGCACCCTAAAAGGTACAGAAAAACCCTAGCACCTCTCCTTGACCAAAACCCCTGAAGAGGCGTAGCTAGCACTACGAGGTGAAAGGAGATCAATTCTAACCGATGTTTATGTGGACATTCATCTGTGATTCACGAGTTCATGTAGATACCATAGAGGTGCAGCCACATTAAACGCAACACTGGTGATTTGATCTTCTAGTTTCTATTCCGGTTCGTGATTTGGAGAGCAGATTGGATTGGAAAACGGACAGAAGCAGATCGGATTTGCTGTGTAGCGGACATAAGATTTTTGCCGAAAGGTATAAACCCTAATCCCTAATCTATGACGTCCTAAATTTGTATGAATCCTTGGTGGAAATCGTGCAAAATTTTTATTCCGCTATGCATGTATGATATGCGATTTCCAGGACATAACCCCCAGTGTGATGGTGAATGTAGCTCATGCTCTTGAAGAATGTGGTATATGGATGTCACATGAATTTGGAACAAGTGGCATGTAGACTTCACATATTTCTAGAACAAGTGGCATATGTTACTCATATGTTAGGGAGAAAAAACTAAAATTTCGCTATTAAACTAAATCTAGAAGTGGTTCTATAAAAATTTGAAAATGCTTCATGAATTAGACCAAATAGCAACATTATTATGCATCATTATGTAGAAATAATGTGATGATTGTTTAGATTTTTGGATGCTATTGATGGTGAAGAATGCAAAAACTTTACAACACATAAAACCTTTTCAAAAAAATGCAATAATCTCACAATAGTCATAGAATGAATAGTGCATAAATGGATATTTAAGACACAATAAAATAATAAGGTGTTGCATCGAAAGTGATATAACCCATAAGGCCTCAAGAAGAATGATACTACTATGATGCTAGTCCTTTTTTTAATAGAAAAATAAGAACATCTTTATATATTGTATTAAATCCACCATAATAATAAGTTAGTCATAATAGCAAACTAAAACCTATCAAAACTACAATGTCAGAAAGAGACATACTATAACTAGGAACAACGGTTTGTGAAAAAGAACCTAAAAAAGAAAAAAAACCTAAATCTAAAATCCTAAAGTTAAAAATTGCTTCAATAACCAATTCAATAATCCTTTCCAACTGTCATCTAAAGTTCTGTGAATAGTTAAATCTTAAAGGCTATTAACCGAAAGGATCCTAGAAAAATAGTGTCTAAATTAGTCATATGAATGTGCATGCATTATTACAACACTTACCCATTATAGGTAAGCAATATCCTTAGGTGTCTTATTCAAACTTGTAGCACCATAAGGAGTTATGATTAGGCTTGGATAGGGTCCATAAATGATAGAAGCCTAAGTTTGTGACATTCAATCCATCTAATTAAAAGTAATGTCATATTAAGCAAATGAAGGTTAGATATAGGATAAATTTAAAAGTATCAAGTTGAGGCCAGTTATGGTCATACCCTTAGCATACTTTTTATAGCTACAATCATAATTTGGGTCATTAAGATTATTTTTCCTATCTTTAAAAATGGCAACTAAAGTAAAACCAATATCTTTAATGATAATAATATTTTTTAGGATTAGTTATGGAGTGCTTACTAGCTTTATTCTCCTCTTAGCAAAAATAAGAATTCTTCTGATCCACTAGGATCTAGGAATTCATATCATTTGAATAAAAACTTTTAAAGTAACTAAAGATGCATGCTTATGCTTAATTATATTCCTCTTTTCTTTCTTCAACAATTCTTAAAAAAATTTCCTTTCATCCTTGTTTCATTATTTTATTTACAATAATGTTATTGGTAATTCATATATGCTCAATTTTATCATATTGCAATTGTTTTCCATATATTTAGATAAGAAAATTATAGGATGATTGCTTTTTATTAATTTTCTAGCCATAATGTTATTTCCCTAATTATATAAGCCATTACCTTAAACCATTGCTTGCATATTATAGTACTGGGTAACATGATGCATTACCAATTAGAGATAGGAAGAAGCAAGGATTTAAAAAATAGAGCATTACACAAAAAACAATGGTAAAATTATGGCTTTAGAAGGAATTATATCTAAATTTCATCGATTTTATGATGTGATCGTAATTCATATATTTTGTGATCCATAATGGTGATGTAAAATAGTGTTATAGCCTAGTGCAACAATAATAGATTGCATCTCATGCATTTAATTATAACTTATTATGTCATGTATAAGTTTAGATTGTAGTACTAAAAAAAGCAAAAAGAAGAATAGGGAGGGAATCTAATAAAAAATATAGTAATAACAATACAAATACAAAAGAAATTCTTTAACTTTTATAGATGATTAATAGACATAAAAAAAATTGGAACTCTGAAAGTAGAAGAACTGAAGAAGTAAACTCAAATCGAAACTAAAAAGCTAAAAATAGAAGGAAGCAAATCGACGCTTTGAAATGCAAATCCTTGCTCTAAATGGCAAATCTATGGTCTAAATGGTAAATTAACCCTTTGAAAGGTAGATTAATGCCACTGAATTTGTGATTTAGTTATTGGAAACCAACCTTTAATGATTTTGCCTCTAATAGATAGATGATCCATCCTTTTATTTGATTGCATGATCCAGCACTTGCATATTATCTTTGCTTCTAAGCAAGTAACTTTCTTGATCCTTTTTTTTCCTTTTCTTAAAAAAAATAGAGACATATAATATTGTGAGAAAGACAAAGGATATATATTAAAGCAATCAAATTTGATAAAGGTCTAGAATAAAAGAAGGAAAAAATGAGATGGAGATAAGAATGTGAGAATGCAAAAGAGACAAAGCAATTGAATGGAGATAGCGATTTAATCATCTTTAAGCAAAATGTAAAGTAAGGGTTTTTTTATAAAAATGCAAAGAGACTCAGAGATAGATTTTGAGAGATAAGTGGTATGATTACATGAGACTCTGAGAGTGTAGGAGATAAAGAGATATTACAATTAGGATTAGCCCCATATATAATGTGATTCTCTTAAATTCTTAATAAATAATTATTAATTGATTAGGTTAATAACAATTATCATTAATTGATTAAATTAATTTAGGAATAATATGATTTAAAAATTTTCTTATACTAAAAAATTGAAAAGGATAATTCTAGTTATCCTAAAAGATTATGCTTATCAAATATATATATATGGTCATATAATAGCCATTGGATTAATAGAATTAAATTCAATAATATAAAGCTAATGCATAAAATTAATTCAAAACTAATTTTTAGAAAATTTATTTTGGGAGAAATAACAAGGTTTAATTAAAAATGCTTAGTTAATTTGTGACACTATAAATAAAATAAATATAATTGATTTATGACTTTTTGAAATATGTAATTTTCATAGTATTATATTCACATTTTTTTTTCACAATTGCTAATAAATAAGATTAAAGTTGCATAGGTACTAATCACCACTCCCTTAGGAATTGGTAAAGATTTTTTTAACATATTATGTGTGAGTAATGGTTTAGAGAGTTTTGAAAATTAATTAAAAAATATTGAATACCTTCTTTTTATGATTTTTATTTTAAGTAATACATTATAATGTAAAGAAAAAAGTTATATATGTTATTATTTGTTTTTCTTACAAGTATTTAATTTTTTGGTCAGTCAACAAAAATATTTTTGTTATCCACTATAAAAATAACAATAATTTGTTTTATAATTTTTATATAAGTAAATGTATGGTTATCATTAAAAAAATAAAATTATTAAAAATTGAAATAATTGTGAAAATGAATTTTTATATTTATTTAATTGTCTTAATTATGCAATAATGTTACTCAATTTGACTTTTTTAGTGGTACTCACACAAAATTAAATTATTTTCATTAATTTCTTTTTAATACTAAAATTTCATTGTATTATATAGTAAGCTAATTCTTGTATATAAAAGGAATTAATAATAATAACAACAAACATTATTCCTTAGAAAACGAAAAAAGAAAGTCTTTACAATTAAGATACTTTTTTCATATAAATTGACTTTTAAATAAAGTCTATATGTGAATAATTGTATCATGTAATTAGGTAATCCAAAGTTTTAAGGGGTGGAATACCTTCACAAATGTCACAACCTGATTCTTAAGTACCATAATAGGTGTAAAGACACTTGACTAGTATTAATATACTAACCAATTATCGTCACAAGCTTTTAAAACATATTTGACTCATCTATATTAAAAAATATAGATAACCACTTATAGAAAATAATTTTTTACTTGCATGCACATAAAGAAGTTCAAAATATAAGTCACATACACTAAACAATATTTATATAAGAGTGTACAATTTTTTTTTTTTGAAAAACATGACCTTGGATATAGTATTTTCAAAAGATCACCATGGAAATGTTGTAAGGAAGATTTCCAAAAGTGAGAGGAAAGTTCATGCACAAATGTTAGTCTTCTTTGTGGGATCTATGTTTAGCATCTATAAATGAAAATTCAATAGAAAGAATGTAAGTATTAAAATACTTAGTGAATGGCTACTTTTCTCCTTTTTTCAAAGAGTTTTCACCTTAACAAATCAAATATAGATAACAACGAAATTTGATTAAAGCTCTTATGTATAATGTTTTCAAAGTTTATTAAAAAGAATGCCAATAGTTAGTTCACAAATTTCTCTATATATCTTTGGTCCAACTTTATTTCCCATCAACTTAGGCACAAGGCCACCAACATTATTCTTCCAACCCTTACCATTCCTTTCCTTCTTTACAAAAAATGCATATCTCCCTTGCACAAATCATATTCAAGGTGAGTAATATCAAGATGCTAGCTATAGCATCAATTACTCATTTCATTCATTTCATAAGGTATGGTCAAAGTACCAACTATGCCATAAACTTTTACCATTCCTATATGCATTCACATTTTATCATCTCATGACAATATATCTAAGGTTAACATATAACCTTTCCATTCAAGATAATGATAACACTTAAATTTTCTAAACAGTTAATAACTATAGTCTAAACATCATCAAATACTTCATATATTTCAATATCTTATAACATTTCTTAATAAGAATAATTAAGATTCCACTTGTTGTGTAACATGGAAGATTTTCATGGTTTAGTACCTTTATAACCTGCCAAACTAATTCAAATCTTTATCAAAATTTTATCTAATGCTCCTAACACATTAATATACATCAAATATAAGTTTTCTTACAGTTCAATCATTCTCAAGTACCGCTTAGTTAGTACTAATACCATAGAAATTAAAATAGGATAGCATAAGAGTAATTACAATACAAGTCTCTTTTTAATATCAAAACCACTTTTAATCATCATCAATTTTTGATACAACATTCCTAATATATTAAATGATGAAAAAAATTCAATTTTTTTTTACAAAAATTCCATATTTGTACTGTTCATATAGAATAAAAAACTTAGAATTTCCAATTCAAAGCAATTTTGGAATTATTATGGGAAAGGTAGATTTTAGGCATCCAAATGAAATCCAATTGCTACCAAATTTCTATGAAAGGTTACTAACATGTTAATAATTAAAAAATATAAATTATTTTAATTTTTCTCAATCAAATTATAATATAAATAGCACAAAACAATAGTATACAGAATCCAAAATTCAATTTCAAACTATTATAACTAAAGTCCATTCAAATGTACGTTTCATAACTCTAAAATTTTCCAAAATTTTTCAATTTTATCCCTACCTATCCTAATATTATTTGTAACATTAAACACTAAAAATTGAAATTTTAACAATTTCTAATTGTTGCTTCCATAGAATAATAGAAACATTCCATAAATTTTTTTTATAGTTTTGCTTCTAAATCTAATATAAACTTATTGTCATCTCTTAAATGAAAACTTAATTAGTCTTATTTTATTAATCTTAACACTAAATTAGCAATATTATTTCATCATATTAACATTTATACAATACCAAATCTAGGCCATATAGCACCACACTTTAACCAAACATCTATAATAGTATATACCATCATATTCTTCTCTTTTCATGAAAAGCTCAAGGAACAAGATACTATGGCCACTCACCTTTACTTCTTGACCCATAATCTTTCAAATATCTTTTAAGATAGTAAAAGAGCAAATTCCCTAAAATAAACCAAATTTTAGAAGTTTTGGAAAGAAGATTATCATAAAAACTTGAAGAAGATGGAAGAAAACCAAAGTTACCTTACAAGATTTTAATGAAACTAGTTGGAGAACCTCCTAAGATTTATTGGAAAGTTGAAAACTCTAATGGAGAAGCTTAGGATGTCACGGTTTTGGTCGGAGAAAACTTAAGGAATTTGTGCAAAAAATGGGTCAAAAGCTTTTATATAAAACCCTAATTCTAAAACTTCTTTTATAAGCTTCCTTTCATTTATTTATTTTTTTTTACAAAAAATTTATTGATGGACTAGTACATGCTTGAATGATTTTGCCATCTTAAAATTAGAATATTTCTTCTCAAATCCACCAAAATTTAGCCAAATAAAATGCCTAGAAATGCTTGCTAACAAATGCCTTTAATTTTTCACTTATTTACTTAATTGTCATAAGCTTCTTTTACAACATTAGGCTCTACTTGGATCTCATTGCTTTTTATTTTTAGGATTAGGCCTAAAAAATATCCTATATCAGTCTAAATAAGCTAAAATGATTTATTTTAATTTTGGGCCCAAATATCTATGTTTTCAAGTTATCTAGGTCATTTTTAGGCTACGTAGATCCTTAAATTTCTATTAGGCCCTTATATAATTTTTTCAAACTTAATATTGAATTTTTAATTATATTTTGACCCATGCTAATGACTACTATAATTTTTATAAAAAAATTCTAGACAATGTACCTTCAAACTATCTCTATGATTACTCAAAATTCACTTAATTATCTTACCAAATTCCTATTAGAGTGGTTTCTAATCTAATTTCTTTCTTGGACTTTCTTACTTTATTATAGTATTACAATAGATTCTCTTTTTTTAAATCTCAAAATAAATTAATAAATGAAATAAAAATAAGTAAAAGCCAATTTAATAATGAAAATGCTATTATCATTAATTTCTTTTATATACAAGCATTTTGTAAATAATAGTTATTGTTATCATTATTATTACTATCATTACCACCATTATAAAATGCTTCAATTAACTAATTGTTAATATATTTTCTAAATAGATATGCCACCTAGATAAACTTTTCCATCAAAAAGATTAGAAGGTGCACTAAGTGATGATATAGGTTAGTATTTTGGCACTTCTATACTTGGAACTTGAAATAACATTATTTGTAAACTTTGTGAAAAAGTTACAAAAGGCGGAATTACACATCTAAAGCAACATATAGCACACAAAGAAGGAGATGTGACAAGTTGTCCAAGAGTTACATCTTTCATTAAAGAGAATATGATGAAGATCTTATAAGATAATTGTGCAAAAAAAAAGATTCTAAAAAAAGGAAAGAAGAATTTGTAACACATTTAAGGGGGATGATAATTATGATAATGATGATATAATTATTGATCAACATAGGTCTATAAGATAAGCCATGCAAGAAAGTAGAAGGACACATTAAAAATGGCAAGATTAACAAAGATTTGGGCAAACTATTAGGATGTATGATAATGTACATGAGGAAGTTATGAGTTTTCATGCAATTGGTAAAAGTAAAGCTAGTGCCTAATAATTTGATGATCTAACTTTTAGATTCAAATCCTAAAAACATGATTTAAAAAGGAGTAAAAGCTTGAAGTAGAGTAAAATCAAAAGTGGTATGATGAAGTCATTAAGAAAAAAACTAAAAGAAGCTCTCTTTAAGTTTATTTTGTATGATCGCTTACATATGCAATTGGCTAATTCTCCATGATTGCATAATATACTTAGTATAGTAGCTAACATTAAGCTAAGGGTTAAGTACCCTACTCCTTATAAGATTTCAAAGGTATATTTGGAATCAGAATTTCAATCCATGAAAACATAGATAAAAGAATTAAAATGTGTTGGGATTGGAAGCCAAACAGTTGTAGCAAAAATTAACTAATCCTAGTCAAAGGATCCATGCAAAACATTATATTAGAATAAGGATTGATTTGATACCTTTTGGGATGATTTAAAGGCTTATTCATTAATCTTTCGATCAAAAACTCCGAGATATCCATACAAACCGGTAGATCATCGGTGAACTTCCATAATCACTTATTGGAATTCTCCTTCCTTTATCTTATAGTGTTAGCTATGCCTCTTCAAGAGTTATGGTCAAAGAGGGCTACTAAGATTTTCTATATTTTGGGATGCATGAATAATCAATTATTATTACCCAACAAGCCTATATTAAATAGGTTCATAGAAAACCTTATCTAATTGGGCTTTATTCCATGTATAATTATAGGCTTATAATTGGGCTTTATAATTACAACATGAAATTCCCATATATTAGGCTCAAACAATTTAGTTCATCAATTCCAAATCCACTAAATTCTAAGTGTGCGATCCTATAGGCTTTCATTATATTAACAATGATCATAAATCATATTAATGATCATAAATAATGAGTGATATCTAACAACATATCATTGTTACCTAAGTAATGAAAAAGTTAGTGATTTGACTGAACTTGTATATGTGATCATCATCTATGATCTTTTTGTCCTAAACATTTAAATTGATCATGAAACATAGACCGTGTCATTCTTGTATAGCTTAATTTAAAGGTTTTTTTATTCTTAAGTAAGCTGATTAAAGTAAATATAATTAGCATTCCATATCAATTCATCTGAGCATGACCATGCATTTTTCTTAACTTTACTTAATCAAGGGCCCACAGATGTCACTCTTATTATATAGAAGGGATAAATTTCATCTTGATCACACAAATCCCTCCACATAGTATGTGACATATTCAATAACTACCCTTACATTCACTCAATCATAAGTGATATAGAGTAGTATCAAAATATGAAACTCACATATAGGAAATCTTGACAATCTTAGGTTAAATGACCATATTAATAATGATCACTAAGAATCACTTATGACACTCATATAATGATCCATGTAGTGTTCTTAAGGTGGGTCGATCCAATATATAAGTTTTCTAACTTATACTCATGTGTAGACTTAATATCTCATATAAGTTACCACACATGCTAATTTTAACATATCAAAGCAACTCAATTCATAATGATATATGACTAAAAATATTTAAGAATACATATATTCTAAGGTTATTATCATAATTAAATATATTACACAAATAATATATATATATATATATATAATAATTAGAATTGCCTTTAAAATATATGATTTAAACTTACAATCATCCATATGATTAGTTTTAGGGTATATACACTAATAAAAGGCACATGGAAAGAGAAAGTTATTACAATAATGTGCGATGGTTGGATTGATAGTATAAATCACATGCACATAATGAAATTTCCTCTCTATAGTAGTAAAGGAACCATTTTCTTAAAATCCATTAATGTTTCTTTTGTGCCTAATATAAACATTGATTATTACTTTAGGTTGCATGATCAAGTTGTTGAAGAGGTTGGAGAATAATATATAGTACAAGTAGTCATTGATAATGAAAAACATTAAAAGCTGCTAGACAAAATTTGAAGGAAAAATGACTACATTTCTTTTAGTCATCTTGCATAGCTTACTGTTTGGACTTATACTTGGACGATATTAGTCAAAAATCAAATGTCCAAAAAGTATTAAAAGATGCAAAATTGATAACTTAATTTGTTTACAATCACATTTGGATAGTAAACCATATGAAAAAGTTTGCTAGGGGTAAGGACATTATATGCCTTGCTGTCACTTATTTTGTAACATAGTTCATTCAATTTGAGTCAATTTTCAAGCAACAAAAAGTTTTGAAAAACATGTTTGATCCAAAAAAATATAAAAAGTTCAAATACAGAAAAGAAAAATTAGAACCTACGTATGAACTAAAGAAAATTATTTATGGAAAACAGTTTTGGAAGAAGGTAAGTGATATAATAAAGGTATTTAAATCTATTATGAAAGCTTTAAGATTAATTAATGGTAACAAAAAGCCAACAATAGGCTTTTTGTATTAATTTATAGATAGAGCAAAGCAATCCATTCAACAAAAATGTTATTATCACATATAATATAATAATATCATTAATAAAAGATGGAGATTTATGCATTCAGGTTTGGATTTTACAAGTTAGTCAATAATTTCATTTATGAATTTATTGTGTATTTCTTATTAAATCTTAGTCATGATTATTAATCAAAGTTGCTTTTTGCAAGGTTATTTTCTTAATCCATAGTTTTAATTCAGCTTAGAGCATGGAAAAGATGTGGCAAAAGAAACACTTGATGGAACTATAAAGGTGATTTCTAGATTAAAACCTAATATTGATATTCAAATAAAAGCATTCAATCAAGTTAGTTATATATCTTAAAATTTATAGCTCAATATATAATTTGTGACCTTTATTATTACAAAGAATTTATAAAAATATATTATATGGTGTAGTTGTTACTTTTTCAAGATAAGCATGAGATAATTGGAACACTACAAGCTTAGAGGACTTATTTTTAAATGAATCCTATTAAGACAATAATAACAATATTTTTAGGTATTATATGTAACTCCCTTACTTATCAACACCTTAACCCTCATTAATTAGGTAATTAACGCATACTACTTTGCCTTCTATTCTAAACTACTCGGGATATCTCAAGCTTGCGTATTTCATACAACATGATTAAAAGTTATATAATTATACAAAAGAGTTCAATTTACAAAATATACATCCGTCACATACAATATCACCAACTATATAAACGTTTACAACTTCAAAAATATCATTGTCCTCTATCATGAGAGCCTTTGGAAGCATCACCTGGAATGGTTAGTAATAATACAAAAAGAAACATGAGAAACAGAGTTTCCCAGTAGCTAGTCATCACTGTAAAAATATATTGAACCATTCCAGATCCTTAAGCAAATAAAACACACGTTTCAAAATCAATTAATCGATTATCATCATATTCAATGCCATACCATTGTAGGAAATATGCATTTCACACAGCAATCATCAAGTCAATTCAAGGATCATCTCAATATCTAGATGGCCATCTCAAACAATCGTACCTAGGCCTCACACAGCATCACGCTGTCTTCCCGGGGTCCCGAGCCAAAGGCCTAACACAGTATCACACTGTCTTCCCGAGGTCCCTGGCCATAGGTACCGCACACAGCAATTGCACTATTATCCCCAAGGATCCCGAGCCATAGGCCAAACACAGTATTCTACTGTCTGCTCGGGTTGTGCCACAACAATCCCATACACATTCCATAACAATCTCATACACATTCCATACAATGGCATAAAATACAGAAAATCATGTAAATAGAAAATAGCTTAAGGATAAAGCTAGCTACCTTTTTATAAGCTTCCAATGTGATGTTTCCTTGCCCTCACTTATAACTTCTTTACAATTCCCCTTGCCCTTCCAAGATGTCACTCTTTAGTCTATACAAACACACATCATAGTTTCTTATTAAAACATCATCACTTTCCCTAATCCCCATGTATTCTTTACTTCCTCTACTTAAATAAATGCATACTTAGATGCTCTATATCTTATTTTCAAGCCTTAAAATGACATATATGAACATTAGAAAAGGATCCAAAGGTAAAGCCATGCAAATCCTAAAGAAATCAAAGCCAAAATGTTAACTCAGCAAAGAACACGGGGGTGAACATGGGCCGTGTTCTACCCCGTATTCAGAACATGGGGTACAACATGGGCCGTATTCTGCCCCATGTACATTACTGATCAGCCTTCGTAGAAGAACACGGGGTTAAACATGGGCCGTGTTCTACCCCGTGTTCAGAACATGGGGTACAACATGGGCCGTGTTCTACCCCGTGTACATTACTGATCTTCCAAAAACACAATTTTATATGGCTAAACCTCCTTCTCCCCTTGGCTTCTCAAAAGGGAAGTTCCATACACACTTTCATAACTCAAAATTCATCTTCCATAGGCTTCATAACTTATAAGAATCATCCTAATTTTATCATTTTAACCAAATTCCAAACAAATCATGACAAATCCACACATGCACCATTATACCTTTAAAACCCAAATGTGTACATCATGTTTCTTGCTATTTTTACACCAAACCAAAGCCATAAATCAACACAACAACATCTAAAACACCATTAGACATGTTCAAATCATCCTAAACTCCATGTTCAACTACCTTTGACCACTCCATCATCAAAATCTCAAGAAACTAAGAAGAGTACATTAAAGAGCTCTTAGAGAAGAACATTTTTACCTCTTGGTACAACTTGAAAATCCTCACTTGGAGCTCCCCAAACTTAACCAAACTTAAGCTTTTCTTCACTCTAGGCACATCAATGGATAGAGCTTGATGAGAGGAGCAACTTTCCCTTCTACCACTAAGCTTAAATCTCACTATTTTTGGGTGAAAAACTCAAAAGAAACTTTCTCTCTCTTTCTCTCTCTCTCCTGCACGTTTTTGGAGCTCTCATGGAAGTGTCTTGCAGCTTTTTGAGAAATGGAGAAGAAAGAAGACTTTTCAAGAAGCTTCTAGGGATATTTTGGTCATTTTTGACAATTCCAAGGGTAAATTAGTCCTTTTTCACCAAAAGTAAGGCTATTCTTGTCATAATTTTTCTAACAATGACACTTGTCACAAATCCATTGGTCACACTAATTAAAATCACATATTGCACCCCAAACTCTTGGTTATTCACATTAAATCTCAAATCCTTAATTATTTTCACTTTAACCACACCCGATTCTACACTTTTGCAAATTAGTCCATAGGGCTTCTGTCTATTTAAAATTTCTTACACTATCAGACTTAGACAACCTCCCCTTTTAGGGTTTTCCAACCTCCTCTGATCATCTATACTGTTTAGGAGAATTAATTCTTTCCCTACTATCCGTTTTCCTTCAAAATTCCGTTTACCCTTACACTTAATTCCTTTCAACTTGAGATTCACCCACTAAGCTAATTCAATCATGCTCTTCGTTTCTACAGCCTCAGAATTTAGAAATTCAAATAATAGAATTGAAAATTCGGGATATTACATTATACAAATGATTATTAAGCAATAACTTGTATTTATATTTCCCATTTTTTTTAACTACTCAATGATGGCTAATATATAGGAAGTGTGCTCCTGCATTTCAAAGTATAGCTATCAAGATGCTCAGTTAAACAACTCCTACATTAAATTGTGAGTGAAATCAAATATATTTAGCTATATATACATAGAGACAAGGAATAGATTGAAGTATGCAGAGCTACAAAAACTTGTCTTTATCTTTTATAACATGAAGTTAAAAATGAGACAAATGATAAGAAAGAATCAAGAGGACATAGAAAGCAGTTTTAATTTTGTAAATCTTGACCACATATTTTACGAAGATGATCTATTAAATCCATGGCTTAAAGAGAGAAAATCACCATTATTTGATGGTCCTCAAAATTCTAAATGGCTATGTAGGATTGACTTAAATGATAAAGATGTTAGGATAAAGGAGAATGATTCAAATTCTAGTGAAGGATGTTCATAAAATGGAGATGGTAGCTTAAACCCACCAAGTGATGATAGTGATAGAAGTTTAAATGAATTAGCCCATGAAGATAGGGATGAACAAAGTTCATATAACTCTTATGGTGAAATACCATATCTCATAGATAATGAGTTTTATATTAATATGACAGATTGTGGAGCAGATCATATTAGTGATAATAGTAAAAATATACCTCGACAAAGAATAAATAAGAGACAACAATAAGTGCTGGAAATCGCGCATCATACATGCAAAGCGGAATAAAAATTTTGCACGATTTCCACCAAGGATCCATGCGAATTTAGAACGCCATAGATTAGGGATTAAGGTTTATACTTTTCGGCCAAAAATCTTCTGTCCGCTGCACAGCAAATCCAATGTGCTCTCCAAATCACGAACTGGAATAGAAACTAGAAGATCAAATCACCAATACAGCGTTTATGTGGCTGCACCTCTGTGGTATCCACACGAACCCGTGAATCACCGATGAATGTTCACTACACACACCGGTTGGAATTGATCTCCTTGCACCTCGTAGTGCTAGCTACACCTCTTCAGGGATTTTTGGTCAAGGAGAGGTGCTAGGATTTTCTATGCCTTTTTGGGGTGTGTGAATAATGATAGTAATCCTATTATTACCCAATAAGCCTATTTAAATAGGTGCATAGAAAAACCTAACCTATTTGGGCTTTATTCCATGTACAATTATAGGCTTACTATTGGGCCTTATAATTATAACATGAATTCCCAAATATTAAGCCCAAATAATTTGGTCCATTAATTCCAAATTCACTAAGCTCTAAGTGTGCGACCCTACAAGCTCTCATTACGTTGGCAATGACCATTAATCATATTAATGATCATAAACAATGATTGGTGTCTAGCAACACATCATTGTTACCTAAGTAATGAGAAAGTTGGTGATTTGACTAAACCTTTACATGTGATCATCACTTATGTCCTTTTGTCCTATACATCTAAATTGAGCACGAGACATGGACCGTGTCACTCCCGTATAGCCCAATCTTAAGGTTTCTTGATTCCTAAGTAAGCTAACTGAAACAAATGTAATCGACATCTCATATCAATTCATCTGAGTATAGCCATGCATTTTCTCAACTTTACTTAATCAAGGGGCCCATAGATACTACTCCTGTTATATAGGAGGGACAAATCCCATCTTGATCACACAAACCCCTCCGCATGATATGTGACATATCCAATATCTATCCTTGCATTCACTTAACCATTAAGGACATAAAATAATATCAAAATATGCAACTCACATGTAGGGAACCTTGGTGATCTCAGGTCAAAGGACCATATTAATAATGATCACTAAGAATCACTTATAACATTCGTATAACGATCCATGTAGTGTTCTTAATATGGGTCATTCTAGTATATAAGTTCTCTAACTTATACTCATGTGTAAACTTAATATCCCATATAAGTTTTCACACATGCTAGTCTTAACATATCAAAATAATCTAATCTACAATGATACATGACTAGGGACATTTAAGAATAAAATTATTCTAAGGTTATTATTATAATTGAATATATTACGCAGATAATATATATAAATATAATAATTGAAATTGCCATTAAAATAACATGATTCAAAATTACAATCACCAATATGATTGATTTTAGGGCATATACACTAACAATAAGAAATATCAAAAAATTCCTCTTCTACTAGTATGTCTTAAAATTTTAGTAATTTTGGCATTGACACTTTATCTCAAAGCAGCCATGGTTATTAGCTATCATCTTATCAATATCTTAATTACCCATCTTATAATCATTATTCACCTGTAGTGGCTTCATTCTACTCTCAAAGTCAATCATATGCTCAATTATATCCTTAACCTGAACCTTCTTATCATCAAGTAAATGATGTAACTATTGAATTTTTTAGTATGTATTTGGGCAAATAACATATGATCATAGTCAAAGTGAAGGGCATTATAATTCTCCACATCATTCTACTGTGTGGTAATTAAAATAATATCAAGTTCTATCTTATTTGTCTTCTTATTATTTATGTGAAAATATGTTAGGATTATCATATATATATATATATGATATGTATGTGTGTGTGTGTGTGTGTATTATGTAATATTTATTTTGAGAACATATTGTTGGCATTGCCATATATATATTTGTGTTTTATATAATATTTTATGTAGTATATTATTCATGCATTACCAATATAAATTAATTTTGTTAAATTTTAAAGTCTTTCCCAATAAAATAATTATTAATTTATTTTATGCATTTAAAAGTATAATATTAACAGAAATTACAACTCATTAAGTTTAATATCACAATTTGAACACTTTAAAAGGAATGTCCAAATTGTAAAAAAATTCACATCCATAATAGTTGCAAACCACCTTTTTAAGAAAGCATTAAGCACAACTACAAAAAATGTAATGCGACCAAATCTACTAATGTAATCACAATTTAAAACCATAACTATAAAAAATGTAATGCAACCAAATCTACTATTACAATCACAACTTAAATAGAAGTGCTAATCAACATTATTCAAAAACCTTTGGATATAAAGTTCTATCCATAAAATGGAATGACAATGACAAGAGTTTTGAAGAGCTTCAACAAGATAAAGGGTCAACTCCTTATCATTAAACCCATTAAAGTCGACATCAACAAAAGCAATAGATGAAGAAGATTCCATGGCCTTCACAAATTGGGTGTTGCAGGAAACTTCTTTCTCTACTTTTTCTCTCATTCTTCAAAGGAAGTCCAAGAAAAAGAGGAGGAGAATTTAAGATAAAGGAAACCCTCTTATCTTTCAGACGATATCTTATTCTATATTTTTCTTTTTATTTTTTTTTTAAACATTCTCAGTTATAGAATTATAGAAGTTAATTCAAGAATTGAGGTTTTCCCTCATATTTATATACCCACCCTAAGTTTCTTTTCACAATCGATGTGGGATACACAAGATTCTCTCTTCATACATTAGGTAAGAATTTTAGCATTAATTAGCTCTCCACAAACTATTGGGTAGAAATGTTCTAATTGGAGTACAATAACATGTTGAGAAAAATTAGAATTTAGAGAAAGGGAAGTAAAAAGGCCAGAGAAAGTTGAAGAGAAATGGCTAATAGTCTATAACATAATTCTAACAATAATCAAACCAACCATGAGGATATATGCCAAATCAGCATAGGATCAAATTACTCGGTAATTGGTGAGATGTGCAGAGGTAAAATTTAACTGCATATCCAAATGGCGCTCACGTGCAGCAAATTCAATGTCCTTCTTTTCAAATTAAGTTACTAGAGTTCTATTTTCCGTGAAGCATCCTTCATTCAAGGTTTGCGTGCTTGATCTCCATTGCAAAAATTTAGCACGAATTCACTGATGATTATGGACATAGAATTTTTTTAACTATCCAGATTTATCATTGGATCAGTAGAAACACGAGTGCCTAATAGGTAAAACCCTAATAATTGATTTATGCTTTTTGCATGGATCCTAGGTAGAATTTGGATCAAAATTTTGAAATTCCGCTGCATGTGATAATCCGAATTCCCAACATTACTACCCTTGCATATTGATGAACATTGTAATTTAGATAGGAAGAGGAAAGTAGGTATGATTCAAAAGTTGCATAAACAAGTGATGTTAAATATTGAGAAGAAAACTAGGAAATTTGCCAAATAAGCTAAGAAAGGGTGAAAGAAGATTGTGTTTGAGTTAGGTGATTAGGTATGGATTCACATAAGAAAGGAAAGAATTTTGGCTTAAAGGAATAACAAATTACATTTAAGAGGAGATGATCCTTTTTAAGTGGTTAAGAGAGTTAATGAAAATGCTTACAAGTTGGACCTAACAAGTAAGTATAATATTAGTGTTACTTTTAATATTGTTAATCTTTATTCTTATGATATAGGTTTCAAAGATTTGATGATGAATCCTTTGAAGAAAGGGGGAATAATATGATTTTTAAGACTGGATATGAGCATATACATATATTAGAGGGTCCAATTATAAAAACTAAAGCCAAGAAGATGAAAAGAGAACTTCAAGGGTTAATGAAGAGAGTTTGGATGCATAAAGAAGAAGCAAGATTGGAGAAGCATAGTGAAGCTTAGGCTATGTGCATTTTGGTTATGGCTAATTGATCTTCAATAATGGAGTAACATAGTCGACTATCAAGTTTAAAATTCATCTCTATTTTCTTAAAGTTCATCTTTGTTTACTTATAGTCGGCTAGCATATTCAACAATTAAGCTTAGAGTTCATCTTTTCTTAGTCATAACTGAATATCACATTCAACTATCTATTCTAAAGCTAGTCTTTGGCTGCATATAATCAAATATTATAGTTAAATATCTACAAGCTTATTGCATGTTATGTTTTGTTTCTTGAACTTTAAGTCATTTTTAGGTATTGTCTTTGTTTGTGTATAGCCCATTATTTGTATCTTTGTTTTTGAAAAAATATTAATGATTTAATTAGTTTTCTAGATTATGCCTAATTAGTCCAATTAGAGCCTAATTATTTTAGCTAACTTTTTTACTTTTGAACCTATATGAAGAAAATTGTTCCTCATTGCCATAACTTTTAGCATCTTGGAAATTAAAAAAAAAATCTTTATGTAAGATTTTCCTTTCATGGCTCTTGCAAGAACTTCATACTTATCAAAGGATAATGAGTCAATTGTCACTTATCAAAGGATTAACATCCTTTGTGATATGGTTTCATCTTATTTATCACCTCCTTTCTTTTCTACTTGAAAGTATAACATGATTATCCTTCTTTTTTTATTTGATTTCTAAATTTTAGGATGTTCTTTGACAATTTTATTCTTGGATTCTTATTAGCCATGGAAAGTCGAGCAGGCATGAAAAGAATGATAAAGAAGAAAATTTCTTCTTAATGGGTCATGGTTTAAACATGGATATTGATACTGACATAATCACTATCTTACCACCCTTATTTATTGGTATTAATACCTTTAATGGTGTTAAGTACTTTGAAAATGATGTAATTGCATAATGGCTAAACTTTTGGATGATGAAGAAATTTTGGAGAAAGAAGTCATAAAAAGGTGTGAAAGGCCAAATGAATCCATGAAAAATATCTACATCCTTTACACATCAAAGCTCACCTAAATGGTTGATCAATCAATCAAGTATTGATAGATAGTTATGCAACAATCAACCAAGGTCAACATTCACTTGACTAGGAATGTAACTGAAAGACATTATGCCATCTCACATTGTAGTCATTGACTTTAATTAGAGAATTGTTATGACTTATTTTATGATTATCATGGTTAGCATAAAAAATACCTAATTAGCATTAGCTTACTAAATAAATACCTTTACAAGTTTTTATAATACTCTGAGACCTTTAATATGGTATTATTAGAAAGAAATAAACAATTGAACATAAAACATAAAACTATATACAAGATAAGCTTTATAGTCATATATATATATACATCAAAATTATATACACAAAGTATAATTTACATAATACATCATAGATAATAAGGGTTTTTAGTCTGATCCATTAGGATCCCACTCCTCTAAATCAGATTCTAAAGAAGAAGAAAAACTATCATCATTACTTACTGTGCCCTCAAATGGAACTTTATAAAGAGAAAATATTACAAAAGTATTGGACTCCAAGTCTATTCATTTAAAATCTATTTTAATCTATTTTTACATTTGTAGGGATGACTTGAATTTCATACCAAAACACTATCTTATAAGTCCCATTAGAAGTTAGAAAGGTTACTTTATAAGTATCAATTTGCCTTTATGGATCCATGATCTATACCTATAAATTCAGTTTAAAAAAATAAGTATAAAACATACTCAATGAGTGGTCATTCCTTATCTACTTAAAGAATCTTCTATTAGGGAAAATTAGTTTCTTAATTTGATCTAACTACCAATTTGGTGATTTATGAAAAATTCTTCTTTTATATATTATTTGTATATGTAGTTATAGAAATGACAATGATATATATATATATATATATATATATATATATATATATATATATATATATATATATATATATATGTATGTGTGTGTGTGTGTGTGTGTCACCTTGTACCTTTGATTTAACCTTATCTCTTGCTACCCTAAGCTTAAAACCACTAATATTTTCCTTTCATTGCAAACCTTTCCTCTCATTTTTTTGTGAATGATATTATATCTCTCCCCACTCAATTTATAGTAATCAATATTAGGATGTTAAGACATCCCCCATATGGTCTATTTCAATAAATATAATCAAATATCAACTATACCATAAATATTTTATGTAATATTGTAATGTTTCATATTCATTCCTAATGCTTTCTTAGAAGTTCTCAAAATTTTCAAGTAAGTGTGTATGAGTATCATAACTTGAAACCTTCTTTTTGTATTCCTAAACTAACTCAACATTTTACCACAACTTATTCTAACATTCCTATCATATTATTACATGAAATACAACATTAAATTGTATAAATTAACCTTAAGAGTACTATTCACACATAACCCAAAAGGAGAATTTACAAACAAGATAACATAGTAACACTTATAATTTAAACCTTTTCATCACTCGAATGGAAATCAAAATTTTATCAATAACATATCAAATTGAAGAATAACATGAGTATTATATAAATAATTTTGTAGATTTACTAATGTATCAAAGACAAGAACTTTGATCAACAATTTTTAGACTACACCAGAGTAACCAAGATAAAACTACTTTTAGGCAGCCGAATCAATTTCAATTATCACCAAATTTTGGTACAAGCTTACTAACATGTCAAATGACATATCATAGGAGATTTATAATTTTTATCAATTATTTGATGGATCAAAAAATTTGAAACTTGAGATTATATAAACAAGGTTCAAAATCAAGACTACATTGAAACACTTGAATTAGGAAATTTTGTTAGGTAATAAAATGAGCTCCAAATGCCACCAAATTTGCTATGATTCTTGTAACATGTGGAAGGTTAAGGAAAAAATTTTTTTTTATAATTTTTCTTGATCATTTAATGCCCTAAAAAATAAGAATTCAAGACTAACTAGATAGGGGTATGAAACTAAGCAGATTTTAGTATCTCATATATAATTTAACTTTTAATGTATCTAATAATTTCCAAAAATTTCAAAACTTACCTATAATCATTATAACATTAAATAAAACCTTAATAAGTAAAGAATAATGGTTTTAAAATTTTCTAATTCCTAGTTATCTCACATAACCAAATATGCTGTTAAATAAAATAAAAGAGATGTTGATTACATGTTCTTAAGTTTCTACCTTAAATCTTCCTACATAATTTTAATAAGTCCTTCTCTCCAACAGTTTTAGCACCATTATTCCAACAATAATCCATCATATTATTAATTAGAAAACCTCAAAATAGAACCATAGCACAACTTTTGGCAAGTGAAGTACAAGAAATCATAAAATAATAACACCACAATCTATTTCTTTAAAATAATCCCAAAAGTAATGAGAACTGTCACTCACCTTAATCTCTTCACCTCTTAAGCTTCCAATAATTCATTTGAAATAGCAAGAAAAGTTTCATAGCAATAAATTAAATTTTATACATTTAGGGAGAAGAATAACTATAAATTATGAGAGAAATTAAAGAAGACTCTTTGATTACCTTACTATATTAAGAAATAAATTGTAAAAGATTTTTATCGCCTTCAGAAAGCTTAAATTCCCCTTTCTATTTCCCTCTCTATGTCATGGCTTTACTAGGTGGAGAAAAGCAAAACTTTTCTACTCATAAAAAGCCTATATATATATATATATATATAAGCTTTAAATCCTAATTCCCAAGAAAATCTAATATTTTATTATTATTTCTTATTAATTTTAGAGAAAATTCATGGGATATTTGGCTGGTCCTTAAGTGATTTGATATAATTAGGAAATAATTACCCATTTGGCCAATAAAATTCATCCACACAAAAAGGCAAATAGGGTTTATTATAAAATGATTTTAAATTTTTTTCCTTACATTTTTGCCTTTAAGCTTTCAAGTATCCTTAGGCCTTTTTTTTCCAGTCTTTTACAATCATTTTGGGCCCCAAAAATTAATTTAGGTCAACCCATGAATTTTTACATTAATTTGCTAAATTTTCAGCTCATTTTCTTAATTTTTCAATTTATTGAATTTTAAAATTTCAACAAATTCCTAAGCAAAATTTTTTAAACCTATTATTTGGTTTTAATTTGATTTTTATCTATTATAATGCTTATTAAAATTCTTATAATTTTTTCTACTTAGGCTCACTCTCAAATTACCTTTATAATTTTTCAAAATTTGCCTATTTTTCCTATTGAGATTCCTAAATTGAGGTTTTCTAGAGAAATTTTTGCTTTGATACTTCTTATTCTATTTTGACATATTACAAGAATGTCAACCACCAAAGGAATGGTGCTAACAAATTTGAAAGTTAGTTCAATTATTAGGCCTACACTATTTATTATAGTGTCATATAAAGCTAACTACAACTTATTGCTTGGGAAGGAGATTGGATTAATGAAGTCAAGACAATTTCTTCTACTTTACATAAAAAAATTAACTATATTATATTAGTAGATGATAGTCCTTGTTATATAAACAATATCATGCTAACTTTAAGGTATAAAATCCAAATGTTAAGCCCTTGTAGACTAAGAATTATTTTGAGCAATTCATAATCAAGATATACATTATGGACATATCTAATTTCAAAATAATCCTAAAAGTTGAACTTATGAGATTGACCTATAATTCTAATAAGTAGCTATGAAGAGCAAATTGCTCCACTTTTGGCTTATGTGACTAAGAAAATACAATAGTTCACTTGGATTTCACAAGTCTCTAATCAAAGAAGACACTAAGAAAGTTAAAGTATAAGATCCTTTACAAGAAGTTAATTTAAGAACTAAAGATGATAAAAGGCCGATTTTTATTAATGTGATCTTATTAGAGGACATTAAGTAGAAAATAGTTAACATCTTAAAGGAATATAAAGACTGCTTTGCATGAAGTTATGATAGGATGCTAGGGCTAAGTAAAGATTTAGTTAACATAAACTGCCAATCAAATAAGATTTCAACCATATAAATAACCATCTTGATGATTTGCATTAGAGGTTTTATGAAGACTAAGGAAGAGATAAAAAGGCTACTAAAAGTTAAATTCATCCAAACTACTAAATATGACAAGTAGATTTCAAACATGGTATCTGTGATAGAAAAAAGAATGGAAAGCTACGAATGTGTATCAATTTCAAAGATTTGAATAATGTAACATTCAAGGATGAGTATCCTATATCGATTACAAACATGTTAATTAACATAACATCAAGTCAAGTGAGTGTTATCTTAATAGATAGAAATGTCAGATACAACCAAGTGCCTATAGTTAAAGATGATGTTTCAAAAACCACATTTTGGTACCCATGATCTATTGGCTCTTTTGAGTGAGTAGTCATGATATTTAGGCTTAAAAATGCTAGCGCCATCTACTAACAAGTAATGATTAATGAATGTTATTTTCCATAACATGATTGGAAAAATAATGAAAGTTTATATTGATGATTCGATAGTCAAAGGGAGCTTTTATGAGGAACATTTGGTTAATGTAAAATAAGGATTTGCTCAAATGTGAAAAGAAGAATAAAAAATGAATCCTTTTAAATGTGTTTTTAGAATTTTAGTTAGGAATTTCCTAAGTTTCCTTATTCATCAAAAGGGGATTAAAATTAATAAGAATAAAACCAAAGTTATCATGGAGACTATAGCGTTAACTAATAAGAAAGAGTTACAATCCTAAGAAGGTTTATATCTAACTTATTAGGTCAAATAAGGGTGTTCCTATCATTGCTAAAATTGAAAAATGAAAAGTAATTTGTCTAGCAAGATGAACACCAAACCACATTTGAAGACATCAAAAAGTATCTAAGTAATCCACTAATAATCTCTTTTCTTATTAAAAGCTAACCTTTGAAAATGTATGTTTTAACCTTTAAAGATATAATGGTTATTTTTTAGGCTAAAAGAATGATGAAGGAAAAGAAAGGGTAATTTATTTTTTATCTAGGGCATTAAATGTATATAAACAAAAATATTTGATAATAAAAAAGTTATGTCTTACTTTATATTTCTCATGCTCTAGGCTTAGATAATGTTTATTATCGACTATAGTATTAGTTGTAGCTAAGTCTAATACTTTAAAATATATGTTGGCATAGCCTTTTATTCACAATCAAGCTAGAAAATAACCCTAGGTTTGAGTAAAATTACCCTATAATATTGCCTTTTAAGAGTAGTAAAAGGTCAAGTTATAGTCGATTTCATAGTTGAGCACCATAAATAACCCATCAACTTTATCAAAGATAGCTACTAAAAGTTATACTTCAATGGATCCTATCATAAAATTAGAGCTAGATGTGGTATATTGATCATAACACTACAAGGCTAGCTAGTTGATTTCATGTTTTTATTAACTAAAGTATGCTCAAATAATGAGGCCAAATATAAAGCATTAATAATTAGCTTGAACTACCTTTAGAGCAAAAGGCATGCAATATTGAAATTTATAGGGATTCATAATTATTTATTAAGCAAATTACACAAGAATATATGTGTATGAATCCAAGTGTGGCTAAGTATCTAGCTATTTCAACTAGATTATTATATAAAGTTAATAATGTTATTATTATCCAAATATACAATTTAAAAAATGAAAAGGTTAATACTTTATCTTAAATAGCTTCAAGGCTTAGAATCAACAGTTTAAAATTGGTCGAACTCATTTTCACACATGTAAGCTTGGATCTAGTGGAAAAGAAAAGATCATTATTTGCATGTGTCAAATTATCTTCAGTTAACTAGAGATTGACTTTGATATATTATCTTAGAAATCCATCCAGTAATGTAAGTTGAAAAACTAGGATCAAAGCTTTGAAATTCATATTGTTGAATAAGGAATTGTATAAGAAAGGATTTGAAAACTAATTATTAAAATATTTAGAAGAAAGGAGGCAATTTTGATTATGAGAGAAGTACATGAAGGAATGTGTAGAGCATACCAAAATGAAATCAAGATAAGATGAGTTTTATTAAGAAAAGGTTTTTATTAGCCATAATTGATTAAAGATTATATAGATTTTGCTGAGAAATTGAAGATTACAAAAAACATAAGTCAATCTAAATAATGCCAACTGTCGAATTGAAATACATAGTTAAGCCATAGTCATTCAAAGGTTGGGCTTTAGACATTATTCATAAGATTTATCCTCCATTAACAAAAAATAATTATTTTATCCTAATGGTAGTTGATTACTTCACCAAGTGAGTAAAAATAATGGTTTACAAGGGGATCAAGTAATTCCATGTGATAGACTTCATTAAGAACAAATTATTTTATAAATTTGGTTTACCTAAAACTTTAACCATTAAAGGAACAATGCTTATAGATTAAAAGGTTAAAGAATATGCTAAATTTAGAGGTATAAAAATGTTAAATTCTATTCCTTAATATGCTTAAGCCAATGGATAAGCCAAAGCTATTAACAAGCTCATAATAAAGTTAGTAAAAAATAGATTGGATAGTATCCTAGGAATTGACACCACATGCTTGAAAATGCATTTTGGGCTATTAGAAATTTTATACAATGTTAGAATAAAACTACCCCATATAAATTTGTTTATGATCAGAATTTATTTTGCCAATTGAGTTCACTATTCAAGCTTTAAGGGTGTAGAAACAAAATAAAATATGACAAGCTAAATATCATAACTTAATACTTAAGGGGATAAAAGAGTTAGATGAAGTACATTGGAATACCCTTGGTGCTTTAGTTCATAGCAAAGTGAAGTTGACCAAACAATACAATAAACATGTTAAAGACAAAGAATTTATTTAAGGCTAGTAGTTTGGAAAGTAGTTTTATTGATGCAAGTTATGAGAAATGGTCACCCTATTTGGAAAGTTCATTCATTGTTTTTAAAATATTTGCTGAAAATAATTATAAGATTAAAAATTTGAAAAATGATAAAGTTAAAATAATTAACAATAAATACTTAAAATAATATAAACCAAACATTCATGAAATAAGAGTTAGAGCTAGTGGTTAACATATTGATTGATGAGCCCAAAATTGCTAAAAACATTATAAAAATTGACTAAATTATGGCTAAATTATCCTAATTTGCTTTTACAAAAATATAAAAAATTCACAAGTCTTAGAAAGATAGCATGAAATTGTCCTTGAAATTCTTCCATTTTGTTACCATCAAGGTCTTTAGTTTGGATATAGTTTAGTACTCATTGACCATCTAGGTTAATTAAGCATCAACTGATTTCTACTCTTTCATCACTTCTTTGCTCTTCTATATTGGCTTTTGCTCTTAATCCTTTATGGATTGAAGTTTCAATCTAAAGTTGGTAAGGAGTCTTCCACTTGCTTTAATTCCTATTGTAGTTAAGCAATCTTTGCTTTCAAGTCCAAAATCTTTCCATTACAAGTTAAAATATTGTCATGGCAAGTTTAATGCTCTGCCTAGAAGACTCCCTTACATTCTTCGCCAACTTTGCTTAAGTTAAGCAGCTTTTATTTTTTAACTTAGACAAATTTTAGTAAGCCTATTAAGTGGTTAAAGCTTTGTTTAAATCAGTTATCATGGTTAGGAAGTTCTTAGCTAAATTTATAGCATATATTTTAAAGTTTACAATTATAGGCAAATCAAATTTAGTGGTTTAAGACTTGTAAACTTTTTTAAAGCTTTTCACAATCATCTAAGCTTTTAACCATAGCTTGCAAACCTTAGCCTAGAATCTCCTTCAACAAAGCCATTGCATTCTTAGTTTACTTATCCCATTCTTTATCGGTATTATTTATTTGACAAATTCAATGGTTAGAGCAATCATAGTTGACTAACTACCTTTAGAAGCCACCTTGGTCAAGAAAGAAATAGGGGTCCTTATCATTATCATACCTTAGATTTTGGTCATCTACTTGATTAGATGCATTTTTAGCCTAAATTCAATTCATGTTTAGCTAGTAAAAAATGAGAGTTTGGTTAGATTCATGTAAAGATGCTTTAAGCTGTTGATGTTCTTTTCCACTAAGATAGTCATCAATGTCTAACAATTATTCTAACTTATTTCTAAAATTATCTTTAGCTAAATCCATTTTATCAAAATCTCCTTCACTATTAGATGTCAACAAGCTAGCTTCTAATAGCTTTTTTGCTTTTGACAATTTCTAAGCTATATTTATAGGAATTTATTTTTGTTGATCATTAGTAAAAGAAACTAGAATGTTGGCTTGAATTGATAGATTGGCCTAAACATCTTGAGATTGATTTACTAAGCTTTTAAATGATAAAGTTTGAGAAGTCAGATGTTGTAAAGACTAAGTACATTCAATGTTGACTAAAGCAATATGCATTGATCATTCAACACTTTGTAACTGAAGCATGAACAATTTATTCTCATTTAATACCACTAAGTAATATTAAAAAAAGAAAAGTGAAATGAGGAAAAAAATAAACTTATCACAGGAATAGTTAAAGTTAATGTGTACTGTAAAAAGGCAATTCGGACTAAGGCATCTCAATGTTTACCTATAGAAGGCACATAAGGGCATGTCATTAAATTTTTCAATCTTGGTTTTTTTAGCTTTGTGATAAATGCACAATTGCACTTAAATTCTATGTGTTTTATCACTTATTTACTTAGTATCTTGTACAAATTAATTGAAAAAGGATACTTAAATGCTTAATATTTTATTTTCAGGTTTTGAAGTGACACATTTGAGTAGTAGAAAAGGATCCGGAGCCAAAACCGTGTAAATTGTGGAGAATCGAAGCAAAGTTGCTCACCTGATAAAGAACACGGGGTATGGGAACCCCGTGTGTAAGGCCGTGTTTCTTTCTGGAATGCTTCGAAGCTTCACTGAGCTGCTCACAGAAGAACACGGGGTTAAACACGGGACGTGTCATACCCCGTGTACCATACTGCCTGACACTTTCTAAGTAAACACGGGGAGTGTGATACCCTGTGTATCATATTGCTCAACCTTCGCAGAGAAACACGGGGTATAACACGGGCCGTGTCATACCCCGTGTACATTACCCATATAAGTTTTGTGCGAAAAATCAAGGAGGAGAGGAGGAGAACCAAAAATTAAAAGGAGGAGCCATTAGTAGAAACCCTAGGAAAGACCCAAAGTCACTAAGGGCAACTACTAACCTTGGATTCAAGTAAAGGATTGAAGATTCAAGCAAGGAATTTGTAGAGCTTCATGACTAGTTTGATTTCCTTCTCTGTTTTCTGGTTTTCTGCTGGTTGTGTAATGAATTCACACTAAACCCTAATGCTCAGCTAGGGTAAACTTGTTCATAGATTTATGGAATTGATTTTTATATAATCTAGATAGATTTACTGTTGATTTATGATTTGATTATGCTGTTTTGTATTTCAACAGTTCAATACTTCCGGAATATTGGATTTATGTAAAGCATTAGTTGATTCTAGGTTGGAATGACCAATTAATTAATCAGACCTTGCATAATCATTGGGAATCTCCATTAGACTTAGGAATTAAGCTAATTGGATTCTTTTGCACAGGATAAAATGTCTAAAATTGGATTCTCAAGCCATGTTAATGCAACCTAGATGAGTGATTACTAGAGAAATTCTGGGCACTTTATCTTTTGGTTAGTAGCTAGTAGCCTTGCAATGAGGTATAGCTTATTTTTGGTAATCCAGCAATCTAAATTAACAGTAAACCAAGTTAGAGGATTATCTTCATTCTATAATGAAATGTACAAAGGAACCCTAAAGCTGAGTACACTTCCATCTCATTTGAATTAAATCTTTACCTAATCCATAAGCTTTGTTTTGCATTTTACCCTTAATTCATAATATCAATCGGTACACCTAGATAATTTACCTTGAAATTCAGTTAGTATTCAATATTCAATCCCTGTGAAGACGATATCTTTTATACTGTAACTCGACTAAACCCGTGCACTTGCGGGATCACGCCACTTTGGTTAAGATAATTTTTCAATCAATTAACTACTACTAGTGGTTAATGCCTTTCCTCTACTTTGCTTCCTTTTTCATGAAGTTTGAATGGGAACTTATTTGTCCTAGGCAAACATTTTTTCAACTTCCTCATGCTTTCTTTTAATTTCCTAGAGTTGTTGAGCAATTTATTAAGTTGCATACTTAACTTTAATCATAATACTATGGATAAGATCCAGAAGAGTAGCTTAACCCTTTGTTGAAAACAATCAACAAATGAATAACTTAGTAAGATATTATATTAAAAGGGACATGCTATTTCAAGTTCTACCAAATGGCAAGTCAAAGATAGCCTATAGTACAATCTCAGCTAACCTAATCATCTTATTAGTAGTGTAAGGAAATAAACAAGCAATGGTTACTCCAAGGGTGCATGTCATTAACTTTTTTTGGTTTTATATACTTAGTTAAATTGAAAGGAGCATTTAGTAAGGTTATTGGTTTCAGCTAAAAAGGAGGGCTTTTAAAAATTATTTTCAAACCCCTAATTACTAATAAAAGCATATAAAAACTTCTACTAAAAAGATCGATCATAAGTATCTTTTTTTCCTTTTAAGGAAGACTTAACCACTTGAAATGTGTAATTTATACTTCTAAAATCATGCTCAACCTTGTAATATTTCTCAAAAGCAACAATTTTGATATATTACATACTTGTAATTTGCTTTAAAGCCTTTATAGTTGCATAAAAGTAATATGAGTCAATTTCTCTTCCATAGACACATCAAAATATTTATTGGTTTGGTCAAACCACCAATCTTGGAATGACTCAGTACAATTGTAACAAAGGGATAAATTTTAAAGTGCTTAATTAAAGCTTAATTGAGTTCATCAAGGTGTAACACTTTGGTGAGATCTTCTTTGAAGTCGATGTCCATAAGATTTAAAGGAAAGCTTTAAATAAGGCCAAAATGGTATGCTAAAATGTTTAATAACACTTTAAATGCCGAAACACCTGATTCATCAAAAAGGTCAATTATCATAAGTTGAAGGAATAAAAACTTTGACTAAATTCAAACACTAATTGGGCCAGCTGGATTTGGAGAGAACCTAAACCATTTAGCACTTCTAGCTAAGAATAAAAAGGATTGGTCCTCTTCATCTAGCAATTAGAAAAATATGTAAAGAATAAAGAAAAATGTTTTTGTTCCTTAATATTTTTTAACTTAATTAACTTAGTTAGTGCCCTTTGTAAAAGTCAAATCCTTTAAACATAAAATGGGAGATTATTTTTCCTAGTTATTTTGCTCAAAGTCATCCTAAAAGATTATGGTTAGCCACAATTGAAAAATTCAAAATAAGCCACTTAAATTAGTAAAAGATTTATTTTATCTAAGATATCTCAACGATGTAGCAATACTATCAAACATATAAGCTAATACCAATAGCTAAGGTGAGAAGTTCTACTAGATCTTACACTTAATTCTTATGCATTGAAGCCTGCTTATCCTTCAAACCATTTTTCTAATCAAAATGGCTTGAACTGAATATAGATTGAGAAAAGTTTGTAGGATCAATGTCATCATTAATATCATATTCACACTCCTACAAATATACAAGATAATCATTAAAAATTACTAATCTGTAAACTTTATGAGATCTTTTCAATGAAATTTCTTCATTTATTTCATCTAATTTGACATCTTTTGCTATTAGTGGAAAAACAAAAAATGACTTTTCCAATGTTAGTGCTAGTAGAGCAATTGTTTTTTCTTTAATGAAATCTATGATGTGTGTATTTGGCTTCAATTATCTAACTCATCCTTAAAAAATATAGCTTAATTAGATTCAACTACTTTGGTTGTAATAGTTAGATAGTAAAATCTGCTTCCCTTTGGACCACTACAATACCTAATGAAATTTCCACTAATAATATTCAAATCAAGTTTCCTTATGGATCTCATTATCTAACTTATCCTCACAGAAGATAGTTTGATAAGATTCAATTACTTTAGTCACATGAGTCAGATAGAAAAATATGCTTCCCCTCAAGCTACTTTAATACCTAATGAAATATCTATTAATAGTATTTAAATCAAGTTTCCTTATGGATGTAATGTTTAGCTTTATTTTAGCTTTACAACCCCAAACTTAAAAATGTCTCGAACGAGGTTTCATACTGTATAATAATTTATAAAAGGTCTTAAGCATGACTTACTAGGAAGCTAATTTAGAATGCATGTCATTGTTCTTAATGCATGACCTTATAAGAATTCTAATGGTGAAGTATGAGCCAACATGCATCTCATCATTTCCATAAAAGTTGAATTTCTTCTTTTTACAATTCTATTTTGCTTCGGTATTCCAAGTCTAGTGTAACTTGCTTAAATTTCACACTTTTATAAGTATCTCATAAAAAGGCTAGGGTTTCTTCTTGTTTCATCGTACATACCATAATACTTCCTAACTCTGTCAAAATTAATTTATTTTATCTATTTCCCCAGTTTCAATTCAACTATTGCCTTGAATAACTTAAAGGCTTCTAGTGATTTTAACTTCTCACTAAATAGCTTTACCCAACTAAATATTAAGTAATCATTAATGAATGTGATAAAGTATTTGTATCCTTCCATAGCACTAGATGTTATAGGTCCACTAATGTCAATGTGAATTAGTTTTACATCATTTTTTTACTTCTCTTGCCCTTTCTAGCTCTAATTATAAGTTTACCCTTGATGTAATCTACATAGGTTCTAAAATCAGAGAAGTCCAGATCATGAAATACCTCCTCCTTTACAAGTCTTTGAATTCTTTCTTCAGAAATGTGTCCTAATTATTTATGCCATAACATTGAAATCTTTCATCAATTTAACATCTTTTCTTTCAAACAATAGTATTTATTGAATTCATAAAATTAGGATCTAAATTAATTTCATATAAACAATCAAACACAAAACTAGTACCCACAACAAAGGATTTATAAAGCAATTCAACTTTTTTATTTCCAAAATAATAAGAATATCCAAAAAAATCCAAAGCAATAACTAAAATTGAATTCCTTTTTATAGAAGGTACAAAAACTATATTATTTAGTAATAGCTCATGTCCATTTTTCAACTTTATTATCCTTTGTGCTCCATTTCAACTCTATCTGCATTTTTAGGTCTCACAATTTGCTCTTCTTCACTTGACTTCCTCATATTTATCAACACTTAAAAATAATTAGTGACATGAATAGCTGCACAAGTATCTAACCACTAAGAGTTTGATGGCACATCAATGATATTCAATTTAAAATAGACTAGAGCTAGATGGGTACCTTTCTTTTTCTTTTCAACTTATTTCTTATATTTAAAGCAATCTACTTTTTTATGCCCATACTTCTTACAAAACATGCAATTACCCTTGAATTAGGCTTGGTTAGGTTTATAATGTTGTTGTCTACTAGATTCACATCCATCACCTTTCTCCCTTCCATGGTTGTAACGATATTTGTTATTTTTCTGATTAAACCTTCCACTATGATATGAATTTATGTTATGTGAGGTATAATAAATTACCTGAGCCTTACCTTTCTTTATATTTTCCTTGGCCTATGTAACAATTGAAATTTGCTTGTTAATGGTCCATTGCATTTTTTTAGTATTATAAGACATATTCAAAACATCAAATTAAGATGGGAAAGATTCCAACACATACTAAATTAAATAACTTTTCCCTAGATCAACTTGCATGATTTTCAGCTTGTTGTAATAATTGACCAATCTTAGAATATGCGTTCTCACCTCACCAACACCATCATACATAGATTTCTTTAGTAATAAAAGATATCGTCCCTTTTCAACCTTATCAAATTTTTTATATTTTTTAATTATAGAATCTAGGAACACTTTTCCATTGATTATTTCAAGAATACTTTCTCTTTTCATCTTATCCATCATGTACTTCATTACCATTAAATATACTCTATAAGAATGGATCCACTTTTCATAATGATTTCTTTGATTTACTATAAATTTGGCATTAATGTGAGGTTCTATTTTCTTAATCACCAAATCAAGGTTAGAATTACAAGATATAGCTTTAATGACTCAGCCCAATCCTTATGATTCAATGCATTAAGTGTAATCACATTTAATTGCATAGATAGAGGAGTTGAAAGAAAAAAATTAGAAATATTAATGCATGTCTAACTTTAATCATGCTAGAAAATTTTCTCAATAAATTATGTAATTGAATTTAGTATTATACTATAAGGCCTAATACTAATTGAGGCATCAAAGGCCCTATAATATAATACATGACTAAATATCATATTCTTAAAATATAACACTAATAGGATGATAAAAATTTTAGAAATATAGTATTTATTCTTATACTTATGTTATCACTAACAAATTACATTAATAATATCATATTAATAGGGTATTAAAATATTATTAATTTGATCTCTCCTTAGTTCAACTATCATTGTATTAAAAGAATAAAATTTTATGCAATTTAGTCCATGATAGGTAGGATCATAGTTATACAAAATTTCATAGTATAACATAAGCTTAAATGATTTCTTAAAATTATTTTTCTATATATGTACATAGAAAAATGATCAATAGACCAAATAATGTCTAAAAATTTCATAAAAGATATATGTGGAAGCCCAAAATGTAAGAATATTATACTAAAAATTTTAGCCCAAAATAAAATTATTTAGCTATTCAAATTAAATAGACATAAATAATTAAAATATTTTTAATTTTAGAAAAACCTAGAAAATGCCCAAAAAATTCAACTTAAAGAATGGTGCCTAAAATGCTTTTTATCACCACTAGACGATGCTAGCATGGCAGTACGTGGTGTGCATGTGCCAACTCTATGCGTGGGCATTGCTAATGTGAGCACAATGTCGTCTTCCCTAACCAACCGGGTCTAAAACTTGAGTCAAGCAACTTAATTACAAACCTTACATCTCAAGATCAATAACACCCATTTTTTGCATTTTTTAACATATTTTTCACACATAATTCTACTTTAATGTATTTTAATCTATTTAATGCAATAAATTTTCTAGAAAAATGCATCTAAAATCGATTCTCATGATTGAAAATTTTCTAGAAATGTAACCATCGGGTTTTAATGGCTTGTTTCTTTTAAAGCTTGAATTTAAACACTTATAAATGTCAGAAATATATTTTCTTTAAATTATGTTACACTAGAATGGAAATTACTTCAAAAAATGATTGCAAACAAAAATTTTCAAAACTCCATAATTATTGGAAATGGGCGAACATTTTACATGTTTAAACACTAATAGAGAAAATTTATCTAAAATTTATGAATGAACTAAAATTTTCAAACAAAACCAAAAAATATACACAAGTAATTTTCGTGATATATATCAAATTGGGAACCAGTACATCAAGCAAAAAAAAGTCCAAAAATGGTGCTAGAGTTTTCTAGATAAATAGTACATTTTTTAAAGGAAAAAAACATATTGTTTATCTAGAAATTTTCATACTATTTTTCTAGAAATTGCATACATGCATTTATCAAATTGCTAATAAAATTCATGCTTATGAAATATATTAATATTCAAGCATTAATTACAATATGTAAAATTATTGAAACACATAAAATTCATCCAAAAAAATATAAAACATATATAGATGAATCACATACAAAATTTTTCACATATATAATATGTATATTATTCATAATGAACAAAAATAGCCTATATATAATAGAAAAAATAAATACATGAAGGATTATGATGTATTTTGAGATTCATAGCAATTTTCATTCAAGATAATTCTTCACAAAATATAACATTATTCAAAAAACAAAATTATATTCATAAATCTATATAATAATATATTCAATCCACATAGTCCATTAGCTTTGATACTAATTTCTAAAATTAAAATTTTATAACAATAATCCTAATTAAATCATGTAAAAAGATAATATTAAAACTTAGATAAAATACAATTAATAATTACATAATGAATCCATTTGTGATATATATGAATATGAATTTCCTAATGTATCATTAACTACTCACAATTAACTTTGCTCATAAATTCCAATAAGAGTCATTACTCCTGTCAACCTTAGTTATGTATTTGATTTAGGAATATATTTTAACACTGATGAGAAGTGATTAAAATTAATCTTAAAGTTTAGGAATAGCGACCTTTATTTATATTGTAATAATTAGTGGGTCAATCCATCATCAAGAACCACCTATTATTACGTTAATCGGTTAGATAGCTATTGGGCCTAAACTATACAATTACTTTAATATTGAGTCCAAGCTTTTACATCTTATTTTTATTATTGAATTAATAAGTTCATGGTGAAAAATCTAACAATTACTTGATTGAAAATTTGAAGGCTTTTAATAATAGAAATTGTGTCAAGGTAAAGATTATTGAGATTTTGACATAAATCCTATTTTTCTTGTTAAATAGGATAATCTCCTAATTTTATCTTCATCTTATTTAAATTTGAATTTTGATTAGATAAGGATTCTAATCAAGCTTGATAAATCCTATTATTTAATATTATGATTAAGTTAGACTTATTCATTAGCAAGGATTTTGGATTATAAATACTTTTATTATACAATGTTTGTTTGTGAAAGAGAGAAATGAGAGAGTTTGTATTTGTCACCTTATGAGGGTAACTTGAGATCCCACAATTAAATTTTACTTTCTTGGTAAGATTATTGAGAGTGAAGAGCATGTACATTGTAAGGCATTTTTTAGTGTATTGGGTGTTAGTTTAAGAGTTATTATGTTATGCATATTCTTTCTATAATTCCTCTAAGTTAATAGATTTATTTCTTGTCTCTTATCTCTGCTTGTCATATAAGTTAAAATTCAAACCATGTTAATTATCTATGTCTTTTTATTATTTTATTTCTTTAATCTTGATTTATACTAATGCATCATATTCATATCAGCATTTAAGAAATGTTTCCAATAAATGGTATTAGAGCTTAGCTTTACCAAGTATGGGTTTTAGTTCAACTTCAATGTGGAATTGGTTTTAGTTCAATTTCAACTAGATTTTGATTTTATTCTACCAAGTTATGGATTTTCCATTTTATCCAAAATTTTCTAGATCTATTGAGTTATGGATTTTGATCCAAATTCTGTTGGGTTTTATGTCTTGATTATATTTTTCTTAATTCTAGTATTGGTTTTGTTGGACCTAACTAATTTTAGTACTTTATTCAATATGATTGAAAAAGTTTCAACATAAATTTATTTTGGAGTTCATCAATCCCAGATTTTGCCTTCGTAATAACTTTATTTTGTGTTTTTGGTGATTTTGTTTTTAAGAAATCTTTATAGAGAAAATGAAGTAAATTTAATTCTTATGTAAAGTGCTAGTGCTCCATTAAAGATAGAGTTTTGAAAATATTCCTCACATGGAGAAGATTTGATTCAAATTTTGGTGGAGTTATTTGATTCAAAGCTAAAGAACTTTTGATACAAAAATTTGTGTTAAGGTAGATATTATTGATATTTTAGTTTTTTTGTTAAATAATCTCCTTAATTTGTCTTCATCTCATTTAAGTTTGAATTTTAATTAGGTAAAGACTTTAATTAAGTTTGATAAGCCCTATTATTTAATATTATGATTAACTTAGACTTATCCTTTAGGAAAAATTTTGGATTAATTTGTATTACATAATGTTTATAGGGGAGAGAAATAAGAAAGTTTGTATTTGTCACCCCTATGGGGATGACTTGAGATCCTACAATTAACTCTTACTCTTTTAGTAAGATTGTTGAGAGTGAAAAGTATATACATTGTAAAGCACTAATCTCTTAGTAAGATTATTAAAAGTGAAAAGTTTACATATTGTAAAATATTTTTAAGTGCATTTAGGGTGTAGGTTTGAAAGTTTTTAGACTATTTATATTCTCTTTATAATTCCTTAAAATTACTAGATTTGTTTCTTGTCTCACCCGTGAAGTAGGCTAAAAGTTGAACCACATTTATTCTTTATGTTTTACTAATATTCTACAACATTAATCTTAATTTATACCAGTGTATTACTTCCATATATGATGTGAACATAAGGAGCATGGAGGAACTTTTACATTTGCTGAAGGGTCCAATCACAAGAAGTCAAGTTAAAAGACTAAAGGAAATCCTTAATGAACTCATTCAAGTAGCTTAGGGGCATAAGAATAAAGACTTAGAAAGGCTAGGAGCATGGATTTCTTGCATTTCATTTTCAATAGGCCAGTAGTTAACCCCTATAATTAACTATTGTGTTTAGCAAGCTGCCATAATCAACTATTGCATCTAGAATTCATCTTTTTCTACAAGTAGTTAACTATAAAAGTTGAATGCCTACTTATTTTGTAAACTAGTATTTGATTAGGATAGTTAATTACTTTAGGCCAGATTTGCTATTTTAACCATTTAACTTTATTTACATATAAGTTAAGCCATTTCAGCCTAGTGTTAATCATTATGCTTGGCCTGTTAATTTTATTATTTAATTTTGGACATATTATAAGGTTTTAATTAGGTTCTAAGTTGGGCCCATTTATGTTTAATTGAGCTTAATTAGCTTAGTTGGTTTCTAACTATATAAGGAGGTTACAACTTTTGATATTTGGAGAACTAATCAAAGATTTAATTGTTTTGGGAGATGGACTTCCTTGTAAGGTTTTAGCTAGAATTTCTTGACTTATCAAAGGATTTTTCCTTTATGGCATCTAATTTCATCACCTATCATTTCAATCTAAGTGTGACATGATTCTTCTATTTGTATTTTTGGATTTTGAGACAATAGTTAATATTTCTAGATTATTCATGGGTTCTCTATGATGGGTTTATGTTGGGCTCACATCATTTTATAATCAAACCTTATTTCTCAATCTTCAAGTTTATGCTTTTCATTCTATTTTTCTACATTTCCAATTCAGTTTTTACTATCTCTTTGTCTTGATTTTGTGTTTTATTGATCTAGATTCATTTAGTCTAATTTTTGTGTTCAAATTTAAGTTATGTGTCTTAAATTATTTCAATTATGTTTAAATCTTATCATTTCCTTGTTGTTTCTACATAATTGTGATCTTGTTCTTGTGTTTTTGTCCTGTTCTTCAAGCTTAATCTAATTTACTTTAAGTTTGATTCTATTTTTATTTGAATTTATTATCTAATTGTTGTAAGTCTTGTTTTCCTTCAATTTCATGCATCAATTTATGAAAATCTAGTGTTAATTTGCATTTTAATTTATGCCAAATCCATACTTTTTTTTGGTGTTGAAAGTTGCATTTAAAGTGTTTGAAAAAAATTTAAAAATTATAAAGTTCAGCACATAGTAATTTACTACTAGAATTGAATATTGCACAAAATGATATAGTATTCAACTACTATATTCAATTATCTACATTTAGAGAACACCCGTTTAAGAGATAATTGACTATTATAATTGATTACCAAGACAAAAATTCTAACTATTTAATTATTGTAATTAAATATTTAATAGCAGAGACTACTAAAAGTTATGGTAGCTAACTACTATATTCAAATACCTCCTTATTACTTTGAAATATTCAATTATTGTAGTTATATATCCCTTGTTTCATTGAAAAAAAATGTAATTATTGCAAAAAGGTTTCAAAATAAAGAAAAATAATAGAAAAAGAAAATAATCATAAATCGAAGCAAAAAGAATTAAAGAAAAATAAAAGTAAAAATTAAAAGTGATTAAAAAAGAAAAAAAACTTAAATGCTAAAAAAATGGAAATTCAATAGCAAAAAGAAATAAAATTTAAAAGAAAAGTGGAAAGGAAATTATATGTTGCTAAAGAGAAGTTAATTAATTATGTGATACTTGCTCTACATCTTCTTGAACTTTTCATTTTTGAATTAAACTTTTCATTACTTCTTTAATTCATTTCAATATTCCATTCTTAGTTCCTTATTTGCATTCTTATTTCCTTACTTTTTATTAAATTTGAATTTTATCTTTGTGGCTTTCCTTACTTTTTAAACCTCATTTCTTATTCCATCATTGGAGTTAGTGTGTGATAATTGATTATCATAATTGAAGAATCTTATTGATTATGTCATCCCAGTTCTGGAAGAACATTAAAAGGGAAAAGAGTAGAAACTGATATAAAGCAAGAGTATGTGAAATCACTTAAGGATAAAAGCCTTAAATTAGAATGCAAATATGAAAGTAAGTGCCTTAATATCAAGTAAAGGTATGTTCTTGTAAGGTCTCATTCTTTTTCTAACCATGTCTTGCAAGTAATTCATTAAGGATGTTAAAAGTGTTGATGTGTGTATTTTAAGAGCCAATCATAAGATGATTGTAATAATGAAAAATATATTATATTTTATTTTAAGTAATACAATTATTATATTTTATTTCATTTTAATATTTGCATAATTTATAATTTAATATAATAATTATTCCTAGAATAATTTTACTATTACTAAAATGTCCCTAGTCGAGTATTATTGCAAAAAAGATAGCAATAATACATCAAGACTAGTATGTATCATGATTGATAATTATGAATCATGGATATGTAATATCAAGTCAATATATTAGTACATTATTAGTGAATAGATGTACTAGACTAACCCACTATGAGAATACTACATGGATTATCTTGTGTCATTAGCTATTCTCATGTGACTACATTGCATATAATCTTTTGTCTTGAAGTCATTACAATTTCTTACATGAGGAGTCACACACTTTGATACTGTCCTGTGTCACCTTTAACCAAGATGTCATTTAGGGCATTATTTGTGTATGTCATGAATAATGGAAAGGGATATGAGTGATGTAGATGTGATTTTATTCTTCCTATATAAAAAGAGTGATATCCTTGGACCTTTTGATTGAGTGAGACTAAAGAATGCGTGACCATGCTCAAATGGATCAATATGTAATATTGATCATTTGTTTAAGTTAGTTTACTTAGTATTAAGAAATGTGAATTGAACATTAATAAGGATGACACATTTCATGCCTCTAATACAATTTGAATATCATTACAAAAAGGATTGTGTTGTAAAATATTGTTTACACATTAAGTGGATATCAAATCACAGATATTCTTACTACTTAGGTAGTAGTGATGTATTGCTAGATACCATTCACTATCTATAGTTTACTAATGGGTCATTACCAATGTAGTAAGAACCTAAAGGGTCACACAAAAAGGAGTAAGAATGAGATAGTAATTAATTGGGTTTTAGTTAGACTAAAATCTTATTAATTAGGTTTGTTATTTATTGCATATATATTATATCAAAGTAATAATGTATATTATTCACATAATATATGGTATATTATGTGATATTATCTGATATTAAAATAATATCAAGATAATTTTGTCATTTGATATTAGATAATTATATTATAGAATATTATTATTATCTAATAATATTTAGTTATTAATATTAAGGTAATATTAGATAACTAATGAATAAGCACTATCTCTCCACACTCTCACCATAATAGGGATAAGGTATTAGTAATTGAATAAAATTAAGAAATATAAGGCAATTTCTTAGTAAGGTTAGGAAAATTGTGTGCCTTTAGTTTTATAAAGGAGCATAAAGGCATCATTTCTTTTAAGAGTGAATAAAAATTGCCACTAGAAAAATTGCATTAAAACCTTAATGCTATCTAAGAGAAACAATTCTTAATAGATTCATAAAGGTAAAGAAGTCATCATTCACTTCGTGTAAATACTGTAGAGGCATCATTGCTTGACTGTGCTTGTGATTCATACTTCAAGAGGTAATCTTTATAAATAATTCTTGATCTATGTCTTTGTGCATTGATTTTGAAAAAGTTTCACAATTTTTTTTGAAAACCCGATGTGCTTAAGTATATGTGAAACCCAATAAAAAGGAAGTGTAAATAATGATATTGGTCCATACTTAGGACTTTTCAATAACAAATAGGGGAAATAAACATAAAATTTGATAGGTTTTAGGGAGAAAGTGAGGTAAAAAGAAAGAAAAGATAAAATAAAGGAAAAATAATGATGAGGAAGTCGATAGCAATAGTAGAGGAAGTGAGGGTTCTCATGAATCTAAGAAGAATGAAAAGAAAAGGTGATAGACTAAGAAAAGATTGAGTTGATTTAAAGCTTGAGAATATTAAAATGAATATTCCTTCATTTAGAGGCAAAAATAATCTAAAAGCTTACTTGGAATGTGAAAAGAAAATAGAATTAATCTTCAATTGCCATAATTATTTTAATGAAAAGAAAGTTAAGCCTGTTATTATTGAATTCATTGACTATGCTCTTATATGGTGGGATTAAATCATTATCAATGTTCAATTAGAACTTACGAGGAATTGAAATTTATTATGCGAAAGAGATTTATTCCAAGTCATTACTAAAGAGAATTGTATCAAATGTTGCAAGGTCTTACTCAAAGGTTAAAAAGTGTAGAAAATTACCACATAAAAATGGAGATTGCAATGATTAGAGCTAACATAAAATATGATCAAATAGCCACCATGGCTAGATTTCTCCATAGGTTGAATAAATACATTGCCAATGTTGTGGAACTTCAACGCTATATGGATTTAGAAGATATGATACACATGACCATGAAGGTGGAAACATAACTTAAGAGGAAGACCTTATCCAAATGTAGCCAAAGGTCTAATGCTTCTTGGAAACCTTAAGATAAAAAGTTTGAAAAGAAAGAAAATAAATTGATCAAAAACAAACTAGAATCATCATCCAAACCTAAAGGAGAAAATCCTAAAGGTAAAGTGAAGGTAGATATGCCTCAAAAGCATGCTAATGTCCAATGTTTTAGATGTTTAGGGCATAACTATATTGCTAGTGAATGCCTTAATAGGAAATTCATGTTGATAAGAGAAGATAAGGAAATAAACTCTACTAATGATGATAGTAAGTAAGAAAAATCATCTTTTAGTGATGAAAAATGTGATAAAAGCTTTAAAAGTCCTATGGATGGTGATAACTTGGTAGTGAGAATAGTAATGAGCATTCGAACTAAAAAAGAGCATGAAAATCAAAAGGAAAATATTTTCCATACTAAGTGCTAAGTTATAAAGAAGATTTATAGCTTGATTATTGATAATGGTGTTATGCTAATGTAGTTGGTACTATCATGGTTAAGAAATTGAGCTTACCTACCTTGAAGTACCCCACACCTTACAAGTTTTAATGGCTAAATGATAATGGATAGGTTAGAGTGACCAAGCAAGTGTTGGTTGCATTCATTATTAGAAGATATAATGATAAAACCTTGTATGATGTAGTCCTTATGCATGCTTGTCATATTTTTCTTAGGAAAACATTGCAATTTAATAGAGGTATTATCTATGATGGAAAACTAAATAAATATAGTTTTAAGCTGAAATGAAGAAAGGTGACTCTCTTACCTTTGTCACCAAAAGAAGTCCAAGAAGACTAAATTAAAATGCAAAGAAAAAATTGTGAAAAAGAATGGAAATGAAAGAAAAAAATGAGCAAAGGAAAGAGAGTTTAAGAGAAGAAAAATAGAGAAAATAAGAAATATAAGTGTGTTCAAAATAAAAGAGAGGAAATAGTGAGTTAAATGTGATTGCAAGAATGAAAGACATAAGAAGGGCACATTATACTCTAGGCCAATGCTTGTACTTTTGTACAAATAAGCCTATAATGTTGACTAGGATATTCTTGCTTTGCCTCTTGCTATTCAATATCTCTTCCAAGAATTTGAAGAAGTGTTCCTTAAGGATGCTCTAAGAGATTTACCACTTAAGAAAAGAATTAAGCATTAAATTAACTTCATCCTAGGTGCTTCCATTCCAAATCATCCCATTTATAGGACAAACTCGAAGGAAGCCAAGGAGATCTAAAGGTAAGTAAAGGATATTATATCTAAGAGATACATTAAAGAAAGCATGAGTCCATGTGTGATGTTAGTATTAGTGGTGCCAAAAAAAGGATGGGTCATGAAAAATATGTGTTGATTGTTGACTAATCAACAAAATCACTGTAAAGTATTGCTATCACATTCTTAGATTAGATGACATGTTAGGTGAATTAGTATATTTCTTACATGTTAGCTAAAATTGGTTTAAAACAAGGTCACTATCAAATAAGGATAAAAGAGGGAGATAAGTGAAAAACAAAATTCAAAACAAAGTGTAGTTTGTATTAGTGGTTAGTTATGCTATTTGGTTTGTCTAATGCATCAAGTACTTTCATAAGGTTAATGAATCATATTTTATAGTCATTCATTAGGAGTTTGTTGTTATTTATTTTAATGACATCATTGTTTATAGTATGAGTGTTGAGGATCATATTGAGCATTTAAGGAATATTTTACAAGTTTTGAAAATTGAAAAATTGAATGCTAACATGGAAAAATGTTCTTTTTGTTGAGAAAGAATTGCATTTTAAGGCTATGTGGTTAGTAACAATGGAAGCGAAATGGATAAGCATAAGGTTAGAGCAATTAAGGACTGGCTTACCCCTAAGATTGCTAATGAAGTGAGGAGTTTTCATAGATTAGCTAGCTTCATAGGAGATTTATGAAAGATTTTAGTACCTTAGCTACCCTTTTAAATGAATTAGTTAAGCAAAATGTGAATTTTCATTAGGGGGAAGAACAAGAAAAAGTTTTTAATTTGTTAAAAGAAAAGTTAAGTTCCACACTTTTACTTGCTTTCTTAGATTTCTAAAAAATATTTGAAATTGAATGTGATGCCTCCTATGTTGGTATTAAAGTTGTTCTATTGCAAGAAAAAAGGCTCATTACTTTTTTTAATGAAAAGCTTAATGAAATGGCTCACAATTACCTTACCTATGATAAAGAGATATATGCATTGGTTTGGGATTTGGTGATATGGCAACACTATCTATGGTTAAAGGAATTTGTCATCTATACTAATCATGAAGCATTGAAACATTTGAAAAGTCAAAGGAAGCTCAATAAGAGGCATGCAAAATGTATGGAGTTTATAGAATCATTCCTACATATGATTTAATACAAGAAAGATAAAGATAATATGGTTGCCAATGTATTATTAAAAAAGTATCTTATTATATCTATTTTGCATACTAAGTTGATGGGATTTGATTTTGTGAAAGAATTGTAAAAAGTGATGATAACTTTTCTATCATTTTTCAAGTATGTGAAAAGAAAGCTTTAGAGAAATTTTATAAGCATGAAAGGTTTCTATTCAAAGAAAACAAATTATATGTGCCTAAAAGTTCTCTTAGGGACTTGCTTATGAAAGAAGCTTATAGTAGAGGGCTAATAAGACACTTTGGTAGCAGGAAGATTCTAGATGTTTTACATGAGTATTCCTTTTAGCTAAGTATGAGACATGATGTTAAAAAGTTATGTGCTAATTATATTACTTGCAAGGAAGCCAAATCTAAAGTAATGCCACTGGTTTATACACGCCACTCCCTATTCTTAATAAGACTTAGATTGATACTTCTATAAATTTTGTATTAGGACTATCAAGCTCTAAGAAGAAAAGAGACTCTATATTTGTTATAACTAATAGGTTCTTAAAGATGGTATACTTTATACCATGCTACAAAATTGATGATATAACAAATGTAGCTAATCTTTTCTTTAGAGAAGTGGTAAGACTTCATGGAGTATTGGGGAACATTATATCAGATTGAGATATGAAGTTAATAGACTACTTTTGGAAAGTCCTTTGGAATATGTTGAGGAATGAGTTGTTATTTTCAACTTAACATCCACAAATGGATAGGCAAACTGAGGTAGTAAACTAAACTATGACTACTCCATTGTGCTTCATTATTTAGAAGAACTTGAAAAATTAGGAGGAATGTTTTCTTCATATAGAATTTGCATACAATAGAGCTATACATTCTGCTACTTAGTTTTCTCTATATGAAATTATCTATGATTTTAATCCACTAACCTCTTTGAATTTATTACTATTATCTATTAATGGAAGAACTAGCTTAAATGGAAAAAGAAAAATTAAATTGGTCAAGAAATTACATATGCAAGTGAAAGCAAACATTAAGAAAAAGACCATACAATACACCTAACAAGCCAATAAGGGAAGGAAGAAAATTATCTTTCAATCAGGTTATATGGTTTAGGTGCACTTAAGGAAGGAAAGGTTTCTAACATAAAGGAAATATAAGCTACAACTAAGAAAGGATGGTCCTTTCCAATTTCTTAAGAGAATCAATGATAATGTTTACAATTTAGGACTTCTTGGTAAGTATGGTGTTAGTGCCATTTGTAATTTTTCTAATTTATCTCCTTTTGATGTAGGTCCAAATTCAAGGATGAATCTTTTTTAAGAAAAAAAGGGACTAATGTGAACACAAGGAGGATGGAAGAACTTTTACACTTGCCAAAGGGCGTAATTACAAGAATTCAAGTTAGAAGATTAAAGGAAGGCCTCAATGGACTCATTCAAATATCTTGGGAGCATGGGAATGAAGACTTAAAAGGATTAGGATCATAGATTACTTGTATTTCAGCTTTAATAGAGTAGTATTTGACTACTATAATTAACTATTATGTTTAACAAGCTAGTAGTCGATTATCATGCTAGTAGTTGATTACCATAATCGACTACTACATTTAAAGTTTGTCTCGCCTACAAGTAATTAATTATTGTAGTTGAATACATACTTGTTTTGCAAGTTAGTATTCAACTCGAATAGTTAACTACCCTAGGTCAAATTCATTGTTCTAACTATTTAATTTTATTTACTTATAAGTTAAGTCATATGTGCTTAATCTTAATCATGTATGGTTGACCCATTAATTTTATTACTTAATTTTGGATATATTATAAGGTTTAAATTAGGTTCCAAGTTAATCTCATTTATATCTAACTAAGCCCGTTAGCCTAGTTGGTGTTTAGCTATATAAGGAGGCTTATTTTGTATTATTACAACTTTTGACATTTGGAGAATTGATCAAAGATCTTATTATTTTAGGAAATGGACTTCTCTCTAGGGTTTTAGCAAGAACTTTTTAACTTATTAAAGGATTCTTCCTATGTGGTATTTAATTTCATCACTTATCACTTGGCATGATTCTTTTATTTGTGTCTTTTGATTTTGGGATGATACTTAGCATTTTTGAATTGTTTACAAGTTATCTATGATGGATTCATGTTGAATCCACATTAATATATCATCAACATTAGCATCCTAGAAATTTTCCTAACATTAAATACTATTAGAATGTTGCCACTGAATATAATTTGCTGACAAAATCTAATAGTAAAATGATAGGTAGAGCTGGTAACGAGTCAAGTTGAGCTAAGTTGGATTTAACTCAGGCTTGGCTCAATCTAATTTTATTCATCTCATAATTTAGCTTGAATTCAATTTAAACTAAAATTTTTAGCATTGGCTCGAGTTCAATTCGAATTAAGCTTGAGGTTAATTGGGCTCAACTGCATAAAACTCGGACTAGTATTCAAAATATTTAACTAGACTAGATGGTTCAATTAAAAAACCTTTGAATTATGCACATTTTTGGTCTAGCTTATCACTAAAATCAAAAGTGTTTAAAATCTTATAAAAAAATTACTAAACTAACATTAAAGGCATGAAATGGTCATTATCTTATGGTTTCTACAATTTCATTACCACTCATATTTTATAATGAAAATCTTTGCATACTTTTATAATATTAAATATGAGCTTTTATTTGGAGAGTTTTCACATCTTTCCTTCCCCCTTTAAATGATGTTCTTAAATTGCATTTACCTTAACTATACAATTGATTTTAAAATGAAAATGATATTAACAATGTCCACCATTAATTTCATTTTTTTATTTCAATAATAATTTAAATTTAAATGTAAACATTAAATTACAATTATTATAATTACTAGTTTTTCTTCTTAACAAGTATTTAATTTAGAATATATATTACAAAATGATTTATAATTAATATATATAAACATATCAATTAATTTTAAATTATATATATTATTTGAACTAATTCATAATATAATTAAGTTAAACGTCTCTAGGTTTAAACTCAACTCATTTAATATAAGTTAAATTATTCAGTTTGTATGTCGCTTATATGATTTTGAATTTATCTCATTAAGCTAAAAATCAAATCTAATTTCGAACAAATTATGATCTGACTCAATTTATTATCAACCATGATAATCAATTCGAAATGAATAATAAGTATGAAAATCTAATTTAATATTTTTAAATTTTAAGTGAAGCTACTCAAGGCAAAGGAGGAATTCAACCTTTAAGAAAAGAATTAAGAAAATAGAGGCTATGTTTGTTTTCTATTTTTAAAAATAGTTTTATGTTTTTTTGTTTTTAAAAACAAAAAAACTTGTTTGACAATTTATTTTTAAAAATTATTCTCTAAATGTGTAAATTAAAAATGAAAAAATAGAATTAACTTTTAATTATTTTTTAAATTTATTTTTTTAGATATCAATTTTATAATTAAATAAAATATTTTTTATTTATAATATTAATCATCCTCTAATCTTAATTTTTCTCTGATTCAAAAATAATTTTTGAAAATAATTTTTAAATACAAGAATATAACTTTTTAAAATAATTTTTAAAAGTATAAAAATAAAAATATATTGGGGATTGACTTTTCTTCTTTGTTTCTTTGCATAGTTTCTGACTGTTTAGTTTCAATTCCTAGACCCGAAAACTTAGGTGGGTCAGACCATCGACAAGATTCATTAGTCGCTCATGTAAATACTCAATTCTCTGAATCTAAAGTTAGTCCAAATGACGGCCTAAGTACGGGCAATAATGACAATTTAGCCTAGCCTCTTGAACAGTTTTTTAAGGCTAGGAGCCCCTGATTCCAAGTTTCGACTTTATGTGAACTTTTTTATAAAAAAATGGAAAGTAATAAGTGTTGTTAATAAATTTTTTTATTTAATTATAAAATTAACATAAAAAATAAAAAATAAGTAAAAAATTATCAAAAAATTATTTCTAATTTTTTATTTTAAAATTACATTTTGGAGTCATAGTTTCTTAAAATAAATTATAAAAATATGGATTAAAACTCAATTTTATTTCTTGTAAGATTAAATTTGTGTCAATTTAATTAAATTATTGTAAAAAAAATTAAAATTTGATATGAAATTAATCGTATAAAAATTAAATTGATATACACTTTCAGTAAAATATTAAATTAGTACAAATTAAATATTAAAAAATTAAAATAAAATTTTAATTTAATTCTCAAATAAAAACTTTTATTTTTTATAAATATAAAAATAATATTTTTAAAAAGAGTAAACAAAAAAACCAACCACTAGCAGAAAAACCAACCACTAGACTAAGGTTAACGCGGAGTGTCGCGTGTTATCTGTTGAACATGCATGCCTCGAGAATCTTTCAGTTTTCTCCTTTATGGGCCGAGAAGTGGATTATCTATTCTTTGGGCTTAAGCTGCTGGGTCCATGCAGCGATGAATACTTTTCTTGGGCCACATAAATGACCCTATCAAGATGAAATCATTCTAACAGTGGCAAAGAATTTGGCCCTTTTTACCTCATTTCTATAACCTTTTTTAAACAGAATTCAATTTATTTCATATCAGACTTACAAATAATTTTATATGTGAATTTAATTTTAAATAAATTAAAATTTTATTTTTTATTGTTTCAAATAAGGAAAAAGGAGGATGAAAGTGAAAATTTAGCAAAAGGATTTGTACAAACCTTTTTATATTAAAATTGTAAATATCAGTAAAGCAAATGCTAAGTCCTAGAATACACATTGGTGTCCTAATTCCTTCAAAATTAAAGGAACTACTAAAATAAAAAATAGAAGAAAACAAATTCAATTGTAAAAGAAGTTGGCGAGGCTTAAACGAGTGATTTCCGCACTCATTAATATGTTAAATTCATAATTTGTGGTATGCCGATAAAAATAATAAATTATAAATAAGTTATTTTTTATTTGATAATATTAACTATTAATTAATTATATAAAATTTACTTTTGTTTGAATAAAAATAACAATAAAATATGTTTAATTATAACAAATCACTATGTTTTTAATTTTTTTAATATCATTATTTATAAAAGAAATATGATATAAATATTATATTGCTTAACTTATATATATTCTTATTTATTTAATTTTTTTTAATAAGAAAGTTTAATGTTTCGTAATTAAAATAGATAATCATTGAAGGATTCAACTTTAATTCACTATCAATATAAATCAATTTTATATTATTACTTATTGATATATTATTATATTAATAAAAAATTATAAAATTTCTTTATTATAATTAAAAAATTTTAATTACTACTACTTTTTAATAATATATCTTCTTTTTAATTTATTAACAATATAAAATATACCAATATTAAATCAAATTTAAACCCATCTTTAAAAGCCTTTCTTTTCAGATAGATAGTTTTAGACTTTTTTTATTTTTTTAATAATAAAAGTGATAATTAATATAATATATACACGCAATATCCTCAATTTGAATTTCAAACATAACTAAAAATGAAAATTTTAATATAATTATGGATATTACTGCACTACTAAGATACTAGCAATTTTAAACACATTATGAGACATATAATTTCAATCTATGGATAGTGTTAAACAAATTTCTCTCGTGACATGTCATTAAATGCCGAGTGTAGCTTGTAAACTATGCAGGTAACCTTTTGATTTACATATAAAAACATGTTTAAAATAAAATATGCCAAAAAATTTCTGTTATTCTTTGATGTACTAGTATTATTATTAATTTTTATAACTATTATATTATTGTTATACATCCGAATTTTATGGGATATTGAGAGAAATTAACTTATTATTATTATTATTATTAAAGGTAATTGAAAGTAAGAGCAAATTAGGATAAACTAAAGTAATTAAACTTGATTAACACCTTGCGTAAATCAATTTTATATTACATCTAAGCATATGTTACCATTTCAACAAAAACTATTAAAATATTTTTATTATTAATAAAAAATTATTACTTTATTAAGAATATTTCATTTGCTTGCTCACTAATACCGTTAAAAAGTACATTGTTAATATATTAAATTTAAACTTTATATTAAATATGTGAATACACAATTAGAGTGAATAAACAAATAAAACAAATAAAATGGCTAAAAGAAAAAAATTTGTCTAAGGGTAATCTGGAAAAACACACTCAAAAAGTATAAATAAATACATGAAAGTTTCGATAGTTGTATTTGACTTTTTATTATATTTAAAGATTCTCTGCGTAAAACATATTATATTATTAATGAATAAAGAGATGATATATCATTAAAAAAATCAATTATAACTAAGAACAATTCATAAGTAAAAATAAAAATTAAGGACCTAGTGTTTTAATAATTTTTTTAATGATGTGATAATACAAGAATAGAAGATGATATAAAATTAATTTACATTGATAATAATGTTAAATTTAAATATAATTTATAAATATTGCAATTTTTTACATAAAATTTTACAACTACATACCAAATATAGATACATAAATACACAAAGAATTATAATTCTATAATTAAAAATTTTGTAAAAAAATTTAAAGAAAACTCTCACTTTGGTACAAAAGATTTGGAATGGCTTGTTATATTTTTATCACTCATATTTTTTATATATTTCAATATTATTCTATTTATGAATAAGAAAAATATATATCTTTAATATTTTTAAAATATTTTGACAATTATATTTTTAATAATAAAATTTAAAATAATTTTATGTCTTTAAAAGTTATTTAAAATAAAAATTATTAAATTAATTTTTTTATAATTTTATTGTATGAAATTTTTATTCATTATTATTTTTATAATGAAATTTAAAATATAATATTTTTTATTATTTAAGGCACTTGACTAAAATTAAGTCATGCTACAATTTGAGAAAGTGTGAGAGGAGCGGACAGTGAAGATATAAGTAGTATTTCCCTGTAAAAATATTGAATCATTTTTTATGTTAGGAAAAATCTAAATAAGTTAATTTTGTTTCTATAATATAGAAATGTGTTTTTTTTATGCAACAATTTTTATTGACAGTTTAGAAAAAATATAAATTCTTAAAAATTTGAAGTAATAAATTTTTATTAATTATTTATCACTTCTGTAAATTTACAAATGTATTATTGAATAATTTATTTTTAATTTTAAAATTTATCCATATTTAACACGAAATTATATCTAATTTATAAAAAAGGGAAAAGAAATAGTTCCTCAGTTTGAAACTAAGAATCGTTGAGCCAACTTGAGCTGACCGTACAACCACGTGGTCTTTGTCACACGAACTTTTTTCCCCCACTTAAAAAAATAAAACGAAAAAGAAAGTCGGATCGTATGAAAGAAAGAACTGAATTGACGGCTCTCCCTATGAAGCCGGAATCTCGGCTAACTTCTCCGCCACCGCTGATTTGTACTTATGCTTTGTTTGCACGGGTGAAAAGTGAGGGGGAAGTAATTGAGAGTAAAAGAAAATGGAAGAGGGAATATATAGGGGTGAAAGAAGTTGTTAAGATGGTTGTTTGGAATTGGTGAAAATGAAGGGGGGAGTAAATGGGATGAAAGAAATTTATTTATTTGGAATGAATGAAAATAGGAGAAGAAATAAATGGTATTGAATCAAATGATTAAAATGGCCTTATGTATATTATGAGGAAAAATTAATAATATACTGATAAAATTATTTTTTGAATTTTTAAATTTAATATTAAATAAATAAAATATTTTTTTATTTTATTATTTTATAAATATATTTTATATAAAAATAAAATAATTAATCTCAATTCTACATCATCTTAATTAAATTAAAAATATTTTTAAATTTAATTAAAATAATTTGTATAAAAGTATTTTTTAATTTAATTAAAAATATTTTCTTAAAAAATAAAATAATTAATCTTAATTAAAAAAGACGGGACACTGCTGCAAGAGGGGGGTTTGCGCTCCAGCCATCTTCGTCCAAGCCACGGCCATATACAGTGCTGCAAAATCGTGGAAGCCAGCAACGACAGATCGAGAAAATGGAGGGGGAAGGAGAGAAGTAGCCATACCTGTGAGAATGCAGAGGTAACAGCGGTGCACCATGACCTTAGCAGAAGGCGGTTCGACTTGCAGGAGGCGTAGATCACTGGCGGACGCAAGAACAGATGCAGGAGAGCTGAGGGGCAATTGCGGTATGTGAGAAAAATTGCCCCTCCCCACCCGAATTACTTCTCATTTTCGGGGAGAGGAAAATTGCACTTGGGCTCACCATTCTGATACCAATTTTTTACGCCCCTCCCACTTTTCACTCCTTACCAAATAGGCATAAAATTTCATCCCACCTTCGTTTACGCCCCCTCCATTCTTCGCCCCTTATTTCACCTAATCCAAACAGGCTGTTAGACACAAAAACAAAGAAATAATCAAAGAACATTCCCAAATCATTGCAATATATTAAATTTAAAAATTAATTCTTTTTATCATACAAATATAAAAGGTAATAAAAAACGTAAAGGGAATAAAAGTAATTTTAAAGTTGATAGCCAATCCTCACGCTAATAATATAATGAAATTCAATATTATTTTAAATATTTTTTAATAATAAAAGTGATAATTTATTTAATATATTTATATATAATTTTGAATTTGAATTACAAATATAAAGTAAAATTTTTAAAATAACATAGAATGTTACTGCACTAATAAAGTATTGTCTATTTTAAAGATTTTTTCCTCTATCATATCCTAAGAAGTTTGAATGTAGTGTTTTATGTAAGTAACTTATTACTTTTATTATTAAGAAAATTGAATCTTTTTTTTAAAAAGAAATTTGGATGCTCTAACTGTTCTTTTTGTTGTATTCTTGAAACATTAAAAAAGAGATAAATATAAAATTTTGGAGGAATCATACACAACTCTCCTATAGTTTTTCTGATGTATGATTTACATCTTATAGTATTAAAATGTACTACTTAACTTTGTGTACTTTTTTAATGGTACACATAACTCTTCATCATTAATTATTTGCTAAATATCAAAATAGAATCAATATATAATTTTCATCTAATTTAGTTTTTTTCTAATATTATAAAAAATTAATATTGATTTTAGAAAAGTCTCATAACTTTCTTTTTTTCCCCCTTATAATATTGGAAAATGAAACTTATGATTCATAAAGAAATGAAATAATTATAAGTTCTATTCTCATTCCATCACTTCTCTCTTTGTAAAATAAGTGCTACTTGAACTATTTCATTTCAAGTATTTTTAGTCCATGGAAAAAATTTTCTTTCCCTATCTCAAACGTTGATAATTGTTTCATAAATTAAATTTCTATGGTTAAATTGTTATCTAATCATCATTAATAATTGCAACTAAATAGGAAAAATATTATATCACAAAATAAAAGCAAGCTTTTAATGTTGTGCATAAGAATTCTTTAACCATATCGAATATGATCAACATGTATTTGATTTCTCTTTAGTAAATGATATATTCCATTTTCCTTCATTAGTATAAATGGGATCCTTCTATCTTGGCCCAATTCAATGTTTGAAGTAATTAAAATATGCTTCCATACCCAACTTGCATTTATTATGAGTTAAGATAAATTCATAGTGTAAAAAAGTCAAATCATTACATGAGAAAAAAGAGATTAAATCATACTATTGAAGGATGAGAAATTCACAGTGAAATTTTCATTCGTTAATTCCAAATTTAATAAAGTTGAAAAAATTACTTCAGTGAAAATAGTAAATGAAATAGAGAAAGAATGTCAAGGAACTTTTTTAAAATTATTATCAATTTCTTTTAATATTGGAGGTAAACTAAATCATGTAAGAATCACATATTGATCTTATCAGAATATCAAACAAAAAATTAATAGAGGAGGGTTATATGTGCAATTAAATAAGTACAAGAGAGCAAATAGTACATTGTTATACTATGAGGGTGAATCACATATCAAGAATAGTACAAGAGTGTTACGTGTAATTTACCTTAAAAATTTTATATATAGTAATGGATAAATTTTTTAATATATCTTTTTAACATGACACAAATATAAAAAAATAATAATTTAGATTCAAAATTAATTGTAAATATTATAAGATGCAAGGTTAATAATGGAATTCGATATTTTTAGGAAAGAAAATGTAAGAGTAAAGGAGTTTAAATTTAATTCATTATTACTATAAAATTTTTCACACTATTTATAAACAATGTGATGACACATCATTAAAAATAAATAATTTTTACTTATAGTAAAAGTATTTTAACAATTTTTATTGATATGTCAATATATGAGTGAGTGATAGTGTAAAATTAAATCACATTGTAGATCAAATTTAAATTCAAGTAAAAATAAAAATTAAGACATGGAAATTAGGACTATTTTTTATTTTTTATGTTACACTAGAAATAGTAAGAATAGAGAAAAGATACAAATTGAAATATAATAGACATATGCAACATATTCAGCAATTGATAACTTATAACATATACTTGCAACAACAAAAATAAAACATACTAGACATTTATAAACCTATAATTAAACTAAACTAGACTAAACCTAGAGGTTAACTATAATCAATGATCTCTATAGCATGCCTACTTCTATTATTTATAGTGAATAGTTGTGGAATGCTTCTTTTTAGCTGCTCTAAAAAAAGATCGGATATCAACTTTGAGTCATAATTCTTTGGAAGATGTTGATGAATTCCTTTGCTTTTGCATGAAACCTTATAAGCTATCCCATAAGGAACAATATGTTTCTAAACATTCTTGGAAAATGTTATAATTCTAAAGCTCTTCTTGGTAGATGTTAATGATATCAAAGTTCCTTTAGGAGTATAAATTAGAGTAGCTTCATTTGAACTTATTTTTCCTTGAAGTTGATACAAGGTATCTTTCTTTTAGGTAGAAATCTATACTTAAGAAGTAATCACTTCACTCATAGTAGGTAATGAAACTTTTGCGGTCATAAGACTACCACTACAATGGTTCTATTATGAACAAGGGATCCCAAAGGATTTTGGAAATAGAAGGGACAATGATGTGGTATTAAAAATTTACTAACTAAAGGCTTGGCATAAAATGCTAAAACATGACCTAATTAACCATATTTTAAGCATAGTTTGACAACATTTTCCTTTTTAAAGAGAATCAAAAGAGGATGATCAATATAAGAAATAATGAAGGTATAAATCTTTGTGCATGAATAAACTTTCTTACATTTTTTTCTAAGAATGTTATACTAACTAGCATCTAAACTCTCTTATTTTTGTTGATTGAATTCCTTATCTAATTTACTAATTCTGAATTTTGATTTTCCATCTTCTTGAGTTTTTTTTTCATCCCCTTAATGGTGTTTTTCAAAATATCAATGTTGGAAGTCAACTTTTAGTTTATAGATTTTAATTTACAAATTTTTTCTGTTATAGTATTAGCACGGATACCTTTTGATTTTGGAATCATCTTACGATGATACTTATCCATCATAATGATAGTTAGAACTTTTATGATCATGTAATACTTAATGAAAACCTAATATAATAGAAATTTTATGATCATGTAATAACTAATAAAAACCTAATAGAATAAAACCATTAGAACTTAATTAGAAAGTTTTTGTTAATGGGTAATTAATGAAAGAACCCATCAATTTTAATAAATAAAAATTTCATTAGAATTTTTTTAAAAAAATATTCAAGATTCAAGATTGATACTATTTTGTAATACCCTAAGGTTTTTACCTAAAGGCATACTACGAAAACCTCAAGTAACCAAAATTATGAAAATTTGGAAAAAATTAAGAAGGTATGGACAATCACACCTTGGACCCAAAATTGGAATATTTGATTTTTGAAAAAAGTATAAATAGTTAAAAAATGGCTAGTAACTATGCAAAATAGTTTTTATGGATGACAATTTGATAAAATCCTAAATTGATGATTCTTCTTGAAACATGTATAATATTTTCATTAATATTTTATGAAAATAAAAATATGATTTGGTTTAATTAGTGAAGAAAATAGTGTAGTACTCACTAAGTGTTACTTGAATAGGCTTAAATCTTAATTAGCATTATAGATTCAAGTATGTGGTAATTTTAGCAATGAAATTCAAGTGAAAATTTTAGTAGTGGAATTATGAATTGGTCAAAGGAAATTATTGAAGAATTCATTTGATTATGGGTGTTAGTGGTATATTTAAAAGTAATTGTTAAGGAAATGATTTAATTTTAAAGTTAGTCCAATTTTCAAGAATTTTCTTAGTAATTTCCTAAGTATGGTTTTGTTAAAAAATAAGAGTTGATTTTATTATGATAATTAAGGAAAGTATTTTTGTATTTGAATTATTATTTTTTATCATAATTATTGGAGGAGCCAGATTGATTTTAGCATTTTCTAAGTAATGGATTAGTTTTAGCATTTTTCAAGAAATAATTCTAGAAGTAATGATGTGGATTAAGGAGTATTATTTTATATGACTTAGAAGCACATGTTTAAATTAGAAAACCAATAAGACTTTAACATGTCATTCATATGAGAAGAAACCATTAGCATATGGAAGCATTAATAAAGGAATATTGCATTAGATTTTTGTAAGATTTTATAAAGATATTAAGAGCATGACTTGAAAAGGGATGCATTATTTTAATAGGAAATAAGCATATGGAGAATTAGCATATGAGCATTAAAGAAGGAATATTACACTTAAATATTATATGATTTTATTAAGGATATTGCAAGATATTAATGGATTTTCTTTGGATATGCATTAATGAGGAATATATGGATGGGTCCGAGTGGATTTCTAAGATTTAATCTCTAAAAATAAAGCAAAAATCATGGCCTTTTTCTTGTGAGAGGAGATAATGATTTGATGAAATGACATTAAAGCCCTTGAGCTTCATCATAAATAAGGATGACTTTTTCATTTCTCCTTACACCATTTAAAAGAAGTATACATGGTTTAGAGAGAGGAAGGAGTGAAGAGGAGCTTTTGAGTTCCTAAGGTTAGTTTAGAGAGAGAAGTATGAGAGTTCTTGAAGTCTTAGTTAGAGAAGTTCCTCTTCTTATTCAAAGTTTTTTTGAATTTGTTGGAGTTCTTGCTTTTTAAATCTTTAAGGAAGGTAGATTCTTATACTTTAATGGTTTCATCTCTTTTTATAGTTCTTTTCTTTGATTTCATACTAACTTTATAGTATTTTGTGGATGGTGAAACTTCAATCCATAGGTGTATAGAAAATCAAGCAAGCATAACACAAATGAATGGAAATCTACCTCTTTTCTTCTTGGTTTTCTTTTAAGGAAGTCTTTATATATAAGATATGTATATATGTATTTGCATGATGATGTGTTAAAGTCACGAAACACGTAATGGATTTATTTGAAATGAAAGTCTGCTTAAAACTTCAAAATGAATTTTCAAAAGTGATAGTTTTAAAAATGATATTGTGATTTCCATTCTTGGAAAAATAAGAGTTTTTGAAAAGTTATCAACTTTGACAACATCCTTGGTTAAGAAAAGATAAATCTTTGAAAAGATTGTTTTTGAGCCATCCTTTTCACAAAGGAAATCTTAAGATTTGGAAAAGGTGGAAGTTTGAAATGTTTTCTTTAAAAAGTAAGGAGACAACTGAGTTCTAAAATGGTTTTCTTGAAAAAGGAAAGTGTTTGATGCTTCTATGTTTGTATGATCTAAAAAGATTTAATCTTTGAAAGCTTTTCTTGAAAAATAAGAAACAAAAATGTATTATGAAAAAGTACATGCAAAGAAAGTTAAAAAATGTTTTGAAAGAGATTTGTGAAAATAATTTATCCTAGCTTATGCCTTAAATTGTATAATATGATCATATAGTTTTATACAAAAGAGAAACCAAATTTTTGTAGGGAAACATGAAAATGATGTTTACAAGTTCTTTATGAGGCCTTGAGCAAGATTTGAGTTTTTTTTAATAAAATCAAGTATATATTATCCTTAACTTTAGTATGAGTATTATAAAATATTTTCAAACAAAGTTTTCAAGTATAATTTTATTGAAAGCCAGTCTAGCTCACGGACACCATAGGTAACCTAGATCAAGATTTTGAATTTAATAATAAAGTCAAGTTTATGATATTTCAAAATTTATTACATGATGAATACAATAAAAGTTTCAAATAAAAATAATTTTTGAAATGAAGATCAAGCTTTTGAGTACTTTAAGGAGAAAAATAATATCTTTTTTTGAAAAACTTATTACACCTTGTTTCAAGCTCCTTTGGAAAGCTTTGTAAACCTTTACATCAAGGTTTTGAAAACAAAAGTAAGCTAAAAGATGAACATAAAGCTTATAGGTTAGTTGGAAAAATAGCATCGAAAGTCTTAGTTTTCAAAATTTAAGTTGCCCCCTATAAAGTATTTCCATAATTAATTATTTTGGAAAACTTATTGCACTTGTTTTCAAAATTAAAATTCTTGAATTAAAAACACTTCAAAATTAAGCATGAAGCTCATGGTTTTATGTTGTGTACATGGCATTAAAATGTTATTTTTAGAATAAAACTTATCTCCTATAAAAGTGATTTATAGCACTACAATAAATTAACACTTGTACTATCAATTATGCTACATAAATTAAAAAATTATGGTAATTTTATCTCTTGACATGGGAACAAAAAGTTCAAACAAATTTACAAAAAATTTTAAAATTTATGTTACAGGAAAACTTTACTTATAGCAAAATATCACTTGTGTCATGAATTAAGATATAGGAATACATTTCCTGTGGTAAAGTATCACTTATGTTATAAAAAAAATTTATTCGTGGCTAAATATTACTTGTGCCATAAAACTAAGATACGAGAACACATTTCTTATAACAAAATATCACTTTTGTTATGAAAAAAGTTTACTTGTGACAAAATATCAATTATGCCATAAACCAAGTTACGAAAACACATTCTTTATGATAAAGTATTACTTGTACCATAAATTAAATTACGAAAACACATATTTCTTATGACAAAGTATCACTAATATTATCATATAAGTCTAAAAAATTTAATCATAACAAAGTATTACTTATGTTATGAATTAATTCTATAAATAAGATTATAGCTAAAAATATCATTTTTATAGTAACTATACATATAAAAAAGGTCATTTATAATAAGTACAACATGCTCTATATAGTGGACAATAAAGAAATATAAATATTTATTTTTTATAGATGTTTAGTGAATAACTAATTCATCACCCAAGTTAGAAGCTTTTAATTAATTAAACTAGTCAAAAAACTATTTTAGAAATTAAGTAAACAACTTATTTGAACAATTGATTAGCTTTCAATCAATCAAAATAAAAAATTTGTAAAACCTAACACTTTCAATTAGCTAATAAATAAAATATATGTAAGAAGATAGAACTACTTATAAATTATATAGTTATGTATATTTATTATTTTTCTTAAAATAATAAAGATAGGAGTCCCAAACCTTTAGATATGTAAGAAAGAGCTCAATTATTAAGTTTCTAATCATTTTTATTCACATATGTATCAAATTTAATATCTACTAGAATGTAATAATTTTTTATAAATAATAAATAAATATTTAGCTTTCTATAATTAAATTAATATAATAAAATTAATATACATTAATAAAATAAATATTATAATATATTGAAGATTGTTATATAATTATTTAATGAATTTAAATTCTTTACACATTAAAATTAAAAATTAATAGGATTAACTTATACATATATATAATACATACATATATAATAATTTTTTCAATTCATTGTAACAATCCAATTTTTAAAATATCACTTAAATAAAAATAGATCATTCAAGGTACAAAATATTATAAAAAATATTTATTTTTTTATCAAATCACATTATTTTTAAAAAATATGTTGACAACAAAGATATATATATATATATATATATATATATATATATATATATATATATATATATATATATATATTATGGAATTACTAAAATCATTATATTATATATAAATAGTATGATTCATGACATAAGTTATAACAAGTTTTAAAATAGAAATATGTAATAACAAGTTTTATGTTCATTACTATAATATTAAAGAAACTTTGATTAAAAAATAAAAATAATAATTGTGTATAATTATATATAATTTAATAATAATTAAATTATCATATTAAAATTTTAAGTAAATTATATTTAAGGGAGCGATATATATACAATAGTTTAAAATTTTATTTTCATTCCTTATTAATTTATGTTGTGTCAATTTCATTCCTCATAGATATTTTGTATTAGTTTTTTCTCTCCTAAATAATAATTTAATTAATTTACTCTATTTATTTATAATTTTATTAATATATTATTGATTTGATAAATGGAAGAATAAAAATTAAATATAAATAATATGTGATGGATGAAATTAATACTAAAAATTTATGAAGGATTGAATGATTTAATTTATATTTATGAAAGACACAAATATGTGTTATAAATAAAAATTTAAAAGTTAATTTATAATAATTTAAATTTAAATATGCATGCTAGTTTAAGGTTATGATATATGGATACTTATTTCACATAATTCAACCTTTATTGAAGAAATTTTTAGAAAATAATAGAAAATTTCTTGAAAGATGTAAAAATTTTACTTTTATCTTATGATAACTCAATTAATAATAATTAATAAAAAATTAACTAATTATTTATTTATGAAAGATAAAATTGATATAAGACAATTGTAAAAGATAATTTTAATATAAGTGAAATCAATAACGAAATAAATGGAAATTTAGTTTATAAAAATAATTTTTTAAATAAAATTATAAAGCTTTTTAGCATTAGTATATTTTCATTATATGTATTTATGCAATATTTTATTATTATATAATTAGTATCATATGATATAGTTTTATTTTTGAAGTCAATCAATTAGTTAAAACTTTATATAAAATATATTTTATTATAATACTAAAAATGTAAACTGACATAATGGTAAGGCTTAACATTTCTTAGTTTAGAGATTTAGGTTTGACTTCCTGTAAATCTAATTTGCAATTTTTAAATAAATAGACTTTTGATGATTTACATTAGCTTAATATAAGTAAAAAATATTAATAGATTTTTGTAGATATGTAAATAAAATGATAGGATAACACTTGATCGAATTATCTAGATAATCAATTCAATTTGGATATATAAAAATTATTTTATTTTATTTTTTTGCTATGATTTTGTTTGTAGTAATATGAGTTATTAATCATGAATGTACCTTTCTTGTCACATTTGTACTCGTGGCTAGAAGAATCTATTAGTTATGAGTGAATCCATAGCAAAAAGAAAATTATTTATACCATAAGACCTTTTTTTTCTATAGCAATTTTCTTGTCATGTTTACTTATGCCACAAGACTATTCAATTAGTATTTTTGTGCCTAAATGGCATAATCATAAAAATTTTGATCTTGTGCCACAATGAAAATTGTGACACAAATGATGATTTATTATAGTGCAGGGTAAATGTTTTGAGTGAGAAAATGAAGGAAATATGGCATTCAATATCACTATTTTAAGGCTAGGAACTTCTACAAAAATCTTACAAGGTTTGATTTAGAAGATAATATTTCAAAGTAAAGTTTTGTTTCTTATAAGGTGAAGCAAAAATTTTGTTTTAAAAAAGCATGTATGGCTCTTAGGTTTCTTACAGAAACCAATGGCAATATTTTGATTTTTATATAAAAATTAAGTATACATTATCTTAGAATCTATTATGAGTATTACATAATTGTTACATCAGAGTTTTAAAACAAAATTTACTTTCAAACCAACATAAGAAGCTCTTAAGTTTAGTATCATAATAAGGAAAAATTTTATTTTTCTTATAAAGATTTACTACATTATGTTTTAAACTTATTTTCATATATTAATATGCATTTGTATCAAATTTTTTGAAGAGAAATCTTTTGGAATATGAAAGGAATGCTCTTGGGTTGGTGTTAAAAAATAACATAAGAATTTTCTATTTTTCAAGTTAAAAATTATTTTTTACAAAGCAGTCTTTAAGTAAATTATTTTAGTCAATAAATGGAAATGTTTTGAGTATGAAGATGCTTGAAAATGATGTTTAAAATTCATATTTCATGGCTAAGGATTTTAGGAAAATACTCCACAAATTTACATAATAAAATGGAATTTCAAAAGCTAAAAGTGTCCTTTTAAAAGTGTTTTGATAACTTGATTTATAAGTAACTTGTGCAGCTTATTTTGAGCTTAAAAATTATTGAAAAATGAACTTTAATACATCTATATCAGATCTAGATATTTCTAAAAAAATTCAATAAAGTTTGATATTTAAATTAGGATTTTCAAATATGGATTGATTGGTTAAACCTAGAGAAAGATTATATTCAAATGCATGAAATTTTGATACGTATATATGAGGAAAAGATGCATTTTTCTACTATTGTGTTGCATGCTATAATGCTCACATTTGTGAGATAAAATAGTTTCATCACTTGTTAGAACAAGTAGGAAATGTTTGAACTTGGAAAATCCAAGTTATCTTTCTTAGGTTCTTTAAATGAAGAACCAAAATTTATTGTGATGTTTCTAATAATTTGTTGATTAATTATAATATACAAGTATATGAAATTAGTAGTATAAAAATATACTGATAAAAGGCAAGTAACCGTAGGGTCTATGTGAAGACCATGAGTAATGAAATGATTAGTGCATGTTTATATTGTGAAATTATGTATGGATATGCCAATGAATTTTTATGTAAGGGTACTCATGAATGATGGTTATGAATTTGAAATAAAGTTACAAACCCTTGTATATGAAATGTGATGAATGATCTAGCTTGTGGATATAAAAGTATGAGTGCTTTTTAATAAGGTCACTTAAGATGTGACAAGGTAAATATAAATACCTCTTGCTAGATTATATATTTTGATTACATTATTTGATTATCATGACAAAGGATGGAATTTTAACCCTACACTATTTTATAATGTGAGAAAAAATAAGGCTTTATGCCATATATGATTAAAAGCTATAATGCTTTTATGAAATCATAGCTTAAATGCCATATGTGAATTAGTGGCTTGAATGCCTACATGATCTTAAGGCTTGAATGCCTATGCAACAATGTGATATGATTATGTTTTATAACACTTTTGTGGAAAGTATAAAGATTTAGCCTAAATCTTATGTCATTCAAGTCACACGAAAAGATGAGTGAAAGGTAAAATGGTTAGAATAAAGTTAGGAAATGCATGATAAGGCTAGTTCGAAGTAACAAAAAGGAACCTTGTATGCCTCCTTGCCATTTATTTTTATATTTCATGATTATGTTATTCTATGTATGTGATTGACATATTACTTGATTAGTCTAAAATTTCAAGATGTGGATCAAAATAGAAATATTAAAAGTGAAGTGTATGAGAAAGTTTTTCAATAAGAAATGTTTTTGATATATGGCTTGTGTATACTTGATTTTATTAACTAAAACTTATTAAAAAAATTAGTGTGATAACCATCACACTGAGTAATTACAAACTATGTTGAGATTGTTAATGATTGGTGGCAACTATATCACTTTGCCTATGGTTAGTATCAACAAGAGCTTCATGTCACCAAAAGACCCGACCATTCAAGTTTCTATTAGTTTGATGGACAATCAATCCGATAGATAGCCGTCAAGGTTATCTACTTTTAAAATTATATTATCACTTTGTTCATATTATGAAAAATTATTTTGGAACCTAGATAATTAGATTACTGAATGGCCTAGGTAACTTTCTAAACAATTAATATGCATATATATATGATTCATATTTAATTAAGTACATGGTTTTGATGATACGTATTTCTTATTTTGATTAACTAATGGTTTTACAAAAGGAATGATTTTTATGACATATAGTAATATGGTCCACTTGGTTATTAAAGGAAAATGGTTTTCAATATGCAAGGTATTTTTATACTAAGGTATTTGGATTATAAAATCTTTTTATGTACATTTGAATTTTGAAAACTTTTATTTAAAAATGAAAAGTTATTTTTTTCTTATTAAACATTTTTCAGATGAAGTAAGATACATACTTGATTTTAAAGGAAGAAATATGATTTCTAAAATTTTAAAGAGAGTATGTTATCTTTGGAAGTTTTTTTATATGCAAAATGGGATCTTTTGATTTTTGAATTTTTCTAAACCTAATTCTATTCGATTGTATTTATTTTATGGTTTGAACTTTTGTTTTCAAAAGGTAAATCGATTCTTTTCAAAGAATCAAGAGACTTTTTTAAATATTTTCTTTCTAAAATATCTTTTTATTTTTAGAAAGATTTCAGGGAAAATGATATTCAAATAGTTTTATAATTCTATTTTTAGAGTCTGCTTTAAAAAAAAAGGGTCTTCTATATTTTTAAGAACTTTAAGGTATTTTTTATTAAAAGAAGTTTTCAAAATAAAAAAAAATGGTCTATTAATAGAGATTCAGCTTATAAAAATATTGCTTTGTATTAAAACGGATTTTTTTTCAATTTTTTTATTAAGATTTCATGTCAATTGTTTTTTAAGTAAAGGTTTTCTATCCATTAAAAATATTGTTTATCTAAAGATAAGGTTCTATTTGTTGAAGTTATAATTTGTTTTCAAAATTATAAAAAATTGAATCACATTAGTTTGAGGAAAGCTATCTTTTTGATATATTTGGAAAAAAATTAGCAAATTTTTTGATCTTGAAGTTTTTGCACATTGTATATTTTTAGAAAATAGTAAAAGTTTTTGTTTAGAAAGGCTTGTAAAGATATTCAGTTGATATCTTTACACTAATTATAATGGTTTAAAAATTAGGTAATGAAAAAACAAATCTTTAGAAGAGTGTCATAGATAATCCTTGGGTGTAAATTTCCTAAGAACATTAAAATAGAAGTTCTCAAACATTTCTAATTAAAAAGCAAAGTTTTGCTAAACTTCTATCATATCCATATGAGGTTCATTTATAACATTATAATTATAAGATTTCTATGGGATTGAGAGCCAAACAAACGCAATCAAATTGACAGATCCTAGTCAAGGATCCATGTGAAACGATTAGATCAATATAGGGATTTGATTACCTTTTGCAAACATTTTAGGGGTTCGATCATTGATCATTTTTTTTCAACTTGCTTTTGGTTGAAAACTCCGAGGTATCTACACAAACCTACAAATCACCAGTGAACGTCTAATGTGTATTGATTGGAATTCACCTCCTTTGCCTTGTAGTGCTACTTACATCCCTTTCAAAGTCAAAAGGGTTGTTAGGGTTTTCTATGTTTTAGGATGTGTGAATAATAATCTACTATTATTATCTGACAAGCCTATTTAAATAGGTATATAGAAAAATCCTAACTAATTAGGCTTTGTTTCATGCATACTTATGGGCTTATAATTAAGCCTAATAATTATAACATGAAATTCCTATATACTAGGCTTAAATAATTTGACCCATTAATTCCAAATTCATTAGGCTCTAAGTGTGCAACTCTACAAGCTCTCATTGCATGGTAATGATCATAAATTATATTAACGATCATATAATCATAAATAATGAGTGATGTTTAGCAACACATCATTGTTACCTAAGTAATAAGAAAGTCGATGATTCGACTGAACCTTTATATGTGATCATCATCTATGTCTTTTTGTCCTAGATATCCAGATTGAGCACAAGACATGAATTATGTCATTCCCATATAGCCTAATTCAAATGTTTCTTGATTCCTAAGTAAGCTTATTAAGATAGATGTAATTAACATCCTATGTCAATCCATTTGAGCATGACTATGCATTTTTCTCAGCTTTATTTAATCAAGGCTCACAGATATCATTCTTTTTATATAGGAGGGACATATTCCATCCTAATCATACAAATCCCTCCGTATGATATGTGACACATCCAATAACTATCCTTACATTCATTCAACTATGAGTGATATAGAGTAGTGTTAAAATATAAAACTCATAAATAGGGAACTTTGGTGATCTCAAGTCAAATGACTATATTAATGATCACTAAGAATCACTCATGACACTCATATAACGATCCATATAGTGCTCTTAGGATGGGTCAATCTAGTATATAAGTTTAATAACTTGTGCTCATGTGTAGACTTAATATCTGATATAAATAATTATATATACTAGTCTTAACATATCAATGTAATTTAGTCCACAATGATATATGACAAGGGACATTTAAGAATATAATTATTTTAGGGTTCTTATCATAATTAAATATACTACGTAGAAAATATATGTATAAATATGATAATTAGAATTACTTTTTAAAATAATATGATTCAAATTTATAATTATCCATATGATTGGTTTTAGGGCTGATATATCAACAATTTCTTGAATTTTTCTTTCTTTTTTTATTTTTTGCAAACGCTCTTTCTTTTGCAAATTACTAGCAGATCAGGTTAACTAATATCCCCAATTAGTAATTCCTTACAAACTTCAACAAAATTAATTAAATAAGGTTTTGCATTAACTTGTAACTTGTGAATTCTACTATCACCATCCTCATATGTAAAACATACTAAATTACACAAAACCTCATCTTTAATCCTAAATTACACTTTCTATCAACCATATTGATGACTTGGAATATTTAACCTTTGGCAATTAAACACTAGAATTAACCAAACCAATAGAACCTTTTTCCTAAGCTCAAAGACAATAATCTATAGCAAATTATTTAGGGAAACAAAAGCATAATAAAGAATCCCAACTTTGTATTCCGTTTCATCCAAGCTTGAAAAGGCTAACCACAAACAAAGTTAATTGTTATTGGACATCAAACTATATCTATGAATCCGACAATACTTGCAATCTTGCTATTTTCTATATATGACACAACTAACTATTGAGAGAGTCACTTTTGTGACTACCAGTCTCATTCAATTGAGGCATAACACATGAAAATGCCCCTTAAAACATTGGTTGACAACCATATACCACAAAAAATTAGAAAAATAAGAATGAAGCTCTATTGATACCACAAACCTTCACAAATGGAATCAAACAATGGAGGAAAGGGTTGAAAAAAATGAAATGATGAGGGAAAAGTAAGAGAGAAAAGCTTAACAATAGCAACTAAAGATTGATGTCAAAATAACAACAAATAGAAAACAAGGTTTTTGGAGAGTTCTCCCTTCCCACACTCACATTTAATATGTACCAAATAAGAAGACTATCAATAATAAGGTTGGCAATGAGTCAAGATAACTCAAGAGTGACTTACAACTTAATTCATGTTTTAACTCGATAAGACATGCTTATGAGACAAGTGGGTGATATATGAACTAAATTATTATACTCATGTTTTAAATAAGTCAAGCTTGAACCGATAAAAGCTCAGCTCATTTGTATTATGAGTTAGCTTAATATACATATATATAAAATAAAAATATATATGTACTAATATATATATATATATATATATATATATATATATATATATATATATATATTATAATACATATTATATTTTGAAAAATATTTAACAACATTGAATTCTAAAATCTAAGATAATATATATTTTTATTACTAATATATTACTTCCATTTTTTAATAAGAATTTCAAATATAATTTTAAGTTAAAAATATAAAAAAATTATATTAACAATGGTTAAAAATTTTTATTTGTAGTTTTAACATAAGAATGAAAATCAAAGGGCAAAACTTTAATAGATAATTTATTAATTTTACTTTTATAAGTTAAATAATTAAGTAAATAACTTTTACTTTAAATTTTATTCTTTTATAAAACTTAATAATTTTATATTTATAAGTTAAATAATTAGTTAAGTTTCATTTTTCACTTGAGATTTCTAAATAAGATTTATGATTTTTAAATAAGATAAATCAAAAAGTTGTGAGTATTAATAAAAGAATAAAAAATTCAAATAAATTCATTTTTTAGAATCTAGTTGTAGTCATAATGGGATTTTATATTTTAAAATAATTATTATTTCTATTACATTAAATATGTTTATGATACTCCATTTATATTTTTATTATCTATATTATTAAGTTGTTAAAGATATTAATTTTTTTTAAAAAATTGAGATATTAAATTTCGAATAAAATAGTTTATTATTATAATTAATTTAAGTTAATGAATTAAGTCGAGTTGCTCGCAACTTAATTTAAACTAGGTTAAGTCGAAAAAATTGGTTCAAATAGCATGAATTGAATTAAAAATTGGACAAATTTAATACGAGTTGAGATGAGACCAATTCATCTCCGTCTAGTAATGCGAAGGTTAGACTTAATAACCAATCGAAAATTGAAGGCTTATAGACAGGATTTAAAAAATAATAAAAGATATGATAATTAAAGAACATTCCCAAATCTGTTACAGTATTTTAAATTAAACATTATCTTTTATCACATAAATATGAAAAAATATAATAAAAATAGTAAAAGGAATACTAAGAAGGATTTGAAAGCTGTCAGCCAATCAAGAATGAAGAGTGTGATTGCTCCTTAACGAGCGCTTGGGTGGCCATGTGATTGTGCATGCCATGTGGTCGCTCCTTTGTTCGGTAGGCCATTGATTATTTGCTTACTTGTGGGCCCAACTCCAGCACTTATCTTTTTATTTATTTATTTTAATTTTGTGAAAAGAATTATATTTTTCTGCCAATTTGGCTTGCATAAATTGGATTTCTTTTCTTGTTTGGCACCTAAGAAAGTGCAAAGAGCCAAAAACAATTATATATGCATATATAACATGAACGAGATGATGATTTAGTCATTTTTTAAACCGGCCTATGATTGAGTTCTTGGGTTGCATGATTAAAATGTAGCTAATTGTTGAACTTTGTCTTTAATATAATATGATCTATATAAAATAAAATTTGAGACCTACAATCCTAGATATTTCAACTCTTTTAGTATAAAACAAACTGATAAACTTATTGGTATTATTGTAACAATTTTGACCGTTCATAATTTTTTTAAGCAGAATGATAGTTGAGTAAAGTAATTATTTTAGTGATTAATGTATTAAAGAATTTTTTCTTTCAATAAAAATTATTTTTGAGATTTAAACTCCTAATTGTTGATACAAGTAAAATCTAATTGAGAGCAGCATAATTTCGACTAAATGACTCTTTGTATGTAGTTAACATTGATTATTTATGATCATGATTTTTGAGGTTAAGCTCATATTTAATATCAATATTTTGAAAATGGGAACAATCATCAAATTAAAAGGTTTCTGATTCTTGTTCGACTAATTGAATTAATCACATAATATCATAATTAAAAAGTTAGATATATAACATAAAACTTTGTAAATAAATTAAATGTTCACCCTGAAAATATGACACTAAATCTGCATGATATAACATATTTAACCAAAAAAAAAAAAAACTACCATATAGAGAGTGATTTGGGATTATGTATTTTTTTAATTCTTTTGGCAAAATTATTGATGAGTTTTTCATTTTTGTTTTTAAAAACTTTGTAATGAGTTAGGCTAAGGAAGTGTTTGATAATATTAAAATGTTCAATGTTGAAATTAAACAATGAAATTTTAAGCGCTAAATCTATTAAGTACCAAGTTTATAACATTTGAATAATTTCATCTTTTAATTTTTGAATTTAATTAATAGTTAAAAATTTAGTCTCAAAATATTGAAATTTTGTATAATTGTAAAATTATCCTTAATTGAATCACCAAAAAATATCCTTAATCGTAATTTTAATATTTTATGCATTACATTTTTAATGCTAAATCTGAAATTTTGTATAGATATTATTATTATTATTATTATTATTATTATTATTATTATTATTATTATTATTATTATTATTATTATTATTATTATTATTGAAACTAAGTGCTAAATTTGTAAAGTTTGAATTTTAAGCACTAAGTGTAGATAATGGTTAGAAAGTTTTAGAATAAAAATTTCCAATTTTGTATAATTTTAAAATAATATTAATTGTATCAGTTATGATTTTAAAAATTTTATATACCAAATCCTTAAATTATAATATATATATATATATATATATATATATATATATATATATATATATCTAATTATTATAAGAAAAAGAGATGATATTTGATTTCTCAAGTCAATAAAATCTTATCAAAATAGAAATGGTTGTTGACTTCATTTAGCAATATTAAGAAATTTTTTTCTGAATTTAATATTCAATCCTAATAAATCAAATAAATAATTCTTAAGTTTGAATCTATTTAATTAAATGTTAAATTAGTATTTTCATGCATCGCTAGTGAATTTTTACTTAATTTAATATTTAGCATGAATAAATCAAATAAATAAAAAATAATTTTAAGTCTGAATCTATTAAATTAAATTGAATCAGTATTTTGGAACACACTCTAACTCAATATCATTCAAAAATTATTCTATAGATATTAATTCGAGATTCGAGATTATGTACATTTTCTTTCAACTCTTTCCCACAATTACTAATGGGGATTTTATTTATTTTCGAAAGCTTTGTAATGAGTTGCGCCAACTCAATAACATTAAAAAAACGAAAGCAAAAAAAACAAATACAAATTTTTTAAAAATAAACTATTTTTCGATAATTAGATTAATTCTTTAATTCAGGCTAACTTTGACGGGTTCAAATCACTCATTTGTCAAAAATAACTTTAAGAAATGAATCGAATTATGCAATTAAGATGCTAGTTCACAGGGCAATCAATCCGATCAGATTTTTCCAACACTGCTTAAGATGATATTTCTTACAATCAATCACAACACAGGATCAAGAACGAACTTATTGCGTCGAAGATGGCAAGAATACACAGACGATTCAACGAAACTTCTGGGCGCGAGTTAACTCCGAGCCCAGTCCTTGGCCTTCCATCATGGTCCGCCTAAACAGCCCACCTTTCTCCATGGAAGATATCAATAGTTTTTTCTTGGACTAATTAAGTCAAATAAGCTATCTATGTTAAATTCAATAAATTCATGAAAAAACTTATTTATTTTAATTCTCATCAAAATTAAATCCATAATAATATAAATAACTAAAATAAATTTGCATGTAACTCAATTATGATATAACAGACTTTTTTTATCAAAATATAAAATGTAATAATACTATTGAAATTTCAATATCACGGGGGAACTATAACTGAACCGCCATCAAATATTTTGGCAAAATTTAATTATACCCAAGCTTCGAATGAAGAGATCTAAAACATTTATTCTATGATTCTTTTTTACTTGTCGGTCAAGTTAAATTAAAGACGGTGATTTGATGCATATTTATCGAGTATTCACATTTTTTTAACTATTTGATCGAGCATGTACATATATAAGTCTTAAAAAATAAACTAGGTAAAAGGATTTTTATAAAATTTTTGTCAGACATGGGTGTAGATATGAAAATTAAATTATCCAATGCTCTTCGTACCTATATTGTATAATAATGCATATATGTATAATTACAAAATGATAAGAGAACTTAAATTATGAATGTAATTATTTAACTTAAATATAAAGGATTTTTAAAAATAAATTTTAACTAAAATTTAAATGTTATTAGCATTTTTCAATAATTATTATCATTTAATTGTTATGTACAACATATTGATGTTTATCAAAAACTATAAAATGATACATGTAAATATATATAATTTAAATAAAATAGAAAATTAGAGGCATGCATGGGTACAGAGGTTTAGAGATATAAAGAGGATGTGGGTATTCAGAAGTGTATTCATATGAGTATTGGAATAGGGATAAGTGGATTATTTTTTAATGTACTACTACAAATATGCAATACTTCATTGGTAGAGGTCAATTGATGTCGGCTAAAGTGAAAATCAATATATATGTAGCATTGTGGCATTTTTAAAATACGAGCAATTTAATACCAACATTATAAGATCATAATACCTTTTTATATTAGTTATTAGAAAATTAATGTCTTAAGAAAGGTAAAAATTTGATTTAGAAAACAAGGATAAAATTATTATATTATTTTTTTATATAATGAACATCGAAAATGATGCCTTGGAAATTGATATATCTTAATATGTTAGTTTCATATTAATAATCGATGTCGTTTTTATACCAAAAAGCCTTTAAATTTTACACTTTGCATTTTGACTTTCCATTTTTATGAAACAATATTCGACGATATCTCTTATTAGGAATCTTGTCAAAGCATCCCATCCATTTTCTAGAATCCCAACATTTTCATATAATGGATTAGATGTTTTAATGAGATTTACAACAAAACTTGATGTACTTCTAGCAATATCTCTAATTTGCAATTTTATGGAAGCATCATATCCATTCTCAGAAGTCTATAGTGAGTTCACATAATGGATGGGTGTTTCCATAAGTTTTTAAACTAGATTTATGCTTTGAAACCCTTTTTCAGGATGTCTTCAATGAAATCTAACACTTACTGAGAATCCTATTAAAGCATCTCATCCATTCTTCAACATCTTTGGTGATCTCACAGAGTGGATGAGATGTTTTAATGGGATTCACAACAAGATCAATGACAAAGATTTGAAATCTATTGTGATATATGATATTTATTGTATTTTTATTTGTAAATTCTTCAGATAATGATTTATTACAATTTTAGTCTTCATTTGATCTTTACTTTCATTTGTGAATTTGTAAATATGTTTGATCTTTTCTTGTTGTCATATTTTATTTTTGTTGTATAATGATATTATTGCCCAAAGTATCAAAGATTTCATTGTTTAAAATTGTCTTTATTATTTGTAAGAAACTTTGTTAAGCTAAAATGTATTGGTTTTGGAAAAAAATGTAAACCATGTCATTTTGAAATATCTAAAGTTGAAAAGAATACCAAATATTATATTTGAAAGTATGGTGAAACATTGGACATTGATTGTACATAGGAATTGACATCTAAAAGTATATTTACATCTAACTAATTATGGTATTTACAAGATTATAGGGAACCACAAAGATTTACAATGTCAATTCATGTAGACAATTGACATGTAAAGGTATGTTCATAACTAGTTAATTAAACTACATTATAACATTCATAAGGTTATAGGAAATTACAAAAATGTATAATATTGGTTGTGTAAATAATTGACGTTTAAGTTTATTTTAGGCACCATATTTTAAATTATAAACCCTTTACAAGTTAGTGTTCAAATTAACTGATGTCTAAAGAAATATCAACACTAACTTAAATGAAAAAAAATATCATATTTGAGAGATCAGTAATGGCTTCATAATTGACATCTAATGTTTTGTGTATTACCTATAAATTTCACTCACACTCTCCATTTTAAATATATTGATGATACCTTAGCCTTTATTATTTAATTCAAGAGTTTAGGTCAAATTTAAAGATAGTTCTTCTTCCATGTGATTTGGCACATTTAGAGATGTTGCAAATTTTATTAAAGGACTTGCCTCCTCTAATAAGTTTGGTTTCATAGTCTGACAAGAATCTTTCAACAAAAATTGCTAATGATGAATATAACAATCCTTTAACGAACTAAAATTGTCACATTATAAATCCTAGATATCAGAAGAAGCAAATCCTTTAACAAGAATCACAACATTACTAAATATGTCAGATGAGATGGAAGGAGAGCTATCTTTGATTTCGATCCACACTCTTAAATTGATAATGGAGGAAAATGCATTACCTAGATAAGGTAATGTTAAATACAATGATCTACACCTTCCAACTCATAAACCTTCAAGCAATATGAAAAAAAGTGTAATTCTTCCTAGGAGAACTGGAAACAAGGATGGAACATAATCTCCTTTTTCATTTGTTTATATATTATTAATGTATTTTTTTTTATATAATGATACACATGGGATGACAAGTTGGTTGCTAATTGTATTGTTAAATGTAATGATGCATATGAAAATAAATAAAATTACAGAATGTATTTCCATAATTATTTATTGTCTCCATTATCATATATTTTTTTAATTTACTTTCTCTTTTATTTATGTTCAATTTCGCATTTGGATAACTTTTTGTATAAAGAAATAAAAGTTATATGTTATAAATAAAACATATAATGATTGAATTATATATTGAAATAAAAACAACACTCTTTCTATTTAAAATATTTAAAAATTACACTCTTTTTGTTTGATATTTTATGGTTACCATTTTTTATTTAAATTTTCAAAGATTTTAATATGATGATTGTTTTTTGGGGAAAAAAACCATCTCAGCGAAACTATGTCTATTTTTGCTTAAAATTGACGTTATCTTCACAAGATTCATTGTATTATAAAGAGAAATTCCCACCAAGATCACCAAGGCTTGCATTTAACCTTTGGTTTGGCCCTAACTTGCTAAAGTCTTCTTATCACCATTAAAGTGCATTCAACCACTTTTTTTTTCTTACAAACTTAAGGATGAATATTTTGATATTATAACTGTGTACCTCTATATTTGATTAAATTTTGTGTTTAATTTATTTTTTTAAGATTTTTAGGCAGGGCGAGTGTTAAAATTTGTGCACATTCCTCATAGAGTAGATACATTATACATATTTAGCATATTATATACTATGTTTATGAAGGAACATGCTTAACAATTTACTTGATTTAATTTATATAATGTTGATGTTATTCATTAAAAATTGTAATTTAGAAAACTCAATATATGAATTCAATGTTGGTATCAAAAGTAATGAACTTCATTTTGTTCTTTATATTATGTTTGGATATTTCTTATGTATTTGTTCATATTTATATTAGGTAGTCATGGACTATGGATAGATGTTTGCTAATTGGAGAACCTTGAATATGTTAAAAAGGTTAAGGAGTTTACTAGATTTATTGTAAGTTAAGAAATATAAATTGGTAATGAGCTTATTAAGTGTCCTTATTGTTAGGATTTAAATTAAATAGTATAACAAAAAATAAAAAAAATTAATCTGAAGCCTACCAAAGATCCATGTGAGAGATCTTTAACTAGTGATAAGGTTTATACCTTTATAGCATGAACAAAACTATTGCAAAATAGTTCAAATTATGTTATGTCTGAATTCACAAACACAAGTATGAATCACATCTGCTTCTAATGAACATAAGCTCCCTAATAATAAACATTCCAATAACATTTGATTAATGGTGTTCAAATGATCTGATCACAAATTGTTAAACACAAATAAGATTATAAATCACAAGATGTTATCCAAAGTAATGCCTTTAAAGTATCTATATTAGTGGTTGAATACTTTAATTAAATTGAATATGATTAATCTTAATTTTCAGTGTAGTGTTAGTTGTGAATTTTCTAGTTTTCTAGTCAAACTTAGTCTGAATACACCTTCACATTCCATATTAGGTATGTCAGAACTAGGGTTTTAGGATAAATAAAATCATATTTTAGTTATATTAATCTTAGGATATATTATGCTTAATTAAACAAAATGATTTACATTAGTTAGATATTTATCTAACTAATTTATTTTACCCAATAAATAAAATATATTTTCGATCTTCAATCAAAATTACTTTAAGAATGGATAAAATTGAGCTTTGATTATCAAATAGACCTAATCACGATTCTAGTAAGCATTTAGCTTATATCTAGTGTTACTTGAGTATAGTCTAATCATGTTGAACTTATCCCAATTAGAAGCCTTAGTTTTACTAAAAGTTTCTAATAATACTATGATCCCAATATTTGATATATTCTTTATGTGTGACTCTATAGGTTTTTATTATATTAGTAATGATCTTAAAAACCTATTTTAGTATTACAAATAGTGAATAATATTTAGAAATACATCATGTTTATGATTCAACATAATCTTTTTGTGACCAATATTCCATATATTTCAATCATTTTTGTCTTGGATATCTAGTTCAAACTTAAGGCATGATATATCACCCTTTTCATAATTCAATTTATGTGTTTCTGAATTTTTGAGTAGACTAACTAAAACAAATAAATTAATATCATATATTAATCAATTTAAGTATGACCATCCATTTTGTAGTCCTACTTAATCAAGAAGCTTATAGATATTATTCCTTATACATAAAATCTTACCTAGATTGTTCATATCTTTCCATATGATTTGTGTATACCTAATCACCACCTTTTTGGATGACCTTATTATAGGTGACATTAAATGAAATTAAAGTACACATCTTTTCATATAAAGAACCATAATGATCTTAGATCAAAGGATCATGTACATTATTATTCCTATAAAATTGCTTATAACATTCATATAATAATTCATGTAACATTTTTATGATGGGTCAATCTAGTACATTTATTCTCTAATATGTGCCTATGAGTTGATTTGACATCTTATATTCAAAACTATGGTCATCAAACAACATACATACTACTCTCAATACATTATTATTATCCTAATCTATAATAATGCTTGACTAAGGGTCTGTTAAGAATCATATAAATTATTCTAAGGATAATTATTGTATTTATTTATAATATACAAATATAATATTAAACATAACAATTATTTGAAATGCCTTTATATATATATATATATAAAGAAAATGTAATATAAGTATACAAATACAATTATCCTATGATTAACTACTAGAGCAAACACTAACACTTGGGTGAGACGTTGTTGTATCAAGATGCTCAAAATAGCTAGGATAAGAGATCATTTATTTCTCCATGCATTGACCAAAGGTATATGTGATGGATATGAAATAAGGAAGGTGAGTTATTGTCACGACCGAAAACTAGGGGTTGTGATCGGCGCATGACCTTAGGGAAAAATATGACCTTATGGCCATGCTAGCCTAAAACATAAAGAAAATAACTTGAAACTTGTTTCAAACTCACGTGGGTACATGCCCAACACACAAACAATAATTTTTCACATACACATAGTCCCACACGAACTTTCCCATTTTTTTCAACATCCACCTATTAAATCATATATATTAACATATAATTAATGTCATTTAGTAACCAGACAATCCTTTCCTCAATAATAATAAAATGCATACATATAAGTCTATAGAAGCATGTCCTGCCTGTGGGTTTAATGAAGCACATCTAAGAGTATTCAAAATTTACAACTTAAAAAAAAAATGCACAAAGTTCTATATCAAGCTCACACGAACAAAGTGTGGCTCACCACAAGAGAATGCTCCTCTCTCTCCAAGGAGTGGTAGACGACGGACTTGGAGTCAAATTTCTATTTGAAAAATATTACAACAAAAAGAGTGAGTCATTGACTCAGTGAATAGATAATGTAAATTTCTAACGGAAATAGGACAAGCCATGGCACGAGTTTTTCCCTAGAAATAGTTAGATAACCTTTCAATATTAAGAGATATAACAAAAGTTATGCAATCATATTTGTTAAAACAATACTTGAAATGTTCATTAAAAGTAGAATATGAAAACATAAGTTTCAAGTTAAGAAATAAGTTGTAAGTTCTTTAATCAAATGAAATTATCATAAACATTACATGGTAAAAAAATTTCAGTTAATATAATCACGATGAATAAATAAACACAATCAAAGTTAATAAGTTTTAAAATACATAAACCATCAAATTACATTTTGAGGTGGGAGATTTCCAGTTATGATTAACATAAGCATTCCACTCATGAATTAACAATTTCAAAGAGCTCTTAGCTTTAAGGCAACCTATCAAGCTACCATAAACCAATGCACATGTGTTAGCCGACACACGGGGTTAGCAACTCCCCTGCAAACTGGAGTTCAAACTAAGGTGCACCAAGGCTAACGTCATTACTGCCGTTAGCAACAGTTTCTAACTAGTCTTCTTCCAAAACAAATTTATAAAACAACAAAACACCAAGCATATATATATAACAGTTATATGATAAATTATTGGAAATAAATAGTTTCATAGGTCAACAGTTTAAAACAATCTCAAACCATGCTCCTTTTAACTATGTGTAGTTTACCAAGGCTTTCAATCATGGTATTCAACATCTCCAACATCATATCATTTCAAACTCATCAAAAATCAATTTTTACAAGCATATGTGAAACTTCAACACATTATCACTTTATCCACAATAATCTTTCAAAGAACATTATACAATAAGATTCCAATAGTATACCATTTCAAATAAGCTACATAAATCTATTTTCTCATCATAAAGCCATTTTAGCATCATTTTTATTTACTATAACTCAAAAAAATTTTAAAGTACTTGTCCCAAGAGTGCTTAGAGTGTACACATATATGGAATTAAAATGCATAAAAAGTAATGACAATTAATAATTTAATTAAAATTAATATTCAAAGTATAGAGAACTTAGAAATTATATAAAAATGTGAAAATATATATTATCTATTCATAAAATGGTCAAAATGCTCGAGTTAATTTTTTTCCACTTCTTGAATCACCAATTCTACTAGGAAGTGTTTTTTGACCTTGAGCAAGCAATCAAACATAAATCAACACTCAATTTCATTATCAAGCTTCCTATTTCAAAAACCCCTAAATTCCACACTATATGTATAACCCTAAAACAATCTAATATTTACTATCTATTAACTAATTTAAGCTATTTTAACTCCTAATTAAGAGAATGAAGCTTGGGAATTACCTTATTAAGCAAAAGAGAAGAAAAATTTGAAGCTTCTACCCAAAACCCCAAAACTCGTAATCAACAGTGGAAATCACGAAATAGCCATTACAGTAGCAAGAAACATGAACAAAGTAGAAGAAAACGTGAAGAAAAGGGAGCTAATTCGTATATCTAGAAGTGGGAGAGAAGGAAGAAGAAGAAGTGAGTTAAGAAGAGAGGGAATGCGTGTGCTCTATTTTGTTTTTGGTTTGCTGCTGCTGAGTTTCATTTTTAGGGTTTTGTTTCTGTTTCAGGTAAAAAGGGTAACGGGTTGCTGGGTTATTGGGTGGGTCTGCTGGGCGTGTTTCAGTACACTGGATCATGAGTTCAGCACCTTATTTACATTTTTTCCATTTAAGTAAATGTCCTCATTTCCTTTTTAACATTTTACTTAAGTAAATGGAGAGTAAAATGTTAAAGGAGAAATGAGGATATTTACTTAAATGGTAGAAATGTAGATAAGGAAATACCCCCCATTTGGATTCAAAAAAAATTTAAAAAAATTAAAACTCCAAAGAATAAAAATCTAGATTTTAGGTTTTAGTTCAAAATATCAAAATTTTAAAAATTTTAAAAATAGCATCTTCTCAAAATGGTCCTTTTAGGTCTTCAAAAATTTATTAAAAATCACTCTTTGATGCAAAAATATAAGAGGAAAAATTATTGGGATTTTTTATGTTCAAATAATACATATTTCATATAGTCTTCCATGAAGGCACCCAGACTTAGAAAAATTTTTGAAATTCTAACAGACTCAGCTTTGTTAGTGAAATTAAACTAAACAAGAGTATAAATCAAATTTAATCCTTTCAACAAGTTGAAAAAAAATAGTTTAAGGCCATTTAAGGTAATCCCAAGTTCATATCAAAACTATCTAGCCGTATTATTACGCTATAACGATTCTATATTACCTATTAACGACAGGGCTGTTATAGTTATCTAGTTTTGCTCATAAGTACAAATGCAAAGGAGTCTACAAAGATGATGACATCGATGTAGGATTAGAAGATTAATTAATGGACATGGTGTATGATGTCAAAGATAATCTCACTTAATACTTACATGCCCTTAATAGTTTATTGAGTGATGTAGAGAAGCTTTTGTTTTTTGGTTGCACCATATTTACAAAGTTATCTACTACATTAAGATTATTTAACTTGAAGGCAAGGAATGGTTAAAGTGGCAAAAGCTTTACAACGTTATTATAATTATTAAAAGAAATGCTTCATGAAAGAAATGAACTAACAAATTATACTTATGAGGCCAAGAAATTCATGTACTTAATAGGTATAAAGTATAAGAAGATACATGCTTTTTCTAATGATTGCAAATTATATCAAAAAGAGCATAAAACATCACATGAATGTCTAAAATGAAAGGCACCGCATTACAAACTTAGCAAGAATGATGTTATCAATAATAAAGAAGCTCAAATTAAAGTGTTATGGTATTTTTCAATAATATTGAGTTTTAAGCAAATGTTTGTTGATGCAATGAAAGCTAAAAACTTAACATGGCATATGGACTAAACACTGTCTAATGGTAAGCTTCGATTTATGATTAATTCTCTTTAATAGCGCATAGTTGATATATTATTTCCTACATTTGGTTATGAAATAAGAAACCTTAGGCTTGCACTTTTGTTCAATGGAATGAATTGTCATGGTAATATAAGTAGCAAACATAATATATGACTTGTTATGTTAGTAATTTATAATTTACTTCTTTGGTTGTGCATAAAGTGCAGACACATCATATTATCCTTATGATTTTAAGCCTTAGACAATTACAAAATGACTTAAATGCCTTCTTGGAACCACTTGTTGAAGACTTAAAAATGATGTAGGATAAAGGTGTCTCAATCTTTGAAGCATATCATCAGGAGCCTTTCATTTTACATGTCATGCTCCTTTGCATAATCAATGATTTCCTTACATATGAAAACTCATTTGGGTACAATGTCAAAAGGCATAAAGCATACCCTATTTGTGAAAATGATACTTGTTATTCTTAACTTAAGGATGCAAAAAAGATGATGTGTCTCAATCACTAGAGACTTTTACCTTATTCCTATCGATATTACATGCTATAAGAAAGGCTTTCAATAAGTCATAGGAGGAAACATTAGCTTTAATACCTTGAATTAGAGATAAGGCTTATGAATAGGTTAGAAATGTTAATGTTATTTTTAGAAAACCCTACAAACTTGTAGATGGAGAGACTTTATGGGGGAAGAGGACTATATTCTTTAATCTTCTATACTAGAAAAAGCTCTTTGTGAAACATAATATTAATGTCATGAATGTGGAGAAAAATATTTATAATAGTATTATTAGAACATTATTAAACATACTAGGGAAGAGTAAGGATGGAGTCGAAGTTAGATTAAACTTGGTTGAAATATCTATTTAGAGGGAACTAACGTAAGAAAGAAAATGTCAACATATGTATCTTTTGCTAGCTTGCCATACTCCATCTAAAAAGGTGATGACAAGTTTCTATGAGTGTTTACTTGGTATTAAGGTCCTACAAGGATATTTTTCAAACATTATGTCATGACCCCAAAATCGATTGTAATTAGCGTGGATCTCGATACTCGATTTGTATAAGCCTTAATACTATTCACCTTTATCTATCCAACAAAATTATCCCTAATTCGAGGACACTTAAAATTTAGTTTAAAATTTGTAGAAAAATGGATAGTGTCTCCCTTAAATTTGAATACTTCATGAAGGCCACTCACCTTAAAATATAAAACTTATATATATTCCCAGATACGATAGATATGACAACATCATATACATGTATAATACTATATAATTACAATATATATGGATAAATGATTCAACACATTGGATGTTAAATCATCATAATCTTTAACTTATTTCTGATCTTAATCTAACTATCAAAATTCTTTAACAAGGCAGTTTTGATTCTCCATGGATGCAACAAGCTTAAATACACTTATTCTAACTTAAAAACATTTAAAATAAAATATAATGAGTTACAAGAACTTAATAAGAATATATTTACCATTACTAATCCTTAATTCAATTATATTAAATAATCATATGATAGATAAGTATTTAATTAGAGAAATAAATGCAATTTAGACTCTTTGGATTTATGAAGTGTATAAAGTTAGAGTTCGAGTTAAGTGTTTACCCGTACATGAGATAGATTCACGATTTCACATCACAATTCATAATAATCCTAACTATTCACTGATACACAATATTATTATCATATCGTACCATGTATTCTAATAACCATCACATTCATAAATAATAGTTAAGGCTCAATCATAATTGAATCCTCATATTTACATCAAGCTCTTACAATTATGTCAACAATTATATTCAATCATAACAAATTTCTAATATTACATCACATTTAACCCAATTTGAAAAGTAATCAAGCATTTAAGTAGCCATCAACCCCAATTATGATCAAATCACCATAACTATTTCAAATAAAGGTATTCAAGGATAAGTAGATTTCCATTTCATGATACAATATGAAATAATATATTTGATAATGATAAGCATCCAACCTTATACCCTTTTTAAGCTGTCTACTGGGAATTTCCAATTCAGCTTTTACATCACTGCCTTCATCACACCTCTTATTTCAATTACCATTCATGGCATAATTCATATCATAATTTGTATAGTAAAGCTTGGCTTTACAAATCATAATTTTAAAGTAAATTCATTATGAAAAGTTATTTCATTATCATGGGGTAAATATCAACACATGATGATATCTATGTAACATCATCATCATGCCTTCTTGCATGGCCATAACACTTATTCACATTTTAATACATTTCATATTATAGTTTCTAGTATACAAGTGACAAAGAGAGCTTAATCATAAACATTCAATAATCAATAATAACACTATCATGCTCTTTAAGCATGATCAATCCATATTTATCGATACACATACACATTTACAATATAATGTTCTATTAATTATAAATACCTTACAGTAGTATTAAATAACAATGGTACCTTATTTTCACTTCACAATTCCAAGATGCAAATAACTACCTTTCATAAAATGGTTATGCAAATATGTATATACATGTTAATGAACCAATTATCTTAACTATATACTTTAAACTCATAATTAGATTCGATCTTAGGCATGAACATATTTACAATCCAAATGTTAATAAGGAAATAATAAAAATATACCATTCAATCAAGATAAATGATATATGAATCTTATGGTAAGATATATACTCACTTGATAGGATTGTCCATCCAATTCAAGAAGTTCTTGAACATCCATAATTTCTTTCACTTCTTTCTATTCATTATTTATAATGATATATTATAAGCATAAAGGCATCACTTGATCTTTTTTCTAAACATTACAATTTCATGACTAAATCATGATATGTCAACATTCTAGAGCATATGATTATTATTTAATCAGGTCTAAGTCAAATAATCTTTTTGAACTAAGCATGAAACAATAAAGATATTGAAACTTTATGTTATAGGGAAGCTTTATTTCCAAATAAAGTCTCTAGACTATGTTTCACATATTAAGGGTTTCCTTTGTCTGAATTTCATTTATCAACACTATCATTATGCATTTAAATTTATTCACAACATGGTTTCCTAAGATATATGATCACCATAAATAATATTATCATATGATTCTTTAAAATGATTTTGTTTATGTTATTAAAACACTTTATGGTATAAAATTTATATTTTTCTAAGCTATCATTACTTATCTCAAATAGGCATAAAAGTGAGTTTTCTAAATAAATTTCTAAATTATCCAAAATCATAAAGTGTAATGTCTTAGAAATATCACAAGCACGATGCTTTAACTTTTCATAATATAAAACTCACATTTTTCACATGTATTATCATGCATTGCAAAATGCTTCTAAGAAAGGGTTTTTAAACTCCTACTTAAGTTCTTGAAATGCTTTAACACTTTGGAAATACTCTAATTGTACCCTTTTAATAATCTATATCATAAAAACTATATTTTTCACAAGCTTCATTTAACATCTCAAATTATATAAGAATGAAGTCTTGTAAATTACTTCAAATCATTAGGATCTTAAGAAATACTACTTCAAAAATACTACCAGCATGATAATTTGTCATCCTATTGCATAAAATATTAGTTTTTCAAACCATCAGAATATTTATAAAACATTATAGAAATAGGTTTTCTTCATATTGAACTTAAAATAGTAAAAGCATTGAGATTTAATAGCCTAAGATAGCTTAACCAATTTCCTCAAACTTAATTAGAGCTTAGGGGTAGCAAAAATGCCACCAAAACTTCGATAGTGGCTAAAGAAAGCAATGATTGGTGATTGCTAAAAGAAAGCTCAAATTAAAACCATCCATTGGTCCTCAAGCTTGCCACATTTGAGAGGGCAAAATGAGGCATATGGTGAGCTCCAAATAGCTCACAACAAACCCATTAACCATAATTTCATTAGCTATTCTCAAGCTCACTTGTTAGTTCCCACACACAATAAAGTTAAGGAGATGCAATAGTGGCTAGCTACTGTATTGGTGCTACAAACACTAGTAGAGAGTAGCCTTCGATTGTGGCACAAGGTGACCATCCAATTAAAGCTAAGAAAAAGAGAGATATGGAGAAGAAGGAGAAAAAAGGAAGTCAGTTAAAGAAAGAGAGGGGGTTACTAAAAATAAAAAAAGTAAAAAGAGAAGAGAGAAAATAGCAAAAGAAGCTAAGAGATGCAATTCGATGCTTTTCAGTGCACCATTACTATAAATCCCTTTTTGATCTCACCCCTCTAATTAGTTTAAATCAATCTTGGCCATCAAATTTTTATTTTTTATAATACTCCTTGCCAATTAATTTTAAAAATTCAACATGAGTATTTTAATATGCATATAATTATTAAGGAATTGTTTATATGATCTCATACATATATATAATATGAAATTCATCACACTTTAAATTTCTATAATATCATTAATAGTTCACAATTTCATGAGTAAAGCCATTCAACATAATTGATATATTTTATAAATTTTTCACTTCTAAATTTTACATTTTCTAATAAAAGATTTTAATATTACTTTTGATAGATAAAATCTTAATACTTACTCAATCCAAATTTAAACATGTGCATTTGACCTTGAAATGATTAAATATAAGTTAACTATCTTTGATTACATTAAATACTTCAAAGCATATAAAATATATGAAATAATTGGACCTTAAATGATATTCTAGGGTATTACACATTAAGAACCTTATCTTAATAAAAGACTTAAAGCTAATTGGTTTGAAGTTTCATGATTGTTATACTTCAATGTAGCAACTATTACTAGTGGTTATTCAATTAATCATACTGAAACATGTTTGACATGTTATTAGTAGAATTTATTTATTCTTTAATGCAATATATAGCCAAGCCTTTTGAGAAGTTAGATTACCTATAAAAAGAAGTTATAGTTACACTTTGTTAGTTTAAGATATACTTCATACCTTCCTTCTTAGACATTATGTTGTATCTAGTTGTTCATTTGGTAAGAGAGGTAAAACTATGTGAGCTAATTTACTTGAGATGGATGTACCCCTTTGAGTGATATATGTAATTCCTAAATGGGTATGTGAGGAATTGATATCGATTAAAAGGATACATTGTTAAAGGCTACATTACTAAGGAGGTTGGTGAGTTTTATAATGATTAGTTATCAAATGTGGAGATTATTGTACTTTCAAAGTCTTATCATAAGGGAAGAATTGCAAGTAAGGGAACATTAGATACCTAAATAATGAGTGTAAATTGTGAAATGTGTATGCAAGCCCAATTTTATATCTTGCATAGGGCATAGATGATAATAAAAAGGTTTAGCCTTATGTGAATGAGCATATGACCTTTGTAAAGAAGATGAGTCATAGAAGGAATGATTAATAGGTATAAGATAAATATAATCGATCATTCCTTAGTTAGTTTTAGAGCTGAATTCATTTTCGAATAGCAAAAATACTAGATTTTATTTTTAAGGCCATAAGATGGTTGGCACACGAACCATACATGAAGGTCATCTTTTATCATGAATATAATATTCTTTTTATCAAAAAGGCCAAGATATTAGGAAAACTATGCAAAATAGTAATGTTAATTTAGTGGCTTAGGTGATGCATGTAAGTAGTTCTAAAGATAAAAACCATGTTTATGCTAATATGTCATATTACAAGTTTATTAAAGACATTTGGAAGGTTAACTACATTATGTTCAAGGTACCTCTATTTTGATGTAAATGAGTTAAAAATAAGAATGATATTTAGGTTAATGAATTAGGATTCATATTGGTGGACTTTAATAAAGAAGGTCACAAGGGAGAGCTAATCATAATGGCATCCCAAATAAGATAATTTTTTTATGTCATAGATCCATCCAATAACTATTGAGGAAGAGAAAGATTGTTGGTAATTGAAACAAAGAAGACATGGGGAATGATATTTAGTAAACTCCTTTTTTATTTATAAAAATACCCCTAGATGACAAAAGTGGTGTTAAGGAGTTTTATGTGCGAAATAATCATGCTAAAAGGATGTGGGTTGAAGATTTTCTAAGAGATGTTAAAAAAATTAAAGGTAATTAGATTTATATTTCTAATACTCATATTCTATGTATAATTAGTGTTATCTTTTAAATTATTAGTTTCTAATACTTGTTTATATTTTTTATTCTTCTAGTATAATGTAAGTTTTACATGCTATGTTTTGATACTTTTTAGTAACCACAATCATCTATAGTTTGGTGGTGAGAATAATGCTTTCCAATTTTACAAATAACACATAATACCACCAAAGTTCAACAGTATAAGCTAGGTAATAATGTTCTTTTTAATAGCAGCATATAGTATTAATGTTGCACTTATAACATCAATTGTGATTTGCTTATGCCCTTCTTTTGTCATAATAGGTTTAACAAAATGTTTTGTCAATAGCCATGTCATTGAAGGATCAACATAACTTCCTTCTTTGGCATTTAGAGGTATTATTGTCAATTTTTGCAACATAAATATATTATTCATTATTTTAATGCTTTTAATTTTCTAGACTCAATAAAATGTATGAAATTGTTGCCATTGAAATTTTCTTATATTGGGATATTACTTTTTACCATAAAGGCATTGAGATAAGGCTTGAATATTGTTGTTTGTAATAATTCGAGTTGTATAATAATATGTTTGGATATTGTTTGTAATTAGGTTTAGATGAATACAATTTTGGGTGTAGTAAGGTTTAGGGGGAAATAAAATATATGTCAATTATTTTAAAAATTCAATATCATATATTGAACATTTTACATTAGTTATTTAAGACAAACTAACATACTATGTTTAGTGTATGCTATAAAATGATATCAATTTTTAGTGATAATTTACGAAGTAACATTGGATATAAATAATTATGTTGGTATTAAACTAAAAAATGGATGTCATAACTCATTTTCCGCATAAATTTTGATTATTTCCCATGTTGGTTATAAAACCAATGTCTTATGTTAATGATTCAACATTATACAGACGTAATAATTATTTTCAATTTAGTTTAAGAATCAGTGTCAAATCATTAAACATATAATATCACTTGTACATATGTTAGTTCATAATTGATGTTAAACCTTTTAAATGACTAACATCATTTAGGATTTTTGTAATAGTGGTGGGGTTAAGTACAGGAATCTTAATCCCCTACCTATCTCAATTTTAAAAGGAACATTATTAAAAAATGTGTAATGATATCAACTAATTGACATTAGTTAAGAGAATATTGATATACATAATAATGTGGTGGTATTTTTAAAAATTTTAACAATTTAAGATGTTATTCATAATAAATGCTCAATGTTGTAAAACTACAATATATGTTGGTTATTAAAGAATCAACCTCTAAAAAGAGGTGAAGAGTTAGATCAAAAAATTGGGACAAAGTTATGGCATTGATTTTTAAAATAATTAACATCTAATGTGACATCAATTGCCAACCATTGAATTTAATAAATACCAACATGTCATTTTTTTTTTTGTAAATAACTAAAATGGTCTATATGCTTGAAGGCCTTCAAATTTCACTTTTTGTTATGTGATTCTTCATTTTTTATGAAATCCTAAAGTCTTCAACGATATCTCTTGTTAGAAATCTTGTTAAAATATCTCATCTATTTTTTGGAATCTTGTTGCTCTCACAAAATGAATGAGATATTTTAACAAGGTTCATAATAGGACTGGAAGATGGGATTAATGTTTATGAAAGCAAAAGTCTGACCATTTCCATTATACATTCTCTAGTGATCCTCATCTTTCATCAGTAGTGGTTTGTATGGAGGAATTAAACAACTTTATGTTCTTCCATGCATATGTTGTTCCATTCTTCCATACAAACTCTTCTAATTAAAAAAATTACCTTTAACATATAAAATTTTACATAAAGATGAAGATTTCAAGATAGAATTTTCCTAATGTTAATATTGCTATAAATGTGTATTAATGAATTAGTATAGTTTTGTATATCTTATTTTATGGAAAATGTGTATTGATGATTTTGCCATAAATTTAGATAAATAGTATTTTATGTAATGATTTAGAAAGAAATAAAATCTAAGGTAATTTATAGAATTGTTTTTTTCTTGTTTATTCATACTTTTATAATCATTTTTCACTTTTAGCATTTGGATAACATTCTATTTATTGCATTTAAAAATGATTATCTCTTTATATTCGCAATTTGATTATAGAAAACTTCACAAATATAACTAAACATCTTAACTTAAGATGTTGGTTTTGTAAACAATCAACATTTTAAGATATTGCAAAAAGTTTAGTGTGAAAATATTAAATGTACAATGTTGGTTGTCAAAATAATCGATGTTTAAATTAATTTCAAGCACTAGGTTAGGAAATTTAAAAATTTTACACATTGATTTTTAACTTAATCAAATTTAAAGATATATCAATGGTTAACTAATTAAACCAACACCTAATATATTGGAATTTATAAGGTTATGAGAAGTCACAAGGAACTTACAATGTTTGTTGTTTAAACAATTGATGTTTGAAGAAATTTTAGGCATCATAATAGAAACTACAAAATCTTTACATATTGATTTTTTTATTTAAGTGATATGAAAAAGTGTTACACTTTCTCTAGAATTATAAATTTTATTCAGTTAATGAAATAATTAATTAATTATAATGATAATAATTAAAGTAAAATCTCATGTGAAATAGTTAAATGATGATAAGAAAAATGTGAATGAGAAATTGGATAAAAAAAGGGAATTAATTAATTAAATAAAAATGTAAGGTGAGAAATCATGTATGAAAAAGTCAAGAAAAGGTGGATGAAATAAAATATTTAAGAGTTAAAGGCATTTAAAGATGAGTAATTGAGTATGAAGGAGATATTAGACATTTTTCATTTTACTTTAGCACTATTTCCCTTTTTTATCCTTCTCAAACTTGTTGTATCTTCATTTTTCCTATACTCAAAATCCCTAACCCTTAACTTCTTTAACTTTTCTCATTTTCTTCTTCTCTTCCTTCATCTTTTCTTCCAATTAAGCTAGAAGGGAGTTGATCTTTGCTAGATTCTTCATGCAATCAAGGTAAAGATACCTAATCCTCTATTAATATCAAGTTTTTCTCCTATTTTCTATAGGATTTGAAACTCAAGCTTTGATCCTAAAAGGGGAATTTGAACCTGAATCTTAAACTTGTTAGTTTTGATGATTAGGAATGGCTAATTCATAATTTCTTCTAGCTAAATACTGCTCAATACTAAGTGAATGAACATTTTAGCTTTAATTTAAAGATTTATTTAAATTTATTTGGTTTGAGTTTAAGTTATAGGTTTTTAATGATTCTATAAAAATGTGTTGATTTATGATGTTTGATGTAAAGAATAACATAAATGAGGTGAGGTATAAATGTATTGATGAATTGATGAAGAGTTATAACTAAAAAGTGAGTTTAGTTGCAATTTAAGGTGAATAAATAGTAACTTTGTGCTTGAAATTTGCAAAAAAATAAGGTAGCAGTCAATTATATAGTTAACTATGGCTTGAAAATTGCTCTTTGGATAGCTATAGTTGACTAACCCTAAAGATTTGACCTCAAAAGGCTTATAGTTGACTATATAATTAATAACAACTATAATTGAGTATGTAGTCAACTATCTAATTAGACCTTACTCTTTAAAGGTCCATAATATTACATAGTCAACTATGAGCCATGTATAAAGGGTAAATAGTCGACAACTTAGCATAGAATCTGGCCTCAAGGCCTTTTATAATCAACTGTTAGTTAGTTATGTGCCTTTTTTGGGGTTTTATAGTCTACTACCTTTTCTAGATTCCTATTTATTATGACATGAAAGGGGTTAAAGGAAATAAATTTAATATAATGATAAGCATGGTTATTATATGATGGTTGATGATGTAAACAAGATGTAAAGCCATATAAAAAGGTATAGGAATATTATGAATTAAGTTGTGCATAATTAAGATTAGATGTGATATATACCATGAGAAATGTTATAGGGTGATATGTTATATGTGATAATTAAACATCAAATTCGGTAATAGCTAATGAAGAATAAGATTGACTTCAAAGGACAAAGATGGGCTTATGAGGGATAAAGATGGAAGAAAATCAAACAAGATTTACTAGTTATTTTCTTTTCATTATCTTCATATATTATGTGATATGGATGTGATATGTGTACATTTGAGTTATGGTACAATAAAGCACACTTATTCATATGAGTGGTATGTTGATATTAACAAGAATTGCAACATGAATTGTATGATTAAAACAATTTAGGTCAAAAGGAGGGTAAATTTAACCAACAAGCTTATAATTGCTTTACAAATTTATGTTTCTTTTAAAATTCATTTTTTAAAAGCTCTTTGATATGGCAATGGATAACTATAGATATTTTGATTGTATATGTATTTTTAGGCCTTATTATGTATAGGGTTAAGGGTAGAAGAATATGAACTAAACCCCCTTTTGGGTTCATTATATGAACTTATCCTTCAAATTGGATGGTTTACAAGCAAGCCTAACTCCTCTTTTTATGATTGTAATACCTGGATGAATGAAATTCTACTATTCTCATTTGTTGCATGATTTCTTTCCCTTAATAACCCACATGTATATTTAGTATTTTATTAAGGAACATAGGTTAGGTTGTGGAAATTAAGCAATTATGTTCTATGTTGATCATGACTAAGGTTGGGTTATGATAAAAGGTAAGTATATCATCAATTAAATTGATGGCTAATGCTATGGCATTTACAAAGTTATTGGAAATATAATTGCATATATGAAGTTAAGGGAAACTATAAAAACTTATAACATTAGTTGTGTAAATAACAGACATCTAAAAGAATATCATGTGTCATAATGAGAATCATAATGAGAACTGTAAAACTTTTAGACATTGGTTTTTGACTTAGTTAATGTCTAAAGGTATATCAATAACTTGTATACATGAAATAAATTTTATGTAAGACATCAGTTATATATTAATAAGTGACATCTCATGTTCTAGATATTGCATATAAATTTTAGTCACACTTTCCATTTTAAACTTCTCAACGACATCTTAGCTTCCATTATTTAATTCAAGAGTTTAGGTTAAATTTAAAGATAGCTCTCTTCCCATCATATCTAGCATATTTAGATATGTTGCAAATGTTGTCAAAGGAATTACATCCTTGGTATCTTTGGTTTCACATATTGGCAAGTCTTTTGACAAAATCCTTACCAATATATGAATGCAAAGTTATCAAAGAAGATAAATACTTTAATAAGAATAAAAAAAAACTAAATGTGTCAAATGAGATAGAAAAGAAGTTATCATTAAATTAGATCCAAACTTTAGATTTGGTAATGAAAGGAAATGTATTGCTTAGACTAAGAAAACAATATTCAACAAAAGATAATTGGCAATGATGATGGAAAGCAATCTCTTTTTTCTCATTTATTTATTTATTTAGTGTATTTGTTAATGTACTAATGTAACAAGAAGTTAGTTTTTAATATATTTGTCGATGTGATAATATAATAATGCATATGGAAATAAATAAAATTGTAGAATCTATTTTCATAATTGTTTATAGTTTCCTTTCTCACATATTTCTAAATTTACTTTTAATTTGCTATTATTTATTTTCAATTATTGGAAAAAGGAAAGTTATCTGTTTCAAACAAAATAGATAACTTTCCATTTTAAAACTCTTAGCAAAAAAAAATCTATCTCAAACTTTTAAAATTATTCTCTTTCTCTTTGATCTTTTCTAGTTATCATATTTGATCTATTGTTAGTAGCAATACATGTTATGGTACATTAAGATGACGATTGTTTAAATTAAACTAATATGGAAAACTATCTATTTCACATTTAAACTTTTGTTGTAAAAAAATTGAAGTTAAAATTATCCTTGGATAACTTTTTGAAAAAGCTAACACATTGGTTTGTTATATAAAATTGATGTAGAAAGACAGTCGAGTATTGGTTGTTATGAAATTAACATATTGTATTAGATTATTAACATTTTAAACATAATATGTCAAATATTAAATATCAATTTTATTGTATACTTGATGTGAAAAATAAAATGATGTCATTTTAATTTTCATTTAAATTATGAAAATAAAGCCAAGAGTTGAAATAAAATATAATCTTAATCCTGATGTTGAAGTGTAGATTGAGAGCATCTTCCTTGCAAAATTCATAGTGCCTCATAGAGAAATTCTCTCAAAAGATTAGCAAAGCTCGAGTTCAATTAATAGTTTAACCTTAACTTATTAAAGTCTTTTTCTTATGTTAAGGTGCATTTGCATGCCTTATTTTTCCTCTTAACCTAGGAAAGAATGTCTTAATGTTGTGATTGTCTGCATATCTATTTGTTTGGATTTTATGTTTTTTATTTAATTTTTTAGGTTTTTAAGTAGTGTGGGTGTTAATATATGCACATATTCCCTATGGAGTAGATACATTATACATACTTACCAAGTTGTGTGCTATGTATATAAAGGAGAATGGTTAACAAATTTAAGGTAGTTGTCAATTTCGTGAAGAAGTAAAACTATAAGGGCTAATTTACTTGAGAATGATGTACCTCTTTAAGCAAAACCTTGGAAATTCTAAAAGTTATGTGATAAATTAAAATTGGCTAGAGGAATTGTCTCCACCTAATTCTAATGTGATCGGCATGGATTCCAATATTGGTTTTCACAAGCTTTAACATCTTTTACTCCTTCTATTTAACAAGAGTTTTCAAATTCCAAGAGGACTTAAATTTTTCTTTATAATTTTATGAAAAAATGGATAGAATCTCCCTTATTTTTAGACACTTCTCAAGGACCACATGCCTTAAAATATAAAACTTGTATTATTTCCAGATATGATAACATCAACATTCACACAATACTATACAATCTCAAGACGTAAAATACTAATTCAACACATCAAATAATTCAACAAATCTCTATTTGAATATTAATTCTAATCTTGACTATCAAATTCTTTAGCAAGGCAATATTGATTCTCCATAGATGTAACAAGACTTGAATCTTAACATGAAAATATTGGAAATATTTAGGGTAAGTTATAGAAACTTAGTAAGTATATATCTATCGTTATTAATTTTTAAATTTGAATATGTTCTATTTGAGTATTTGATAAGAAAAATAAATGTAATTTGAACTTCTTGAGTCTTTGAATATGCAAAATTAAACCTTAAATGACATTTTTACTTGGATACAATTCAAATTCTATATACTCATTATAATCATAATAATTTCAATTATCCAATATCACACACTATTGTCATTGCATCACACAGGGTAAGCATAATAATCACTAATAGCCAATTAGGCTTTAACACTAATAAATCATCTCAATCACATAAACTGCAATGTTCAATCACAAACACTTTCTAGTATCACACATCTAATTATAGTAAACATTTGTGTAGCCTTTTCTTGGCCTTCAAATCAATACTATATTCTTCTCAATTGTCCATTGGGAATTTTCCATTTGGCTTTTAGATCAATTTTATCTTTTGCAATTGTTTATCGGGATTTACCATTCAACTTCCACGTCATAGCTCTATCTTCATTCATAATTTCCAATGTCATTATTGTAGCACAATTCACAATTTCCCATGCTATACATGGAAAAATTCATTGAATATATATATATATGAGCACTCAATTCTCACATCATAATTGTTTATAACATTTCAATGCAAAGTCACAATTTCATCATTGAATAATACTAACACATAACAATATAGGCCTAAGTATATAATAATGCTGTTATGTTCTCCTATATGGCCATAACATATAGATACCATTGTATTCAAACACAATGTATCAATAGTTAGAGACATTACTATCACATTTTTACTGCGCACTTTGATTTAACAATATTCCCTCGATATACCATGGAACTAAGTTTACACATGAATTTGATTATATATATACAGGAATATAAAATTGGTACTATCAATAAGAAAATTATATTTCATAAAATTTAAATCATATTTTATTTAGATAAAAGTTCAATAGCAAGATATATACTCACCTAGTAGGGTCATCCAACAATT